>OZ024883.1:30085606-31285606 GCA_964017185.1 Rugalucina vietnamica | reverse complement strand
TTGCTTCGCAACACAACATTTGGCATCGAAACAAAATTTAAAACATTTAAAACAAATAAATGCCAGACAAAATATTGCCAAACTATGTTTATTTTGGACTGTTTGTTTTAGATGACAAAACAAACACACAAACACAAAAACTCGGGAATCTGCTTCTCACTGTACACTAGTGGCCTGCCATTGTTCATCTTTACACATATTCCCAGTCTTTGATGATTTACTGATCCGTTTTAGGCACGTTACGCTTTAGCAAAATGTTATAATAGTATAATGGTCAAATGCGTTCTCTTGCATCTAACGCCTCTCAGAAGTATGGAGCTGTAAAACTGCTAACTTAACTAAAGAGAGTTTTATCAAATAATTGTTAAGAAAACAATGATTTTGTGTATTCTCCAAATTAAGCCGAAGTTATGTATAAAATAAGTCTCAAAGCAAAGATTCAGTCTTATTTGTTTGTTTGAATTGACGCTTTACTTCCCAGTCATGTCGGGACGTTGCCCCCCATTTTATAGGACTTTTACCAAAATGAGGACGTCATGACACGAAACAAGTGATTGAAATATAACCATCCAACTAAGACACAAAAGGCTTATACCTATATTAAATGGTTTGACTTGAACCATTTTCATCGGCATGCTCAGACCTGAGCGGTTAACCAGCAATCAAATGGTCAGTCAAGTGTGTATAAGCTTTGCCTAGAGGCACAAGCAGCCCATCTATTTCTTTAGGCCCTAATAGGCGGCGTCCGATTAAGTCTGAGGGAGTTGTATCTATACATTCAGTACCACTTTCCCGTTTTCCCTGATTAGTCCCTGATTCTGTTAGTTCATTATCTTGTTCAGGTGTACACATACGAGAAGAAGAAATGTCCGAAGGTATTAAGTCGTTAAGCTTTGACATGTTACACCACAAGTTATTTCTGTGATAGTCCTGAATGAGATAAAATATATTCACTTTCTTTCAGAACTTTTTATTCATCGCGGTCTTTCTTTGAACCGAAATTTACTCATCAGTGTGGCATAATGGTACATGTGTATATTCGTATTCATGGTGTTTGAGTATCATCTATAGAACCTTCGAACAATCACAATCAGTGGTTTACACAAGAACAAAAGTGCATTTACGTTCTCCGTTTTCAGTTTAACGCAAAGCAAAGTAGATATATAATAGCTATCACATGTATGAAAATATGTTTCAAAGCAAAGATTCAGTTTGGGGGAGTTTTAAATCTATGCACTCAGTATCTTGCTGTCCATGGTTTGTCCCTGATTCTGATAGCTCACTATCTTGTTCAGGTGTACAGGTGCGAGAGGATGGAATATCGGATAAAGCACGATCTTTCAGTTTTGGCTTAGGGTGCATCACAAAATTACCAACACTTTTATATTCTGCGACTTGAACGGGTCTATCGTAGACTTTGTGCCTACTTCCTTTCTTGGACAAGTTTTGGCGTTTTGGTATATTTTCCTCCTTTAAAATTTTACCTGTAACGTCAACGCTAGTCAAATTCGTTGTGCTATCTAAATGAAGGCTTGTGCTACTTTTTGAGTCGCCCTTTTCTCTGTGATATGAATTAGCTGTACACCCGCCTTGAATGTTGTGGGAACGTTTTATTTTCAAAGAGTCTTTGGTTTTGTGAGATTTCGGTGTATTTGACCTGAACGGAATTTCGTTTTCGTCTCTGAAATAACTTTCAATTTCATGAAAATATGCATCGTTGTTTTTATCATTCTTGTCATTTTGTCCTTTAGAATGTCTGATATGGTTAGCTGCATGATTTTCTAATGTTTTCGATTCCAGTAGAGTAGTAGTATCATCAAGAGCGCCATTTCGTGCACTGCCACATTTTGTAGCTATCCCAGATGATCCAGGGTTGTCAAGAACAGACACATGAACAGCACTTGATGATGCCTTAGAATCAGAAACGTCAGATTTCGCACTAGCAGTGGATTTTCTTCTCGAATCACCATTTAGCTCTTGAGAGCCATTCACTGATAACGTTGTATAACCGACGGATGTTTGAACTGTTACTGTGCTTGTTTGGTGTGGTTTAGATATTTCACCAATAGGTTCCATACTATTATTGCATTCATGCAGTTCTGCTGCGGCATTTTTATTAAGAATTTCATCCAACGACGGTTCGTTCCTACCCTCCTGAATATCACTAGTTTCCTGAGAAAGCACGTCGGTTATTGCTTTAGGCGTCGGATGTTCTGTGTTTGTCTCTTCCGTTATAGTTGGACTTTTAGGCGCATCATTTGTAACACTTTTTGTTACAGTGACTTTTGTGAGACTTTCTGTTGATATTTTTCTTGACTGAAGATTTGTGCCTGTTATTGACAGCCTGGAATTTAACAGTAAAATAATACCGTAAGATGTTATTATTACTTTTATTAAAGAAGGGAAGACAAACTTCATTTTTTTAGATTTCAAATTAATGCAGATTCAGTAAGATCTGTCCAGATGTGATGGTTTTAAAAGGAATATACTGTAGGGGCTTTAATTACCAAATCTGATTTAAGAAATGTTATCACAACCAACACGACATTATATTCGATGCCAGTTTGAAATGGTTATCAATACAGGGGAGATAAATCGTCTAGTAACTTTCGACACACTACCAGTAAATTATTGTGCAATTTAAATAAAAAGAACTTCATAGTCAGATTTTATTTGTACTTTTTTTACAATGTCAAACACTGTAAAATATAACACAGAAGCGCCAATTTAAGCTTCTTTTAGATTAGTCCTTCAATAAAATAAAATTCAAATTAACTGCAACATGTAAACGGCATTTTGAAAGTAAAGATTTTGTGAGTATACGGCATGCAAATGACTAAAAGCGAAATTAAATTAACAAATGCCATTCTAAATAAAATATTTCATGACTATCACAAAGAATTAAATTTCAAATTAGAAACACAGTAAGAAAATAAATACGTTTTAAATTGTCAACTACAAGATCATGCGGCTAATCAGAATAGTATTAATACTAATACGCGCTATCAAATTTTCTGAAGAACATGATCACTTTTCAGCAGTTTTTGCCATTTCTATGAAAACTTTCGCAAATAGAATAACACACAATGCATCGTAGAGGCGAGTTACAAGTGTAATAAACATACACTCTCGGGAAATAAAATGAATATCGAAGGTGCAGTGAAAGTGAAGTTAAATTAAGTTTGTAAACATAAATAACAATGTTTATAAGCAAAGAAACTATCTTAACTAACATAACAGAAATAACTTGGTAAACCCAACCTAGAAAAAATGTTTCTATATCTAGAGAAAGAGAAAAGACAACAAAAAATAGCAATCAAAATATCACAACCGACATAAAACTCTGATGATGTGGAACTGAACTGATTTGCTAAACATACCCATGTGTGTCTCCTCTGAAGAATATCAAAATATATTTTAAGCATTTGAACACCCAAGTACCAGAAAAATGATACATTCATTTTAAAAAGGAGGGCAGATCTGAGTTAAACACGATCTACTACCTATAGTGCAAATGTATTTGGCTTTAAACATCAAACGCCACTAACATTTATCTACTCCTTTCATGGGATTTTCCTGACATTTACTTAAAAACAACAACAACAACAACAATTTATCGAAATTGAAACAATAGGAAAATATTGTTGAATTCTGATCAACATGTGATAAAATCGTAAAATATGTATTACGGACATTACGTTAGCATGTTTGGCTCTTTTTTCTGAATAGTGTCACAACTTGCAAATGACCTAAATTTACGTACCTTTGTATTTACATATCTTCTTCCAAAGGGTATATTCCTACTTCCAAAGGATCTAACTATTATGTTTTATTTCTATTTGCTTCAAATATCTACAATCTATTTTGTAAAAAATAATCTTAGAAAAACTTTGCTCTCAATTAAGAATTCAAAACATACCCGTTTAAAGGCGGTGGTTCTGGTAGTTTCTTATTATAGCCTTCTTTTCCCGTCAGCCAGTAAGTCCTAAACACGCCTTTGCCCTGGAAATGATAACAAGCTGTAGCCACATAAGGTGTATTACAATGTTATGAAAATAGAGCATTTAAACGAGCACAATAAGGTACATGGCTTGCAATATGTATTTTAATGGCTTTGTTTGTGCTTGTGTCAGTCTCTGGTAATTTATCACTTTATAAAATGTTAAGGCGATTTACGGCATGGGGACTCTGTAATGATGAAATTCTCATCCATGGTCTAATAAATGACTGATTTCTTCATTTGTAAGGGAGGTAGCTCTGAATCATAACATGGAATTGAAAATATGTCTGTAGCTTCTCTTACGTGCAAATGTATCTTTTAAAATTATTGATTTAACCTATTGCGCAAAACTTTACTAACATGGAATTGAAAATGTGTTTGTAACGCCTCTTACGTGCAAATGTATCTTTTGAAATTATTGATACAACCTATTGCGTAAAACTTTACTAACATGAAATTGAAAATGTGTTTGTAGCTTCTCTTACGTGCAAATGTATCTTTTAAAATTATTGATATAACCTATTGCGCAAAACTTTACTAACATGGAATTGAAAATGTGTTTGTAACGCCTCTTACGTGCAAATGTATCTTTTGAAATTATTGATACAACCTATTGCGTAAAACTTTACTAACATGAAATTGAAAATGTGTTTGTAGCTTCTCTTTCGTGCAAATGTATCTTTTGAAATTATTGATACAACCTATTGCGCAAAACTTTACTGACATGAAATTGAACACGTGTTTGTAGCTTCTCTTACGTGCAAATGTATCTTTTGAAATTATTGATACAACCTATTGCGCAAAACTTTACTAACATGAAATTGAAAATGTGTTAGTAGCTTCTCTTACACGCAAAATGTATTTTAGAAATTGATACAACCTATTGCGCAAAACTTTATTAACATGGAATTGAAAATGTATTAGTAGCTTCTCTTACACGCAAAATGTATCTTTAGAAATTGATACAACCTATTGCGCAAAACGTTACAGGAATCACTGCGTTTCAGGGCTTAATTTTGGGGATCAGACAATTCTAATAAATGAGGATGTATAAGTATCATCAATTAAATCTTTTAAGAATCGTTGCACGGAAAGATCAAGCACGCTGCTATCACTCATGGCAATGACAATGCACGAATAGACTTAATCTTCTTATCATATCATACATCAGTGTTAGATGATAAGTTTAAAATTACTCTGAATACAGGTAGGGACACCATTATAAAACTATTGATTGCAGAGGAGGCGGTTCACTGTATATGTTATCAGGGCCATAAAACCAATAAGCAGTGGTACCACATATTTAGTCCTAATTGATGGACCTCTTGAGAGATATGATAATCACCTTACTATGATTGATCTCTTGCACCAGAAGGGGTCATAAATCCAATAAACACTGGCTACACTAAGCTTTTTCAGAAGCTATTTTTTAGTTAATCTAAGACTTCATTATTCATTAAGGGAGGTAGTACTGCATCATGATATAGAACTGAAAATTTGTTTTTGCTTCTCTTAGACAGTCTAAGTCGATTAACCCAAGTTGTAAATTCTGCGTGATTTGTAAAGGCTCTCGCTACGCCTAGAATGCAATCAGTCAAATATTTTAAGAACCATTGCACGGAAAGATCAAGCATGCTATTATTTTTTGTATGTGTCATGTTCAAGGTTCAATACGGCTATACCTATGACATAAATTCTTCTTCTTCTATTATCAATAATGGCGATGACAATGCACGAACAGAACTAATCTTCTTATCATATTAGATCAAACAAAGGTGTTAGATAATAAGTCAAATGTGTCGAGTTATCTTCCTTCGTCTTACATATGAGCTTACGCATGAGAAAATCAACAATTTGGGTTTCGGACCAGGTCCGACACAAACCAGCCTGTACAGTCACAGAGGCAAGGTAGAAGCTTGAAATTTTGGATTTATGTAGAAGAAGTATTGTACTATCTGAGTAGCTAAAACAAAGGCGCTGATCAGCTTCGCAGTTACTGCGAAGCTGATCTGCGCCTTTGTTTTCGCATAAGCAGATTGTTGGTTTTCCCCATGCAGCGGCTCATATTCTTATCAAGAACTTTAGAACAAGAACTATCATTTATAAGCCCCTTTTCTGTTTTAAGAGTTGTTACAATGCGGTCAGAGCGGTTAATATTGACTTGAACATGTTGGAACAGCGAGCCTTTATGCGCATGTTAACTGCATTTGAGACAAATCTGGGTTGGTAGAATAAGTATGTTTATAATGCAACTACCCTACATATCGGACTAATAAAGGGGGCTTTATTTAGCCACTGACCGAATAAAGGCCATCTATACTGACTAAATAAACAAGTTGGCTTCTTTAAAAAGAAACCAATGAAAAGGTCAGCAGCAGTTTGATATAAGAGCTTCCTTTTGCTCTAGATTTCAGTATTGTTGATTCTCTGGTTTGAATTTCGAATCTCATACGTTTCAGTTTCACATAAATATCGTTTCATGTTATGAACGCTTGACCAGTGTGTGTATCTGTCACTCAAGGCATTGACTAAAATTTCTGATGTTACAGAATCAAAGCTAATTCTAAAGAGAAGACGATTACAATCAAATATGTCGATATATCACAGTGTAGAAAACCATTTTGCAGTCAATTTGTGACAGAGTTCTGAATTTTGACTTGCAGTCACACCACCGGAGAGAGACCCATGGGTCCGATGTGATGGACTAAAAGTCAGCCATCTAGAGTTCCTATAGTTTCTGTACCCCTCATCAGGGTATCTGCGATCTTAACTTAGATGCGCTATGATAAGAAGTCGCCACGATCGAGACTGCTTGCTAGATATTTACCGCTTTTTGACAGGGAGTGTCAACAATGGATAAATTAAATTGTTTGCAGTGAACTGTCTAGTCAACATAGACGGGTTCACTAGTTTTTATTTAGCGCTTTATGTGACAAAACGCGTAATTGAGAGAGAGCAGTCGATCATGGGTACAATTTTCTTCATATTCAAAGTAAACACTGTGGAAAAGGTCCTGAGGGACCTTTTCCAATAAAGACCGCGTTACAATTTGTTTAACGCAACAAAGAGAAGGGTGTCAGTGACGTCAAATTCAGTCACGTTGTGTGACGTCAGTCTCCGTCATTGTTATGCAACGTTACATAGATGAAACAATGGACAAGAAAAAAAAATAAATTATCAACAAAATCTACTGCTATGGTGGCGAATTTTGAGGAGTCGTTCTGCGGAGTGATTGCTGAGCTGTTGACTAAATAAACAAAATGGCGGAAAGCAAAACTCCTCACATCGGGTGAGTTTTTTCGCAAAATTTGTCGGCTTTCGTTGCATTATTAAGAGAATAACTACCCCGTGACCAAAAATAAACCGATTTATCACGCTCTGACCGTAAGCAGATGAAAGGGCTCGCTGAAAGCTCGCCCTTTCATCCGCTTACTAATTCTCACGTGATAAATCGGTTTATTTTTGGTCATGGGGTAGTTATTTACTATATATCAAAACGTGGCTAATCAATCCATTCTTGCTGGAAATGTGTGGCCAGTTTACTGTGGTACTCCATGGGCCTTCCATTTAACCGTTTGACACATTTGTCAACTCGGAAAAGTAAGGGTGCAATTTAATTCAAGCGATTTGGTATTTAGTAGATAAGTGGAGAATAAATCGTATAATTATTCGACAGAGCATAGATTTGTACCTAGATAGAAAGAGAAGTGGCAAAGTAAAAGTAGAAACAAGTAAAACTTATCTGACAGGTTTCAATTCAGAAAGGAAACAGTGTATAACTAACAACTATATGACTTAAAAGCATGTTAAACAACATTGGCAGCATTCACTGTCACGTTAAACAGTCGCATATCATACAGGTACATATCGTAACTTCAAGTGTACTTAGATCCTGATGTTGAACAGAATTCGTCGGTGGTGGCCCTAATAGGTTTAATACAGAAATCATTTGATCTATTAGTATGACAACGTAAGGATTCCACAAACGGCCTCAGGGTTATAATTAAAAGATTAGAGCAATAGCACTGGAAAAAAGATCGTATCATTGCTAATTAGAGATCATAGACATTTAAACCGTGATACGGAAATAATCAAATAAGGCTGGACATTATGGGATAGTTAGTGGGTCGCACCATGATAGAGCCAGTTTCTAGCATTTGTTCAAAACAAAGTTAAAGACTGGTCTGTGTATCAAAACTGTGGTTGAGGTGGGCTGTCATTATTGCTTTTATTTCATACATGAATGCTTTTAAAAATCCAAATGCTTTTGCTGAGAGAATAAGTTGTGATTACTCTATAGTTTGATTGTGTTTTAAAGATTCAGAAAACAAAACACTTTTGACTTTTGACATGATTCAGATAATAGGTATCTGAGTATCAGAATTGATGTTTTTTGGCTTGAATCGGCAATGACATTATCCGCGTTATTGGCAGTTTCATAGGAGAAGGATACATTTCGCGTTGGCATTTGACATTGCTTTCAAAGATTTCAAATTTTAAGTTTGTTTTAGGTTTGGTTTCAGCCATATTTTCTCTACTGTAATATACCATTAATAGTAAACAGTCTAAAATGAAGGCTGAAGAATACACAGCAAAAGAAAGCAATGCAAATAGAACGGAAGTCCCGCCTTAAAAACCAAAAGTGACTCAATATTAGGAAAAGAGTACACCAAAAATATCAAGCTTTTCAAAGAAGGTGGCCAATCGGTCAACTGGAGAAATACATGTACAGCTGTATATGCAGTCGGATCCAAAATTGGATCCGAGATACGCATATTAAAGATAACAAAACTACAGCAAATGACACCAGTTAACATTTGTAAAACAATAACCCCACCCAATAGAATGGTCTGTAACATTTGAGTCGCGACGCGAGAAAACCGGACTTCGGGGTTTCCGACAAGGTCTGATACACACCGACCTATAAAATCACAGAAGCAGGCTAGAAGCTTGAAATTTCGGATTTAAAATGAAGAGAAATTGTACTATCCGTGTAGCGAAAACAAAGGCGCTGATCAGCTTCGCAGTAACTGCGAAGCTGATCTGCGCCTTTGTTTTCGCATAGGCAGAAATCTGATTTTCCCAAGACGCGGCTCATTTCGGAAGGCGGGGGTAGTAACATACCTTAAGTTCCACTTCTCCTCTGTAGTCTATCATATACCCGCCTAGCACATCCAGAATTGACTTCACGTCTTCGCTGATATGGATTCTGTAGGCTGCAATTAGATAGATGACAGCATATTTAACACAGTACATTTATTAATTGATATCATAGACAAAATATACCCCTTTTTGTGAATACCACAAAGCAAGTCCGCAGAGTTTTTCTGGAAAGCTAGATCTTTTTTTGTCTTTTTTGTACACAAGCATTAACCGTGTAAATAACAGATGTTAAATATGTTAAGGACTAAGGAGTTAAACAATGTGTTCTCAGGCAAGAAACAACCGAATAGTTTATCTAATCAAAGGCTAGTGAATACTTTATTTATGTCCTATCTGTACGCACAAATAACGTATTCAATAAATGCCAGACGTCAAGTATGTTACAGACAAAGCATTGATACAATTTAGTTAAAGAATGATTACCATACATCAGGTATGTTAAGGATAAAGAATTATACAATCTAGTTTCAGATGAGGATCCATCTCGACATGATTGAAATAATGTGGACTGGGAAATTAAGCAATTACCAAACCAAAAGCTTTTGGGATAAATGAGCCACATCATGTGGTTTTTGAACAGGTCCGACACAAACCGGCCTGCAGAGTAATCAGAAGGAGGCTAGAATCTTGAAAATTTGGATTTAGGAAGATTAGGAATTGTACCATCAGTGTAGCGAAAACAAAGATGCTGTTACTGCACAGCAAATTTGCGTCTTTGTTTTTGCATATGCAGATTGTTGGTTTTCTCATGACGTGGCTCAAATTAACTTACGCGCTCCTGTTGATTCCATCCTTGAGGCTGTATTAACAGTATCACCAAAAAGACAATATCTCGGCATGGTAAGACCTACAACACCGGCAACACAGGTACCTAGAAACAGAGAATGTAGCGCTGTATTAACGAATAACAAATGAAGCAACCATTGTAGCGCTGTATTAATGGTATCAACAAAAAGACAGTACATCTCTGCATGGTTAGGTCTTTAACACCGGCAACACGGGTACCTAGAAATGAAGAAATTATGGCGCTGCTTTTATGGCAGTATCAAACAGACAGAACTATGAACAAAAAGTGTAGCGTGTTAAATAACTGGGTGCTTCCTTCGTCTCGATATAAAAAGGTTTTGTTTGATTTTTACTATAGGTCCCGATAGGATTTGGTTTTGTTTGATTCAGGTACCAGATTTTTTTCTACAATAATTCCTAGAATTTGGTCAAAGATTTTATTTGATTCTAATTTATGACGTCACTGAAAGAATTTCAAGTCATAATATGGTGCTTTGAATGCAATTTTATATTAACATTTAATTTGATTCGTTAAAAAGTGATATAAATCAAGCAATTTATGTTATTGTTGACACTGTTTTGTGGAGATTTACTGTGTTAAAAAGTAGAACAAACTCCGTTACCAAAAAGTCAAACAAAACCTTTTTATATCGGGACCAAGGAAGCACCCAGTGAGTATCACCGAACCGACAATATCATGGCACCCCTGATATCACTGCTGGGATACATACCTGAGTGAAGACCTATCCGAACCCTCAGTGGCACCTCGGGCATATGTTTGATGACAAAGTTCCCGCAGTGTGATAGAAGTTCCAACGCCATGGTACTTATCTCCCCTGCGTGCCTGTTGCCATTTCGTAAGGGGAGGCCACTCACAACCATATACGCATCCCCGATTGTCTCTACCTGAGAAATGTAATTTTATAACTTCTGCCATTTTATATGAATAAAGATGCAACAAAGGTCATAATATAGAACATGTTATTGTTTTTTCGGCAAATTTCCTCGGCTAGTTATTTCCTAGTTATTTTAATTCACACACACATTTTAGCAGCTCACATTTTGGGAGCTTGCAGGCTGGATTCAAACTTGTCCGTTTATTGGGTTGGTTACCGGTGAGAAGGTGAGCACAAAGTATCAATAATTAACCTGCTGAAATCCTGTCCTGTCTAGCTTTTTTACCATTACAGTTGTTCATATAACAAAGTAAAATTCTACACATCTTTGCATTAAAAGTTTCACCAGAACAGTTTTAAGGAGCGAATTATGGCAACGCAAATTAGTACAAATAAATCCAAAGGACCCTTTCAATGTGTGTCGGGTCTAACGAACCGAAATCTTATTTGGTCTTCGTGATGATTATCTCGGAATTTAAATTTTGCCAGTCCTCGTGACACTAATGAAATTGAAAATATCACGAAAACGTGTCCGTGTAATGAATACCCCATTGTACCACACTTTTATGTATCATTTTGCAACCTCACACTCTATGTTTTGAGCACAAAATTCAATCAAAATTTGTCAACAATAGTTTTTAAGGTATACAAAATATGCATGCATTGTTTGGTTGTTTTCGTAATATTCATGCCTTATAAACATAAATGTTATCATGCGCCCACCTTGATATAAGATTTAATGGGATTTTGGAAGTTCGATCCATATTTCGTTGCTAGTCTATTTAAGCATGTAAAAAGTTTGTGAATATATCTGTATGAAGAGGTACAAGTAGGCAATGATCAGGAAATGGCACAATCAGAAAGAAATTCCCACTCCAAAAACCGAGGTGTGGGAAAAACCTAAACTGACACTAAGGTACTTGTACCAAGAAAACATATGGTAAGCCGAGTAAGCAGTTTTTTCCAAATAGGCGGCCACTCAGTTACCCGAACTTTACTAAAAATATGAAAACGTACAAAGGGCTCAAACAACACAAAATTTGACTCCAAAACACAGAACAATTAGAACCACAACAGAAGTATCGCCTTGGAACGATCAGTAACTTTTATGTTCGTTATTAAAAACTTGTTATGTCTTACTCTAACTGGTTCACCTGAACAATGTCATAAAACAGTTTATTGACAACACTAAATTAGTATATACAGACTCAAGGGACCACCCTTTTTGCGTCTGGTCTAACGAACCGAAAAAGGTATCCGTCTCAAAATTAATGAATTGCTTGCGAACGATTCTAATGAAATTACAACATGCACTTTCACAGACAAAGGAGGACAAAATGACGACGATCGTTACCTTATAAACATCAAAATTATCAATCACAGCGTCGAACATAGTATAGAGGTCGTTCAGTAGGTCGACAACCTCCAACGGAGTCGACATCGCCGAAATAGTTGTGAAACCGACAATGTCAGAAAAGTATATCGTCACCTCGGAGAACGACTCTGCTTTCACTACATTCCCTATTTTGAGACTGTCCGCAACAATCCTGAAAAAGCAAATGTTAAACGAATGAACAAAATACTGCACAGCACAATATCATTTTATGGTGACCTTATCGTGTTGATCCGTAAACCCCTGTCACATCAGGGTGCCGTTCTGTCGGCGCTCTCGCGGCGTTCTACAAAAATACAGAACACCGAGATGAGCGCGGTGCAAACTTCTTCAACGTCGTAGCAACCCGCTGGGAGCTCCATCGAAATCCTAGATCGCCATGGGTCGGCGTATCTTTCGGACATGATCAAAACAAACGACGTAATTTAAACGCCGTGGTAGCACATGGCGTTTCCATGGAGCTGTTACGGCGTCCATCGCGATCTCATTGCGTTTACACCGGGCTTATACGACGCGTCTATGGCGGTTTCACGGCGTGTCATTTATCTTACTGCGCTTCTGTCACACAGTGGCGTTTGCAGCGCGTTTCCACGTCATTCATGGCGCTCGCGTGGAGCCTCTATCGCGTTTGCAAGGCATTTTCACGGCGTTCATGGCGCTCGCGTAGAGCTTCCACCCCGTCCAATGGCTTTTTATGATAAAAACACAAAAATAGATGAATAAAAATATATGCGAATTTTGAATTTGACTAAAACCAAACAAAATGCTGTTTAAGATGCACATTTAAGAAATTTTTTCACTATGGCTTTCAAATAACAAGCTACTTGTTTATACGCAGGCGCAGCAGATACAAACTGCTGCTGATGCTGCCCACCTAGTTCTGCAAAGACGCAGATGGAGGAGGACACCAAGACGTAGAATGCTTTGGGTCCAGCTATGGTTGGAGGCAGCTAGACGTTTCAGCATGTCATTTTCACAGACTGATGCCAGAGCTGAGATTACAGAATTTTCTTGAAAGCAAACGAACATGTACAAATGAGTGAGACTTCGTTTCTGTTTTGCCCGTTAGCCGTCAGCGCAGTGCCAGAACGCCGTGGAAGCGCGGTTCTTGGACGCGACGTGTACACCGTGAGGACGCGGTGAGGACACCATGGCTTCCTTTTGTCACGAATAAAATATTTCTTGGAGTTCTCGCAGCTTTCTGGAAAATTTAAGAACGCTGTGCAAACACCGCGGAAACGCCTCTTTGTCTGTCAGGGGCTTTAGTTCTTCTTTACATTTGTTGAACTTACATTTCTTTGGCGTCATGAGGGTGCTCATGACAACGTGCATTGCATGTAATGCTCGCAAGGTGAAGTATTAGTATTTATCTTTTTATGTTATTGCTTTGGGCAGTCCCTGAACCTCATATACTTACGAACACTTAATATAATATGCCTATATAACTATTCATGCTTACACCTTGGTTAATGTAAGTGCACGTTCAATGAACTAACGTGTATGAATGGCATCTCAAGAAATGACAAGTGTTCCCATTTCTAACCAAGTAACCGATTCACTTCACTATTTATTACCAGATTAATTCCATATACTTGCGTCACAAAATCTTGAAATGCTCTTATGGTTTCAAAACATGCAATTAATTCTGTTATATCAGTTCAAACTGAGTGTCATCTTGTTTCAAAGAATCAAGCTTGATTAGAATAAATAGAAGTTTTGAAGCATCAATCATTGCTTTTTTGACGTATCATTTTAATCCTTCAAACATTCATTTATTTGTGAATGAGTTATTTCAAGGTGCAATTTCACAAATGCTGCACTTAAGGCGTCATTTTAGAAATACAGAACTGATATTTCTGGCGACCTTGCATAAGCGCTTAAAAGGACTGGCTTTCTAAAATAGTTTTGGGTTTGTTAAAATATCGAGCTGGTGAAAATATCCTTTTGTCAAAACAAACTAATGTCTTGCTTTCTCAACAATCCAATATGACCACACATACTTGAAGGAATCGGTGTTGCCTTTGCTTCCATATTGCCTCAACAAAAGGGTCACTGATGAGGCTTGAGTAGCCATCGAACGCCGTGTGACCGACCCCTTTCTCATGAATATGTTCACTGCTTTTAAAGGATCTCAGTTTTATTTTTTATTAAATGATAATAATTGCTAAGTAAACAACGCCAGTGAAATTTCACGAAAACTATATACTGACAGGAACTAGAAACTTAAGTCTTATCTTTAGAAAATTCCCGATTTGTTCATGTACAAAAAGTTTGTTTCTTGCAATAAAAAATATTTACAACAGCATTTCTGTTACAATGTCGGTTCGTAAAAAACAAAAAACAAACAAAAAAAACAAAACAAAAAAAAAAAAAACAAAAACAAAAAAAAAAAAAAAAAAAAAAAAACAACAACAACAACAACAACAACAACAACAAAAAAAAAAAAAACAAATCCCAAATCCCAAGTGGACAGACTAGGGTCAGCATTTTGATGTTCAATAAAATAAACTGAGATCACTGTATTATCGATGAAAGGCAGGGAACCAATAAATCATGAAATTAATGCGCAAATCATTTGCTGATTCTAATGAAACGCCTGTTTCCCAAACATAAGACCTCTATTCCTGCAGTTGACGTGACGCTCACAATCAAAAGATATAAATGCAAACACTGAAAACGGGTTTCGAATTTCAAATTCGTCTGAGTTCCCAAGGACACCAACTTAAGTCATTTTTCATGAGAATCTTTTCCTGACGTAAGAAAACGTCGAAAAAACAACACTTTCATGTACTAGGATATTAAAAATAAGACTTCATGTTTTGAAGGATGAAATTTTAAATACAGATTCTTGAAGCAAAGCAGGGCAATGAAGACATTCAAAGAGATAGAGTCAATGAAAGAAAGTGTCTGTCTGTTTGTCTGTCTGACAAAACTTGAGAAAATAATAATAATAATAATAATAATAATAATAATAATAATAATAATAATTAAAACACAAACAAAAGTAAAAAATCAACGACATGGTTTTACATAGCATTTACCTCAGCAAGGGAATACAATACGGTCATTGTATGAAAAGTTAGATATATGAAATTATCAGCAACCAGCGCAAATAGAATGAACGATTCATCGGATTGTGTATGAAGGGTCCTTACAATCAAGTTACCTTTATCTTTACTGTACATACCATTCCAGAATTGCAACCAAACTAAAGATGCTAAAGGTTGTCCCCAATTTAGATCAATATCTGTTGAAAGAAGCATTTCATAAACGTGAATACAATCAAAGAACACAGGCGCTCAAATTGGCAGAGAACGTGGCGACTCATCTTCATAAATTAAATAGAATTTAATGTAATTGCCATAAAACAAAAATATGAAACGATTTGGTCTTACGGAGGTAGCATCCTGTACAGCAATGTGTCTGTCTTCTTCTTTTCATCTTCCAGCTGTGTGGTTCGTTCTCTCACGAGTTCTTCTAAATCAGTTGAGTATTTCTCTAACATGCGGAACATTGTGTCCACTATGTTCATTTTTCTACAAGGGAACATAAATGTTTTTAATGGTATATCAGGATAACAAGTCTGTGGAATGTAAAACCGGGGTATGCAGGGGTATACATGTACATGTTTTCTTATACACCACCAATGTATGTTTTGAACAAATATGTATGTTGAATATATCCTTGTCTAATTGCTTCTTCTGATCTTCAACCTCACGAGGCTTGTCCAAATCAGTTGAGTATTACGCTAACATGCGGAACATTGTGTCCACTATGTTCATTTTTCTAGAAGAACGAACCATTTTGTTAGACCAAGTACAATACGAGACAGTCAGGATTAGAAGATTATTTTGCTCCAAATATGCGAACATTGTGGCAAGTACGAGACACTCTCATTTGCATATATGTCTCAAGTGGCATGGACTGGAAGCATAGACGGACTTTGCATCACGAAAACATGTCCGTGTAATGTATAGCCCTATGAACCCCACTTTTATATAGCAAAACTGGGATATGCAGGGGTATAGCTATTTTTCTTATTTTTGCTCCAACCTTAGATTGTGGGTACTCGTTAGAACCGCCTCGGCGAGGCGGTTCTAACGTGTACCCACAATCTTTGTTTTGGGCAAAAATAGGAAAAATATCCAAAATTTTCCAACGGCAATTTTCAATTTTTACAAATTAAGAAAAATCTGTATATTACATGGGTATGTTTTCGTAATGGTATGCTTTATTTCATTTTCGTGTGTGTATTGCTTTTTAAGGGAACAAAAAGAGCATACACGAGATCAATTGTGTAAATATTAAATATTTCTGTCTTGTAAAAACTTTGTTACTTTTATTTATTATTATTAATAATATAGAAGAGTAAGAAATTTTGTGTCCTGTGTTATATTTGTCACTTTACAATATTCATTAAATTAATTGCTCTTCTAATTAATTTTGTAAATTTGTAACTTTTTCTGACGCTTATATTCTATGCAATATCTTTATTTTTCTGTAGCTAACGGAACTATACATTTAAATATACTGCTAACATTGATCTCATTACACTAGTTTTTGAGACCTTTCCAGAAGCTTTTTACAGCCATTCGGTTCATGATTTTCAAGGCGGCCCCCATGGCCGAGTGGTTAAGGTCGCTGACTTCAGTGCTCTTGATCATTCGATCATCTCACCGATGTGGGTTCGCGCCTCGCACGGGGCACGAATTCATATGTGAGACAACCCATGTTCTGCTTGCGGGTGTGTCAGGTGGTTTTTCTCCGGGTACTCCGGTTTTCGCCCCACCTACCGATTGATTTGTCTCGATATGAGTGAAAAAGCTTAAAAGGGACGTAAAACTGAATAAAAAAAAAAATAAAAAAATGATTTTCAAACTTAAAATAACGAATCTAACTTTACAATAATTTACAGGTTATATATCATTTGAAATACTCGTTAGTTCACTAGTTACCAGGTTGAAATTATTCTCATATTATAATAGTTCTGAGAAGTAAAGAACAAATGACTACAAAGTAGACAATACGAGGCCAGTAGAAGTTTTACAATTTAATGACACAAAGATCATGGACCGAGCAAACAACGGTTGTCTCGTACGGTTGTTGAACCACATTGTGAAACACTTTTAGAAAAAAAAATATCTTAACCGAATTTTCAGAAGACTCTCTAATCTTTGACCTTGTAAAGTAAAATAAAATGTTAGTTTGGTAGAAATAAAGGAAAAATATAATATTAAGAGAAAATACATAATGGAAATATGTTTGAAAACTCTCGGAGATTAAAAGCGACTATTGTTACAAAAATGTTAATGAGATGTTTCAGGCATCTGTGTAATATATACCCAAGTAGTAGCTTTAAAAAGCTGGCTTTTAACGTCATCCTGGGCCGAGCGGACTTAATCCATATCCCCACTTCTAGGACGTTAATACATACCCCTTATACTCCACTTTTATATAAAAAAAACAGGGTATACCAGGGTATACCTATTTTTCTTATTTTTGATCCAAAACATAGCCTGTGGGTACCCACAATCAATGTTTTGAAAAAAAAAAATAAAAGATATCTGATATTATTTTTTTAATTTTTAAAGTCTGGATACTAGTATTGCAAGTTTTTGTAATGGATGGTCCTCCCCGACCCTCTGCACATCATGTTACGGGGAGATTAAACGGGCTGTCATAAGGTAGCCGAAACAAACAAAAAAACAACAACAAAATAACAATCAACTTACTTTCCACCGGTAATAGTTTTATATTGCTGGTATATCTCCTCCACACTCGGTCTCATGTCTGGGTTTTCTGACCAACATATCTTCATGATCTGTATATACTGAGGCGGAGCGGCCTGTTGACTGACGGACGGTCGGAGTAGTGGCGGAGGGTGACGTAGCTTGTGTATAATCTCTGAAAAATTATAAGACATTATAAGACAATATTAACCCATATTTGACGAATGGATTTTCCCATCATTATCATTTGCGTGAGTCCACTTTCATTTTTAGGGGCGTCAGGAGTGATTTTTAAATTTTATTCAATTTTTCGAAGAAAATTCTCTAAGCAAACATAATAGCCCCAGATGGGATGCCGCGTTCTGCGGCGTCACATCTGGGGCTATTCTGTTTGCCTATGTCCCATAAAAGGGACGCCAGGCTTAAATGAGTTAAACAAATATTATGTAGATAAATATTAAGTTCCTCTGACCAGCCTAATTTCATGATTTTTGTATATATTGGCGCGGGGCGGACTGCTCACTGAAAATGCGGGCTACCGTAGACAAATGCTGACACTCTGAGTTGATGCACTATTTTTTATCATAATTATCTTAAGGTGTAACGAAGTCCACACGTATTGTATGGATTAGATCTGAGCACAGCATTTTGCATATTTCTGGCCATACTATTAACATCAGCTCTTTCACAGAGCCTTTTATCAGGGTGTTGGGCTAGAACATGCTATTGCTGACATTCTGAGTCGATGCTCAACGTTTGTGATGATACCCCTGGTAAGGTACTATAAGCATCAGATCGAAGCACGACGCTTGGCATAATTATTACCATTTTATATACATCGGCTTTCTGAGAACCTTTCAGCAGGGGGTTTGGGCCGCTACAAGTTGATAATTACCTTTTGGTGTTAGACCACATGTACTGTAGGGATCAGATCGGAGCACAACGCTTTGCATAATTATTGCCATACTGTATACGTCGGCTTTCTCTGAGCCCTTCAACAGGGGGTTGGGCTGCCTTAAATGTTCTGGGGCGGTAAAAAGAAGATCTGGAACCAAAACAAAGGAGAAATTAATATTAAGAAAATATCTGATGTCTTACCATACGCAAACAAAAAGTTGCCTTGTACGCGTTGATGTTACTTTTACATCTCGATCAACAGCTAAGGTCATGTAGAGACTGGACTTCGGTTTAAAAAGGTACAAGTAGGCAATGATCAGGAAAAGGCGCAATCAGAAAGAAAAACCCCTCACCAAAAACCCAAGGTGGAAAAAAAACTAAATTGCCAATTAGGTACTTATACTAAGAAAACATATCGTAAGCTGAGTGAGTAGCTATTTCCCAATAGGCGGCCATTCAGTTACCGGAACTTAAATAAAACTATGAAAACGTACATAAGGTTCAAACAGCACAAGTATTCGACTCCAAAACATAGAACAATTAGAACCGCAACAGACGTATCACCTTTGAACGTTCAGTTAAATAAAATTAATAGGCCCTAGAATCACCCTCATCTTCTGCAACAGTTCACAGTCTCTTAAAGCCTCTTCCGAAGATTGGTGAAACCAGTGATCAAACATATATATAATCCGTATTTTACAAAGTCGATGGCTTAACCACAACATCAAGTAGTTTTCGAAGTTTAAGGGTAATGGCTATTATGTGGTACAATAAGATTCCAATTTTTGCCCTTTAACTGCATAGTAACTAACGAGTGAAAAAACACACAATCACTTGCCCTTAAAGTTGTATTTTACTTTGAACATACAGTAGCACTGGTACACAGAAGAATATGAGTTGGAATCAACACTTATATCAAAACTGAAAAAAAAAAAAAAAAAAAAAAAAAAAAAAAAAAAAAAAAAAAAAAAAAAAAAAAATAATAATAATAATAATAAACGCAGAGTATGTAGAATAAAGATGGCGGCCATGGGGCTAGAAAGGGTTAAAAGAACTGTTCTTTCCTCAGGTCAGAAGGTACAATCATTACTAGTACTCGTATATGCTTTTAAATAAAGCTATTGTTTAAATGCACTAAATGGATGTAATAGCATTTTCCTGTTAACCATTTCTTCACAACTAATGTAGTAAGAGAACGACCTTAAAACAAATTTCTTTAAATAAGGACTTTGCGGAGGGAAATCGGCATTCGGGTTAAAGATTCCATGTCTATAATTGTCTTGTTATCCTTAACCCAATATATGCACGTAAAATTATAGAGATTGTACGCCAAACAAGGAAGTGACACAAATATAAATCGATCATATGTTTATTTTCTGAAATGCCATCAGGTACGTTTTTGCATTTCTTGGAATTTCCCAGACAAACCGTTATTGCATCCAATTAAAGTATGAAGCATTTATGACATAAATTGTGCCTTTTAACGCTCTTTATAACAAAATATGCCAAAGTAATCTAATAAAATCTTATCAAATCATTTTAATATTAATTGTATCGGCTGATCTAAGCTCAGATAAGCGCCAAATAGACGGAATTTCTGCTCTTTAGTAGAAAATCGTATGAGCGCATTATTACTTATGTCTTTATGGACTAATTGTACGAGATTTTCTAGAAACTTTAAGCAAATCGTTTTAGGCGCTCGGTTTTTTATGGTTCGCCACTCGTTTTTCCACCAGTTCCAGTATTGGCTTAAGTTCACCCCATTTTCTAACTTCAATAGTTATTTGCCCGTTCATACCCACTTATACCCCATTTTATATAAAAAGTGGGGTATACCTATTTTTGTTATCCAAAACATAGATTGTGGGTACTAGTTAGACCCACAATCAATGTTTTGAATAAAAATATAAAAATATCAAAATGTTTCTACTTAAAATTTTCATTTTTCAACTTCAGAAAATATGTACGTATATTATATGGGCGTGTTTTTGTAATGTCAAGACTTTGGGTTTGGTTCTTGTTGTGACAGGTTTGGTCTTAACATACACCTAACTTTGGGTGTCCTGCATTACTCGTCCAATGATGGCACTTTTATAGCAAAAAGACCGGTCCATTCTTAAAAAAAAAAAAAAACAAACAAACAAAGGCACAGGAGCTCACTCGGCTTACGATATGTTCTCTTAGTATATGTACATGTACCCAGTCGTCCATTTATTTTTTACTCACCAGGCTGCTTTTTTTTTTTTTGGATTGGGAATTTCTTTCTAATTGCGCCATTTCCTGACCAATGCCTACTTTTACCTTTTCATTTATCTGAGTTACTCTTACCTTCTGTAACTTTCAAAAACATGGTGGCTAAATGCTCATTTATGCGTGTGAGGTTATACCATGATTAAATCTGTTTTCAAAAATGTGGAAGTTCGACCCGACCCGATGACAAATACTTGCTTCAAGAATTGTAATAATTAAGTCATTAAGACGAGATAATTGAACATATGTTTGCATTTTCCACTTTGTTACCATGGTTTTCCATGAAATATCAAGTCAGATAATGACCATTAGTTTAAAAGCATAGCTGGTGTTTTCTGTCAGCATGGGGTCCACAAGCACTATGACCTATATCATTATTCTTAGGCCTAGTTTCCACGGACAATTTTTCTTTGACAAAGTAGGTTTGTCGCAGAAAAATATGCTCATGTAAACTCAATTCTGTGGCAAAGTTTCATTGTCAAATATCTGTGACAAAGGTGAGCGACCCAAGTAGTATTAATAATATTTGCTGTGTGTGAACACAAACTCATTGACAAAGTTTCTGTGACAAAGAATCGTCGTCAAAGGAACATTGTCCGTGGAGACGAGGCCTTACGCAAACACAATTTCAATGTTATTTTATCCCTCACCAACGTCCAATAATGCAGTTAGATACAATGCATACTAAAATATATTGTATACTGAGAAGAACTAGAGACTTAAGAACATACGAGGTATGTCAGGAAAGTTCATAGACACTTCAGCTATCAGAAAAAGTAACGCGTTGTTGAAGAAGCGTTTTGCATAATTTCAAGCAGCAATACCTTATGAGTATATTTCAGACATTTTGTGCAATTTGAAGTAATAACACGCTTGGTATGACCACTTTTCTGCTTGATGGTAGGGCCGTGCGGGGCAGGTGTCAAAACGTGATAAAATGTGACGATTTTCACATTCTGTTTTTGCTTGTGAAACGGCACGGCAGTGTGCTGTAACGTTAAAATATTTTGATCCTGAAAGAATGTTCAATCAGCAACGCTTTCTGAATGCTTGGGCCTTGGCGGCAGTACAGTGTGATATCTGTGAATAAAATTTCAGATGCAGTCCGAAAAAATTGTTTGAAAAATGGCGTAATTTTGACGTCGGAGAACAGCCGATAACCATGAAATTGTGTGTTTTTGTTATGGAAATGGCCAACAAACACGATGGAAATGATATAAACAACAACATAAAAGCTATCAGCTTGTCTGTCACTAGTTTACAAGTGGCAGAGTTAATTTTTGGATGCTCGATAGATCATCTAAGATGATAAACGGCGGCGGAAGGGCGCTCGTCTTACATTCTCAGCGAATGAAAATGGTTTCATATGTTCAACCGGTCATCAGAGAACCTGAGGACAGTTAGCGCAGATCTGCATTTGACAGCTGGATACATAATAAAATTGTACCGATATCCAAGGACCCTATGTGGAATAACTCTGAAACATCGGTTAAACTTGTTACAAATATATAAAGCACTAACCGCAATAAACTTCAAGTAACGTCACTGAGACGTTGACCCTTGCCCCGCTCCCGGTTAGGGAGGTGCACATAAAAGGCTGTAGAAGATGTCGTGTCGGCCAGATTTCCATAAAATTTCGTCTATTTGCTCATGAAATATTTTTGCATACCCAGATATAATCAGTTTGACTGAATTTCTTTTCTTGTTGAAAATACCAATAGTGTCTACGAACTCTTTCCTGCCATACCTCGTAGTATTACATTTTTTCTTTAATACATAATGTTGTCTCCAGTCCCTCATAATAATATTAGCATGCACTCACAATATGGAGAAGTTTTCACTCTACGATGATACATAATGACAAACCTTTATCGTCGTACTCTGGAGTACACTTGGCTGCTTCATAGACGCTAGGCAACCCAAAGTCGGTCACTTTAAGAACCCAGCGACTGTCAATGACACAATTGGTCCACTTGAGGTTTCCATGGTAACGTATTGCACTGTTATGGATAAATCTAATGCCCTGGAAATATGGTATAATATGGAAATATTTATTTTTTTCTCTGTTCTACTGTCCTACATTTTTCTCGGTGATACCACTGGAATAATCAAATTTCTTTTTAAATTTACAGATTAAGTCCCATTCTAGTATATAGTTATTGGAATACAATTATATGTATACAACGCAGAATAAAGATAAAGTCATTGGAAAAACTATGCCTTCGAAAATGGCATAATGTCAGTAGTGATTCGAAATTTCTTTTCGATACAAGCTTAATAATGTACCTAAACTTAAAGTGCAACAAAGGGTTTTAAGTAAGCATGCAAAATTTGCTATAGAAATGAAAGGTTGTCATGCTGTATTGACCAAACTAGCAGCGTAATAAAAGGACTTACCTGTTCCAATCTTGGTATATCATAGGCTTTAATGATTACCATGTATGCCTAGATAAATTGTTAAAATCCCCAAATGTTACCATATTTATAAAGTGGTATCAATTTTATACATCTTTATGCAAGTATCACTAACCCGTATGAGATCTGTCAGCAATGAAACTTTGAAATCCCAGTCTAACTTTATATCAGAGTTCTTTATCACATCCTACAAATATAAGAAAAAGACATTTTGGGACATCTGATATTCAGTTCAATTCAAAATTCATTTTGAACAGAAAACGAATTGAATATCAGAATGTAAAACAGTAGTAAATTATCTGGAAATGGTACAATCAGAAAAAAATTTCCACTCCAAAAACCGAGGATGGAAAAATTAAATTAACAATGAGGTAATTATATTATTCGGCAAATAGGTTACTGTATGGGCTGCACCTTCACGATTACATTATTAGACCTTTACCTCTTCAGACCTAGGTGAAAGCTAAAAGTATACAATTAAAAGATTCAGCTCACAGGATTTCCGTTAGAAAATACGAATGAAATACATGTAGGAAATTGAAGAATTCACTGGATTGGACAACACACAGATAGCTGATTTCTAACAGAAAATATGTAACAGTGGCGGTCTACGCTGAGTTCGCTTTTTCTATAATCTCCCCACTTGAACAGATGGACGAACCGACCACGCCCAGATATGAATATTAATATTGCCGCCTATACAGTCCCCTATTTGCCAAATAATACCAAGAAAACATATCGTGAACCGAGCAGCTATTTCCGAATAGGCGGCCACTCAGTTACCCAAACTCAACTAAAATATGAAAACTTACAGAAGGTGCAAACAACACAAAAAGTCTACGCTTTACTAGAACATCCTCCAGAAATTGTCAAAACGATTTTGTAATTCTACCTGTTTTAGAGAATTTAAATCACTTTTATATGCCTATATTGGACCATAATGAGCATCAAATAAATTATTTTAGTCCTTATAAACATTAATCGTGTTAGAGTTTTTACTTGGTGAAACAATTTAAAGTAAGAAGAAGTGGTCCCTATAGAAAAAAAAAAATGATTATCACAATGTTTCACTAGTCATAGATTAATTCGTTGGAACTATCAGAGCTCCAAACATAATTATAATGAAAATGATCTTCACATAAACTGTATTGAAAAAGGGGCTCCCTTATGTTTCAACGACCCAGGAGAAGGGTGTAATACGGATGGAAATAAAGAAAGACACTTTAACCGATGATGGCATGTATAAGAGTTACATACAAACATTGCCACTTTTCGAATCGTATATTCTAGTACGTCTGTGCTTTTATAAACTTTGCGCGTAATTCTTAAACGTGGTATCAAGTACATGGAAATATCTGTCACGCGTGTTGCCGATTCCAAATCATTTAACTCTGTTTTCTTCGAACTTTGCACATCACGCAAACTGATTACTTCAGCTAGAAGTCTATGTCACAAAGTTGGCACCATTTGAAGTGGATTTATTACACTTCTTTAGCAATAATGTCTGCTTCGATTCTGTCAGTGGAGGGATGTGATATGCGTTGTTTGCCTTTTTGTCAGTTCTTTTAATCAGTTTAACGCCCCTTTCAAGACTATTTCAGCTCATATGAGGCGGGCCAATCGGTAGGTGGGGTGAAAACGAGAGAACCCCGAGAAAAACCACCTGGCACACCCGCAAGCAGAACGGCTTGTCTCAGATTTGTCCCTTGTGGTGCTCCAACCAACACCAGACACAGCGGTTAGATGATCGAATGGTTAAGTGCGGTAATGACATATCAGCTCTCTTAAGCTCTCCGCCACGGGGGCCGCCATTTTGTCAGTTGTGACTACGGATATTTCAGAGAATTTTAAAGGTCACTTACAAGGTATTTTATTAAGGTTCCAAAACATTTTTATTCTTATCTTAATTATACATCATTACTTAATAAATAAAATAAGATTTTTCTTACAAGGACAATGCATAAATGGTTAACATATTAAATAGTACACATTTTTTGTGTTCAACATATAAAATATAGGAGAGGTTGCAGTTTGACTAGCCTGAGTTCCAGCCTGATCATTTTTTCTCTTTTTTATTTATTCGATTCTTGGTCAAAAATGACAATATCTACGGAAATCAATAACGACTACCGATGTGTATTTTTTATGTAACGTATGCATTGTTGAAAAAATAAATAAATAAATAAAAAAAAATTATTATATTGACGACTGGGCCCAGGCTACAGTTTGACCTACGAACTGAAAAAGGGAAATACCTGCTTCCTCGTTTTAGCATATATATGCCCAATATAATACAGTAATTTATGTATTGGTTATTGCAATAAAGTTTAAAAAAGTACAAGCAGGCAATGGGCAAGTAGGTAGTACAAGTAGAAGGTATTACATGCGCCAGTTTACTAAAGTTCATATGTACGAAATAATCATTAAAGACAACACGGCAGTTTGTTTCGCCAATTGACACAGAGTGTCACAAAACGAGCTACTTAGCTGTTACTCTAATGAAGTTAAATGGTTGTCTGATACCAACATTATAAGCTTAGGGCGGATTTTACATAATAACTTGAACATAATCTCATGGGCTTTCATGACAAACGTCAAACGTCAATAATTTAAAGGACAAATAAATTTAAAAACATATCAGCTAGCGATGAGCATAATATTTGATCGTGCCAGCAAATGCAAGCATTTGTATTAGATGCTTCCGTCCATCCCTCGATTTGTTTAAGGACAAAACGAACTGTTCAGAAAACAATTTTGCTTTTCGCTATTCTAAATGATTTTGTTGACTGTTTATTCTATCTTTGTTTTGGTTTATATAATGCTATACGGATGGCTGCCTTACTAGGAAAGAGCTTGCCAACTTGCTCTTCAATCGTGTCGTAATAGTTCTGCTATATTTTGTGATGCTCTTTCTATCCTACCTGATATACAGCTTGTGTTTTGATTTGTATGAATTCCTGAATTAACTTTCTTTTCTTACTTTTCAAAAAAAAAAAAAAAAAAAAAAAAAAAAAAAAAAAAAAAAAAAGTTTTGATTTTTATTAGGGCACTGCAAGATAAAAATCATTTTGAAACAAAACAATGTGACAAAGAACAATATCCGAGTTATAAAAAGTTGGAAAGATTTAGGGCCGAACCATGACTAAAAGTGTCTCTATAATAAAGCGCAAGAACCATTACAGAAACATGTCCATGCAATATACAGAGATTTTTAATATTGTAAAAAATGAAAATTTTCAGTTAAAATTTTTTCAACTTTTTCTTATTTATGCTCAAAACATAGACTGTGGTTACACGTTAGAACCGCCCCGCCGAGTACTCTAACGAGAACCCACAATACAGGTTTTGGAGCAAAAATAAGAAAAATAGGTGTACCGCTGCAAACCCCAGTTTTTCTATATAGATGTGGGGTATTAGGTGGTATCCTTTTCATGGACATGTTTTCCTGATGTTCTGTCGTTTTGTTCAAGTATGATTGACTTGTTTTGATTCTTAAAATAATTACCTAAAGCGTCATTGCATTTGCGATACTTGAAAATCAATTTCTAATCTTGACTGTTGTACGGAATCATTAGCGTTTAAGGAAGCTTAATGTTGACTTAAGATAACAGCCATTGAAAAACATAGGAACCCGCGATCATCTATTTTTTTTCTGTCATGCTGGTACTGCATGAGCTCAAAACGTGACATTTGGCTTTGAAAGGATGAGACAACCATGAGGTCGTTAGGTCGTTATGCAATTTCACACTTCGTATGATTATTGTACGAGTACAGCCAAGTAATAATTAACGCATAGAGCACAATTCTTCATGCGTCTATAATTCTTGATTTGTGCATGCATCAAAGTGTGCATCTAAGTACGCAAAAAGTGCACGAGCGAATGAATGTGTCAAAATGGTTTGGGTTTACTTCTGTTTTATTTTATTGAATATGTCATTTACGAAAAGCTTTTGACTGCTTACTTTTCAAAACGTTTTGAATGTTTGTTTGAATCAAGATTACTTTGTCTAGCTCAAGGACACAACACGTTTACCCCAGTGGCGATCGAACCCGTGACCTCTCGAATCGGAGTCGGACGCTCTAGAGCTGAGCCACCATGCCTTTAAACAAAGTAATAAAGCATTATTTTTCCTTAGTAAGGGCAGAAACCTTGAATTTGTTTACCTCCAAACTGCCCCTGCTGCAATAGTCGGAGATCATATAACTGCTTGGTGGGTCTTCAAAACATCCTATTATAGCATTTACATTCTCATGGCGTATTTCTCGAAGCTGAAACGAAATATTATAACCGAAATGATCAAACCCTTAGGTCCCCCGTTTCAGCAATTATAGGATATAGGATGATTCCTCTGTATTCCAATTGGCTTAGTTCGAATTCCGGGATTAGAATTCAAAAAGTGGTAAGCTATAGGAATATTAAATATTTTGTACTCGAGACGTGTCTGCCTAATAATAATAGTATGTGATTTAATTTGGAATTAAATATGAGTACCAAAATTTACTTATGCAGTTATTAAATTATATATAAGTTATTCTAGAAACAATTATTGTAAACTAGAATCTAAAAAAGCTAATATGTTATTATAAATGCATAGTTTTATTAGGGTAGGATATTTACCGTTTTAAATATATTGAGGACTTTGCTCTTCATTTCAAAACCCTTCACCTTCAGCCATTTTACATGTACCAGGTCGCCCTGAAGAACGTGACACAAACAATCCATGAACCACAACATAATAAATAGACGGAATGATATATGGACAAACTGACCTACCTTCGTGCTTTATTTCAGATTCGAGTTAGAATTCAGATGGATTCTGTGGCATATTATGATGATACTTTGATTTCGATGCACAAATCTGTGTATTATTACAAGTGTTAGCTGATTGTTATATCGTTTTGTCACTTTGTGGCCAATCTCATTATAACAGATTTATTCTCATTATATGAGCCACCTCGTGGGAAAACCAACAATGTGGTTTCTAAATAGGTCCGACACAAACCGACCTGTACAGTCACAGAATCAGAATCAGAATCAGAATAGTTTACTGGTGACACGCCAAATGACATTATTTCACCAGGGGGTTCGGATGGGGAGAAAAATTAGTCCCTTGAACGCACGAGTGAAGCGAACTTGGACACACAATCATCTGACATTTCAGCAGTAGAAAACAGAGAGTCAGGGAGGTCATTCCAGTCCCTGATAGTCTGGGGAAAGAAACTACATTTATAGGCCTCTATACTAGCAGATGGAAGCTGAAATGCCTTGGAGTGGCTATTTCTACAACGCCTAGTCTTTGGGATAAGGTCATCTGTAGGTATTCTGGCTTTACCCTTCAGACCTTTGTATAGTAATATAAGTCGATTATCCGTCCTCCTTTTCTTGAGAGATTCCCATCTGAGTTGTTCAAGAATGCCAGTCATACTACCTTCCTCGAAAGTATAATTCCTAGTTACAAATCTAGCGGCACGATTCTGAACCTTCTCCAATTCCTCCTGGAGGCATTTAGTATGAGGATCCCAAACAGAACTTCCATATTCCAGGACTGGGCGCACCAGTCCTTTATAAGCTGCTTCTTTAACATCTTGGGGGCAAGAAAATAAGTTTCTCCTCAAGAATCCAAGTGTTCTGTTGGCTTTAGTACAGATATTATTGATATGGGTATTCCACTTGAGGTCATTTGTAATTGTTACACCTAGATATTTAATGCTATCAACATTTTCCAAAACCGTTCCCTCGAGGGTGTACGAGGCCTCAATTTTATTTATCCGCTTATTTGTCAGCTGCATCATGTTGCATTTGACAGGTTGAAATCTCATGCCCCATTTTCGGGCCCAGCTCCCTAAAAGGTCAATGTCTTTCTGAAGTTTCAATGTATCTTCTACTGTTTTAATTTCACGGTAACAAACACAGTCATCAGCAAAAAGCCTGATTTGAGAGTCAATGCCAACGGGTATGTCATTTATGTACAAGGAGAACAACAATGGACCGAGAACGGTGCCCTGGGGGACACCAGACACAACAGGGGCCCAGTCAGATTTAACACCATTAACTACTACCCTTTGCTGCCTGAAGCACAAAAAAGCATTTATCCATTCCAATGTCTTTCCACCTATACCATAACTAAATAATTTGCTTTTAAGAAGTTCATGTGGAGGGGTGTCAAAAGCTTTTTCAAAGTCCAAAATAAAAGTGTCAACCTGACCCTTTTTGTCCAATATTTTTGCCCAATCATTTATCACTGTAATTAACTGAGTTTCACAACTATGCCATTTCCTGAATGCATGCTGTTTGTCCGACAAAAGATTATACTGGTCAAGATGACCCATGATATTTGAGCAGACAATATGTTCTAGAAGTTTGCAAGGAATACAAGTCAAAGAAACTGGGCGGTAATTACAAGCAAGGGACCTGTCACCTTTCTTGAAAAGTGGACAAATATTAGCAAGTGACCATTCCTTGGGGATTTCACCCGTATTGATTGACTGCTGGAAGAGATGTGCAAATACAGGTCCTAATTCTTTTGCCAATTCTTTAAGGACTCTAGGATGGAGTTCATCAGGTCCTAAGGCTTTAGATGGGTTCAGACCTTTAAGGAGTTTTGTTACTCCTTCCTTTGTTACAACAATTTCATCCATGAATGGGGCCGACCTATCCAGAAGTGGGACTTGGTTGTGTACCGTTTTGGTGAATACATCTGTGAACTGTCCATTAAATTCTTCTGCTTTTTCGAAATCTGATTGAGCAATACCACTTCCATTTTTCTTTTTCAAAGGGGGAATGCCTTGGGTATCTTTCCTCTGACTATTGATATACCTATAAAAATCCCTGGGATTAGCCTTAACGTCCCCTACCAAGTTATTGACATAAAGGTCGTGCTGCTTCCTTATATCAGCTTTGATTTCCCTTCTTAAGTTTTCAAATTTAGATCTAATTTTTGCACTTCCAGTTTTCTTAGCTTTTGCATGAGTTATATTTTTCCTGCGAATCTTCCTCCTTATCTCAGGAGTTATCCATGGGACAGAAGAGACAGAGCGACTTGTTTTTGATGGGATATGCTTATCTGCCGAGTCCTGAATGAAAGATGTAATAAGATTGAAATTTTCCTGAACCGAACGGGTATCCGAGTAGCCATTGAAATACTTTTCCTTTGCAAATTTTAATGTTTCTGCCCTCATAGATTCATAATCACCTTTCTGGTACCGATACACCTTCCTCCGAGGTTTCTTAATGGGGGGAATAACAATCTTCAGCGTTCCAGAAACAATATCATGATCACTTAGACAATCTGGGGAGTGGATGTCTACAAACTGATTGGGAAGAGAAGTGATAATCAAGTCCAAAGTATTTCTTTCTCTGGTAGGGAAGTGGACTAATTGATCAAATCCATGATCATTAATAATGTCAACCAAAATTTGACCTTCAATCCTACTCAATGGTGACCCACATTTATTGTGTCTGTCCGGCCAAACAATATCTCCAAAGTTGAAATCCCCTAGAACGTGAACTGAGGGGGGTTTATTTCCTTTATGTTTATCCCTAATTTTGTTAAGCTGCTCTCTGAACAAAGTATCAAATTTCTGAAGGTCCTCCAAAGGTGTCAAGTTTTCATCACTATGGGGCGGCCTATACCAGCTTGCAACAAAATGTGCGGTTTTATTAGCGAATACTTTTACCCAAACTGATTCTGACTTATTTTCTAATTCTGTCATTGGCATGTGTGGGATATCCTTGTGAATAAGTAACATGACACCACCACCATCAAGAGTTCTGTCCTTCCTGTACACACTATATGGGAAAGTTTCCGGAAACAATTCTGAACTTGAAATAGAACTGTCAATCTTTGTTTCTTGAATCGCTACAATCTGAGGTTCATGAAGATCAATGAAAGCCAACAACTCAAGCTTTTTACCTCTAATGCTGTTGATATTTATACTGAAAAATTTCAACCCACCAATAAACTTGCTTTTGCTTGTCAAAGTTGAGGGTGCTGAGGACTTAGTTTTATTACTGTTTCCAAGTGGATTAAACCTATTTTCACTTTCCAAATTTAACTGTTCGTCAAAAAAAGAGTCAGAAAAATTGAAGAAATCACATTTTGGACAAATCCAAGTACAGTTTGTGTTTTGCATGGTTTCATATTGTGAATCGGATAGAAAAGAGCAGTCATTGTGCACCCACATATCACATTTGTCACACTGAACCGCCTTGTGGCAATTGAGGACTAATCCACTGCAAAGGCTACACTCAGCCTTGCAGTTTGAACAATACCAAGATTCACTACTGGATTCTAATTCTAGCAATTCTTCCTTTCCAAGGTTGGCACATGATGCGTGGAAACGCTTTTCACAATCTGCACATTCTACTACCTGATCAGCTGCCTTACAGTATTTTTTACATAGACGACACTGAAATCTAGGGCCCGGGTTCATTTCGATGTCTCCGGCCAAAACAATCAAAATGAGAAGATTTGTTCCATTTGAGTTCTTAAAGCTGCGTAAACCCTCTGATCCTCTTCGGTTACCAATTTTTCTTGTGAAAGCCAAGCTCTGAGCAATTCCACTAACTGATTTTCCAAATCCTATACTACAGTCCTGGTTTGCATTTAAAATATCTCCTGATGTTGTCCACTTCCAAACACAGAGTCCGAAAACCAAAAACAAAGCCAACCTGAGGAGCAGCGGACAAGACTTCGGTGTATGGAAACTACGCACAGGATTTTTTCCACCCCGACAAGTCAACCGCCCCACAGTTGGACCGACAAAACCTGAAACCAAAAACAAAGCCAACCTGAGGAGCAGCGGACAAGACTTCGGTGTATGGAAACTACGCACAGGATTTTTTCCACCCCGACAAGTCAACCGCCCCACAGTTGGACCGACAAAACCTGAAGCCATGAGTTCCAATTCAAATGATTAAACAAAAAGACCTTCAATCACTATATGAAAAAAGTGGGTGGGGGAAGGTCAATCCAGAAAAAACTATTCTGATTCTTTAACTTTTATGACAGATCGTTGCAGCCCTGCTAGAGCCGTTCAATGTCACTGTCAATGAAGCTTGAACAAATTCTGGTCCAAAAGCTTGTCAGCTCTCAGGCCAAAAAAGTTTCAAGAAAAGAGATTTTCAAGTAAAGTACGAATCGTTTTGGCGCGAATCGCACGACAAAGAAAATCTAAGAAAATCGATGCTTAGACTCTTTACTTGGGGGAAAACAGCGACCAACAATGAGAAATTGCAGGTCCAAAACTTCCTGACCCAAAGTCGGGATAGTTTTACAGACAAAAACAATGGGAAATTCGGAAAATAATAGAAAAAAACTTCTCTTTCAAAATTCTGTGTCCGTGTCGCCGAACCGAACCGAACCGTCCCCGAACCGAACCGAGAAAAGAGCTAGAAGCTTGAAATTTCGGGTTTTTGTAGACGAGGAACTGTACTATCCGAGTAGCGAAAACAAAGGCACTGATCAGCTTCGCAGTTACTGCGAAGCTGATCTGCGCCTTTGTTTTCGCCTAGGCAGATTGTTTGTTTTCCCATGTGGCGGCTCAATTATATCTCAATGAAACAAATCCGAAAATATGACGTTTCAATTGATAAATTACAATTCAAATCATGTAATGCGCGAAGGAGCTTAGCGATATATGCCGCCTTTCAATGGCACTTCGCCCTCGAAAGCCTACTTGTTTGCCAGTTGAGGTCACCGGAAAGCATAGGTCATACTTAATCTTACCACGCCTACTTTGTATCTGGCTGTTGTACGTACACTGTATTTGACGGTGCCATAGATCTATTTGTCTTTTCTGAGCATAAACAAGTTGGCATTTGTTCGATATGATACACAAGCCTACAGTTTTGTTTATACCTGTAGGGGATAATATGTTTTTTAGTATTGTTTGAAGATTGAACATCTCTGTTTAAAAATCATGGCTCTGAAATTTTCAAGGTATGCAGAACCAGGCGTCAAAGTGTGTGGCAATGGTCAAAATTCATTAACATATAATAATAAAATGAACAGATGAATATACTGTAAAGTCTTTAAATAAAGAGAAATGTACATTGTTACCGATATGAACTCTCTCGAAATCTGAAATGTAAATATATATTAACATATAAGTCTACAGGATACGTACATTATATCTGGCTGTATCCGTTATGTCTGAGTATTCATGTAGACTGGCCATAGATCTATTTGGTTTCTCCGAACTTTTCAGGATGTCTGGTTTGTCTGGAATGTTGGCTGTGCTGATCATCTGTAAAGACAATTAACCAACTTTGTCATTTCGAACACATGTCCATTCAATATACAGAGATTTTTAAAGTTGTAAAAAATGAAAAAATGTCTGTAGAAAATTTTTGATATTTTTCTTAGTTTTGCTCAAAACATAGATTGTGAGTACACGTTAGAACCGCCTCGGCAAGGCGGTTCTAAAGAGTACCCACAATCTATGTTTTGGAGCAAAAATAAAAAAATAGGTATACCCCTGCCTGCAAACCCCAGTTTTCTATATAAAAGTGGGGTATAAGGGGGTATATATTATACGGTATCTTTTTCCTTATGGCATTTTATTTCAATGCATTACTGCGAAGCTGATCTGTGCCTTTATTTTCGCCTATGCAGACTATTGTTTTTCCCACGCGGCGGCTCACTTCCTCTGAAAGAGTTAATACATGTGTGGTCATATAAAATTATCTAATGACGTTATTCACTCAATGCTATTTGTTTAAGCTATTCGAAATCTGTTTAAACATAATAAATGATATAAAAATAGTATAATATAAATTTCCAACTTTTGACTCCAGTTGACCCAAACATGCCAGATACTGCCGCATAATTATGATAAACATAGTTTCAGATAGAAGATACCTACAGAAAAATTCAGATTTAAGTCCGACGTCTAGTCAAGTTTAAAATAAAAAAAAAAAAAAAAAAAAAAAAAAAAAAAAAAAAAAAAAAAAGTCTCCACTTAGATATATGAGACGTTAACAGAAACAGTACAAAAGTAATACAACACAAAAACCAGGAACCATCACTTCATTAAACAAACAACTTGTCTTATCATGGTGGTTGTTGTGGTATTTTGTCGCAGTCTGTGTTTTCTTCTTTTTCACGTTTTGGTTTAAATAAACGTTCTGGCCATGAACCACCTTCTGGGAAGAAGGTCACATTACGAAAACTTGCCCATGCAATAAACAGAGATTTTTAAAGCTGTAAAAAATGAAAATTTTCAGTAGAAAAAAAATCATATTTTTCTTATTTTTGCTCAAAACATAGATTGTGGGTTCACGTTAGAACCGCCTCGGCGAGGCGGTTCTAACGAGTACCCACAATCTATGTTTTGGAGCAAAAATAAGAAAAATAGGTATACCCCTGCAAACCCCAGTTTTTCTATATAAAAGTGGGGTATACGAGGGTATTTATTTCACGGACATGTTTTCCTGATATTATTGCAATTTCGTTTTTATCTTCTTCTTTCCCAATCCGCTTTCTTTATCGTTTCGAAATAAAACATGTCTAACAATTGTGCTACAGCGAAAACGTAACAAAAATAAAGGCATCAATGAACAGATGAATATACTGTAAAGTCTTGAAATAAAGAGAAATGCACGCTGTTACCGAAATAAACTCTCTCGCAATCTGAAAATGTAAATTGTGTCTTTGAAAAAAGCAAATTCATTGACAATTACACTTATTGAGAGCATAACACTCTTAGGACTTTTCCATTGACCAGAAGTTATCACAATTATGCATGAAACATACAAAGGAATTTAGCGCCATACTTTTATGTCTCCATTTTATGTATTTTAAACAAACAGAAAATGTCACATGAATGTTCTTTGCCGACCTGTTTTTCCTGCGTATGAAAGTATATTTTGTTTTGAATGACTGTGTGCGTGTTCATTACATTTTTTTTTCTAAATGTTAAGGGTGATCTGTGCTACAGACAAAGTCATTCTCATTCATTTAATATATATCTTAAGTCTTTATTAGCTTATATCGTTCGATCTTGTATCTTAATAAATGATTATCATTGAATAACAAATCAAACCATCATTACGTCTATTTTCACCACACGTTTCATTCATTTTTCCTTACGTTTCATTTTTTATCTGGATTGATGTGACCTGAATGTATCTTTATTGCTTTTTCAGTTTTACAAAATAAAAGGATAAATGATATACACTGATTAAGATGTTTCCATGTTATGGGAAAATTATTATGAATTGAATGAGTTATCTGTGTATACTAATGAAATAGATCAGCTCTAGCTGTGAATTGTTGAGTAATAATTCATTGTTTGGAGGTCATTTGTAAAGTAGATCAAATCACGAGCGCGGAGCGTAAAGGGTTTATATTCTTGAAACTGGCCGACAAACAGTAAATTATTAATCAACAGTTCACGCACTTGAGCTGGTCTAGCTTTCCACCACTGCATTGTAGATATATCCCGCCAAATATTTGACTGCAATGTGGTTATTTGTACTCATTTTTTACGTTTATTATGCGTTAAAACGACGTAACACCGTCTAACGATGCTTGATGGGATAGATGACGTCACAAATGATTTCGAAATGGCGCAAAGAAACATCACGCTTAGTAGCCCAGTGACGTTGTTGCACGGTATAACACGTTTTTCAACCATCGGCTATATAGGCGAGGTTTGTTACAATTAGATATTTATACATATGTTTATACTTGAAAAGAAAAGATTGGTTGGTTTCTGGTATAACGCCCCACTCAAACGCGAAAATCATATGGGATAAGACTAGTTTGTAAGCGTTTATCAAATAGGAAATATCAAGCATTTGTCCTATTAGTTGTCCAAATCCTTTTGTCGGGTTTTTTCTGCGACAGTTACTTGTAAGAAATAAATTTCGAGGAGAGTATATTCTACAAAGTCACCTTCGAGAGTAGAGTATTGTAAAAGTACGGGTACGTCCAAACCAGTTTGCATTTGAAATATCGACTTTCATTTCCAAAACTGCATAATATGAACTAAGCATCATGAAAACATGTCCATGCAATGTATACCCCCTTAAACCCCCACTTTTATATAAAACTAGGGTATGCAGGGGTATACCTATTTTTCTTATTTTTGCTTCAAAACATAGATTGTGGGTACCCACAATCTATGTTTTAAGCAAAAATAAGAAAAAAATATCAAAATTTTTCAGCTGAAAATTTTCAATTTTTAATGCTCAAAAAATCTCTGTTTATTGCGTGGGCAAGTTCTCGTAATGCATGCATTTTCGCATTTATTATCCTCGAAATTGCACATTTATTTGCTCATTATACTCGTGACCAGTCGTCATGGTACATGTAATTAGTTACTAAATAAGGCATGAAAAAATCTTAGATTGCAGTTTTCGCTCATTACAACAAATTTTAAACTCTCGTTTCATTTGTACTTAAAAGACCTGAATGTACTTTGATCAAATTATTATACTGTCCACTCAATAAAGCACTGCAAAATGAAATGATTATAAATGCACATTTACGTGTAAATATATTTTCATAGAATGGTCCACATTGTTTACTGACAGAATAATCTGTGAAAAATTTAAATGAATAATTTTTATATTTCTATTTTACTAAATGAAATATAAAAGCTATAAAGATTTATGTAGACAACATCATTTTCATCGAGTTTAAGAGGTTCTTTCTGGTTTTGCTTTTAACGCCAGTTGACGTACTGATTACCATTTGATTTTATATACAATTACAAGAGCCGCCCATTGGGGCTTAAAACATAGATGGGCTGTTTGTGCTCTCCAGGCAAAGCGTATACGCTACTGACTTACCACCTGATTACTGGTTAACCCTCAGAGCCTGTCCAGGAAAACTGGTTTCAAGTCAAGCATCCATACACATATTGCTTTATTGGCTTAGTTGTGGGGGGGGGGTATATTTGAAGCACTTTTTGGATAGCATGACGTCCTCAGTTTTGGGTACCCGGCATGGTCATGGACATAACATATTGCGCATGTAGTTTCGTTTCAAGAATATATTATTTCCTTTCAAATTAAACTGTAAAATGTCAAAATAGAGTACTGCTTCTGCTTTAAGGATGTTCGCTGTCAATGAAAAAGTATTCAAACTTTTTTTGCTAACCACTTTCTTTTGATTCCAAAATACAACACAAGAACATTTGAAAACAAAATAAGTATAGGGTAGTGTGCATTTTTTTCAAGCTACATGCCTCTGAATGAGACCTCTGAACACCATGTTTTAAATTTAGTAAAATTACTTTAATTTTTGATTTTTTGAAACATACCTGTCTTGAACAAAAATACACCTAGATTGCCTTCAAAAGTCATAACATTTACGTAATGAAGACTATTCTGGACCAAAAGCATAGAAAAATTTGCATCTTGAAGTGGATAACAAAATTTTACGAGTCGTTTTCCAACCCTACCCCCATACTTGAAAAGTCAGAAAAATGAATAGTTTGAAATGTGCCAAACCTATATTTGTAGATTCAAACCTTTTCTTGTATTTTCACACAAAACAGAGCTTGGTAATATTGTTCGAATAAAGGAATGAAATTTATAGGGTAGTGTGCATATAAGAGAGAACCAACAACTTGAAAATCGCCATTTTAAGCCGTTTTTCGGCTGTTTTGTTTCTTGAAGCCCATTTCATAAAACCACCCAAAATTTGAAAACTAGCACACCAAAGACAGAAAAACTGACTTAGAAGAACACGTACATATATACTTCTGCTAAAATAAACATCGAACTAGTGCAATTAATTTGAAGATGTGTAACATTCAAGTTTAATCTACCCTACCCCCTAAATTTTACTGACAACTAAAATTTTCTTAAAAGTTGCAGAAATGGGGTGAAAAAATGAAGTTCCTTAGATTGACAATTTTCGTGGCTCATTAAATGCCTATCATCAATATGTATCCAAATATAAAATATTAGGAAAATATCTGCAACCGTTTACGTGATATTCAACAAAAGATAAACCGGAAGTTCCGAAATGTCAAATGTTAGCTGCGAACATCCTTTTAAAAAAGAAATGACCCGGCACTTACATTTATACAAGGTAGAAACGTTAATGAAACAAAACAAAAAAAAAAAAAAAATAAATAAAAAAAAAATAAAAAAAAAAAAAAAAAAAAAAAAAAAAAAAAAAAATAAATAAATAAATAAAATAAAGGAAAACCAATACAAGAAACCAGCATCTATTACAACAGTTAGAGCATTACGAAAACCTGACCAAAAATTAAGATTTCCGTAGAAAGATTTCGATATGTTTTATATTTAAGCTCAAAACATAGAACGAGGAACGAGGCAGAATCTATATTTGGATAAAAATAAGGAAAATAGATATACCACTGTATACCTCAGTTTTACTTTATACATTTGGGGTATGAGAGGGTATACATTTAATGGACATGTTTTTCTGATGGTCCATAAATTGTATACGAACACATTGAGTTGACGTGCACTGAAATATGGCCAAGGTCGTCAACAAGTTCATAAACGCTTGATATACTGACCTAATAATTGTATTAATTTATAAACATTTATACTCCAATATTGGATCAGACACTTCGTTAACGAATATAAAGCGAATTAATACATATATATATATGATTTAATTATTTCTCGATATATTTCGATCTATTTCCTCACGTTTTTGTTTTTAAAAACATGTAGAATTTTTCAGTGTACTGATGACAAATTTAGCCAGCTCCATTCCATTGGATGGAAAGTGTAGACAAACGAACTGATCCATTTAGTCTTCTTGCACTCATTGACGAAGCTAATAGTACAGTACAACAGTACCATTTCGACTCATTTTGCAAAATCTAAAGGGTCATTTAAGAGGCTTAAGTAGCCGAAGACGCGGTATGGCCCATCTCTTTCTCATTAATATGCTGACTGCTCTTAAATGATTTCACTTTTATTTTTATTTACCTCTATAAAGATGTAATACAAACTTTCAAGATTGTTCTATGACCAAAACCCTTCGGAGGAGCTAACATTAGTACACATTTTCACTTTTGGTACAAAATATCATTTTATTTCTCAATGATAGTATGATTTCTTTATCTAATATGTTCAAATCTGAAGTTTTATTTTGTATCTCTTCCTTCTTTTAAGTGTGTGTTTTAATATTATTTCTATCTTACATGTTATGTATTAGTAAAGTACAAATATATCAAGTTATATCAAGTTAAGTTGGGGAAACTGAGTGACCGAATTTTAGACGAAACTACTCGCTCAGAAGAGCGATTATTCTCTTTGTAGTACACTTTTGTTCTTTTGGTTATTTCATCCTTTTTAGCTCACCTGAGCCGTCAGGCTCACAAGGTGAGCTTATAGTATACCCATGCTCCGTCGTCCGTCCGTCCGTCCGTCGTCCGTCCGTCGTCCGTCCGTCCGTCGTCCACCATTTTCAAAGATCTTCTTCTCTGAAACAGCTTGGCCAATCAAAACCAAATTTTACATGAAGCATCTATGGGAAGGGGGAACCAATGTGTATATAAATAATCCAGGTCACATGACCAAGATGGCCGCCATGCCCATATATGGTAAAAACCCTTCAAAAATCTTCTTCTCCGGAACCACTGGACCGATTTCAACCAAACTTGGCATGAAGCATCGATGACTCAAGTACTACAATGTATATATAAATCATGACCTTGCGGTGACCTTGACCTATTTTACGGCAAGGTCAACATAGGTCGCCTTTGCATTTGAATGGGAAAAATTGTTAAATTGTCATTTAAAGGAAAAATCTTGCAGAAAATGAGCAGTAGGACTGAATATTAATGATTCTGAAAAAAATTGGACCCCAGGGGCTCATGTGCCCCCACCCCGGGGCAATATACATGTATATCTCCATAATATTCAAACATCTTCTCCTCTAAAACCACTTGGCCAATCAAAGCGAAATTTTATGTGAAGCATCAATAGGAAAGGGTAACAAGCATATAAAAATCCAGGTCACATGACCAAGATGGCCGCCATGCCCATATTTGGTAAAAACCCTTCAAAAATCTTCTTCTCCAGAACCGGTTGACAGATTTCAACGAAACTTGGCACGAAGCATCGATGGCTCAAGCACTACAATGTGTATATAAATCATGACCCTCTGATGACCTTGACCTATTTTACAGGAAGGTAAACATAGGTCGCCAATGCATTTGAATGGGGAAAACTTTTAAAATGTCATTTAAAGTGAAAGTCTTGCAGGAAATGGGCAGTAGGACTGGATATTAATGATTCTGAAAAAAATTGGACCCCAGGGTCTCATGTGCCCCCACCCAGGGGCAATATACATGTAAATTTCCATAATATTCAAACGCCTTCTCCTCTGAAACCGCTAGGCCAAACAAAGTCAAATTTTATGTGAAGCATCCATAGAATGAGGGAATCAATGTGTATATAAATAATCTAGGTCACAGGACAAAGATGGCCGCCATGCCCATATATGGTAAAAGCCCATCAAAAATCATCTTCTCTGAAACCAATAGACTGATTTCAAGGAAACTTGGCGTGAGGCATTGATGGCTAAAGTACTCCAATGTATATATAAATTATGACCCTGTGATGACCCTCACCAAGTTTATGGCAAGGTCAACATGGGTTGCCTATGCATCTGAATTGGGAAAACTGTTAAAATGTCATTTGAAGGAAAAAGCCAACAGGAAATTGGCAAATGGACAGAATATTGAAGATTCTGAAAAAAGAAAATGGCCTTAGGGCTTCATCTGCCCCTGCACTGGAGTTAAATACCATAATATTCAAACATGTTTATTGGTATATGCAGCTGATCTCAGGTGAGCGTTTACAGGACCATTGGTCCTCTGGTTTGTTGGAGTCTTCAAGATGCAAATTTATGTATGTTTTGGGTCCAAAATAGTCAGCTTTACTTAAAGAAAAATGATTTTTGAAGGCAGTCGTGATGTTTTTTTGTTGTTTTTCTTTTTGTTCAGGAAGGTATATGTGAAAGAATTGAAGATTAAATTAATTTTCATAATTTTCAAACATGGGGTTTAGAGGTCTCATTCATAGGACTGCAGCTTGAAAGATGCACACTATATTTATTTTGTTTTCATACACGTATGTCATGCCTTTTGGAATCCAAAAAGAGCGGTTAGAAGAAAAAGTTTGGATACTTTTTTTTATCTGCAGCGAACATCCTTAAAATATTTTGTTCTTCGAATATATAATATTTTCTTTATTACCCTTTTAACGCTCATTCGATTTTGCTCTACTAACTGAGTTAAAGATCTGAGGACATTTTCTCACCCTTGTAAATGCACATGTATAAGCTTATATACACTTAATAAGTAATACATTGATGCTAATAGGATATATAATCAATCTATTTTTTTCCTTTACGTGTGTAGTTAGGTTGCAAAGGATCAAGCTTTTATATCTTATTTCATATGGCCATAATGTACTTTGACACACTTTCAGTAGATGAAACGGCATTTAATTTTAAGGATAAATATATCGCTTTGAAAATCAAATTTGGTATGTGCCATCAAGCATGGCAGCCCAGAAGTTGTCATAATGTCAGGTACATTATTTCGTTGCTAGGTTTCGTTCGCACAAAATAACGGAATGAAGCAAGATTAAAAAGCAAGCTATGTAAATGTCGCTGTCATGGCGGTAGCCAAATGGCTGGTTCTATTTCTCGGTTTGGTGTAATTTCAATTTATCATGCATGTACGAGGGGAAATCCAAAATAAAGTGTACTTTTGATGTTACTTTAACATAGTTACGTAGATAGATTTTCGAAAAATATATATTGCGATAAATGGTAACATTCGTTTAACAAAATAAGTTTAAACAATTGCACATTTCGTAGGTATCGCAAACGCGCCGCGCCGTTTTAAAACCATGGCGACGCATAGGCGGCGCACGCGAAATTTCGGTCGTGTACTGTATCATACATGTCTCGATATAATGTAAAATACGCATGCGAATCGCGCCAAACGAAGTCCAGTAGATGCATGGTGTTGAGCTAATGTTGTGACTAAGTTTTAACTTATTTGATTTATGCATTTTGGCAAAGTACGCATTTTCAGTACATTTAACGTTAAAAACGTCATCGCTAGATACGGCTTGAATATATGCGATCACAAAACTTTCCGCTATTTTTGAAAACGCTAACACGAAAACCAAAACTAACTAAATGTAGACAAAAAGGGAACGATCAATGAATAAATCAGTAGTGTAAAAATATTCCCGTTGTGATTCTGACGATAAAACAGCATAACAAAGATGGATAAATAAACAAAAATAACGTGCGACACTGGTGACGCAATGCTTAATGCGCTGACCACATGCAGACGGCTGAAGATCAGGCGATTTGTGTAGCAACATGGAGTGTGAATTTGTTTCAGTTTTGGATGCTGAAGGAAAATGTTCGAATGCTGAAGCACAAATAAGTAAAGTTCTTTTATCTATGATACATGTTGAATAGATGGCCGTAAGCACTGAGCAGGTGTTTACTTCAAATTGAATCAAAACGTCAACGACATTACGAAAGCAACGGTGACACGTGCGCCGGGTACACCATAGTGCCCTATTTGGTTTGGCTGTAGATTTTTAACGGGTCGTTAGTTTTTCCTGATATTTTGCCGGGATATTCAAGACATATTCCGATTTATGTTCATGCTATTTTATAAGCATTTCATTGATCTGTATAGACGCTACAGCAAAAGTCTACATTATTTTGGATCATCCCCCGTACATAGTATATCCAGTTAAGTTGATGTAGCTGAGTGGCCACCAGCTCCCTCTGGTTTATAGTTGTTTTTTTTTTTTTCTTTATCGTAATTGACATATAAATTGCTTTAGGTATTTTCCCTGTTTGGTTTTATGGGAATGCGCATGTTTATGTGTGTGCCAAATCTTGGTCCTGGCTAATGTCAATAGTAAAACATGCATGCGAATAAAATAAAAAATCTAAGAAACGTTATTTTACCTTTGATCCTTTAAGAACATCCTTTCTCTGTAGAAAGACCAGATCGGCTGAGGTTAGGAGTATTTTCTGGTGGCCTTTAAGCATTTCCTTCTTTATCACATTTCGCCTGTTGATATAAAAATAAAATGATAAGGATAATGAGTGAATAGGGGAATAAGTCAGCATGTCATAATAATAATTATGAGGAAGCAAAAATCGGCAAATGAATCTGGTGAATGGTCATATCACACAGGCGACAGTAGCAGAGATACAGTAAGGTCTGAACTAAAGTTGACATACATGTACTTTGTGTCCTTGATATGCCACCAGAGTGCACAATGCCCGAAATTTCCTGACCCGTTTTGTGTATTTAATGTGCTCAAGAAGTGCACAAGTGTGCAAAGTTTAGTTCAAGCTTGACTGTAAGTAGAATATTTTGGTTTGTATTTCTTTGGAGATCAAATTTCGCCAGCAAATAATTAGGAAATAGAAAATAATTGAGATAATAAGGGAATCAAATTATCAACTAGTCATTATATGAGCCGCCTTATGAGAAAACCAACAATCTGCATATGCGAAAACAAAGACACAGATCAGCTTCGCGATAACCGCGAAGCTGATCAGCGTCTTTGTTTTCGCTACACGGATAGTACAGTTCCTCTTCTTCTTAAATCCGAAATTTCAAGCTTCTAGCCTGTTTCTGTGACTGTACAGCCTGGTTTGTGTCGGACCTGTTCGGAAACCACATTGTTTGTTTTCCCACGAGGCGGCTCATGATAAAGCAAAATGTGTGGCAAGTTAATATGATGAAAAGGTTAAATTAAAACATTACGAAAACACTCCCATGCAATATAGAATTTTCTTACTGCTTGAAAAAATGAAACTTTTTATTACAAAAAAAGAGGATATTTTTCTCTTTCTTTTTTTTTTTTTTTGCTCAAAACAAATAGATTGTGGGTACACGTTAGAACCGCCTCGGCGAGGCGGTAAGACGTAATAGACGAAACCGCGGTATGGACCATCTTTCTTTTCATTTATATGCTCATTGCTCTTGAAGGATCTCAGTTTTAATTATCTTTAAAGAGTAAAAATGAGTTTCGTTTCAAGACTTGAAGTCTGATATCATTTTGATCAACAGATATCTTGGGTTTATTCATTATTACCACGACTGGTTCTTACAGAAAAGATGGAATACCAGTGAGACATGTTTCTCTACTGGATGTCATTAGCATCAACTTGAACTTATCATGCACTCTTCGCAGCTCGAACACTACCAGAAATCAAATCCCGCGTTTTATTGTCATGCAGAAATAATCCGATTGTGTACAAACACGCATTCTGATGAGGCAATTGAGAATCAAATATCCAATTATACACCCCCTTGGTACTATTTCATGTTCCAAGAGAAGGTATTATATATACCGCCATTCCAATCCAGAGTCATCCAAAGATCAAAAGCCAGACTAGTTATTTCTGGACATTCATTATCTGGTCAAAGAAACACCTATAGTACATAAACGGAAATAAACGATGGACAAATGAAGTAAAGATTATTCACATACCATCTACATCACGATAACATGTCCGTGTAATGGTTTCCCCCTTATACCCCACTTTTATAGAGCAAAACTGAGGTTAGCAGGGGTATACCTATTTTTCTTACTTTTGCTTCAAAACATCGACTGTGGATACTCGTTAGAACCGCCTCGCCGAGGCGGTTCTAACGTGTACCCACATTCTATGTTTTGAGCAAAAATAAGGAAAGAAAATGTTCTGAAATTTCAATTGCTACAGCTGAAAAAAAATCTATATATTGCAGGGACACGTTTTCGCAATGACGTATGTAAAAGGAAATGAGGAAGAAACAAATGATTATGGAAACTATGATATGACAGTTACGTTATCAAATCTAATCTACAATACATTGAGATCAATGTATAGGCCACCAAAATTAATGACGGGCATTTTCAAGAAAGTAATACAGAAAGGAGCTGCTGACAAGTTCGGCTGTATACATGAATGAGCTTATCTTAAGGTTTGTGCAGCTCCGTGACCTTAATCAAGGAGAATTTGATGGTTTGATTTTAAACTTGATGGATCAATTACCATAACTATTGAGCCGCCTCGTGGGAAAACCAACAATGTGGTTTCTGAACAGGTCCGACACAAACCGGCCTGTACAAGCACAGAAAAGAGCTAGAAGCTTGAAATTTCGGATTTAAGTAGAAGAGGAATTGTACAATCCGAGTAGCGAAAACAAAGGCGCTGATTAGCTTCGCGGTTACCGCGAAGCTGATCTGCGCCTTTGTTTTCGCATATGCAGATTGTTGGTTTTCTCATGAGGCGGCTCAATTATTTGATAGGTAAACACATACCATACTGTTATAACTATAGCAATCGCCACGCCTACCACCACCAGTACAGAAATTGCAATCGCCAAGATGTAGAATGCGTCTAAACCTGAAAAAGAGACAACATTCATCTTAAATGTTATAAATTAACTTATCATATGACGTCGCTGTTTTCCAGTGGATAACATCATGTAATAAGAGTGTTATGACCACACGTGTATTAACACTTTTGCGGGAATATGTAACGCCATTGACGACGTCCGTAAAAACAATGTTAATTTTCATTGGAAATATGTCCACTTAAAAGGTGATAAAATAGCATTTAAGAAGTCATATGATAAAACGAATCTTACACCCGTGGTCATTTCATATGAAATTTATCAAACTCGCCAAAGGCTCGTTTAATAAATTTCATATGAAATGACCACTCGTGTAAGATCCTCTATTTAAAGATGATATTATTGTATTAAAATGCAGTTTATCTTTACGTTGACTGTTGACTATTTTCTGTGTTCGGTCGGTTAGCTCAAATTAACTCGTTCTTCGTGTGCATTGGTGTATTTAATGTGATAAATAGCATTGTCCTCTTTCACCTGTAGACTGGATATTAATGTCAGCCACTCATTACTACTAGACTGGGATAGAATGTAATTTTTTTTTATTTATTTATTTATTTATTTATTTATTTATTTCATATTTGACTTAGAGAATATTGGCTAATACACCAGGATAACATGTCCGCGGCATGAATACTTCCTTGAACCCCACTTTTATATAGTAAAACTATCAATGTTTTGAGCAAAAATAAGATAAAATTTTATTTTATTTTAAGAAAAATCTGTATATTGTACATGAACGTATTTTCGTAATGAACAATGTCTATTATACCTTCTTTCTTTTCACAGGATTCCGGATGGAAACAGTCGTCTGGTGCGAGTTTTATCCCACTTGGCCATTGAACTTCCGCTATTCCAAGTAATTTCCACAACCCCTCGTTAGACTGAACTACTTCCTGTATCTTCACATATTTCATGTCTTCAACATCAAAATCATATACTATAAAATCATACATTATTTCATTGTTTTTGTCTACCATAATCTCTCCAGAAAATATATCCAATGTCCTGTTTCTCAAACACTCAAATAGAGGCTGATCAGTGTCATTTCTACTTATACTGAACACATAATCCAATAGCGTTAATGAGTCTAAAAGAAAACGCTCTTCTAATACACAAGTCTTGTCTTCTCCACACAGTTTTGCATGATCTTTGTTTTCATTGAGGAAATCTGGATGAATTTCAAATATGCTCTCTAAGATTCGTTCGTGTTTAGTAGACCGTAACGCACCACTGTCCTCCGTATGGTGGACGTAAGGGCTCATAACGAACGTGAAGAAGGCGTGGTGTATGTGCATATATAACTCGGCTGCATGTTCCAGGATTCGAACTCGGAGATGGAAATCTGTACATAGCATGATTCCTGTAAAGAGAGGGACAGATTGAATTATTGTAATGCATAGAATGTCTATTTACATGTAGGCCACTATCAAGCTTATAAAGCACATTTTGAGTGTCATGACATCCTTATGTTGGGTAAAAGTCCCATAAAATGGAGGCAACGTCCCGACATGACCATTACTGTTGACTAAGAGGTAAAGCATCAAATCAAACAATCAAACGACCATTTTGCCATAACATGTGGTTTAGTAACACCTTGTGCAGGTAATTATAAGTTTGCTGCATTTCCTTGGGTAAAAGCAAGACCAGGTATGCAGTAGGATTTCCCTGCTTCTGTACTGCCCACTCAGTATACATTTATATTTTTTCGGAATGAGTTTGTCAGCTTTTTTTATTTTGATATTGCCTTTTGATAATCATTTGTGTTTAAACAGCAGTCACACAGTAGCGTATAACCCAAACGCGCGCCGGGCGTATGAAAAATCTCAACACGCTGAAGATTTTGGACGTATGAAATTAATTTGTTCCTTTAACTCGCTTTTGCAGTCACACATTAGCGCGTGACTGAGGCGTGTGCCGGACGTATAAAAAATCTCAAAGTTTTGGAGTACGTTTGTCGTACGTCCCAGACACGCTAGGCACGCGCTACAGACGCGCTGTATGCGTTTCATGCGCGCTCCAAGCACGCTTGGCACACGTTACAGGCGCGTTCCACACTCGCCCAAACCAACATCAGGTTAAAATCGAAACGCGCACGTAGCGTACACGACGTGCTTGAAACGTGTGCTCGGCGTGTGCCGGGCGTGTTCGAAACGTATTCAACGCGCATGTAACGCGCGTGGAACGTACTTGTAGCGTGTAAGTCACACGCCCGACACACGCCCAACTTCTAGAAAATTTTAAGCATGTTTAAAATTTTATTTAGCCCAAACGCGCGCGAAACGTGCGCCGACTTTTAGCGACGCGCGCCGGACGTACACCAAGCGTACCCAGCGCGCGCTTAACGCGCTTTGGACGTGTTTCCGAAGTGCGTCTGGCGTATGTGGAAATTTGTATTTTTTCAACACGCCCGGCGCGTGTTTCACTTATACGCTAATGTGTGACTGCTGTTTTAAGCTAAATCGCCAATAAAGTTAAATGCCTTAAATAATCGTTTGACCATAGACAATTCTACGAGTACATTAAATTATGTGTTTGTTATTGAAAAACGTTCGTAAATGTCAATGTGATAAATAAATAAATAAATAAATAAATAAATAAATAAATAAATAAATAAATAAATAAATAAATAAATAAATCGCCTGCGCTGATACCAGATAAGAGTTTTCTTTATTTTTCATTATAAGATAATTACCAATATGGTATGCCTTGTGTGTTCTAGGATACTTATGCTGACGCATGAAAGTGATCAAATCAATTATGCATTAGTATAAGGCCGAAAAAAAAAGCTGTGTTTCCGCTTACCCGACCGACCCTGATTTTTTATCGCCATTTTGAAAGAAAATAAAAAAAAAATCATCCTTACCGACCCTTGAAAGTTTCATGGAAATGGACATATGACTTAAAGTAAGTCAAAACTGCAAAATAATATTAAAATCACTTTATTTCTTTATGTTTTAAACTTCAATGTCTGTCATTTTCTAGTATTTGAGATGAATTAAGTTGCATATTATCAATTTTACTGGTTTTCAACAAATAAAACTTAGAGAAAAAATAAAAAGATTTGCCTACCTACCGGCCCTGATGTTTTCGGCATGTTAGCGGAAACACAGCTATTTTTTTACGCCTAACATATGTCAGTGCACATGTGCAAGTATGGTCTTGAACCCGAGATATAAGAGAAAGCTGTACTTTGCAACTAAAAACTTCAACTACACCGAATTTCGAAGGTACCATCACTACATAAAAACTTGATCTAGCCAGTACCAAGAAAAACTATGTGACTGACAGCGTTTTATTTATAATGTTCCTATGAAACGTTGTCAACAGTAATGTTTCCCTGGAGTGAAATTGTATATGTGTGCTAACATTTATTTATGAACTTTAACGTTTAATGTTATATAGGTTTTGCTTGCTTCTTTACGTTTGAAAGTAGTGCCATCGAATCAAAAATGGAATCATAAAGATTAGAAATAATGAAAATTTTTAGCCTTTGTAAGAAGAGTTATTGAAACCATAACACGTTATAATGATGACCAGTCTGACTTTTGTCGGATTAAATTTCATATGACCACTTGCGCTGGTTCTTAGATGTATTCTCAGAAAATGACAGAATAAATATTATCTATTCCCAACAGGGTTCACATATGTCTTCTGATGTGATTTTTCATCTTAACCCCGCCATAAGAAACATGTCTTTGGATTTATTGACACAGTTCGGCCATTGCAGTCACAAAAGAAGGCTAGAATCTTTAAGTTTCAGATCTAAGAAGAAAAGGGATTGCACATTTCGCATGGCAAAACCAAATGTACCGATCAGCTGTGCTGTCACTGTACCGATGGTCTGTGCTTCTGTTTTCGCATAATGCAAAAGAAACAATTCCTCATGTTGTCGCTCAATTCTTAGCCGCCGCATGGGAAAACCAACAATCTGCATTGGCGAAAACAAAGGCGCAGATCAGCTTCGCAGTAACTGCGAACTGCGAAGCTGATCAGCGCCTTTGTTTTCGCTACACGGATAGTACAATTCCTCTACTTTCTAAATCCAAGATTTCCATCATGTAACCATCTTGTGTGACTGTTTGTGTCTAACCTGCCCAGAACCCAAATTGTTGGTTTTCTCACGCACAGGCTCTTCTTATATTGTCCTAAATCCAATAAGCAGATGCAACAAATCTCGTTCTGAAGATTTATGTGGACAGGATATATTGTTAACGCTATATGGAGAAATTTCTCAGCCGTCAAGATAAAACAAATTGCATCTCACACCGAGAAAACGACGGTGAGTAGCTGGAATTGTCTGATACTCTAGACTGAAGGAATACCACGTTTGATCTGATATAGCTCTGTCACATATTCACGCATCAGCGGCGTATCGCTCGCGTGTCTGAGGCGTATTTTGTTTAAGCGACGTGCATGTATGTATCACATACATGTGACGTTCCCGTTGCGATCATGTGGCGTATCAATGACTTATCTGTATTCGTATGGAATTTTTGTGTCGTTTGGATCTTGTCCATATTTTAATTAAGTTCGGGTAACTGACTGGCCGCCTATTGGGAAATAGCTGCACACTCGGTTTACGACATGTTCTGTTGGTATAGTAAAAGTACCTTATTGTCAACTTGATGTTTTCCTACATCGGATTTTGGTTTGGGAATTCTTTTCTAATTGCACAATTTCCTGATCATTGCCTACTTTTACCTTTTCTTAAATGAAGATTCATGTTAGTCTGACTGCCCACCTATTGGGAAATAGCTACACACTCGGTTTACGACATGTTCTGTTGGTATAGTAAAAGTACCTTATTGTCATTTTGATGTTTTCCTACATCGGATTTTGGTTTGGGAATTTTTTTCTAATTGCACCATTTCCTGATCATTGCCTACTTTTACCTTTTCTTAAATTAAGATTCATGTCAGTCTGACTGCCCACCTATTGGGAAATAGCTGCACACTCGGTTTACGACATGTTCTGTTGGTATAGTAAAAGTACCTTATTGTCAACTTGATGTTTCCCTACATCGGATTTTGGTTTGGGAATTCTTTTCTAATTGCACCATTTCCTGATCATTGCCTACTTTTACCTTTTCTTAACTCATTTAAGCCTGGCGTCCTTTTTGTGGTACATAGGCAAACAGCATAGCCCCAGATGTGACGCCGCAGAACGTGGCGTCCCATCTGGGGCTATACTGTTTGCTTAGAGAATTTTCATCAAACAACTGAATAGAATTTAAAAATCAATCCTGGCGCCCCTAAAAATGAAAGTGGACTCACCCAAATGATAATGATGGGAAAATCCATCCGTCAAATATGGGTTAAATGAAGATTCATGTCAGTCCTACGGCTACCAATACGTCTCCTAAATTTGTCAGCCATAGATGGCCAAAGAGACGATTAAAAAGCGCACCAATTAATGTGCGCTAAATTTGGCTCAGTTTTGCTGACGATAAGACTGATAGATTAATTACTTCGATTAATTGCTCTGGGGAAATTTCTCTTGCATTGATTTTTCTAGATAATCTTGCCGAATTCCTATACGTCGACTTTTTTCTTCATTTGTCAATCTAAATGCTGAGTCTACAAAAACAGTTCATCAACGCATCAATGCACTTGCTTGTAAAGTTTTGAACTGAAAAAATAAGACAAGGCAAAACTAAAGCAAGACAAGATTTATATCCTTACGAAAACTTGCCCATTCAAAATACAAAGGAGGTTTTTTCAGCATTAAAAATTGGCAGTTGTATGGAAAACAATTAATAATTTTAACATGTTTGCTCAAAACATTAATTGTGGGTACACGTTAGAACCTCCTCGCCGAGGCGGTTCTAACGAGTACCCACAATGCTGTATAACACTTTAGAACTATGAGAGTAAGAAATTATGACAAAAATTATGACATTTTAGTGAAGATGGTGACACTTGCATTGAGCTGACATTTATGACTGTCACAGGTCAATCAATCGAGCGGTTTGGCCTGATTGGTCCTCTTGGTTAATCCCTTCTGAAATAGAAAATACTTACCTTGAGCATACTTACCTTCTTAAGTTATATATCTCAGGTGAGCCGTGCGGTCCATTTGAACCTCGTGTAATGGTTCAAACCCCATTCTATTTCAGAAGGATTAACCAAGAGGACCAATCAGGCCAAACCGCTCGATTGATTGACCTGTGACATGACTGTTTACCAAAGATCTAAAAACACAGTAGAGCATCTGGTTATTGAAGAGTGGTGTGATGCATTTCATAATTGTGAAACCATAATTTGAGTCTCGTGACCAGTTACTTTGAATTTGAAGTCATTTGTCGGCACCCATTGGTCATAATGATGTTATTTCCAGTGGATGTGATTTCAATACAAAGTCGAGCCTGGTGTTAAGCCAAGAAGTGTCTTAATTTATTGTTAAATATTTTATTGTGTTTGATTTAAAACTTTTCGGCTACAACCGCTATAATACATTACCCCAAATTATAGAGAAATACGACACCGGAAGTCAGCAAACAGAATCGAGAAAATGTAAAGAGATAGGGATGATGAACCGTATGAGGGCTCAACTAGTCCCTCTTACAGAATAAGTATTAGAATAAGTAATAATAATATTATTCAATTATTGCTTTTGAAAAAAAAAATCTCTATATATTGCATGGGCAAGTTTTCGTAATATGTAACACATATTTGTAAACACATACTTCTCAAGAACTATATAGAAATATACAATTTACAGTTCAATGCCATCTAAACAGGACAAGAATAATGCTTCAGTATTATTCTCAAAATATACTTCTCTGTAATTCGACATCCCGTCTATTAAATCTAGACAGTTTTATGAAATATTGTCGAATTCAATTCGGGAATAGTAGTTTCTGCATAATAAACAATCTATCTAGGTAATAGGGTATGACAGTTATGTTTTTGAGTTTTGACATGAACAAACAGCTTCTCTATTCATGATACGAAGATCCCAAAAATATGCTTATTACATTATTTTATACAGGAACATGAAGCCTTATATATAAATTATGTTCAGATAACAAAATAGGGAAACAGAAAGACGATATACAAATCGGTTTGGGTCTTTGTTTAAAGGTAACATACTTCTTCCCGTGATAGTTTACTTAAATACTGTTTTTTAATATCACCATATCCGCCAGTAATACCTATTCACATTCTCAAAAAAAAAAAAAAAAATGCTTGAATTTTATTATCTTTTACATTGACAATTTGTTGACTAAAGAAGTGCCTGTAGATATGGCACCACGAAAATCAAAAGTCAGTGCACGCTACTGCACACTGTTTTCCATTCAATGTGCTACCAAATATAATAACAAATACCGATAATGTACTCAATGCAAGGCCAGACTTCAAAATAAGTTCATAAGACGTGACATTGTGACCAGATCCCTTGATTAATATAGAATCCGGTCCCTAGTTTTAGTAGTATTGAAAAAATTAGACAATTCAGAAAGTTGGCTCAACATAATATAGTTTCAAGGAGACTAAGAATAATTACAGGCAATTCAACAGAATCAGATAACACACAAATATGTCACGATTCAAGGTTTTATTACTCTTGGGATTGAGTGTCTCAATAGGATGCTTTATTAAGGTCACTGAAGGAACAATTCAAAGATTTGCTAATTATTGAATAACATCATTAGTTTGATAGGAACGTTAAACACGTGCCGAGTATGTATGTCACATGTTTCAACAATTTATATGTATGATTGAATTATTTGACTGAACGAATACAAAAGAAAATGGTTCGAGCAAACTAAGATGATCATTGCCTCGTTCATGCGAACTTGGCCCTACGTAATATTGGTCAGGTTGATCATGCCATTTCCAACAATGGTATATAATTGCTGTCATTAATTGTAATGTTTCCACATTTACCAGTAAACAAATATGTCATTATGACGATGGAGTGCCATAACAAAACACTAAATCCACACCTTCGGAGGATAAAGAGACTGTTATAAACCAAAATAACAAAAATGCTTGTATTCAGTGTTAAAAGTGTACGTACATGTGTATAGTGTTGATGCGATCCTTTTAAACTGTATTTGACACAAAATATTGTGTTTGCTCAGCGATACACACAAACTTTGTAACCTTGGGCTGCAATCGACGTAAACTTGTCTAAACTTATTTATCTAGTTGATGCAATGATTCTGTGAGTCCTGGTACTTGTCTGTTGCTTGGCCCACCGGGGTCCAACTGATGTTTTTCTTTTGCTCCGGAGTTAGTAAGTTATTCGGCGCCCAGGGATCTCCATCGTCGGGCAGCTTACTGAATCTGTGAGTCCTGGTATTTGATTCATCAGGATGTTTATCATGATTTATTTGTGTTTGTTCTTGATGATTCATTGACTAGTTAGAGATTCACCACGAGGACCGAAGAACTAACTAAATGTTATGAACCACTGCTGAAGCTGAGGGTGAGGTTATGGCCATGTAAAATCGATTTAAACCCGCCAGTGGCTTTGTGTTACTGATCGTTCCAAGTCGATACTTCTGTGGTGGTTCTTTTTGTTTCATGTCTTGGTGTTTAAATTATTTTGTGCTGTTGGCGCCTTATGTATGTTTTCATATTTTAGTTAAGTTAAGGTAACTGAGTGGCCACCTATTGGGAAAATAGCTGCTCATTCGGCTTACGAAATGTTTTTATGGTATAAGTACCTGGTTGTTACTTTGGTTTTTTCCCACCTCGGTTTTTGGAGTGGGAATCTTTCTCTGATTGCGCCTTTTCCTGATCTTTGCCTACTTGTACCTTTTGGTACTTAAATGTAAACTTATAGATTTCGATGGGAATATATACAGAAAACACAGGGACTCCATAAGCTATATTTTACAATAAAGGTCACGTCTCTAAATGATGTACACATTTCGGTCGACATACAAAGTCGACCTTAACTCATTTAAGTCTGACGCCCCTTTTGTGGGACATAGGCAAACAGCACAGCCCCAGATGTGACGCCGCACAACGCGGCGTCCCACCTCGAGCTTTACTGTTTGCTCTTACAGGGGTGACGGGATAACCTCCCTTGAAAAAATACGTTGGTACAACGTATTAGCGGCATACTGAGTGCTTGTAATATGCAAATTTCAAACTCGAAACTTTGTGAATCGAGTAAGTGTTGAGTATATAGCGCAGTAAACCACACTTGGTGGATGAGCATGCTTTTCCACCGACGGGATTTGCTGTGGCTTGGTTCGGCTATCGTTACACAGAAATTTCTTCAAAAAAATGAAAATTTTAAAACACACCTGAAGTCCCTAAAAAAGAAAGTGGACTCGTCCAAATGAAAATGATGGGAAAGTCCATTCGTCACATATGGGTTAATCATTTATTATAAAAAAATATAGTGCCCAATGACCAAATACCGTCTGACACTAATGATATTAACCACAAGACCGCGTAAACTAATTTGTATCTTCTCGTCAGTATAGAAAGGTATCATCGGGTCATCGCCAAATACAGGCAAACGCATATTGTGCAGACAGTAGTTGGTATAAACAATGTTGTCCCTGTGGTTCAATTGATGTCTCAGACTAATACAGTTGGCCACCAGACTCCCAAGCTTGTACCAAATATAGGACGTTTCAAGAGCTTCCATACAAACTATATATGGGCGGGTCAAATACTGTATGGTGCACGCGAATTCCATTACCATAGTTTGATGAACTTAATAAGCTGACCGACCTTCGGAGTCTAGGAAAACGGTATGATTAGACAATAATCAGGAAATGGCGCAATCAGAAAGAAATTCCCACTCCAAAAGCCGAGGTTGGAAAGAACTAAATTGACAATTACAGTAGTTACTTACAACCAAGATTACATATCGTAAGTCGAGTGAGCAGCTATTATTCTAATAGGCGGCCACTCTGTTAATCGAACTTAACTGAAAAATATGAAATCGTACATAAGATTCAAACTGCACAAAATTCGACTCCAAAACATAAAACAATAAAAGCCACAACAGATGTATCGCCTTATAACGATAAGCAATATAAAATTACTGGCGGTGCTTAAACCAGTTTTACAGGGCCCTGATCTCACCCTTATCTTCTGCATTTGTTCAAAACATTTAGTTAGTTGTTCGGTCCTCGTGGCAGATCTTTAACTAGTCAATGAATCATCAAGGACAAACAAAATAAATCATGATAACCACCATGATGAATCAAAACGAGGACTCACAGATAAAGTAAGCCTGTCCGACGAGGGAGATCCAAGGGCGCCAAATAACGTACTGAAAACATGGGCAAAAGAAAAAAAAAACACTAGTTGAACACCGGCGGGCCAAGCAACAGACCAGAAGCTTCGGCCCCAACTATCTAAAATGAATAGCTTTAAGTCGGGGCTAACATTTGAGTCTGACGCCCGACCCACCGGCGTGCAATTAAAGAAGGCAGCATGGTTATCAACCATAATTGTGTTAAAAAAAAAGCATGCAGACTGTCGCATGACTTTCAAGTTATATCTTATACATTTGTAACGCATAATGGTTTTTCTGAACCAATAATGGCATGGCGCACACGAACCTTATGGACTTCCGGCTTTGACAAAATTTGTCTCTCAAACTGTTATATACACCAGACTCATGTCGAGATAGTCATTGGACAGAGAAAATTAATTTTAATCTTGTCACCAATACAGGATATATATATCTCCATATGAAGGTTACCGCCTTCGTATTATCGCACTAATCACTGGGACTCAACACGCTGTAAACATCAGGAACATGTCCGTGAAATATATACCCCATTAAACCCCACTTTTATATAGAAAAATGGGGTTTGGAGGGTTTACCTTATTTTCTTAATTTGATCCAAAACAAACATTATGGGTACTCGTTAGAACCGCCTCGGTGAGGCGGTTCTAACGTGTACCCACAATGTATGTTTTGAGCGTCAATAATACAAAAATTCGATTTTTTTCCAACGAAATTTTCAATTATTGTTTCAGAGAAAAATCTCTGTATATCATGCATATTACATTGGCAAATTTTCGTGATGAAAAGCAATAATGTGTATTACGTCCATGTCTGATGCACACGAATTTCCATATCACGGTCTACAGTCAACGTTATATGCTTGTCGACCATAATTATTTATTTGTGCCAGCTGAGCAAATTCCGTCTGAGACTAACCATGCTAACTGCTGGACACTGTAAATTAATTTGTATCTTTTCGTCAAAATAGAAAGACTTCAGCGGGCAATCGTAAAGTAAGTCACTCCATTTTGTAAAGTCACCCCACGAGGAAGTCTAAATTAAAGACACATTCCTACACTGCGTCGAATTATACAAAAAATGTTCAGAATATGTCTCTGAAAGTTTATTGTTTGAATACTCGGAATAGTCTCTTTGGTCCCAAAGGACCAAAATAAATATGGATGATCCTGTATGATCTTGTATCGTGTCCTCAATTAGGTTCAAACAATTTTATTTGAAAGTTGCCTCCACAGGTTGCCTCATAAACAAAACATCATAGGGACACTACAAGTAATATTTTTGTACCATATTTGTACAAAAAAGGATACGATTCCATGATTCTGTATGATACGCACGATTTTCGATATCACGAACTTCCGTCGGTCCAGTTGACCTTGATCATTGACATTGTCATCTAGCAGACAATAGGGTACGCAATTAATATTTATTGTATATACATCATAATAATATGCTTAAGTAATTTATTTCGCATTCAGAAAATCTGTAAAATCGAATGTCTGGCCCTTAGACTATTTTGAGGAGTATGTGATGTATCACTTACATACTTAATTCCCCAGTTACATAAACAAAAATCACGGAGACTGATTGGCCACCTGTTCGGAAATAGCTGCTCACTCGGGTTACGATATGTTTTCTTTGTATAAGTACCTAGTCGTCAATTCAGTTTTTCCCATCTCGGTATTTTGAGTGGGATTTATTCTCTGATTGCGCCTTTTCCTGATTATTGCCTACCTGTACCTTCTTCACAAGCTACATGACATCAATTCCAATGTACACGCTTCAGGGTTCGCAGCTGACGTGAGTTGTTGGCGGACCCTAATCACCATTTTATTTTGACTATTGAAGAAAGTTGTAGAACCGTAAAAAAGGTCAAAACCGAAATTCTGATAAACACATTATTGCATTTATTTGTGGTACGCGCAAAACTGCTTTCTGGGCGAACGAGTACGATAGGTTCACTGCTCTCAAATGAGCTATATTGTTAGTTGCTCTTACGGACTAAATCCAATGAAACAACATTAATTACATTTCTAACCAACGGTAATAAGGCATTTATTGCGTTAACTCCTAGAACCATTCCAAGTGTCAGTCATTGTGAGAAATTGAAGAAATATCAACCCGTCCCGTGATTACATAATCGTTCCCTAATACCTTAGAGAATCAACAAAGTAGGTCATTCTCATCGGCTTTCAAAAGTTACTGCTGCTGATCGGTGCATTTGCTGATTCTGGAAGCAGAAGAAACATGTGGCATTGGCAGCAAAAATGTGAAAGAAGTAGCAAATCGAACACGTTTTCATGATCCGGAAGCAGATAAAGCATAATTGTGTACAAGGTCTCGATCGCGTGAGCGTTTACGTCTTAATGCTTCTGCTTTAAATTCTGAAGAGAATTGCTGAGAAGAGATTAAGCTTATATGAGCATACTCATGAGAAAACCAACAATTTGTGTTTCCCGATCAGGTTCGACACAAACTGACCTGTACAGTCACAGAAGCAGGCTAGAAGACTGAAAGTTTGGGTATAGGTAGAAGAGGAATTGTACTATCCGTGTTGCGAAAACAAATGTGCTGATCAGCGTTGCAACACTGCACAACTGATCTGCGCCATTGTTTTCGCATATGCAGATTGTTGTTTTTCTGCTGCGTCGGCTCAATAATATTTCTTTTAATTTCAGAAGACGGGATTTGAACCGTCTACCACTTTTAGAATATACGTGAAGATTATGATTCATAAATGGAATCTATTTGTTGATATAAGGATACCAATAAATGCATAAGCCCAAATCATTCATCACACTGATGGGTAAATATTAATTAGCAATTAAGATATAATAGGTGGTGGTTCTATAATAATATCCAATCTAGAAACCCAGACTAATCAAGTAACGTAACAGATTACAATGCAATACATTTGATATGTCATCATTTAGAATACTGATAATAAACTCACCACAAACATTAACAGTCTCGAGTCATTCAGTGCAGATCGAATGAATGAAAAGAAAACAAGGATTTATGAAATGCATCATCCTTCCTTAGGTACAGGCACTGACGTTTGGAAAATATAGGGTTTATCTGAGACGCTGGACTGTGCAGTAGATTTGATTATGCATAAACAAATAAATTGTAATAAACACCATCTTCATTCAAAATCAAAAGCAATAGATATACGATATGCTGCACAGCCAGCGATCCCGATTGGAAAGCCAAACAACCCCATCCAAAAACCGAAGCAAACGAAAGAAACAAGTAGAATCCTGATGGACCAAGCAACGTACAAGAAAGTTTCTACCCCAAAAACAACTACAATAAAAAGCTTTAATTCGGGTACTCATACTGTCTGATGCCCGAACTAACCACGTGCAACGAAAGGAGGGAGCTTAGTAATCAACCGTTAGTTAAGAACTAAGCATACAGACTGTCCCATCACCTACGTTTATAACGTATCATTCCTAATACGTTTCTTAAATTTGTATACTGAGTTCACAATAAATTCGGATCCCAAAAGGCTCTAACGCAACCAAGGCAACATAAACTTTAGAATCAACTCGTATTGTCGGCGATAAAATTGAGAAAATGAGTAGACGTTAAAACTGCCGAGACACATTAACGTCCCATAAATCACTTGCTTGTCTCCGTCTATTACATAAAAGACCGGCTCTGTTTCTTGGTAATGCGTATCCTTGAGTAGTAGACTATATCCGCACTTGAACTAATTCCTTAATGGGTGACAACAAAATAATGCATCAGGAAAACATGTCCGTGTAATATATACCCCCTTGAACCCCATTTTTATATAGCAAAATTGGGGTTTGCAGGGGTTCACCTATTTTTCTTATTTTTGCTCAAAAACATAGATTGTGGGTACTCGTTAGAACCGCCTCGGCGAGGCGGTTCTAAAGAGTACCCAAAATCTATGTTTTGAGCAAAAATAAGAAAAATATCAAAAATTTTCTAATGAAAAATTTCCATTTTTACAAATTAAAAAAATCTCTGTATATAGCATGGGCAAGTTTTCGTAATGCCAAGTAAAACTTATGTGAATACTTTACAAATCATGTCTGGATAAATGACAATATGCAAACATTTCGTTTTAAAACTAAATTCATACGATAGATTTTGACTTACAATAGTATTAGTTACATGTGCAAGAATGTAAACAGAATGCTTGTTTATATATAAATGGGCTAACCCCAATAGTAATACTTATTTGTGACCGTTCTGGGGCGGTAGTTTTGTTGTGGTGTCAGTTTCAAACATTTTCAAACTGATTATTCAAAAAGAAAATTCATCGTCTAACTACAAACAGATGCATTTTGTATATTGTATATGTATATATTATGCTGGAATGTCAAACCAACCGAAGCAATTGACTTCTGAATGGATGGTAATACGAAAACTCTGAAATGATGCCAGTTTGTTGCTCTATGAATATTTGGAAATAAAAACATTTTTAATGAATAAACAAAATAAAAAAAAAAAAAAAATAAAAAACATACGAAGAATGTCAGATCACCGCGCATGATAGAACATGTTTCTGAGGCTTGACTCGATTTTGCTGGCTTTTGAACAAACATGGATCATTTTGCACTGAATGTGTATTTTCAAAAAAGGAACAAGTAGGCAAAGATCAGGAAAAGGCGCAATCAGAAAAAGATTTCCACTCCGAAAACCAAGGTGGGAAATAACTAAATTAACAAACAGGTACTTATAACATGAAAACATGCCAGTTTTCAAATCATGATAAACATCCATGATAAACATCCTGATGAATCACAAACGATGACTCAACAGATTCAGTAAGGTGCCCGACGATGGAGATCCATGGGCGCCGAAACAGCTTTTGTTTCAATGCCTCATATTTTCCACAGTGTCTTAAGATAGACCTTCCCATGTCCATGATCATATGCAAATGGGCTGTAAAAGACATGACCTGAATATCAACCGCGACACGAGAAAACCGGTCTTCGGGGTTACGGACTAGGTCTCACACAAACCGGTCTGTGCAGACACAGAATAAAGTTAGAGACTGGAAATTTTGGATTCAGAAAGTAGATGACTTATACTATCTATGTAGCGAAAGCAAAGGCGCTGGTCAGCTGTGCCATTACTACACAGCTAATCTGTGTCTTTGTTTTCGCTTAGGCAAAGTCCGGTTTTCTCGTGAAGCGGCTCACATCATTCAAAACAGGAATCAAGAGCTGGCAAGTATGTCATTCCTGGCAAATATGCCAAAGAATCAACGATATGCTTGGTGCAAGAAGTTATTTTTTTTTTTTTTAAATTCATTTTTATGTCCCTTTCAAGATTATTTCAGCTCATATGAGACGGGCCAATCAGTAGGTGGGCGAAAACGGGAGGACGCCGAGAAAAACCACCTGGCACACCCGCAAGCAGAACTTGGCTTGTCTCACATGTGGCCAGTTATTCACTTGCTCTTTTCTTGCATCAGTTTCAGCCTGTCGGACAAAAGGAGCATTTCCAGGGGGAACAATCTTGGCAAGACGTGTGTTTAAGTTAATGTTAGACGATGAAACTTCGATATGTATTCTACCAAATAGTAGTGATCACTATTGGACAATATATTATAACGTGCAGCCGAGCCAAGCCACAGCAAACCCCGTCGATGGAAAAGCATGCCCATCCACCAAGTGTGGTTTACTGCGCTATATACCCAACACTTACTCGCTTCACAAACTTTCGAGTTTCTAATTTGCATATTACAAGCACCCAATATGCTGCTAATACGTTGCATCTACGTATTATACAAGGGAGGCTATCCCGTCACATTACTTTCCCCTCCGAGAAGACTCGTCCCGAGTCTTGGCCTGGGGACTACATGGGTAAGGCAACCCCAGTCTGGCAGTTGTCATCATCACAACGCTGCCACCAAATGTAACGAACAGCCGAGCCAAGCCACAGCAAACCCCGTCGGTGGAAAAGCATGCTCATCCACCACGGGTGGTTTTCTGCGCTATATACCCAACACTTACTCGCTTCACAAAGTTTCGAGTTTCTAATTTGCATATTACAAGCACTCAATATGCTGCTAATACGTTGCATCTACGTATTATACAAGGGAGGCTATCCCGTCACAATATCTAAGCCAATATAATTCTTATTTTGGCATTTCTAGAAACGTCCCATGACAACACTGTCACTGAAATTGTCCTCGAGTTCAATATGAATGCCATTCTAGCGCTGTTCTCTGTATTTTGTCAATACAATAAGTCAAACATTTAGACTCTAATGTAATCATTTAGTGCCAAAGTCGCCATTTTACGACACTAGGAGCTACATGTAGCATCGTGTAAAAATGAACAGACCTGAACATGTGAAATCATGTAGGATGGATTTTTGGCATTACACACAATCAATCTATCTTCGAGCATATGTAGTATAGTTACGACTATGATTGGACTGGCTGGTTCTTACATAATGATTCATAAATGGAATTTGTAGGTTAAGGTAACCAACAAATGCTTGTCGGAGGTCACCCATCAACCTTATGGGTAAATATTAATTGGCAATTAAGATATAATAGGTGGCGAGGATATTCTTGGAAATCAAAATTGCATTACCAGTTATGATTCATTTATAACCATCGTTAATATTATTCGGCTTCAGTTTGATAATACTAGTCTTTGTGTCGATTGCCTTGTTAAAAGTTACAGAATTTCTGTACTTCTCTTTGGCTTTATGTTGCCAAATCTAAAGGATCACTGACGAGACTTAAATAGCTAAAACAGCGATATAGCCCATCCCCTCTCTCATCTCTTAAAGGATCTTAGTTTTCTTTTTTATCTGTTAATAGCCAATCATAAGATTCTGACTGATTAGGAAATTGTAACAGATTACATTACAATGCATTTGACATATCATCGTTTAGAAAATTAATCATGAAGACTCAGCAAACATTAGCAGTCGCGAGTCATCTGGTGCAAGCCGAGTGACTGTATAAAAGACCAAGAACAAGTCGAAAAGTCTTCATCATTTTCGACTAGGTTCAGACACTGCATTGCGAGAACACGTCCATGCAATATACAGAGATTTGTTTCAGCTCTAAAAATTGAAAATTTCATTAGAAAAAAATTGATATTTTCATTTTCTTTTTGCTCAAAACATAGATTGTGGGTACATGTTAGAACCGCCTCATCATGGCGGTTCTAACGAGTACCCACAACCTATGTTTTGGATCAAAAATAAGAAAATAAACAATACCCATGTAAACCCAAATTTTACTTTATAAAACTGGGGTTTAAGGGGGTATACATATCAAGGACACGTTTTCATGATGGACTGTCAGCTGCTTAAATTATTGTTTCGAAAAATCTGTGATCATCTGAGATGCTGGACAGACATATGTGTGGGTGGTTATAAACAGAAGTATTTCGGACAGTTCTATAACAGAGACGTCATTGAGACATTAGAGAAGTGCCTGCTTGTGTCAGTGCTTTATATCAAGACAATTACTCTGAATTTCGACTGTCATTTTTTTTAACAGAATGTCCAACACTTAAGCTGAGATATCAGTCATAACCCTTAAGCTTAGTTTTGTTATGTTATAAATTTATATTCAAATCTTGTTGGATTTACTTGCTTATTAATGTAATGACGTCATAAAAATGTCTTTGCATATTTCGCCCAGCAGTACTTGGTTACTGACGTCTATTTTCTTGTTTATGTGTTGTTTATGCACTAGTCATTTGTAACCACGGCCCCCCAGCCCCGGGGAATAGCGGGGATTTTGACTTTTGGTCCAGCCAATCCCCGCTAAAAGCCCGACCCTGCGAGGACTGCTCGTTGGTAAAACCACTGCTAATCTGCACTGTTTTTCCCCGCAGTCTGCTATTTTTCATTTCACTGCCCTTTTTGTCTATATAAAGCAAACCCCGGGTATTTCCCCCGCACTGCCGTCGCAAAACTTTGGTCAAAGCACCGCTTATTTCCACGGCTATCCCCGGCACTCACCCGGGGGCGGGTGGCCGTGGTTACAAATGACTAGTGCATTACACCTTAATTGTGCCTTAATATGTTATATTACGTTAAAATGTCACTATAGGATAAAATACATTTTTGTAGAAAGCTACTCGCCTGCACGGTTCTCATACTTTCTTATTGGTGTTTCCTACATTAGGGGTAAAATCGGAATTTTGTTTTGATTGTGCCTCTCAAACTTTACAGTTCTGATCAGCGTACAAAGCTTTCCAATCTGAGCCAGCTTTACAGTGAGCCAGCGGGTATGCCAGGACCTATGTCTGTATTTTAACTTTTCTTCTCTATGTCGTTTAGTAATTGGCATACATATAGGAGATGGGTAGACGATAAAACCGTTGAGACAATATTAATGTCCCATAAATCACTCTTCCATCTCCGGCTATTACGAAAAAGACCGATGCTGTTATCCTTGAGAAACAGACTACCTCCACACTTGACCTTATCTTGATTGACTAATTCCATACACTGGGTAACAACAAAATGATGGCCGAAGAAAACGATAAGTCTAAAAAAATGGGTGCGATATGAGATGAGCGCGTTTTGTATTTACTTTCATAGTACGGTTTGTTTTACTATTACATAAGTATAAAAATCGTACAAAAATCGTATAGAGAGTACCGGTAAGCTCGACAGTAATTCGTCCGCCTCCGAGCCGGTACCATTCTTTCCAGTTGTTCAGTGGATTTAACGACCGACAAAATAAATGAAGTGAACGGAAGGAAAGCCCGGCTGTCGGACTGGCTCGCCAGAAATTTATTTCTGACCGTTTTTATCGCAACTGCTTATAGCAGAGTGCGATATAGGAGTTCAAATTTCTGTCCGTTCGTCCGTCCGTCCGTCAACATTTACGTCGAAGTTTGGTTTTCTCTCCATCAGTGAGAGCTAAGAGTGCGAAACCTTGCATAGTAATTGTCCTTGACATACCCTTCAAGCACGCACCTTGACGCGGTGCCCTTGACCTATATTTCACGGTCCATTGACTCTGCGAGGCGGTTCTAACGAGTACCCAAAATCTATGTTTTGGAGCAAAATTAAGAAAAAATAGGTATACCTCTGCCTACCCCAGTTTTACTATATAAAAGTGGGGTTCAAGGGGGTCTGCTTTTTTCGGACATGTTTTCCTGATGTAACGATTGCGTTAGTTCATTATATACCTTCAACAACTGATATTAATCATCCATAGCAAAAGCGAACCTTTCGTCATTCTCATTAAACTCAAACTCAAAAATATTCATGATTATTTTATGACGTAGTAATGTCTCTCTCATAAACTGCAAGTTCATATGAGCCGCGACGCGAGAAAACCGGTCTTCGGGGTTTCCGACAAGGTCTGACACAAACTGACCTGTACAGTCACAGAAGCGGGCTAGAAGCTTGAAATTTCGGATATAAGAAGAAGAGGAAATGTACTATCCGTGTAGCGAAAACAAAGGCGCTGATCAGCTTCGCGGTTACCGCGAAGCTGATCTCGCCTTTGTTTTCGCATAGGCAAAAATCCGGTTTTCTCACGATGCGGCTCATATATTTGATTATCAAAGAATGGTTATTTTTGTGTGAACAGTATTTGCCTAAATAAAACGCTGACTGTCCAAAGGCAAGCCCTATTTAGACCTTTGGACTTATGTTATTGATCAACGCATCAATATTCAAGAGAAAGACAAAAACAAGGCCATCATCAACATATAAGCAAACCCCCCCCCATTTGAAAGCTGGGATTGTCAAAATATTATGCCTCCATAACTGGTGCGTGATTTTTCCATTCCCAGAATGGAAACTAAACGATATTATGTCATGATGTTTACACAGTTTAAAATGTTTTGGTCTTTACGCAGACTGCCTTTTTTATTCGCATGTTGCAAAACATCACTACGATAATTTCTGCAGAAGAGTAATCAAACTTAAGATTATTCTTGCGTTAAATTCTCAAATCTTCGAATCAATAAGACACGTGCAGTTTTAACATTTGGAAATCAGGACTAGTTTTACATATTAAAACAATTTTGGAATGTTTTATCTTACTATAAACAAAGATGTCGTCGGCTCCTTATATTGAAATGGCAATAATACCAAGATTCTAAAACACATGGAAGTGACTAGTATAACCGTAAATAATTTTAAACCTTTGATATTATTTCTAAAAAGGTACAAGTAGGCAATGATAAGGAAATGGCATAATTAGTGAGAGAGATTCCCACTCCAATTACCGAGGTGGGAAAAACTAAATTGACAATTAGGTACTTATTCTAAGAAAACATATCGTAAGCCGAGTGAGAAGCTATTTTCCCAATTGGCGGCCACTCAGTAACCAGAACATAACTAACATAAGAAAACGTACATAAGGTTCCAACAGCACATAAATTCGACTCCCAATCATAAATCAGTTATAACCACAAGAGATGTTAGGCATTGGAACGATCAGTAATATAAAAATAAATGGAGATGGCTTAAACCGGTTTTACAGGGACCTACCCTCACTTCTTCTGCAATGGTTCAAAACATTTAAATACTTGTTTGGTCCTGGTGGTGAATCTTTAACTAGTCAAAGAATCATCAAGGACAAACAAATAACTCATGATAATCACCATGATGAACAAAAAACGGGAACTCACAGATTCAGTAGGCTGCCTGACGATGGAGGTCCCTTGGCGCCAAATAACTTACTGATAACGATAGTTGAACCCCGGTTGCGTATGATTGTATCTTAGTATGTATCTGATGACTCTAAATCACGAAATCATGTCCATGTAATGTATACCCCCTTATATCCCACTTTTATATAGTAAAACGGGTATGGCTATTTTTCTTATTTTGATCCAAAACATAGATTGTGGGTACTCGCCCAGGCAGTTCTAACGTGTACCCACAATCAATGTTTTAAGCATAAATATTAAAAATACCGTGTTTTTTTTTTGATGAAAGGACTAGGGCATTTAACGCCCGATTTTGGCCTCAGATTTTGCTAGAAAATAAATTTTGGAATTAAGGTGAGAAATCTATTCCTTAAAACAGCCATATGTCTCCTCTATTGAAAACAAGAACAAGTACTTCATTTATCCTACAAGCGTTGCCATGGCAATGCCCAGAAGAACCATAGATAGAGCACATTCTGCACTTTTTGGTCTATTTTTGACCATTTCTGAACACATTTTTTCCATTTTAAGTGCCAGCCCACACGACGAACAAAATGATACTTAGCATACAATATCTCTGGATGATACTTCATAATTATTTCATAATAAGAAATTGTTCGCCATGTGGGCCGGTAGTTGAAAATGATGTTAAATGTCGAAAAATAGACCCAAAATTGCAAAAAGTGGTATTTCTAGGCTTTTGGCAGCGTTGCCATGGCAACATGTGTAATTTGAATGTGATAGTTGTGCTAGAGTTTATAAGCAGGGACCTATACCTGCTACTTTCAATACTTTTCTCCTCAAAATTCCAAAATTCGATTTTTTACCAACACATGAGGCCGAAATCAGGCCTTAAATTCCCTAGGCCTTTTCAATTTTTACTGCCGAAAATATTCTCTGTATATTGTATGGGAAAATTTTCGTTATGACTCCAAAGGAGAAGTCAACAACGAGAACTGAGTATTATAGTAAATAGTTGACAATGAACAGGCTAGCATTGAAGCAAACCATATTGACTTATTGACAGTGCTACGTATGCAAATGAACTTCTGAATAGACGATTATATCAAAGATCTGAAGTCATGCCAATTCCATTGTTCTCTATGAACATTTTGGGAAAATCGTAACATATTATTAAGTGCATTTTAAGCAATTATATATTTTTATTTCGTCTTGGGTACATAGCTATAGATTGATTGCAATATTTTGTGATTTTTGTAATTATGCAACTGAATGGTCTCATAAAAATAAGCCGCCGCATGAAAAAAAAAAAAAAAAAAAAAAAAAAAAAAAATGAACTGCGTAGCTGATCAGCACCTTTGTCTCCGCTGCATGGATAGTACAATTTCTCTTTTTCCCCAAATCCGAAATTTTAAGCTACTAGCCTCCTTCTATGACGTGCAGGCCATTTTGTGTCGGACCTGTTCGGAAACCAGACACATTTAATTGCCATATCTACATAAACATTTAAGCAGTGGGGTTCGGCCACACATTCTTCCATTGTTAGTTACGGCCCTCACCCTAATATTTGCAACATCAACATTAACATACACAGGACAAAGAAAGAAATAGTGCTCTGCGTATTACATGCAATAGGCTTTCTCTTTTTTTTCTCTCTCTCGTTTTAATCTTTATTTTCTTTTATTTTGCTAGACACGACTATATCTGATACAAACTTCTTTGGCATCTGTTCTGTGTGACTTCTTTACTTACTTTTGCATCGGTTGGACATATTATGGTTATGGAAAACACCAACTGTTGCGTTGAAAAATGATGCTCATAATAAGTGAGGTCGGAGTTGTTTGCTTTATGTCATTATCTGAACATCTGTACCTATAAACGTCTCAATATATAGTGCAAATAACCACTCCGGTGCAGTCGTTAAGATACAATTTATCACAATATTCAATAGTATACTTACAAATGGCAGTCTCTGAATACATCTTAATATAATGAGCCTGTGCGCGAGAAAACAAACAATTTGGGGTTCCGACCAGGTCCGACACAAACCAGCCCGTACAGTCACAGAAGCAGGCTAGAAGCTTGAAATTTCGGATTTAAGAAGAAGAGAACTTGCACTATCCGTCTAGCGAAAACAAAGGCGCTGATCAGCTTCGCAGTTACTGCGAAGCTGATCTGCGCCTTTGTTTTCGCATAGGCAAAAATCCGGTTTTCTCACGATGCGGCTCAATTATAATGTCTTAGTTATTGACAACCTTTCATGGTGGGCTGTGTCGAAGAAAAAAATGCTATTCCGTTTTTAGCACGAACGGACTGGATTCGATATGACTTGCTTCTGATCAGTGAACAATTGTTTCCACTAGCTTTAGGACAAGCGTCGCGTTTTTACTTGTGTGTCCTAATCTGTGGTTTCTAGAAAACTGCTGTTTTCTTGCCTAATCTTCACCATGAGGCCTTGAGACAGGCTTTTACATTACCCTGACAGTATGTAAATGGCCTGAATATCATACGGCTGGGTTCAAGAACTACCAAGTTTGTTGTTCTTGGCGATTATGTCGATAAAACATCAGAACTACTTGGTACAATAAGTTAATGATTCGCTCTATTTCCGTATTAGTTTCAGTCTGTCGGACATTTTTCCCTGTCCGAAGCCTAACAAGTTACGTCCTTTCATGAGTTTTCGTTTACTTGCAATCTTGACAAGACGTTATGGTAGGTGGGTGCGCATGCGCACGTAGTGCTTCTTCCTATTTCCAGGCTCAATTCAAAATTTAGCCACCCACCCCACACCTGAGGTGATGATCAGAAATTGATCGAAAAAGACGTGATTATAAGTAAATGTTTGATTCATTTATACTACATTCATACAAAATATATTGATACCAACGATTGAAAAATACAGTTCTGATCAAATGATAATACATGTAACAATCTTGTTTACACATCTTCAGTCAAGCCATGCCTTGATAGCATAATTATGTATTGGTGAACAGAAATTAATTAGTTCATGTGTGATTGGAGAACAGTCCATATAATGTCCAGAGATGTCCATGACAGCTAAACGTATTATTATTTTCGCGATTGTCTGTAAACCCGTAACATTCTACGTCATTTGCGAGATGTTTTACGTCATCAATCATGAAACAGTTACCCATGTATACCAATAGTGATTACCATAATGTTTACACGGGTGACCTCAACAACATGGTATAGTTTAACTATTAACTGGCAAGTGACGCCATATATATAGTGTTCCGTTCAAGTCTTCTCGTCATGTGACAATTAAATGGGAGTTATTTTAGATAGTCGATACTGTGCAATTAATCTGTGCTATAGGCCCTCGCTGTGTCTGATTAATGAAACAGTTGTTGGTATCTGCGTTTCCTTTTCAAGAACATTGACAAATGCAAAAGGGTAGAGAAAATCCTTTCTAATGTGAATCGGATCAGAAGCAGCAGAGTTGATCAAATTCATATAACTATGCATATGCCAACCTGCAGGACCATAAAGCATAATCCCCATTATTTTTTGAAGGTGCTCTTCAGTAGATGCACGAACCTGTAATTATCAGGAAAACATGTCCGTGCAATAAATACCCCCTTAAACCCCACTTTTATATAGTAAAACTGGGGTATGCAGGGGTATACCTATTATAGCCGAGGCGGTTCTAACTTGTACCCACAATCTATGTTTTGAGCAAAAATAAGAAAAATATCAAATTTTTTTTCAGCTGAAAATTTTCAATTTTTAAAGCTCAAAAATATCTATTTATTGCATGTGCAAGTTTTCGTAATTATGGCGAGATCATTGGCCACTATAGGTCATTATCTCAGAATTGACTCCAACAATTTTATCAATATATAGACTAAACATCCACTGTAGTAGTATACTTACAAATGACGGGCTAAGAATAAATCTGAATATAATGTCTTATTGACAATCTTTCATATTGGACAGCGTCGGACAAAAACGATTCTTCCTTTTAGGCGCAAATGAAAGCAGGTAATGAGATTCGCTGCCGATCCGCAAACTTTATATAGCTAGCTTAAGAGTAAACACGAATATTTCATGTGATGCCATAAAAAGCTTGTTTGTAGACGACTTCTGTTTCCATGCCTACATTTTAACAAAATGCCTTAATATAGACATTCGTATGATCATGATTATATGCAAATGGTCTGTACAAGAAATGGCCTGAATATCATTCAAAACTGGGATCAAGAGCTGCCAAGTCATTCCTAACAAATATGCCAAAGATATGCTTGGTGCAACAAGTGTTTAACTCACTCTATTTCCGTATCAGTTTCAGCCTTTACAGAGTACATTGTCATATGTAGGCAAGCAATCTTGATAAGATGCGTTTTATCATGGTTCATGTTATATAAGTTAATATTATATTATTGCATAAATACCCATGTCACACGATATTAACAGCCGTTTATTAATGAACAGAAAGCCGTGTATTAATATTGCAATTCACGCGCGCACGTGTTGTTAATACATGCCTTTTACTTATGCTCGTTACCGGGCGCCACTCAAAACTAGTGCTTATAATAAGAAACCGAAGTCCGCCCGGAACGAGCATATAAATAGAAGGTTTTATGCGTATGAAAATGTGATGAGACCGTAAAATATAGTGCATCATTATTTCTTTCGTTTGTGCAGAATTTATACAATAATAGCGATCAAAATGATGTTGTCATTCATAAACATTCGCTAGGTCCCGAGGGGAGCGTTGAAAATAGCCCGAGGTTTTCAACACTCCCCGAGGGACCTAGCAAATGTTAATGAATGACAAAATCATTTTGATCCCTATAATCAAACCTGCAGATACCAACGATTGGAAATGTGCTCTGCTAGCTCTAATGATAATGCCACTCTTTTCAATAACCTCGAATATGAGCCTGTGCATGAGAAAACCAACAATTTGCAAAGGCGAAAACAAAGCCGCAGATCAGCTGTGCAGTAACTGCACAGCTGATCAGCGCCTTTGTTTTCGCAACACGGATACTACTATCCCTCTTCTTCTTAAATCCGAAATTTCAAGCTTCTAGCCTGCTTCTGTGACTGTACAGGCCGGTTTGTGTCAGACCTGGTCGGAAACCCAAATTGTTGGTTTTCTCATGCACTGGCTCATATGTAATTGTGTAGGAATGTTGGTATGTAAGGAATACTTGTGACTTCGCCGAATGACTAAGTCCCAGCAGGCACATGACGTCGTCGATCTGACGTCATTATGACGTCAATGACGTCGATCTGACGTCATTATGACGTCATGTGCCTGCTGGGATGTCGATTCTGTGGGGTCCATCGCTTTACCCTTAGTGTTTTGTGATTCGTTTAAAACGGCGTATGGTGTGCCTATCAACGCGAGAAGACGAAGAAGATTCAACATCATTAATAAGTATGATAAGTACTCTTTCAAAATGGTGGTTATCCCCATGGAGACATTATCTCTGAACCAATATATTTCTTATTTGGAATTTCTTTAAACATCTCATGTGAGACATTTTTCATTGGAAGTGTATTCGAGGTGATTGACACTCAATTGCCTTACTCTGTATTTTTGTCAATACCATAAGTCAAACATTTAGACCCCATTGTAATTATTCTGTGCCAAAGCCGACATTTTATAACACAAGAAGCCAGTTACGAGTCAGAAATGAATGAATCTGGACATGAAAAAAATCATGTAGCATCAATGTGTGTTTTTGCACACATGCAGACTAATTTGTCACCCAGCATAAGCACAATCCGAGAAGACACACAATAATGAATCTGATAATACATGTAGCAGCTGAGCATCAAAATTACATTTGAGCCTGTGCATAAGAAAACCAACAATTATGGTTTCTATCTAGGTCCGACACAAACCAGGCTAGAAGCTTGAAATTTCGGATTTAAGAAGAAGAGGGATTATACTATCCGTGTAGCGAAAACAAAGGCGCTGATCAGCTTCGCAGTAACTCTTTGTTTTCGCCTATGCAGATTGTTGGTTTTCCCATGCGGCGGCTCATTTCAGCTTTATATTATTGATGCGTAATTTTGGCATTATGCATATATAAGGAAATTGTAAACAGTGTTATGTCACGATTGTTTACGTGCTTTTCGGTGTTATTCGAACTTTATTATTCTCAATGGGATACAGCTTGTCTCAAAATCACTGCATTATTCGCGTACGTTAAATCTCTTACGACAATAACAACTGCATAAAAATAATCAAACATTAATTTTGTGTCTTGAAATAATTAATCAATCAAAGTTTTAATTTGATTGTCACAAACATTTACAGATTAATTTTTATTAACAATTGAAAATAATCGTTATAGGCTGACGCCGAATCCAGAAACGCTGTAATAAGGTACAGATTCGCGAAAAGTCGCAATCAGAAAGAAATTCCTACTCCAAAAACCGAGGTGGAAAAAACTTAATTAACAATTAAGTACATATACTTAAAAAACATATCGTAAGCCGAATGAGCAGCTATTTCCCAAAAGGCGGCAACTCAGTTAACCGAACTTAAACAAAAAATATGAAAACGTACATAAGGTTCAAACAGCACAAATTTCGACACAAACACATAAAACGAATGAATACACAACAGAAGTATCGCCTTGGAACGATCAGCAATACAAAACTACTGGGGTTAAATCGATTTTACAGGCGCCTCACCTCACCCTCATATTCCTTTTTTTAACATGTAACTTTTCACATATAATGCAAATTATCGTGTCTCATAACTCTTTAAGAGTAGCTTATGTACTCTTTTTATGTTTTATTGCCATGTATGTATGTTTGTACATAAGGTGACATGGAAATAAAATATTGAACTTGAACATATTCTGCAGTGGTTCAAAACATTTAGTTAGTTGTTCGGTCCTCGTGCTGAATCTCTGACTAGTCAATGAATCATCAAGGAAAAACAAATAAATCATGATGACCACCCTGATGAATCAAAAACGAGGACTCAACAGATTCAGTAAGTTGCCCGACGATGGAGATCCCTGGGCGCCGAATTCCTATTAAATAGGATAAAATTATTTTATCCCACACAGCTTTATAAAATGATGTGTTTGTCAACAATTAGTGGACGTCTGGAGCTTTAAATTGCACTTGAGTAGACTTGAAGCAGTGTAGACATTTTTAAAAGAAGCTCAAGTCATTACGAAAACTTGCCCATGCAATATATAGACAATTTTTTGGTTGTAAAAATGAAAATTTTCACTGGAAAAATTTTGATATTTTTCTTATTTTTGCTCAAAACATAGATTTTGGGTACACGTTAGAACCGCCTCGGCGAGGCGGTTCTAACGAGTACCCACAATCTATATTTTGGAGCAAAAATAAGAAAAATAGGTATACCCCTGCATACCCCAGTTTTTCTATATAAAATTGGGGTTTAAGTGGGTATACATTAAATTATTACATGGACATTTTTTCTTGATGTCGATTATCTAGCTCTTGAAATGGATACAAAGTTTGCCAATGTACTTAAATGTGCTAAATAGCTGTTTATACATATATTACACAAACTTTGATAAGCATCAAAACTTTATTTTTGATCACAAAACATACTGGCAACCTAACACCCAGACTTTTGCTATAATAGATATGAGCCGCCTCATGGGAAAACCAACAATCTGCATAGGCGAAAACAAAGACGCAGATCAGCTTCGCGGTAACCGCGAAGCTGATCAGCGCCTTTGTTTTCGCTACACGGATAGTACAATTCCTCTTCTTCTTAAATCCGAAATTTCAAGCTTCTAGCTCTTTTCTGTGACTGTACAGGTCGGTTTGTGTCGGACCTGGACGGAAACCACATTGTTGGTTTTCCCACAAGGCGGCTCATATGTAGCAGAACTGTCACTGTGCAAACATCCAATCTTTTTTTTTTTTTCGCGTTGCCTGGGAGCGCTTCTCGCAGACTTACAGAAACGATGGAACTGCCCCCTGAAATTGAAGTTGCTACTGTTGTCTACCCATTCATCCCCTTTTACTGGTTCATTCAAATGCAAAACTGTTTTGATAATCGAAATGTCTAAAATGCACTTTATGAAAATTTCAGAAATATATGATTTTGGGTTAAAATACGATTTTTTACCATTTTTTTTGTTGTTTAAAACGTTGACCTTTAAGCTGCGAGTTTGGAACAGAGAACCGATTTGAGCAACGGGCATTGATTTAGATTTCACAGCGTGTTAAGTATTTGTTGACTGAACATTTTCCTAATGGAAATTTGCATTATGCGATTAAAACATTTGACAACACATTTTAAAAACGCTGTTTTGAGCAATCACCAGCTTGCGTATTCAAAAACGGTTTTCAGTTTCATACTCACAGTGCCAAGGAGAATATTTTATTTTGGAAAAAAAATCGTGTTTTTTACAAAAAATCACTGATTTCTGAAATTTTCCCAAAGTTTGTTTTAGACAAACAAGTATCGACATTTACTAAACTTTTCTGAAAATTGCAGAAAATGGGTTGAAAAATGAAGTGCCATAGATTGACAACTTTCATGGCTCTTTCAATGCATATCATCAATATGTATCCAAATATAAAATATTAGGAAAATATCTGCAATTGTTTACGAGATATTCAACAAAAGAAAAACCGGAAGTTCCGAAATGTCAAATGTTGAATATCCTTAAAGAATAGTCACGCTTTAGTCATACTATGCATATTTTCGAAATTTGCGGCAAATAATAATGCAATAAAATGCTTATTCCCCATATGAATAAAACTTGATCAATTATTAATAGGCTGAAAAATGAACCATTTAAAGTTTGATCCCTTACATTTTTGAACAGTTTTAAATTGAGCCGCCTCGTGGGAAAACCAACAATCTGCATAGGCGAAAACAAAGACGCAGATCAGCTTCGCGGTAACCGCGAAGCTGATCAGCGCCTTTCTTTTCGCAACTCGGATAGTACAATTCCTCTTCTACTTAAATCCGAAATTCCAAGCTTCTAGCTCTTTTCTGTGCTTGTACAGGTTGGTTTGTGACAGACCTTTTCGGAAACCACATCGTTGGTTTTCCCTCGAGGCGGCTCTTATGTTGGAATCTGTATTCTGGCATGACATAGTTTATACTACAGCAGTTCATACGTAAATTAAACCTTCGTGTGAAAAATAACGCAATAATGATTACCGCATCGCCTTTCCTTCGCAATGATTAATTTAATTTTGCAACGCGATTGTGACAAAGAAAACGATGGCAGCAAAGGCAAGTTCTTGTATTTTCATTGATTGCAGAATCTGTATCAGGTTACAAACAGCTTCATTAAAGTTATTTTGTACCTGAAAACGTGACTTAAGGTTTACTAAATCCAATTAAACATAATACCTGATTCTTTTTATGTAATATTATTCCAGCTGTTAATATCATTTTCTATTGTATCGTTACAAGTTGAAAATAATTCAATGAAAGGATGAAAGAGATGCTTTGCGCAATCAGGTAAAGTTTTGCTTGACAATGAAAGAGTTTTTAGTTCTGTGATTTCACAAACTTTTTAAGACAAAAAGAAGATGTGGACACGAAGTTCCCTGCAACAATATGTTCTAAATCCACTGTATTGACATGATCAAATATACGGCCTTATTTAAGCTAGCTGTTGTAGTATACATATATACTATACACTGAATAAAAGTGAAAACGTTGCTCATATTTTTAAACTTGAATTTCTGCCTCGCATTTCATTCCATTGTTTTCATAACACATAATTAGTTCATTCTTTGGCTATAACTTGCATTTCTTTTTGATTTTGTGAGAGTTAAAACAGGCGAGGTACATGCATTTAATGGGCTAAAGGTCAGAGAAATGACATTGTCGTTTCGTTTGAGTGTAAAAACAGAACTTGCCAAATTGAACGCACGATGTCGACAGTGCGTGGAGCCAACCACAACCGAACTACAAGCGATTGCATTCGCTCATTTTGGCGAGATTTGCTACACACGCTACTTTTTTCTGACATCCAACTGCTTAAAAGGCATGAGCATGGTTTTTAATTATTTTGCAAGTAATAGCAAACAAGTAGCCCAAGGGCAACGATCGCTCACCTGAGAGTCAAGAATTACAGTCGCTGAACGAATGAAAAGTAGTTTTTCTGCTGTTGTTTGTGAAGTTCAAAGTTGAAATTAAAGGCCTAGGTGGAATATAAAAGGCAAACTTAGGTAGCTTATAATATTTCAGTATTTGTCTAGACACCAAAGGGTTTACATCTCCAGCAGTTCCTAAAAATCCAATAAACAATTTGATTGGTTGTAGCTGCTACCCGTAAAATAACTGATATATGCTCCCTTGTAAAACAGATAACCATAAATGCCTATGCCTATACCTGTGATTAAATTGCACTTAATTCAAACAGGTATTGTATAGGGGGTATCAATATGACAATAAATATGACAGAAGCTGCACAGTAGCTTATCTCTACCTGTATTACCTGTATAAAAGGTACGCTGGGTGGCGGCGGACTTAGGCCTTTCAGAACTTGCCAAAAATTATCAAACATGCCTTGAGTGAGTTTAGGTCCCTGTTTCATTAATGTTTCTTTCAGTTTCTCATTTGATGTCAATAGGTTATCTGTGATTCATAATAATTATGTGCTTGTTTGTATTGAGGTTTAACATCCTACTCAACAATTTTTCAGTCATGTCAGGACAAAGCCACCTCTTCATGGGTATTAACCAGTACTCTCAGGCTAATGTGTTTTGCTCAAAGACATGACAAGGTGCTGCCATTGAGTATCAATCCAAGGTCCCCTCGATTCTCAGTCTATTGCTTTACCACTATGCAACCATGCTACACTACCTTATTCATAATGCTATCTTGAATTACTATATGTGGCTATTGTAATTTATGCATATTCAAAATTTTGCTTATTTAGAATAAGAAGTTGGTTGTGATTGTTCTATTTCCTGGACAATGCATACAGATGATTTAAAGAAAAGATAGTAGCTAAATCATCTCAAGCTGCTCACTTAAGATAACCAGGTGCTCTCTCTTTCTTTCAGTACCTATTTGCATTTTTGTTTTTCTCCAACCTGTGTTTTCATGGTAAGAATTTGATTCTGAATGCACCAGATCATGGTCATTGCTTTCTTTAACTTTTTAGACATTTTCTTTCTCATGTCTTATTTATTTCCTGAAGTATAAGGCAATGTTTCTACAGTCATTCTTTCTCTTCCACTGGTTACTGCCAGTCACTATAAAGTCACTCAGTACTAGTAATCTTTCCCATGGAGGCTTGCCTAGTGGCAATGTGATTAGCATAACCTAGGGTCCAGACACAATCTAATCTGTTCATTGTTGAAGAAAAGCATTAAATAAAACAAATAAGGGAATTGAGCAAAAAGAAAGGATAAACTTTTTTTTAATTTTATTGATTCAACTTTCTATCAATATCAAATATTTAAGACACATGAAATGAATAAAATTATGGGTATTACATATCAAAAATTATTAGTGTGTTAAGTTTTTTTACAAAAGAATAAATATATCAACATGCAAAAACAAGTGTTATCATAATTAATATTTTGGTTTGATTAATTGTTTAACTGCCCAATCAATAGTTTTCAGACACATGTGATTGAGCCACCACTTCCAGTACTTTAAAGAGCTTTTTAAAAGAGTCTTGTACAAAATCAGTAATGGTATTTGTGGGGTTCCAACCTAGGGTCTTCTATGTTCTACCAGGGACCCTTCACTTCCTTCGAAAACTTAATTACACTATCACTCCAATCATCATAACCCTATATAACAAAAGCTTGTACATACTTTTTGTACGTGTATTAAATTCAAGTTTAAGTTCAAAATGTTTTGATATACATTGCACCATGCATTTTAGTGTTTTAAAATGTACAGACCAATCTGTGGTAGAGTCTGAAGCTTTCTCTATTGTAACAATAATTGTCCATGTACATGTACTTTGCAGTTTAGCATCTAGTGGTTTACCCACAAAACATCCAGCCGTTTTATGGTCCTTTTTACATGAATGTCATTGATAGCTTAGATATTCAATTGTGGCATCTTTGCTAGCACTTAACAAGCACTTTTATAGTCAAATACCCTCTATGCCTGGTTTTGATGACAACTTTATTTGAAACACATAATTTGGAACTTGATACATATCATTGCTAATTATACATGTTCATTGTGGAGCTGTCACACTGAAATACACTATCTCCCTCATTCCTCAGAGTGCAGTATGATGACTGTGTACTACCAAAGTTAATACTCTCTGGCTGATCTTTTATATGTGATTGATAAAATGATTTTCTGTAGCTTTTATTTGGAGAAATGTCATCATAATCTAGCATCTTTGTCAACAGTTCTTTTCACAAAACACACTAATCATAATACAACAGTTCACTGACTGGTTTAAACACTCTGTATTTGGTTTTAATGACAGCTGCATTTCCTATTATGAGCTTAATTTGGAAACTGACATTTGTTGTAATTTTGTTCCTGTTGACAAGAAATAACAAAATATTCTGGGGCCTGTTGTTGTCATTCTGAAATTAACTGTCTTCATTGAAGTTGTGTATGACTGTATCATCTAAACTATCCACCTGAACCATATGAGATTGATCATACCTCTAGCTTTCTTTGAGAGAAAGATCTTCATAATCATTTGTGTAGATGGTTTTCACTTACTTAATACTGTGCAGTGCAAATAGCACTTTAAAAAGCTGGCAACTTTACCACAGAGAGACCTCCAAACAATCGACACTTTCAAATACAAAAAAGGTTTAGTATACATACGAGTTTGATATATTTGGAGTGATAATGTGTTTAAAGCATTACTATTAAAGTTCAGGTACATAAAGAAATTATTATTGAACAAAGAAATACATCTGCAAATAGTTCCGTTCAGATTCTATCCTCATGAATTTGCATTTGTTCTTGTGCATGCATTTTGGAAAGTTTGAATAAAGATGTTTACATTAAACATTTCATTGACTAATATGAGTTTAGGTTAACAGTGATTAATTTTTCAGTCATGGCTACATCTTTCTGGGTACTTAACCAATACTATATAGAGATAATGTCTTGTTCATGGAATCCTTACATCTTCCACTGAGTCAGCAATGCTCCCAAAAAGCTTTCATGGGCATGGAGAAAACAAAACAAAAAGGTAATTGAAACACTTGGCACATTTTTTCATATTGACACTGTGCAGTACCCCAAAATGGCCAAATCCTTCTCATACAACATGTATATGAAAATATAGAAATTAAATATCATAAAACTTTAAATTGGAATTGGTTTGAAAAATTGGTCATAAAACACTAAAATGGAAATAAAAGTTAACAATCAGACATCTTTGAACTTATAATTAGCAGTGGTTTGAAAAATGGCCTAAGTCTTAATAAAACTATAGAAACAATGGATTCATGACAAAAATTACAATTTTGAACTTTGTGCAGTTGTATTAAAATCTGTATCACACTTCTTTATTCACACCATACAGACAAGCATTAAATATGTTTATGTAGCTGTAAAAAGACCAAATTCAAATTGCATGAAGTATGCCTGCAAAGTTTTAAAGGATACATTGCAAGCTTCAACAAGTATGCACTATCAGTAATAATACAAATATATTTTGAATGTAAAATTTACTCTGAAAGTTCTACAAAAGTTCAGGACTTCTGTCACTTTTTCTTTATGGAAAATGTTGTGAAAAGTTCACTGAAATGAGATTTGCTGACAATAGCAAACAACACCCTTTAAACATACTTTTACATGTACAAGCAACAGTGAGTGGATATAAAAAATGTAAGAAAATCTTTAATTACCCTGCCCTACAACACATATTACAAACACTGCAAGCCTTTGATTATAAAATCAATGCATAAAGATAAAAGTAGGCAATGATCAAGAAATAGCTCAATCAGAAAATAATTTCCCACTCCAAAAACCGATGTAGGAAAAAACTAAATCACATCAGGTACTTATATAAAGAAAACATATTGTAAGCCGAGTGAGCAGCTATTTCCTAATACCTATGTAAGCCGAGTGAGCAGCTATTTCCGAATATGCAGCCACTCAGTTACCAAAACTTAACAAAAATATGAAAACGCACATAAGTTGCAAACAGCACAAAGTCTCAACAGCAAAACATAAAACAATTAGAACCATCACAGTAAAATAAAATAACTGGCGGATTTAAACTAGTTTTACAGGATCCTTACCTCACCCTCAGCTTCTGAAATGGTTCATAACATTTAGTTGGTTGTTTGGTCCTTGATGTGAATCTCTAACTAGTCAATGAATCATCAAGGATGTATAAATAAATCATGATAACCACCATAATGAACCACCATAATGAATCAAAACTGAGGCTTCATAGATACAAATATACTAAAAGGACAACAGTAGTTGTCCAGTTCCAGCCTAATTAAGTACATTAACAAGCCTAACAATATAATTCAAGGATACTAAGGACTTTAATTATGAACGGTTTGCTTACATACAGGTCAAAACAAACATGCTCCCTCAACTTCAGAGTTGGAGGAGCATGAAGATTGTGGCAAGCTCCCTCAATTTCAAAATTGGGGGAGATTGCTGATTGTGGCAACCCCAGTATATGCATAAGCCACTTAATTTTTATATTTTGCGGGGTTGAGATTTTAAACTATAAGATTTTACACTGTGAGATTTACACTGACAATCCTGTTTAACTGGCTTAACAGAGACAATCATGATTTTCTATTCAAATGTGAATAGTTCTACTATCAATACATCTTCTGTCTGTATTGCAGTAAACCATATGTGTCAACCGTCTTAATTATATGGCACAATAAATAAGTTTGTGATCAGTCCAATAAGCCTCGATCACGTCACAGAAAGCATCACAATTTGCAAAGACCAGATCCAATACAGATCCAGAATCAGTTGTTGGCTGTCTAATATATTGGTTGCAACTGAATAAAGACTCCATGAAATGGACAAAAGGTGACTCTGCTTCATTCAATGGTAGATTAAAATCACCCATTATGACTAGTTTTACATCAGTCTCTACAAGTGGCTTCAAAATGCATCTGATGTCTGTTTTCAAATCAGTCTGTGAACATTTTGGATATTTGTAAAACATCACAACTTGTATCTGCCCTTTTCTTTCACTATTCAGTTTAACGAAAATGAATTCTAATGAGCGAGAATTGTGTTTCACAACTTCTTGAATTTCAAAATGCTCTTTAACATACAAAGCAAGACCATGATATGGCCTGGTTTCATGTGCTTTTTCGTCTAATCTTACCAGGTTAAACCTATTTAGGGTAAAATGTACATCTTCATCCCTTGAACACAGTCTAGATTCAGCAAACCCAATAACATCTGCAGACAACACGTTTGGCTCAAACTGTACATCTTTAAAGTGTTTATGCAGTGACCTTGCATTGTTGAAAGCCAGTTTGATTTTGTTGGGATCAATCCTATACAATGGTGTATAACTGAGCTCAAGAGGTGCTTCTGTTCTCATCCTCTGCATTTCAACATTCACGTCTTTATCTAAATCAATAGCAGCTTCATTTATATTTAGAATGTATAAATTTTCAAGTTTTCTGACTCTACTAAATGCAACATAATGCATATGAGGTATTTTCTTGACTCTATTATGCTGAGTTAAATCTATCACTGCCTCATCTTCTGTGATTCCTTGGCCTTTGTGAATAGTTTTGGCTGCTGCTGGTCGCAATGGAAACTGAGTCCTCTGAAACATTTTGTATTTGTACATGAAGGTTCGTTCAACTTCAAATATTGGTGTCCAGTCTCTTTGAATATTTGAATTATAATAACCCTTTTGGAAGTATTTTTCTCTAGTTGCCTTGCCAATTCGAGGATCATCAAATTTCATCCATATAATACTTGGGCGATTATTGCCTTCAATCTTATACTCGATGAATTTCACTTTGCCAGTAGCTCCATTTGTTAGACCATCTTCAACATTGACATTTACTGACACAGTATATTTCATTCCAACTTTTACAGACAGCACCTTTTCCATATTAGCTGTTAGAGAAGCATCATCAGGAATTTGGCTAATAAGCTCCCTTGCCCTTTTGGGGGAAATGTTTTCTGAAGCAATAGTGTCATGGCATGGTATGTCAACCATTTCTCCCTCAATACTATTCATGATATTTGCATTATGGTTATAACAGCCAACTTTTTCCGCAAAAAGATGAACAGCATCTTTAGGATATTCACCTGAATCACGATCAACAACACGTTTCCTCAGCTCATTTTTGTCATCCTCAGTCATTTCATTCAATCTAAGTCTATTTAGTAACTGTGCAAACTTAAGATCATCTTTCTGTCTCATAATATCTACTAACTCATAGATTTTGAAATGATCTTTCCAAGAATTTGGCGCAAGTGATTTTGCATCCTCATCAAGATTACGGAACACCAATCTGTCACCTACTGGCTTCAACTGATAAAAATCACCAACTGCAATCACACTCAAACCACCAAAAGGCACCCTTATACCAGTCAGCTGCTGAAGTCTTGTATCTATAAAGTCAAAAATCCGTTTCCCTACCATAGATATTTCATCAATTATAACAACTTTCAAATTTCTGTACTTTATTCTGAAGGTATTCAATTCATCTGCTGACATCATCTGGTTGGATTGATACATCTTTCTGTGAAATGCAGAGCAAATGGTATTACCACCTATGTTGAAAGCAGCAGTGCCCATATAAGCACACAGAAGAACTCTGGTATCTTCGGGGTTTTCTCCTTCTCTAAGATTTAAAATTCTGAACAAACTTTGATAAAGTGCTCTTATGACAACCGACTTACCAACACCAGCACCTCCAGACAAGAAAGCGTATATTGGTTCATCTTTACATTTTATGCAATGAATAATGTGGTTGAAAAATTCCCGCTGTCTTAAATTCAAACTTCTTAACAGACTCAAGTATTCTTCATCTGGCAGCATGATACTTGTTGTTTCTACTCTAGGCATCGAACAAGTAGATTCAAGTTCTATACCAATATCATAGTGCCTGTGTTCGACTACTCTGTCTGGATTAAAATGTACAAAAGTTTCAGACTCTTTTGCACCTTCTTCTTCTGCTTCTCTATTTTCCTGCTCTGCATTTGGGGCAAGTTCATCATATTCAGCTTCTTCAGCTTCCATCATTTGCCTGGCAAGCTCAAGTTCCTCAGAGTGGTGTTCATACTGATTTCTTTTGACTTCAAGCTGCTCTTTCATAGTATTGTAATGAGCTCTGAAGGTTTCAAAAGAGCCAAGCAAGTCTTTTTGTTCATTTCGCCAAGGCATAAAAAGCATGAGCTGTTCCCTGTAATAATTTTCGGGATCCTTAGTTTGATTGTATCTAACATATCGTATTACTTTAGGTACTTTTCGATACTTATATTTTGTTCCATTCTTGGCAATGTGTATCAAGTCTGATGCGGTGCTGTTATTTTCAACAAAAGCTTCATCTTCACTGCTTTCATTTTCATCACTGGAATTCTTGTCACTAATGCTGTCTTCATTTCTATACTCTACTATCTCAGGCAATTTATTTCCTTTTGGATAAATGACATCGACCTTTGAAACATAATCAGCCAAGCAAAAATTCCTCAGCTGTGCTGGTCTTTTGCAATATCGCTGGACAATATTATCTGACTCAATATTTGTGGACTCAGCAGGTAGTTCATCTAGGACTGACTTGGGTTTTAACAGAAACACTCTTTCTTTGGAAGCACTTGTATTGATAAAAAAAACATCTCGAGTTCCTTTCGTCAACGGAATTTGCAGAGCAAGATACACAGCTTCTTGGGCACCTACTTCAACACAATTAGAAAAAACATTTCCAATATGTCTCACTTGCTTTTTTATATCAGCGTTTTCTTTTCTAGCTTCTTTTGCAGCAGCTTCCAGCATTGAACTCATACCTCTTTGCGATTTGCTTATGTATCCCACAACATAGGATGCACATCCATAGGGTTCAAGAACAATCTGAATGTCAAGATTAGCCTTCCAAGCAAGAAGAATGCTCCCATTGAACAAATTGATTCTCATTTCATTAGGCGCTCGTTTAAGGAATACTTTTGGAGCATTCAGCGAACTTCTTATACATTTAACATAGTCTTGGAAGGTCATTTTGGCTACCGTCTCCAAAAATTCAACAAATGACACATCATTATCTTTGTTCTCGTTCATTACTTTTTGAAGCTCTTTGTACTTTTTTTTGAATTCTTCTACATTTTCCTCTAGTGGATACAACAACATTGTTTCAGGCAAAGGTGGCAAAGGAAATCCAAATCTACACACTGCCTTTCCTTTTTTTCTACAGGTCCTGGAATGCTTATGTGTTTGAAGTTCCACAAGATTTGCACTTTCTTTGTCATTGGAACTGCATGTGAGATGCTTATCAACAAACTGGACTATCTCGAGTTCAGAGTTCTTTTCTAACGTTGGGGCATTTTCAATCCAAACAAGCATGTGGATATGTGGAGAACCACGTTGCTGAAACTCCACTCTATAAAAATAGTCTCTAAGTTTTCCAATGGGCTCACAATGACTTTTAAGGACAGTATTTAGAAATTCTTGCACTCTGTGATCAAAATACCTTGAGCATGTAACTGGATCTTTTTGAACAAGCTTTGTTTTTTCCTGCCATGTTAACCCATCTATATCTTCATTTGTATAACTAACACCATTATTCAGTTTTGCTAGCATTTTCAAAAGGTCAGTCCATCTTGTATCAGCAGCTGAGAATGACATAAACCATGTTGGCAAAGAAAGTTGTCTGATCATTGCAAAAATATCCTTTTTTCTTGACTCTAAATAAGCTGGAGAATTTCTAAGTTGACGAAATATGTAATAACCCTCATCAAGTTTGACAAGTTTGTCTAAATACTCAGAATTTCTAGCTTCAGCTGCTGTAATTTTCTTTTCCTTGCCTTTGCATCTTCTCACAGCCAGGTTCACTTTGTCACTGATTTGCTTCATCTGCAACTTCTTGTGCTTGAAAAAAATGTTTGGAACAGATTGTGCAGCTCTTCTATCAACACTTCTTAATTCCCACTTGACAATGTCACTATAATGAACTGGAACAGTTCTTTCTTCTTTACTAGGACGCCTCTGACCACAAAATATTGTAGGAAAGCAAAGATACTCTGAATCTGCATCATGATATAAACTTAGTGGATGCTGCCCTTCTCCTGGAGCAAAAGTAATAGTTTTATCACATTTGTTTTCAAAATACTCATCATCAACTAGAGTGTCTACATTCCCAACTTGTTCAGTAGTATCTATCTCACTAAAGTGATCAGAATCATAGTCATCAGTTGCTGTGCTACTTCTGGGCAAGGGAGATACTTTTTCAGGTTCTTCATCCATTGCATTCTGGGAATTCTTCTCCTTATTTTGTTCTTTTGACACTCCAAGAAATTCCCTGATAGTTTTCTCTGAGCTTTCTGTTACTTTGTTAAACCAGTTGACATCAATTTCTATGCCAGACTTTTTATACAATTCACTTTGATTTACAAGCCAGTGTAATGCGGTCAAAACTTTCAACGGTCTTACATTTTCTTTGAAGTCTGCCTTTTTATATGACATTTTCTTTTTAAGCTGTACAGCAATAGTGAAATTTTCATCCATGGGTCTTGGAAGACAGCTCACTGTTGGTTGAATATCAACGGGCACATTAATAACATTGCCTTTTAACGAGTACTGACCTCCACGAGGTAACTCTCTAATCTGCATAAATGGAATTCTTAGTGATATAAGTCTTTCTTCCAGCTGATGCAAGTCAAGTTCTGGAGGCTTATCTGGCCATTTCATTCCGTTAGCAACAGACAGTTTTGGAACCTTGCCATCTCTTAATGCTCCTACACATGTGTGACAAATCCACTCCTCATCATTAACTGATATAAATTCGGTGCAATGAAGTCTACTACTTGTTGACAAATTGATATTCTTCAACATGGAAACACTTTTTCGAAACCAAGTTTGATGGCAGCATGTACATACAAACAATGGCCCAACAGATATACTTTTATGAAATTGTTTGATACATTCGTTGATGTTGTTAAAATCATCAAATTTCTTCGCATAACTCTGAGCATCAAGCTTAATCATTTGTTTTGGTTTCTTATGAGCCTTATCTAAGTTAGTGCATTCATTCATTTCATCTATCTTCCGCTTAATTTTCCTGCACTCCTGCTTCTTAACTCTTTCACATTCAAGTACATATGGCTTTTTTCTAGCATTCTGCTTTGATTTTCGCTGAGATATTAATTCTTTTGCTTTGTAATCTACATCTTGCCTGGCATTCTGCTTACACTTGCGCTGAGCTATTAATTCTCTCGCTTTGTAATCTTTATCTTGCCTGGTTTTATGCATGTGCTTTCTTTGAGCTTTTAATTCCTTTGCTTTGTAATCTCTATCTTGCCTGGCATTCTGCTTAGACCTGCGCTGAGCTATTAATTCTCTTGCTTTGTAATCATTATCTTGCCTGGTTTTATGCATGTGCTTTCTCTGAGCTATTAATTCTCTCGCTTTGTAATCTTTATCTTGCCTGGTTTTGTGCATGTGCTTTCTCTGAGCTTTTAATTCTTTTGCTTTGTAATCTCTACCTTTCCTGGCATTCTGCTTAGACTTGCGCTGAGCTATTAATTCTCTTGCTTTGTAATCTCTACCTTTCCTGGCATTCTGCTTAGACTTGCGCTGAACTATTAATTCTCTTGCTTTGTAATCTCTACCTTTCCTGGCATTCTGCTTAGACTTGCGCTGAGCTATTAATTCTTTTGCTTTGAATTCTGAATTTTGCCTTGCGTTTTGTCTATATACTCTATAGTACTCTTTGCGGCTTTTCTTAATTTTTTCATTCAGGATTGTTTTCTCATTGTTTGAAAATGCTGCTTTCTGTTGTTGTCGCAAGGTCTGATCATGAAAGTAGGCCCCAAGAAGTTCATGACTACTGGAATGGTCATTTTTTCTAATAGAAATAGGCAACAAATCGAACTGCACTGTCATATCGATTTTCATACTTTCATAAAATGCATACAAGTAAGCAATGAGGTCTTCAAGACAAGAAAACAACATCAAAATGGATGTACCATCACTTGAAGATAATGCATCTTGTCCATGAGAATGTGAATCAAAAAATACAAACAAATTGTTCCTTTTACTAATGGCAGAACATACAGCTCCAATAATCAAAAGAACAGATGTGGACTTGGAAAAAGCAGCTTCCAGAGCATCATGAAGTGTAGGCAAATCTTGATCTGTTATAGCATTTACAAGAACACCACACCGTATAGGCTCTTTCTCTACAAAATAGTGCCCACCTTTGATTTCCAACATGTCTGGAATTTCTTCTAAGCTCAGTAAAGAATGAACGAACTTTCCTTCTGCCTTTAATCTGTTAATAGTACTATTATACAATGCATCACCATCATAAAGGACCTGATCTAAATCTGAGCTATTCTGTATTTTATCATGGACTATCATGCATAATGCATTACAAGTACATTGAAATCCTCTAGATTGATCACCAAATCTTTCATCATTCTGATGAAAATTACCAAAAATAAGTTGAACAGCATTCCATAGCGAAGGTGAAGTTTGCTTTTTAAAACCTACAAAAGAAGTAGGAGAATCACAATGAAGTGTTCTGTGAGAATCACTATGAGGTGTACTGAGAGAATCAATATGCAAGTCACTATGATAGTTAGTATGAGATGTACTACAAGAGTCACTATCAGATATACTCATACAAGGTGTACTATGAAAGTCATTGTGAGTCACACTCTGAAGTGTACTTTGAGATGAACTCTGAAATGTACTTTGTTGATCATTATCTGATGTAACATTTTCATTATGCTGTGTTTGTTGTTGGAGCATTGTATTTTGAGGAAAAACAGCTATATTTTCTCTTTCAGATGATTTTTCAAGCACTTTTGATTGATAAGCAGAATCAACATCAGGAAACGTTTCCAGAAACACTGTATCAAAATCTGTCTGTATCTTTGAGCTAACATTTTCTATGAGCTTGGTGAGATCAACAACTGCATGTTTAAACTGGCTAATATTTGGATTAGTATCAGGCACAAGCACAGTTTCAGTATCTTTTGAGCTAGACTCAGAATATGTTTCAGTAACTGAATCAGCCAAATGTTTAGCAACAGTCTCAGTACAAGGCTTTTTGGCAACACTTTCAGTAGAATGCTTTTTTGCAAAACTATCAATACAAGGCTTTTTGGCAACACTATCTGTACAAAGCTTTTTGGCAACACTATCAGTACAATGCGTTTTGGCAACAGAATCAGCCTTTTTCAGGAAGTTTAACCCTTTCTCAGCCTTTTTTGGGAAGTTTAACCCATTTTCAGCCTTTTTCGGGAAGTTTAACCCATTCTCAGCCTTTTTAGGGAAGTTTAACCCATTCTCAGCCTTTTTGGGGAAGTTTAACCCATCTGTATCCTTTGAATTGATCAGTTCTGAGTCCTCATCTTTTGCATAATCTTCCGTTTTCCTTCTCAGTTGTCTTATTTCACGCTTGTCTCTCACACTTTCACGAGCCTTGCTTATCTTCCAATACTTTTTACGAGGCATTGTCTTTCAACCATACACTATACTGAACACTTAAGGGAATAATAAATGGAGTGTCACAAGGCACTATAAATTCATCAATCGTCACATTTGGAAAGTATATGTTTCACATATCACTTCAGTCATAAATATTTTTGAACATGTATTTATATCCACAAGAATATTGTCAAAGTTGTTTATCTTTCAGATTTGTAACCTAAAAATAGGAAATGTAAAGTTAATTTTCATTTATCAAGAACAATGATCAATGAAATTTCAAAAGAGCAGCACAATGAATAATCACAGTTATCAATGACGCGCGTAAAAGGAAAGCAGTATTAAAATTTTCTGTCATCATCAAGGCGGTAAAACTCCCAAAGGAAGAGGCCCTCCATAAATTCTGGTGATTCTTTTGCTTTTTTGAAATTGCATGCTTAAGTATTGAATATGCAGAAATTGTGTTTACACTATCCTTGCTAGAATATGCTTGCTCAAAGCTTCCATTGAATTGACTCTACTTCAATGCACATGCCATTTGTTAAATGCATTTCTAAGGTGTCAAAAAAGCTAAAATTTAGACATAACAAGAGACATACTTAAAGCAAAATCTTCACCAGATAACTTACCCGGTACAGGTTGACGCCTTTATTTAAAAAAAAAAAAAAAAAAAAAAAAAAAAAAAAAAGAATCCATTAAACTGAAAACAAGAGTCATAAACTACTAATATTAAAGTTGTATTTTAAACGAAAAGCAAATTCTATGATTTCTGAATTCGAGACTCGGGTCAGAGATTCAAATACACTTTTTGTGTTTATTTGACTGAAACAGCATTTATTAAGTTCTTCTTCATTTCAAATGAATTTACCACCTCCTGATAAGCACACCACTTTTTCATATAGGGTAGTTAATGCTAGAATAAAAGTATCTAAAATTCCAAAGCAGAGAGAGTTTCTCCTTCAGGGTTCCCACGGTCAGTGAAAAACTAGAATTGTCAGAAAATCTGACTATAGCGCCACTTCTGAGCTTTGTTCCAGGGCGAGAAAGTCAGTGATGGGTAGCAATCCCAAGCTAGATCTTGTCATTGTTCAGGTACAAACAAAATTTAGTCAGATTCTGTCAATTTGTTCTCAAGATATTGAGCGGAAACAAAATTCTGACATCATTCAAGGGCCATAAGTCCATCAAGACGAGCAACAATCATAAGTTAGACTTTCAATGTTGATGTGTATACAAAATTTGGTCTGATTTTGTCAATTTGTTTTCAAGATATTGAACGGAAACAAATTTCTAATATCAATCAAGGCCTGTAACTCCGTCAAAGCTTTTTGAAAAATTACGGGAAACAATCTCAAGCTAGATCTTGTCAATGTTGATGTGTATACAAAAATTTGGTCTGATTTGGTTTACAGTAACTGTTATTGAGCGGAAACAAATTTCTGACGTCAATAAAGAACTGTAACTCAATCAAAATTTTACAAAAAATCCGGCTAACAATCCTTAGCCTGATCTTATCAATGATGTGCATACAAAATTTGGTCAGATTCTGTCGTTTCCAAGATTTTGAGCAGAAACTAAATTTTGTTGTCAAACAAGGACCATGTCTGTCAAAATTTTGCGAAAAATGAGGGGTAACACTCCCAAGCTAGATCTTGTCAATGCTGACATGGATACAACCTTTAGTCTGATTCTGTCAATTTGTTTTCAAGACATTGAGCAGAAACAATCTTGACATTAATCAAGGGCCGTAATTCTGTCAAAAGTCAACGAAAAAAGGATGGATAACAATCCCAAGCTAGATCTTGTTAATGTTGATGTGTATACCAAATTATGTCACATTCTGTCGATTCATTCTCAAGATATTAAACGGAAACAAAATTCTGACGTTGATCAAGGGCCGTAACTCTATCAAAATTTTGCAAAAAATGGCGGGTAACAATCTGAAGCTAGATCTTAACAATGCTGATCTGCATACAAAATTTGTTTAGATTAATAAGCTTCCAAGATATTGAGGGAAACCAAAAAATTCTAATGTCATTAATCACAAGCCAGATCTTGCCAATATTAATGTACATACACAATTTGGCGAGATTCTGTTGATTCATTTTCAAGATATTGAGCAGAAACCAAAGTGTTCATGTAATGAAGGAATAATGGAATGACAGGGTGAATCTAGTATAGCCCCACTTTTCCAAAGCGGGGCCATAATAAAATTCCATGACTTTTCCACAATAATTCCATGATCAGAGTTAAATTTCTAGGACATTTCTTTCTGTTTATATGTATTTATTTTTGTGTCATATAACACTGTATAAAAGGCAAGAGCAGATAATTATATTTGCAAAGTAAATTACTTCTAGGTATTATATTGTTTTCTGATGAAGAAAAATGAAAAATTATTTTAAATTGCCCTATTGAAAATCAGAAATTTATTAATCAATATTTGTCGAGTGAGCGTGGAAAAAAAATGAGTCATAACCACATCCAAATTGGCATCTCAAAAACAAATTCCATGTTTTTCCATATTTCATCATTTTTCAAATTCCATGACTTTTCCATGCATGGATTTTTTTTCAGCCATTTTCCAGGTTTTCCATAGCCGTGGGAACCCTGCTTCTTGTTCTGACAATGTTTCACTATTCCCTGCCAGTGTCCATGAGAATTGGTAGTCCTGATTGATCTCCAGTTATGTAGCACAATTGATTTCAGAATAATATTGGGCTATATCTGTATCCATTATTATACACCTAGACCTCTTTATAACACAGTTAAAGCATGGTTTCGATATAACACGGACCATTCATGGACCCCAAATGGTCTGATTTTGCTATATATCTATATATTTTACTCTCATTATAACACATTGGATAGCTATATCGGAAATTGTATTGGACCCAAACAATAGTGTTATAAAGAGGTTAAGGTGTATCATCAAAATCATAGAGGCAAGAATTCTCTAGCCACTTTTTCCGCCATCTTCAATAACACACTCTTCAATCCTGCAAGAAAAATATCAACAACACATCATCACCAATGTTACAACTTCATTGATAAGTTTTAATCAAGATTTTAGTAAAATCACATAAAACATGAAAGCTCTGAGCCTTGTGGTTTCAGAGAAGATTTTTGCATATTTTTTAAACAAGCCTTTGGCAGTTAATGACTCCACATAGCATTGGTGCATACTAAATAGACAATCTCTGGTGTTTGTGCATTGATAGATTTTGTATTATGTTTGTTCCATTGTAAGTCTATGGGAGCTAATGACCCCCAGTGAGGAGCCATTTTTGACCCCAGGGGCGTGCTTGGCAGGATTTATGTAAAGTTCCACATAACAATGCTGCATACCAAATATAGATGCTTTGGCTGTTGTGGTTTCAGAAAAGAAGATTTTTTCTCGTTTTTTCCATTATAAGCCTATGGCAGATAATGATGCCCCCGGGGCGGGCCAGTTTTGACCCCAGGGGCACGGTTGGCAGGATTTATAAAGAGGACCACTATAGATTGCTACACACAAAATATGAAAGCTTGGGGCCTTGTGGTTTTGGAGAAGAAGATTTTTTTTATGTTTTTTCCCATCGTAAGTCTATGGGAGCTAATGACCCCCAGGGAGGGGGCCTTTTTTGACCCCAGGGGCATGGTTGGCAGGATTTATTACGAGGACTACTATACATTGCTACCCACAAAATATGAAAGATCTGGGCCTTGTGGTTTTGGAGAAGATTTTTTAAAGTTTTTCCCATGACGCCCCCGGGGCGGGGCCCGTATGGACCCCAGGGGCACGGTTGGCAGGATTTATAAAGAGGAACACTATATATTGCTACAACAAAATATGAACCCATGACCCCCCCCGGGGCGGGGCCCGTATGGAACCCAGGGGCACGGTTGGCAGGATTTATAAAGAGGACCACTATACATTGCTACACACAAAATATGAAAGCTTTGGGTCTTGTGGTTTTGGAGAAGAAGATTTTTTAAAGTTTTTCCCATGACGCCCCCGGGGCGGGGCCTGTATGGACCCCAGGGGCACGGTTGGCAGGATTTATAAAGAGGACCACTATACATTGCTACACACAAAATATGAAAGCTCTGTGCCTTTTGGTTTCGGAGAAGAAGATTTTTTTATGTTTTTCTCATTGTAAGTCTATGGGAGCTAATGACCCCCGGGGTGGGGCCAATTTTGACCCCAGGGACATGATTGGCAGGATTTATAAAGAGGACCACAACACATTGCTACACACAAAATATGAAAGCTCTGTGCCTTTTGGTTTCGGAGAAGAAGATTTTTTTATGTTTTTCTCATTGTAAGTCTATGGGAGCTAATGACCCCCGGGGTGGGGCCAATTTTGACCCCAGGGGCATGATTGGCAGGATTTATAAAGAGGACCACAACACATTGCTACACACAAAATATGAAAGCTCTGTGCCTTTTGGTTTCGGAGAAGAAGATTTTTTTATGTTTTTCTCATTGTAAGTCTATGGGAGCTAATGACCCCCCGGGGCAGGGCCATTTTTGACCCCAGGGGCATGATTGGCAGGATTTATAAAATATAGAGGACCACTAAACATTGCTACATACAAAATATGAAAGCTTTGGGCCTTGTGGTTTTAGAGAAGAAGATTTTTTTTATGTTTTTCCCATGACACCCCCGGGGCGGGGCCCGTATGGACCCCAGGGGCACGGTAGGCAGGATTTATATAAAGGACCACTATACATTGCTACACACAAAATATGAAAGCTTTGGGTCTTGTGGTTTCGGAGAAGAAGATTTTTTTATGTTTTTCACATGACGCCCGCGGGGCAGGGCCCGTATGGACCCCAGGGGCACGGTTGGCAGGATTTATAAAGAGGAACACTATATATTGCTACAACAAAATATGAACCCATGACCCCCCCCGGGGCGGGGCCCGTATGGAACCCAGGGGCACGGTTGGCAGGATTTATAAAGAGGACCACTATACATTGCTACACACAAAATATGAAAGCTTTGGGTCTTGTGGTTTTGGAGAAGAAGATTTTTTAAAGTTTTTCCCATGACGCCCCCGGGGCGGGGCCTGTATGGACCCCAGGGGCACGGTTGGCAGGATTTATAAAGAGGACCACTATACATTGCTACACACAAAATATGAAAGCTCTGTGCCTTTTGGTTTCGGAGAAGAAGATTTTTTTATGTTTTTCTCATTGTAAGTCTATGGGAGCTAATGACCCCCGGGGTGGGGCCAATTTTGACCCCAGGGACATGATTGGCAGGATTTATAAAGAGGACCACAACACATTGCTACACACAAAATATGAAAGCTCTGTGCCTTTTGGTTTCGGAGAAGAAGATTTTTTTATGTTTTTCTCATTGTAAGTCTATGGGAGCTAATGACCCCCGGGGTGGGGCCAATTTTGACCCCAGGGGCATGATTGGCAGGATTTATAAAGAGGACCACAACACATTGCTACACACAAAATATGAAAGCTCTGTGCCTTTTGGTTTCGGAGAAGAAGATTTTTTTATGTTTTTCTCATTGTAAGTCTATGGGAGCTAATGACCCCCCGGGGCAGGGCCATTTTTGACCCCAGGGGCATGATTGGCAGGATTTATAAAATATAGAGGACCACTAAACATTGCTACATACAAAATATGAAAGCTTTGGGCCTTGTGGTTTTAGAGAAGAAGATTTTTTTTATGTTTTTCCCATGACACCCCCGGGGCGGGGCCCGTATGGACCCCAGGGGCACGGTAGGCAGGATTTATATAAAGGACCACTATACATTGCTACACACAAAATATGAAAGCTTTGGGTCTTGTGGTTTCGGAGAAGAAGATTTTTTTATGTTTTTCACATGACGCCCGCGGGGCAGGGCCCGTATGGACCCCAGGGGCACGGTTGGCAGGATTTATAAAGAGGACCACTATACATTGCTAGTGACAAAATATGAAAGCTCTGGGCCTTGTGGTATCGGAGAAAAAGATTTTTTAATGTTTTTTCCATTGTAAGTCTATGGGAGCTAATGACCCCCCCGGGCGGGGCCATTTTTGACCCCAGCGGCATGATTGGCAGGATTTATATAGAGGACCACTAAACATTGCTACATACAAAATATGAAAGCTTTGGGCCTTGTGGTTTTGGAGAAGAAGATTTTTTTATGTTTTTCCCATGACACCCCCGGGGCGGGGCCGGTGTGGACCCCAGGGGCACGGTAGGCAGGATTTATAAAGAGGACCATTATACATTGCTACACACAAAATATGAAAGCTCTGGGCCTTGTGGTTTCGGAGAAGAAGATTTTTTAAAGTTTTTCACATGATGCCCGCGGGGCAGGGCCCGTATGGACCCCGGGGGCACGGTTGGCAGGATTTATAAAGAGGACCACTATACATTGCTAGTGACAAAATATGAAAGCTCTGGGCCTTGTGGTATCGGAGAAAAAGATTTTTTTATGTTTTTCCCATTGTAAGTCTATGGGAGCTAATGACCCCCAGGGGCGGGGCCATTTTTGACCCCAGGGGCATGATTGGCAGGATTTATATAGAGGACCACTAAACATTGCTACATACAAAATATGAAAGCTTTGGGCCTTGTGGTTTTGGAGAAGAAGATTTTTTTTTGTTTTTCCCATGACACCCCCGGGGCGGGGCCTGTATGGACCCCAGGGGCACGGTAGGCAGGATTTATAAAGAGGACCATTATACATTGCTACACACAAAATATGAAAGCTCTGGGCCTTGTGGTTTCGGAGAAGAAGATTTTTTTATGTTTTTCCCATTGTAAGTCTATGGGAACTATCCGTTGCCATGGAAACAAGAGTTCTGATCCGACCTGGCCCAAAAACTAATACAACCTTTCCCGCTCCTCAATGATGCTTTAGATAAAATTTGATTACGATCGGCCATGTTGTCTTAGAGATATTTGAGTTTGAAAATGTGAACGGACGGACGGACGCACGCACGGACGCACGGACGGACGCCGGCTAGACTACTATACTATAAGCTCACCTTGTAAGCCTTCGGCTCAGGTGAGCTAAAAATGAAATTCGCCTGTGTGATTTCCTTGTTTGGCTATAACTGTCATTTTTATTTGATTATGTGAATGTTTATACAGGCGTGGGACATGCATTTAACTGGTAATAGGTCAGAGAAATGACAATGCCGTTTCGTTTGAGTGTAGACCTGAACATGACAAATTGGCAGTGCGTGGAGCCAACCACAACCGAACTATAAGCGATTGCATTCGCTCATTTTGGCGAGATTTGTTACACGCGTCTTTCTAACCTCCAACTGCTTAAAAGGCATGATGAGGACGGCTTGTTTTGCAAGTTATAGCCTAATAATAAAAAGGTACAAATAGGCAACGATCAGGAAAAGGCGCAATCAGAAAGAAATTCCCACTCCAAAAACCGAGGTGGGAAAAACTTAATTAACAATCAGGTACTTATACTTAGAAAACATATCGTTAGCCGAGTGAGCAGCTATTTCCAAATAGGCGGCTACTCAGCCACCCGAACTTAAATAAAATATTAAAACGTACATAAGGTTCAAACAGCACAAAAATTCGACTCCAAAACATAAAACAAATGGAACCACAACAGAGGTTTCGCCTTGGAACGATCAGTAAAATAGAATTGGATACACATTCGTGTAAGAAAAACATTATATGTAGCTTTTTTTTACACTTGTTCAGTATAGTTTATTTGTATACCAAAGAGTGAATGCGAATAACTTACTTTGCAAGTGTAGTGTTATTGATTTGCCTAATGAACGTCTGTACATCATCTAAAATGGTCCTGGCTCTATAATGGTCCTGGCATCTATTTTGGTCCCGAGTTTGCCTCTAAATAGGTCCCAAATGGCATCTATTATGGCACGCAAAGTAGCATCTAAAATGAGCCCGAGAGCAAAGCGCAGTGCCATAGGTATTCTGCTAAAATCTGCTTTCATGCAGTGATTGACTTGGTTTTGTAAGTATCTTTCAATTGCATGCCTGGGTAGGGGGTTGTGACAGGGCCGCGTCATAATAATACCTTTCTAATTAGGCTCGACTTAAACAGGCATGCACAAAAAAGGTGTCGATCAAATGCACTGGTGCCGCGTAAAATGATCATGCAGATAAAAAGGTTTTCTTATGATAGACATGCATTCTCATTAATTCCAGATAGACATTAATTGGCCCGGTGAAGGTACTAACCCCGCTCTGAAAACAATAAATAAATGTTTATCGCAGACTATGTCTTATTAGACATTTACGCATTAAGACGGTGGCGGATACGGATTGAAATCAAGGAAAAATTCAGGGTCGTTTTCAAAACAAAACTAACTAACTAGTGAAATGACATTGTATGTGTACACGTGACAACTGGATTCTTCCTGACAACGCGGAGCATCGCATGTTCGACACAAATGTGGTAACGCTGAGTAGGCCGTTCAGCCTACAGCATTGTCTTCGTTGATGCGCATGCCTTTGTCGGATCTGGGCAGCAGAATTAGGTGTCACAATTGAGCTCGGTCAAGTAAGCAAAACAAAAAATCTGTTACAGCAAAAAATGGTCAAGTAAGCAGAAAATCTGCTGCAAAAATGGTCAAGTAAGCAGAAAATCTGCTGCAGCAAAAACGGTCACGTAAGCAGAAAATCTGCTGCAGCAAAAACGATATAGTAAGCAGACAATCTGCAGCAAAAACGGCCAAGTAAGCAGAAAATGTGCTGCAGCGAAAAACGGTTAAGTAAGCAGAAAATCTGCTGCAGCAGCAGACAATCTGCTATAGCCAAAAAAAAAAAAAAAAAAAAAAAAAAAAAAAAAAAAACGGTCAAGTAAGCAAAAAATCTGCTGCGGCAAAAACAGTCTAGTACGCAGAAATTCTGCTGCAGCAAAAACGGTCAAGTTAGTAGAAACTCTGCTGCAGCCAAAAAAAAAAAAAAACAAAACAAAACAAAAAAAAAAAAAACAAACAAAAAACGGTAAGTTAGCAGAAAATTCGCTGCAGCGATAAACGGTCAAGTAAGCAGAAAATTGCTGCAGCGAAAAACCGCCAAGGCGGCCCTCGAGCGGTGTTTCTTAATCACTCGATCATCTCACCGCTGTGGGTTCGAGCCCCGCACTGGCCACATTTGAGACAAGCCAAGTTCTGCAAAATCGTTGCAGCGACAAAACGGTCAAGTTAGCAGAAAATTTCCTGCAGCAAAATACGGCCAAGTTAGCAGGCAATTTGCTGCAGCCAAAAACTTGGCAAGATAGCAGAAAATTTCCTGCAGCAAAAAACTTTCAAGTTTGGGCTTTCTTTCAATGTTGTTTAAGGCGCTAGCGTTTTTCGCAGGCGCCAAACGTAAAGTGCTCAAAACACAGAGGCTTTCGATTACACCACCAAATGTTATGGTACTTTTACGTTAGTCCCGTGTCTATATAATGTGTTAGAATTTTTTTTAATTTGTTTCAATTTTACGCGCAAAAAAATAAGTTTTCTTGATTGACAATAAATTGACGTAATTACCGCGTTTTTATTAAATGCAAATGAAAACGAACCAACAGCATTCGTTTGGGTTTTGATGTTTCTTTCCAGAAATCATGTTGGACTTGAAGAAAGTTTTTCCCACCCCATTGACCTATCATGCAATTTCGTTTTGTTGAATTTTGGGGTAACGCTTGAAATCATACTGAATGGCGCTAATTACGGCATTTCGTTTTTGGTATGTAAGATAATTAAACTGATTGTACTTTTCAGTTCAACAAATATTTTTCGGGAAAATGCTGTCTTCTGAGAGTAAGAATTGATTATGCAAGGGTTGCGATTTTAAAGTCCGTGAGTATATCATCATCAACTGACCAAATACCTGTTCCTCTAGTACTCTACCGTAATCTAATGACCCAGTGGCTGTTCTTCTTGAACTAAATTACATGTATTAACTATTTGTCCCTTGATTGTTCAGTTTGAACTCCATCATCTACTAACCAAATGAATGTTTCTCTTGAAATCTACTGTCATCTATTTGTCCCTTGATTGTTCCCCTTGTACTGGCCCAATGGCTGTTCCCCTTGTACTCCACCATCATCTACTGGTCCAATGGTTGTTCCTCTAGTGCTCTATCACACTACAGGCCCAAAGGCTGTTCTTCGTGTGTTTTACCATTATATACAAACTCAATGGCAGGTCTTCTTGTTCTCGATATTCATCTACTAGCCCAGTGGTTGTTCCTCATTTACTCTACCATAGTTTACTGACACAATGAATGTTAGTCGTGTACGCTCGTACTCTGCCATCATTATTTGTTACTTGGTTGTTCCGCTCGTACTCTACCATCACCTACTGACCAAATGCTTGTTCCATATTGGACTGTTCTTTATAATCTTCTATCACCTGTTTGTGCCCTGGGTATTCTGTTCGTACTCCACTCCACCATCATCTACTGACCAGTTGGTTGTTCCTCGTTTTCTCTTCCATCACCTACAGGCCCAATAGTTGTTCCTCTTGTTCTCTACTATCATATACTGATCCAATGGTCGTACCTGTTGTACTTTACTATCATCTATTGAGACAATGTTTGTTCCTCTTAGTCTACTATCATCTACTGTTCCAATGGTTGCCCCTTTTGTACGCTACCATCATCTACTGGCACTATGGTTGTTTCTCGTATACTCTAACATCATCTACTGGTCCAATGGTTGTTCTTCTTGTAGTCTTACATCACGTACTGACCCAATAGTTGTCCTCTTATACTAGACCATCATCTACTGGTATAATGGTAGTTCATTATCCAACATCTACTAATCCAATGGTTGTTCTTCTTGTACTCTACCATCGTCTACTAGCTCAAATGGCTGTTCCTCTTGTACCCTATTATCCTCAGTCAACGGTTGTTCTTTTTATAGTCTAGCATCACCTTCTGGTATAATGGTTGTTCTTCGTATACTCTAACATCATCTACTGGTCACTGGTTGTTCTTCTTGTAGTCTTACATCACATACTGACCCAATAGTTGTTCCTCTTATACTAGACCATCATCTACTGGTACAATAGTAGTTCATCTTACACTCTACCAACATCTACAGGTCCAATGGTCGTTCTTCGTGTACCCTATCATCGTCTACTAGCCCAATGATTGTTCCTCTTCTACTTAAACATCATCTGCTGGTCCAGTGGTTGTTCCTCCTATAGTCTTACATCATCTACTGGTCCAAATGTTGTTCCTGTTGTACTCCACCATCATTTACTGGAACAATGGTTGTTCCTCTTAATCACCACTATCATATACTGGTCCAATGGTTGTTCGTTTTATAGTCTAACATAATCTACTGGTCCAATTGTTGTTCCGCTTATACTATACCATCATCTGCTGGTCCAATAAATGTTCATTTTGTACTCTACCGTCGTCTACTAGCCCAACGGTTGTTCCTCTTGTACTCTAACATCATCTACTAGTCCAATGGCTGTTCTTCTTGTACTCTTCAATCGTCTGCTAGTCCAATGGTTGTTCCTCCTATAGTCTAACATCATCTACTTGTCCCATTGTTGTTCCTCTTGTGCTCTACTATCATGTACTGGCCTGGTGGTTGTTCTTATTGTACAATTCTACCATCTACTGGTCTAAAATCATGTAGTGACACAAAGGTTATTGCTCTGATAATCTTACACCATCTACCGGTCAAATGGTTGTTCCTTTTGTACTCTATTATCGTCTACAGATCCAATGGTTGTTCCTCTAAAGTCTAACATAATCTACTGTACTTTACCAGCATCTTCTGGTCCAATGGTTGCTCTTCTTGTATTCAACCATCGTCTACTACCACAATGATTGTTCCTCTTGTATTCTAACATCATTTACTGGTTCAATGGTTGTTCCTCCTCCTATAGTCTGAATCTGCCAAGTACTCCAAACACCTCATAAACAGAGTATTACATGGAGCTCCCATCATTGAAATTATCTTTTTGAGAGAAGAGAAGCCAGTGCTTGCCTTATTAATGCTGAGCGCCAAGCAAGGTAGCCACTGGTACCATTTTTAACGTCTTTGGTATGACGCGGCCCGGATTAGAACCCGCGCGAACGCTCTAACCATTACGCTATCGGGACCGGTTTTAGTCAAACATCATCTTATAGTCAAACATCATCTACTGGTCCAAATGTCATATCCTGGCAGAATGGTTGTTCCCTTGTACACTACTATCATCTACTGGTCCAATGGTTGTTCCTCTTAAAGTCTTTCATCATTTTATGGTCCAATGGTTGTTCCTCTTATACTATATAGGCTAATGGCCAGTAGGGCAAACCCTCCCCCCCCAGGGGGAATTTTCTGCACCATGATTTTCTGAAAGTATAGTGAAAAAACTATCAAATCCTGTTTTCTGCCCTCTTGAAGTGGAAGCGTTTGCATTTTACGCTATGTTTTATTATATGACCTGATACCATCTTTTGTATAGAAATAATGGGGGTAGGCGTAGAAAATCGACCATACCTCTGCTGTTACTAATCCTAGACCATTGAACTTGGTCTTTTTTTAAAGCTTAGACATAGCCCTTTCATTCTATGATAAGTAATACAAAATATCTACTTTGCATATTCATGAATATTAATGAAAACATGAAAATGGTAGAAAATCATTAAAACCCCATAGATTAACGCATTTCAGGCCTTACCTATAGTTGTGATACATTTATATTGCACCATTTAGACATATTTCATAAATTTGTTGTTGTCATGAGCCTATGTGAAAATTATCTCATTTGTATATTCATGAATATTAATTAAAAAGTATAAAATCCTGGAAAAATAGTGTGTATACATATAGTATCATTTGTACCTGGTCTGTTGATAAACATGGAACACTAATGTGGAATCAAATGAATGCTATGGCCATGTTCTATCACCCTTATACATATAATACATGTATTTGAGGATATAAGGCTCATCTATTTTTTTTCATGAATATTAATGAAAACTAGAAATCGCAGAGAAATAATGAAAAAATGAACTGGTATACCTACAGAATGACTTGTATCTGATTATTTCTGTTATTTTCATATTTTTTGTGCATAGAATATAATCCTATCAATCAATTGATACCAATTTCAGTTCTCTAGAGCTTTTTGTTGCTGAGATACTGTCAATTCTATTGGTATATTCCCTTCATTTAACTATGTTTTTCTCTTATATCTAAAGTTTTCTTAAATTTTGGCCACAAGATAGTCAACTTTTTCCTATATCTAGTCAACTTTTTCCTATATCTTATTATATAATTATAAATTATTGTCATATCTATCATTTGTTACCAATTTCAGCTCTCTAGGTTTTTTTGCTGTTGAGATACAAACGTTTCCGTTGGTATACCCCCTCTATTTTTCTGTGTTTTTTATCTAATGTTTAAAGTTCTTGTCAATATTCGAACAATAAGAAAGTCTAATTATTCATTAATCATATCATATGATTATAAAACATTATCATAGCAATCATTTGATACCAATTTCAGCTCTCTAGAGCTTTTGGTTGCTGAGTTATTAACCTTTTCATTGGTATACCCCCTCCAATTTCTATGATTTTTCCCTTAAATTTAAAGTTTTATCAATATTCAAAAAAAACAAGAAAGTCAGAATCTTTGTATGTCTTACCACATGGTTACAGAACATAATCCTGGCAATGATTTGATACCAATTTCAGCTCTCTAGAGCTCTTGGTCACCGAGATATTAGCAATTTTACTGGTATACCTCCTTCCTTTGGCAGTGATTTTTCTGCTATAACTTATGTTTTCTTAAATATTTGAGCAACAAGAAAGTAAGCTTGTTTATATATTTTATTACATGATTGTAGAATATTGTCATAGCAATTATTTGATATCAATTTCAGCTCTCTAGGAGATTGGGTTGCCGAGATATAAACGTTTACATTGGTATACCCACTCCGTTTTTCTGTGAGTTTTATCTAATATTAAACGTTCACATCAATATTTGAACAAAAAAAGAGTTTGATTATTGATATGTCTTATCATATGATTATAGAACATTATCATACTAATCATTTGATACCAATTTCAGCTCTCTAAAGCTATCGGTCACTGAGATATTAGCAATTTTATTGGCATACCTCTTTCCTTTGGCAGTGATTTTTCTGCTATATCTTGTGTTTTCTTAAATATTTGAGCAACAAGAAAGTAAGCTTGTTTATATATCTTAGTACATGGTTATAGGATATTGTCAAAGAAATCAGTTGATACCCATTTCAGCACTCTAGGACATTTGGTTGCTGAGATATAAACGTTTATATTGGTATACCCCCTCCATTTTTCTTTGATTTTTATCTAATATTTTAAGTTCTCATCAATATTCGAACAACAAGAAAGTTAGATTATTTATATGTCTAATCCCACAATTATAGAACATTATCATACCAATCATTTGATACCAATTTCAACTCTCTAGAGCGATTCATCACTGAGATATTAGCAATTTTATTGGTATACCCCCTTCCTTTGACAGTGATTTTTCTCTTATATCTTAAGTTTTCTTAAATATTTGAGCAACAAAAAAGTCAGCCTGTTTATATATCTTATTATAAGGTTATAGAATATTGTCAACGCAATCATTTGACACCAATTTCTGCTCTCTATGGCTTTTGGTTGCTGAGGTATAAACGTTTCCATGGGAATGTTATCATAGCAATCATTTTTTATAAGTTTCAGCTCTCTATGGCTTTTGGTTGCCAAGATATAAACATATCTGTAGGTATACCCCCTCCAATGTTCTGTGATTTTTCTCTTCTATTGAAAGTTCTTATCAATATTTGAACATCAAGAAAGTCAGATTCTTTCTGTATTTTATCACATGATTGTAGAACATTATCACAACAATCATTTGATACACATTTTAGCCCTCTTGGAGTTTTTGGTCACTGAGATGTTAGCAATTTTGTTTAGTATACCCCCTTCCTTTATCTGTTTCTTTTCTAATATCTGAACTTCTTTTTAATATTTGAGCATTAAGATAGCCAGTTGTTCATATATCTTAATACATGATTATAAAACATTGCCAAAGCAATCATTTGATACCTATTTCAGCTCTCTATGTCTATCAGTAGCCAAGATACATGTGGTAATAGAGGCTTACCACATTAATTCCTCTGCTTATTAGGGGTGGGGTGATCACTCAAATGGACATTAAAGTGATCCTCTGACCAAATTGGCACCCATGAGCATTTGGTCTAAGGTTGCAAGGTACATCCTACAACCCACTCAAACTCTTAAATGGCAATAGAGTAAATTTTGATTTTCATTTTCATTAATATTCATGAAAATGCAAATGAGAAAATTTTCATTAAGGTCCATGGCCTCAACAAATTTGTCAAATAGTAATATTGGTACAATAACAATGAGCCACAATGATAGTTTAGGCTTGAAATTAGTTTTTACGTGGATAATTAATTTTTAAATGTTTCGTTTTTCATTTTAATGTTTTAATGAAAATTCATGAATAAGCAAATTAGATATTTTCCTTTACTTATTATTGGATTAAAGGGCTATGTATAAGCATTAAAATGAGACCAAGTTCAATGGTCTAGGATAAGAAACAACTGAGATATCTTCAGTTTTCTATGTGTACCCCCATTATTAAAACGCAAAAATTGAATATTTAGGGTACTAAAATGAAACATAGCATAAAACGCAAACGCTTCCACTTCCAGATGGCAGAAAACAGGGTTTGATAGCTTTTTTAATGTACTTTTAGAAAATCATAGTGTAGAAAATTCCCCCTGGGGGGGGGAGGGGGGGTATGGGTAGCTAGAAGACTAATACCATCATCTACTGGTCCAATGAGTAATCTCATTGTACTCTACCATCGTCTACTAGTACACTACTATCATCTACTGGTCCAATGGATGTTCCTCTTGTACTCTAACATCATCTACTGGTACAATAGTTGTTCCTCTTGTAATCTACCATCGTCTACTAGCCCAATGGTTGTTCCTCTTGTACTCTAACATAATCTACTGGTCCAAAGATTGTTCCTCCTTTAGTCTAACATCATCTTCTCATCCAACTGTTGTTTCTCTTATACTCTACTGTCATATACTGGTAAAATGTTTGTTCCTCTTGTACACTACTATCATATACTGGTTCTGTGGTTGTTCCTGACATAGTCTAACATGATCTACTAGACCAATGGCTGTTCTTCTTGTACTATACCATCATCTACTAGTCGAATGATTGCTTTTCTTGTACTCTATCATCGTTTACTAGCCCAAACGGCTGCTCCTCTTGTTTTCTAACATCATCTACTGGCACAATGGTTGTTCCTCTTGTACTCTACCATCATCTACTGGTCAAATGGTTCTTCCTCTTGTACTCTACCATCATCTACTGGTCCAGTGGTTGTTCCTCTTGTACACCACTATCATGTACAGATGTAATGGTTGTTCCTTTAGTGCTCTACATCATCTTCTGGCTTAATTGTTGTTCCTCTTGTATGCTATCATCATCTACTTACCTAATGGTTGTTCCTCTTGTACTCTATCATCATCGAGTTGCGTAATAGTTGCTCCACTTGTACTCTACTATCATTTTCTGGCGTAATGGTTGTTCCTGTTGTACACTAACAGCATCTTCTGACCTAATGGTTGTTCCCTTTGTACTCTATCATCATCTGCTGGTCCAATGGTTGTTCCTCTGGTAATCTACCATCATCTTCGTGCGTAATAGTTGTTCCTGTTGTACTCTACAATAATCGTCTGACCTAATGGTTGTTCCTCTTGTACTCTATCTTCATCTACTGACATAATGGCTGTTCCTCATCTCTTCCCTCGTCTACTAGTCCAATGGTTGTTCCTCTTGTACTCTACCATCATCTACTGGTCCAGTGGTTGTTCCTCTTATAGTCTAACATCATCATCTGGTACAATGATTGTTCCTCTTATACGCTAACATCATCTACTGGCACAATGGTCGTTCCTCTTGTACTCTACCAGCATCTACTGGCCCAGTGGTTGTTCCTCTGGTACACCACTATCATGTACTGTACAGATCTAATGGTTGATCCTCTAGTATTCTACATCATCTTCTGGCTTAATGGTTGTTCCTCTTGTATGCTATCATCATCTTCTGACCTAATGGTTGTTCCTCTTGTACTCTAACATCATCCACTGGTCGTAATGGTTGTTCTTCTTGTACTCTTCTACTCTTCTGATACTCTACCATCATTTTCTAGTCCAATGATTGTTCCTGTTGTACTCTACTATCATCTACTGGGCAAATGGTTATTCCTAGGGTCCTCTTGTGCTTTATCAACATCTACTGACGTAATGGCTGTTCCTCTTGTACTCTATCATCATTTAGTGACTCAATGGTTGCTCTTTTTTTCTTCTGGATGATGGTCAGGATTCTTAAAAGAATATACTGTTGACCAGTGAAAAGAATGTTCTGTTGTTCTTCTTGTACTGGTTCAATGGTTGTTCCGCTTGTACCCTACCATCATCTATGAGCTACAAGAGACAAATGCTTAAAAAATATTTCGCAACGGAAAATATATTATGCTGCGTTTACACTATGTTCCCGGTGGCCACGACAGCCCCGTTTGCTCGAAACGTAGCGTGCTCTGTTTTCAAGATCTTTTACGTCTTGTTAAGGTTTCTTACGTAGTATTACGATATTCGTAACACACCGTGGCAGTGATAAGCCGTTGTGTCACGGTGTGTTACGGTTATCCATGGCTATCACGATTATTAGCACGCTCTATTACGGCCTGTTACGTTCTGATGCGGTCAGCTGCGTTTTGACCAAGGCGTAACGCTTTTTTTTTTCTGTCAAGGTCTGCTACGGACGAAACGTAGACACCATGCACTTTAAAGCATTATTGTGTCATTTGTATTTATAAGACTCTCGGGGGGGGGGTGTAACGGGGGTAATTTTGGTACGGACGTGCCGCCCGATACTTTAAAACATACCCCATTCATATATCTGGTAATCGAAAAAAGGGACCCATTCATATATCATGCCTTCGAAAAACGTGACCCATTCATATATTTGATTGTACAAAATTTTGACCTATACACAATTATATACAAATATTTCAACTTTCTGAGATGTGTATGTCAGCAAAAAAGTGCTCTTAAACATGGATGTCCGAAAAATTTGGTCATTCATAGACTAGATATGGAAAAATGGGACCATTCATATATTTTGACTCGAAAAAGGTAACCCATTCATATATCTGGCGAGGCTGAAAAAGGGGGCTATTCGGGCGGCACATCCCTACTACGTCATTTATAGGTAGTTACCCCCCCCCCTCCTCGAGATAAGACTAGGACCTTTGAAATTTTAACAACCGCGCTCCTCAACAACCGACTGCAGCATTGATGAGTAAGAATGTGTGGGGCTATTTCTTCTTCAATGACATAGTGCAGCGTACGGCCTCTATTGTTCACTATAGTGACTGCTCAAACATGACGGAACTTGTCCCCATGATATGCAATTTTATGTTTTTAAAATTGACGCGCCGTGATAACGGTAACATAAGGTGACACACGAAGTAGAACGGAGTCAAGACCGTGAAAGACCGTAACATACCGTAAATTAACGCAACAAAACCCGTAGGAAACGGGACGAGACGTGAGACGACCGTGATCAAACGCAGCTCAACGGGGAAGATCCGTAACTCTCCGGGCTGTTCACTAGCTTTCCGTTGCACTACAACGACCGTCTCCAAGTTTCGCTAATGACGAGTAAATAATTCCCATGCTTATTTTCACAGAAAATTTCAAAATAAGTAGTTTGCCTTTCAGTAAATAACCCATTTGTGTGTGCTTAAATTAACGTCAATAAACATTCAACTAATGCGCTATATAGTTTGCATTGAAGTGAGGGCGACATGGGGAAAAACTGTTGTATATGTACATGTATATGCAGATACATGCACAATACACTGATCATGATGCATTGCACCAGCGTATTTGTTCGGAGCATGTTTGTTGTACATGTCTAAGTTGAACTGAAGGAAGGTTGTATTATGACGTGGCCCTACGCCACAATCCCCCGAAATCATCCATACAAATTCAAAGTGACCTTGTCCTCAACTTTAATCCTTAATCCTCAACACCTTAAAGCAGGTTTTTACAGAACATCTAAGACACTACACTTATTGCTCGGGTTCATTTTAGAGGCTACTTTGCGTGCCATTATAGATCCCAATCGGGACCAATTTAGAGGCAAAGTCGGGACCAAAATAGATGCCAGGACCATTATAGAGGCAGGACCATTTTAGATGATGTACAAACGTCTTTTTAGCAGACAGACCTAGGGTATTTGCATACGCTACATCATTAAGACAAGCTATGACCTCACTTGTTATTCTACAGACTATTGTTCTTGTCCTGTTAAGAACGTTTCTTAGGCCGCGCAGCTTCTTCCCTGTTCATTGATTACCTTTAACCCTGTCTTTAACTCTCACTATATATGATTTTCTTTCTGGTAAAACTCCTCGAGAGAAATCTTCTGAGATGTCGAAAATACTTTATTTATGACGCGATGTCAATGCCTTGCGTCGTAAAGTGACGGTTTAACGCAGAATGATTATATTACATGTTTGACTCATGGTATTGACAAAATTACAGAATAAAGCACCGGCGTGTCAATCACCTAAAAGACACAGACATTTCAGTGATTATGTGCCTTATGGGACGATAAAAGAAATTCCAGAAAAGATTTGTTTTTGTTTTTCAGCGTAATTTGGAGAGATCATTACTCTTCGGTTTAGAGGAGGTCCCTTTTGTTGATACATCAAAAGACAAAAGTAAGTAAAATCAGGAACTGTATTCTGACCATACAAACCGAGGTGGGGAAAAAGAGAAAAAGCATTGCTTTCTTTAGTGATAATTTCTCCAGCGCGATTGTGAGAAGTCATTGCTTTCTGATAAAGAGGCTTCCCATTTCGTTGGCACATCCAAAACTTGTCCAATCAGAACCAACGTCACACTTTAAAAACCGGAACTAATACAAAGAGAACATAGCGTTAGCTGAGTGAGCTGCTATAATATAATAATTTCACTATAGGTGACTTTTCAGTTACCCGAACTTTACTGAATACAGAATATATGAGAATGCACAACAATTGACACCAAACAAAACATAAAACAAATAGAACCAAAACAGAGATACTGCCTTTGTTAAAGTTTTAATATTATTCAGAAGCGATTTACACAGCATGCCTCATCTTGACGATGTGTCATAGACCACTGCAAGCATGTTTTGATTGTTTTAATTTTTAGTTAAGTTAAGGTAACTGAGTGGCCACCTATTGGGAAAATAGCTGCTCATTCGGCTTACGATATGTTTCATGGTATAAGTACCTGATTGTTAGTTTGGTTTTTTTCCCACCTCGGTTTTTGGAGTGGGAATCTTTTTCTGATTGCGCCTTTTCCTGATCTTTGCCTACTTGTACCTTTCCATAATATGAAATAAGGCACCACCTTTGGCGCTACGCTCTGCTCCTATTGCGCCAATGATTTAAAAAGCTGATAAGTTCCTCATCCTCACCCTGGGGCCCTGCGAGGTGTCTTGTGGATCCTGGGAGAAGGTCATTTATTTTCAGGGATCTGGGAAGCAAGCATTAACGTTTAGAGATTTAGGGAGCAGAGGAAATGGGCAATTAGGAAAACAACATTCTTTCAGAGAGCAGGCAGTAAAAAGACCTACCGGGTAGGACCTTACCCAGATGATCAGGGACACACAAGGGCATGGGCCATAAAATTCTTCAGTTTTTTCTTTTTGCACAATTTACAATGATTTACAATGATTTCCGTACAACATAAAGTTCTAGATCTGTATTTTTAGGATAGATCATTCCGAAATAAGGGAGGTCGTTTTGTTTCATACGAACCTACGTCGCTCGGTGCGACAAAGGTCTTGCACTGTGCAGTTAACCGAACGCAACCATCTGACGTCATACTAAGCAAAACTGTGACGTCATGTTGTCATGATCTATCGGGAACAAAAACGACAGATATGATTTAGTAAGTATCTTTGTTTAATTCGGCGTCCATTTAGGGCAGCCGCAGTCGAACAAAAAGTTTGTCAACAATATTTCGAATGTTTCGACGTGAATAGTTGTTGCTATTCGCTACCCCGAATTCCGGTTCCTCCAACTGACGAAAGATTTTTTCTCTATCAATGTATCTAGAACAGAATAGAACAGAACATTTTTACCACGTTCTACCATAAGAGCGTCGCTATAAAGACTTAAGTGGTACTTTCGTTTTGATTTGGCCATTTCCTGTTCGTTGCTTTCCTTCACCCTTTTGTACTATCCTGCTACTTCTACGTATCTTATTCGCCTTACGAACAAGAATAAACAGGGTGAAATGTTACCTTATTGCACCAACAATTTGTCTGATGTTATTGACATATTATTTGCCCGAAACGACGGACTTGGCAGCTTTTGCCCACATTTGTATTATATTCAGGCCATTTCTTGAATGGACCATTTGCATATAATGTGTTGCATACGAAAGCCTAACTTACATATAAATCTTTGTGGTCAAGCTATTACCACACCGTAAAAGAAGTTTAGTAACACAACAAATATGGTTTATTATAGGAATGAATTTTATTTTTGTTGATTTTATCGATGTGTAAACTCAGGCGAATCACTCACAAACTAAATAAAGCCCGAAGGGCTTTATGAAAAAGTTTGTGAGTGATTCGCCTGAGTTTACACATCGATAAAATCAACAAAAATAATAATTCATTCCTTATAATTCCAACTTTGTCTCATTACACTGCATTTGTCTACATTGATTAAAATTTTTATTGCCAGCGGAAGGAAAATAGAGCAAAACGGGTTTTCATGAGGCAGCCATCTTGAAATTTTCCAAGGCATAGAACTCTCTTCTCGCAATAATTAGAAACTATAACTGGCTTGCTATAGGCAGGCTGTAAAAGCGGGAGCTTTAAAACGTCTTTCGTTCAGTCAAAATTGTTCTTTCGGGAAAAAATATCGCCGTCTGGACCGATAGAACGACATGTCGATTTTGAACTGGGGCCTGGAACTTCAGAAATTCAAACTTCAAATTCCAACACACAAGAAGAAGATTAAAACACTTACCACACGATGTTCTGGTAAAAGAAAAAGCGTCCATGTTAATACAAATTCCAAATATTCATTTCGACGCCTTCAAAACGCGCTCATCCATTGTTTTTATGACGTCTATATTTGATGACGTCAGCATTTCTTTGAAGAAACGTCACGTAATCACGTAACGTCGCGCCGTTTTTAAGGTGAAAACCGAGTATTCTTACGCATTGCTTTTATCGAAGTATAAAGTCTTCCAAACAACCAATCAGAATGTAGAAAATTAGTGAAGTTGGAATTATACTGTTTTGTGGTTTACGAAATTATCTTTTATGGTTTGTAGCGAAAAGCTTTGGTACCCCGCTAAGCTTATATTACTGATTGTTCCAAGGCGATACGTCTGTTTTGGTTCTTATTAAGTCTTCGCAATGAGAAAACCTACAATTTTGGGTTTCAGACCAGGTCCGACATAAACCGAACTGTGCTGTCATATAAATGGGCTAGAAGCTTGAAAGTTTGGGTATAAGTAGAAGAGGAATTGTGCTGTCAGTGTAGAGAAAACGAAGGCGCTGATCAGCTGTGCAGTAACTGTTAGTGCACAGCTGATCTGTGGCTTTGTTTTGGCATATAGCGATTGTTCTGGTGCAGTGGCTCATTTAATGTTTTGGTGTTAATTTTTTTCTGCTGCTTGCACCTTATGTACGATTGCATATATTTAATTAAGTTCGGGTAGCTGAGCCTACTGGGAAATAGCTATTCACTCGGTATGTTCTCTTTGTATAAGTACCTGATTTTTTCCACCTCAGTTATTATGGTGGAAATTTCTTCCTGACTGCGCTTTTCTGACTTTTCCCTTTCCACAAAGAAAATATCGTTTGTTTTCACGAAAATGTCCCGAATGAAAGGCTGACAATATCTTAGACATTATATTCGGATTTATTCTGAGCCCGTCATTTGTAAGTTTACTATTGAATATTGTTATCGCAATAACTGCATGTTCTGTGTATTGGTTAATCATACAAGCCTGGCGGCCTTTTTTCGGACATAAGCAAATAGAATAGAATGTGACGCCGCGGCAAGAAAGCTACTCTGTCTGCATAGATAAATTTCATCTAAAATGTGATAAAAATTCAAAATCACTCATGATGCCCTTGAAATGATTTTTTTTAAATTCAGTTTTACGTCCCTTTCAAGATTATTTCAGCTCATGTGAGACGGGCCAATCAGTAGGAGGGCGAAAACGGGAGAACCCTGAGGAAAACCACCTGACACACCCGCAAGCAGAACTTGGCTTGTCTCACATGTGGCCAGTGCGGGGCTCGAACCCACACCAATTACAGTGGTGAGATGACCGAGTGATTAACAAACAACGCTCTTTACCGTTCGGCCACGGGGACCGCTCCCTGAAATGAAAGTAGACTCATCCAAATGATAATAATTTGAAAATCCATTCGTCAAAAATTGGTTAAATAATCGTAGGAGCTCATTCTGAGTTAATGACCGGAAGTGGACATTTAAGTGGCCTTAATAACGTATACGGCGGATTGCTCGTGTATTTAATGAGGACCATTTCCAAGCTTATAGCTAGTCATTATTTGTTTACTATCTTAAAGCCACCCAGATATATCAGAGTAGTCTTTATTAGTCTTCTCAAGTTTGGTTTATGTTATAAGGTAAGTATTTTGCCTGTATACATGTACAGAGCCACACATGGATGCTGCATGATTTCCAATTTTCACATTTACAATTGATTTAGACGCGATATTAACTTCTTCTTTCGTAGAATGTAATGCATGGCACAAAATGATTAGATTAGAGTCTAAATGTTTGACTTGTGTTATTGATAAAAACACAAAGTAAACACTAAAGTGCCAATCACCTCCAACACACAGACGATTTCTGTGAAAATTTGTCTCATGGGACGGTTAAAGAAAACTCTTAGAAATATACATATATTGGCTTTCAGAGATAAGTTCTCCATAGAGATCCATTATTATTTTGTAGAGTACATACAGCGATGCTTTTGAATATTTTCGGTCTTAAAGGATGGATAGGCAAAACATTCATATTTTAGAAGATGTTCGACAGATGGGACTGTTACAGAAATAGAGCTGTTCATTAACTTGTAGCACCATATATTTCTCTGATTCTATTGACATATGACAAAATTGAGCCGCATCGTGAGAAAACCGGATTTTCGCCTATGCGAAAACAAAGGCGCAGATCAGCTTCACAGTAACTGCGAAGCTGATCAGCGCCTTTGTTTTCGCTACACGGATAGTACAATTCCTCTGCTACTTAAATCCAAAATTTCAAGCTTCTATCTATCAGGCCAGTTTGTGTCGGACCTGGTCGGAAACCCCGAAGACTGGTTTTCTCACGTCGCGGCTCAAATATACTAGGAACAACTGACTTGACATGTCTTGGTTCCAGTTGTGTTTGGTACTCAGGCCATTTATCCCACAGATCTTTTGCATATATCCAGGGGCATACAAATGTCTTTCTTAACATATTGTATTGATGTCATGGCATTTAAATAAAAAGGTACAAGTAGGCAATGATCAGGAAATGACGCTATCAGAAAGAAATTCTCACTCCATAAACCGAGGGGTGGGAAAAAACTAAAATGACACTTAGGTACTTATACCAAGAAAACACATCGTAAGCCGAGTGAGCAGCTATTCCCAAATAGGCGGCCACTCAGTGACCCGAACTGAACTTAAAATATGAAAACGTACATAAGGCTCAAACAGCACAAAAATTCGACTGCAAAACACAAAACAATTAGAACCACAAGCTGTCACATTCATGGAAAATTGAGAAAAAAATACAAGGAAAATGGGAAAAAAATCCATGTGTTTGTTATAACGCTCGCCAAAACAAGTTTGCCGATCGGCTGCGAATCCCGTCCGTTTGGGTTTAAAATAAAAAGAAAGTATCGTTTTTCTCGGACTCTGTCTAACTTGAAAGATTGTCAATATGACATAAACTTGAGATTTATTCCGAGCATGTTATTCATAATCACCTATTGACTGCACTATAGTGGATGTTGGCAAAATTGAAGGAACCGATACAGTAATAATGACTTGAAGTGGACAATGAACTGGTCTTAATAACAGGCTCTTGTACTTAATGAATATCATTTTTGTCGATTACCAGAACCACAATATGACATATCTGTGAAAATATAGGCAGTGTTACGAATAAGTGTAAGTATAATCCCATTTTGTAAACATGTCGTGGCAAAGGTAACATTGGTCCCTTGTTCCGTTAACTTAATACATGTAAGTAAAGGGGATAAAGGTGGTCACGGGGTACGACAACAAGCAATGCAAGGAGTATAGTCCCAGCAGCACAACATTTCAATATCAAAATATAAAATAATTACAACCACAACAGACGTACATTTACAGTTACATGTATGTACGCAAAACTGAGATCTGGATCAAACGAGGAAGCATTGCATAAAATGTACTTTTATTTAGATATTTAGTTTTATATTTAGTTTTATTTCCATTTAATCCTATAGAACGGGAATAGGCATCAGTTATGCTCTGCTGTAATCGTCCATTTTTATATCTTTATTTCCAAATATTCCTACACAAAATCAGAACTGGCATCATTTCAGACCTTTGATATAATCGTCCATTCAGAAGTTAATCTATACAGTACGCAGCACTGTCTTGACTTGACTGTCAATAAGTCAATATATTTGCTTCAATGTTTGTCAAATCGTCTATTAATCTTATTGTTGTGTTCCCTATGGGAGCTAGACTAAATATGGGGCAAATACACACTTTGACCTAACCTCAAAATACTTCATTGTTTTATTATCGGTAATGTCATTGCTCCCATCGGTTGGAGCGTGGTGACGTAGTGGTAGAGCATCGGACTCCGCATCGGGAGGTCATGGGTTAGATGCCCACTGGCGGTGCCGTGTTATATCGTAGAGCTCCAGAGTATTGGTTGGTTAAAACCCGGGAAGCGGACGCTCCGTCCCGACATGTCTGAAAACTTGTTGACTGTGACGTTAATCCTCAATACAAACAAACAAACAAACAAACAAACAAACAAACAAACTAACTTCCATCGGTTTCATGCAAGTATATGTATGCGTACAGATCATATTCGATAAATAAGTAAATAAATGATTTAATCTTAGTTAAATTATTTTCCTTTTTTGTATATTTATTTAGTTGTATTTCTCACAAAATATAATTCTTGTCCTTGTCGCTGTTTATTTCAAGACAAATTTATTTTTGCTTGTTTTAAATATGTAAACCTAATATGCAAATGCAAAATATCAAATCCTCTGATTGTTGTTAATTCCAAGCAAGATTAATCTTAAGTTTGTTTACTCTCCTACAGTTGTTTTTGTGGTGATGTGTTTTACTATTTCATGTGAATGTTTTGAGACAACCTGCGTCGGAGAGAGAAAACAAAATTCTAAAACAATCAGAATAACATATCCGTGTATTGAATACCCCCTCAAACCCCACTTTTATAAAGTAAAACTGGGGGATGCAGGGGTATACCTAATTTTCTTATTTTGGATCCAAACCATACATTGTGGGTACTCGTTAAAACCGCCATGCCGAGGCGATTCTAACGTGTACACACAATGTATGTTTGAGCTAAAATATTTAGAAAGTCAAAATGTTTCCAATGAAAATTTCAGCTTTTGCTTTTGAAAAAAAATCTCTATATATTGCATTGACGTGTTTTCGTAATGATTCTAAAAAGCTTAAACAACCGTGACATAAAATTGTTTTCGGTATTACCAAAGTCACGCACCGATGTTGCAAGTCCATTATTCGATTCGATTGTTTTTAGCATATCAGTACAATAAATAAACCATTGGCGAAGTTTGGCGCGTGTAAAACTGTAAAGTTTGGCGCGTGTAAAACTCGGCGCCCAGGGATCTCCATCGTTGGGCAGCTTACTCAATCTGTGAGTCCTGGTTTTTGATTCATCTGGATGTTTTTCATGATTTATTCGTTTGTTCTTGATGATTCATTGACTAGCTAGAGATTCACCACGAGGACCGGAGAACTAACTAAATGTTATGGACCACTGCAGAAGCTAAGGGTACTGTTAGGTACCTGCAAAACCGGTTTAAGCCCGCCAGTAACTTTGTGTTACTGATCGTTCCAAGTCGATACTTCTGTGGTGGTTCTTTTTGTTTTATGTCTTGGTGTTTAAAAAATTTTTGTGCTGTTGGCGCCTTATGTATGTTTTCATATTTTTAGTTAAGTTAGGGTAACTGAGTGGCCACCTATTGGGAAAATAGCTGCTCATTCGGCTTACGATATGTTTCATGGTATAAGTACCTGATTGTTAGTTTGGTTTTTTCCCACCTCGTTTTTTGGAGTTGGAATCTTTTTCTGATTGCGCCTTCTCCTGATCTTTGCCTACTTGTACCTTTTTATCTCTCTTCCCCCAATTCCTGACCGTCTCAAGGCGATACTGCTATTGTGTTTTTTATTTTTTTTTAATAGACAATTAATCTTCGTTTTGTAAAAGACAGTAAAATGAAAACATATCAGGAAAAATGTCCGTGCAATGTATACCCCTTCATACCCCACTTTTATAAGTAAAACTTGTCTATGCAGTGGTACACTATTTTTTTCTTATTTGTGCTCCTAAACATGATACAGTGTGGGTACTCGTGAAGGTACAAGTAGGCAATGACCAGGAAAAGGCGCATATGAGGGGATATACATTGCTTGGGCATGTTATCCTGATGCAAATTGCAAATTCTGGATGAAACCTTCGCATACCGACCCATTTTCTTCATCGTCATAATGGAATAAGTCCATCAAAATAATTTCTAGAAATCATTAAGTCTGTTTCTCAAAGTTAACTATAAGCATGGCACACCTTTGGCCTTAAACGTAATGGTGGTTAACTTGGGAAATTAATGAGACATTAAGGCTGCATCTATCTCTCCCCTATGTTTGATTGTTGGACCGCACTGTAAAGAGGTAATAGCGCACGTTCATGATAAGAAGCCGTTCAGTTGCACCAGGGTACTGTTATGCGTCTTTTTGTGGGTTTATATTGTTCCTTAAATAATTGGTCGGTGTACAAAGTATAACATATTCACTGCTCGGCAATTAACATTTGAGCGGCGTCACATATTAACCTTTAGAAATATGAATGAAATAAATACATTTAACCAATAGGAACAAACATTCCATTCAGATTTCTAACGATAAAACTCTGAAGTCACTCTCATGATGATGTCCTAGATCTGTATCCTAAATGACTTCCCAGGTCCACATTTACTCAGGTTTGATGTGATGTTATCCCCTTGTCTCGTAATATGGCAGCATTGGTACAAAATGATTACACGAGAGCCTGAATGTTCGACTTCTGTTATTGACAAAATACAAAGTGATCACCAGAGTGCCAACTGTCAGATAATTTCAGTGAAAATGACTCTCATGTGTCGCTATAAGGAAAGTCTAAATAAGAAATATACATAATATGAAATAGGCACACCTAATGGGCAACCAACCAATATATCAGGATACCGCACGCTTGAATTCATGATTTTTGTGTGTACATTAGTTTGTTTGTTTTGTTGCTTAACCAAATGAACAACTTTGGTCAATGGTCATATCTGTGCATCAAATTTCCTTTTGTAAACATAACTTAGATACCTTTACTTACAAAAACGTATGGCTCTCATCATTGAACTGTATGCAAAATGGACTTTCAAACTGGTTTACATGACCAGATTACGGATATGCATCATATGCACCTGGCACCAGAAGTTTTCAACAAGGCATCAATAAATGTATTATTAAATAACCAGTCTGCAATTCTATAGCTTTTCTGTTCCAAGACACTTATAGATCTCTTAAAAAGTTGTAAATTGAGCCTATACGCCACCAGGCCTCCCATTTATTTTACTTCCCATTTTAAATTCGTCATCAGTGTTCACAGAAGCCATGTTTCAGTTTTGTTTGCATTCAAGCTGAACAGTACAGTCAACCATTTTTCATTATTACAAGACAGGCCACATTTTTTGGATACTTGATGGTTACAAAAGCATTGTTCAACAACACATCTTAGTACTTATGTCTTAGAAGCAGGATTTGAACTACAACCTTTCTATCGAGCTAAGCTACATGTACAAGTACATGTATGTCAACATAATGGAAATGATTTTGGGTTAAATATCTGGCACAGAGTCACATGTACAAACTGTATATAAACACAGCAAGTATATGGGTGTGTAGAATTTATTCTTTTAAAATGTAACATTTATAATTTGAGCCACATGAGAAAAACAGGATTTTTGCAAATGTGAAAACAAAGCCGCAGATCAGCTGAGTAGTAACTGTACATCTGATTAGCGCCCTTGTTTTCGCTATACATATAGTACAAACCCTTTTCTACTTAAACTTTCTAGCTTCTTTCCTTTTCCTGTGACTCAACAGACCGGTTTGTGTAAGACCTGGTCGGGAACCCTGAAGACCAATTTTCTGGTGTCATGGCTCATTTAATAGTCTATTACATTTCTGAAATATTTTATTTAACAGAACTCCTATATGGAAAATGTTGCCAAGCATTTTTCAGTTCTAATGTCTCACTTTTCTAACTAAGATTCTTGAAGTTAAGTTTTAATATTTTAGTGACACCTTCACAGGTCTGTCAATTTAATAAATAAAGTGCATTTTCTTAAGCTAAAACAGACAACTTTCACATGAAAAGGAAGATGGTATTTGCTAACTTTTACTAAGAATATTTGAAAAACAGTAAAGTAGTTTGATGATTCAACTGTAGTAATTGCGCTTTGACAAGACAGAATCCTGAATGAATGATGGGGAGTCTCAGAATTGAATCTAAATCAGTCCATAATGTTTATGCTGACTGGGCATAAATTTCTCTGGTAATGTGTTAACAATGTTCCAGTTTCCATGGTCAATGATGCATTTGACACTGGTCAATACTGTATTCCCACTTAAAAGATCAAACCGTAAATAAATCTGAAACAGATTTAAACAACTCTAATAAATTACATGAAACCTTATCAAGGAAAATGCATCAACTTCTATAAGAGTAAAGTGCCTATAAATTCAATCTATATTCATAATAATTAATTCTGTAAAAGATTTCATATTTTAGCAATTAAGATGGATATTCCAAAACTTTATACTTATGATTAAGTTTTAAATCATAGATGTATAAGTACACATTTATTAGATGCATATTTGCTTGACTTAATGTTTTACATTCGCAGACAATTGCTGTGTTATTAGGATGGTCAGATATATACAAATCAATCTGAGGCAGTTATTACCATCCTGTATACCTGTGATTCTTACAGTGCAGACTGATGCAGCATTTCACGACACATGACACGCAGTCCAGTGATTGGAAGCTAAATGATCCATTGGGATTCAACCTACAGCAAAGAGGTCATTGTCTCTCTGTAGGTATATGCCTCACGGTAAGTTGCACTCAAATCAATCTGGCTTCCAAACACTACACTCCATTTTGTCATGATGGAATGTTGCATCAAATTAACAATCTGTGCTTAAGAAATTTGGTTGCATCACGGATATACAGGGCTTTACCAGCATATTTTACTGAGATCTGTTCTTGAATCAAGGGAAGCAGAATATGAGGAAAGAAGTATAAATATCTTCATGACCAAATCTTCATGAATAACCATACTGTACTTCAACCAAGCATTCTTAAAACCTACCTTTTTAGCTATTCACCTAGTTCAAAAATGTATCTGATATTGTTTTCCCATTGCATTCCTCGATCCCTAAAAAGTTCAACACAAATTTTGAAAATCAGTTGACAAAATCATAACATTATAGTACTGAATAGCAGTGTTAACCTTGCATTTTACATGCACTGGTGGGAGGTACTTCAAAAATTTAACAAGAACGACGCGGAAGTCGATATCGCACCTGCACTGGGCAAAATAACTAAAAACCTGAAATATAGGTCGAGGGGACCAGGTCAAGGTATGTTCTGAAAGGGTATGTCAAGGACATTTACTATGCAAGATTTCACACTCACAGCTATAACAGGTGCAGAGAAAACCACAGTTTGACATAAAAATTAACAAGTCAATGGACCATGAAATATAGGTCAAGGTCAGCGGGTCAAGGTGCATGCTTGACGGGTATGTCAAGGACAATTACTATGTTTGGTTTCACACTCGCAGCTATCACAGGTGCAGAGAAAACCAAAGTTTGACATAAAAATTAACAAGTCAATGGACCATGAAATATAGGTCAAGGTCAGCGGGTCAAGGTGCATGCTTGAAGACTATGTCAAGGACAATTACTATGCAAGGTTTCACACTTGCAGCTATCACTGATGCAGATAAAATCAAACTTCGACATAAAAATGAACAAAGTCAGTGGACCTTGAAATATAGGTCAAGGGCACTGGGTCAAGGGGCGTGCTTGAAGGGTATGTCAAGGATAATTACTATGCAAGGTTTCACACTCGCAGGTATCACTGATGCAGAGAAAACCAAACTTCGACGTAAAAATTAACAAAGTCAATGGACCGTAAAATAAAGGTCAAGGGCACCGGGTCAAGGTGCATGCTTGAAGGGTATGTCAAAGGGTATGTCAAGGACAATTACTTTGCAAGGTTTCACACTCGCAGGTATCACTGATGCAGAGAAAACCAAACTTCGACATAAAAATGAACAAAGTCAATGGACCGTAAAATATAGGTCAAGGGCACCAGGTCAAGGTGCGTGCTTGAAGGGTATGTCAAGGACAATTACTTTGCAAGGTTTCACGTTCCTAGCTCTCACTAATGTAGAGAAAACCAAACTTCAACGTAAATGTTGACAGACGGACGAACGAACAGACGGACAGACAGACGGAAATTTGGACTCCTATATCGCACCCTGCTATAAGCAGGTACGATAAAAATCAATTATTTCAGCACAGGACTTCTGTTGTGAGAAACATTCCATCTTATTTTCAGGATGGAGCCTAATTCAAGAATATTTTTGGAAATAAAATTAATTTGTGAACACAGTTTGAAAACTTTTGCATGTCAAAACATTTGGAAAGCAAATTTTATGCATGTCAATCACTAAATTTTATTCTACTCTGAAAAAAAATGTTATGGTGGTTTCCAGAGGAGGGTTTAGGGAAAGAGTAAATCTTGGGTCATATAACTTGAGGAGCACTTACCTATGAAATTATGACTTGTACAATAACAGAAATTAATGCCCTTCCTGGTCCAAAGGTCACAGTCCAGGACAGCACCATGAATATCTACAGTTGCTGAAAATAATAATATCAACTTATTATGATCTACATATTGAATTTCTACATCAAGTTTGCTTATCCAAGTTACTTTACTTCAGTTTTGTGTTCATAAGGACAAGCAACAGGTGAAAGAATGTTTGTGTTCATTGTAGTTTGGCATTTTATAAACCTGTTTTTCAAAATTTCCTGATTTTGGCTTAAATTGAAAAATTCAACTCATATGAGACGGGCCAATCAATAGGTGGGGCGAAAACGGGAGAACCGCGAGAAAAACCACCTGGCACACCCGCAAGCAGAACTTGGCTTGTCTCACATGTGGCCAGAGCGGGACTCGAACCCACACCAGACACAGCGGTGAAATGATCGAGTGATTAAGAAACACGGAGCCACCTCAAATGAAATTGACCATAGTGTCAGACAATAGAGTATTGGCAGAACAATTTCATATGAAAAGCGGTTCATATTCATCTTGTCAACTTTTTTTTCCATTTATACTGCTCATAATCATTCCTTTGTCTCACCACTGTGTCCAGTGTATGTGGGTTCAAGCCCCCTTTGCCTTGGGTAGTGTGCTTATGGGTGTACAAAGTATTTTGTCTTAGAGTACTTCAGTTTTCGCCCCGCCTACTGATATGCCCATCTCATATGAGCTGAAAGAATCTTGTAAGGGCGTAAAAAGTAGGTTTAGAAAAAGAGAACAAGTTTCACTATCCATGATGTTCTTGAACATTTATGAATTAATTAAGTTCAGACAGGCAAGCTCTTTGACCAAGTGGTAGGGGTCTCCAATTTCCTGGGATCAATACTATTGTAAAAGTTCTGGGATGTTATGCAATATTTGGATTATTTGCAAGATACTCTTACAATATTCATGAGACATAAATTTGTAAAAGTGCCTCAATCTCACTTCATTCACAATAAGTTTGTTAAGTTTGTTTTGTCACAAGATAGACAAAAATAATTACCCAATTATTTTTACCCAATTATTTTCAAAACTTGAAACAGTTTTGCATCAATTGCCTTGGTAAAGAGATGTTTGCAAAAGTGTCATAGAAGCCAGGCATACTTTTGATTTACTAATATTTGCATTTGATTGTGTAACCAGAACTTTGAAATATTGGGGGTGGCCCTAGTGGCCGAGTGGTTAAGAGCGCTGATATTTTATTACCGCACTTAACCATTCAAGCATCTGTGTGGGTTTGAAGAAAAAAGAAAAAAAAAAAAAAAAAAAAAAGAAAATTGTCAGCTTTAAAAATTGAAAATTTCATCAGAAAAGCTTTGATATTTTTCTTATTTTTGCTAGATTTATGTGGGTACACATTAGAACGCCTCACCGAAGCGGTTCTAACGAGTACCCACAATCTATGTTTGGGAGCAAAACTAAGAAAAATAGGTATGCCCCTGCATTCTCCAGTTTTTCTATATAAAAGTGGGGTTTGAGGGGATATACTTAATAGGCAGATTTAAAACCAAGACTTTTAACTGTCGTTGTTTAAAAATCACTCCGAATCTATCAGAAATGATACAGGGTCGGTGGTGCGGCTTGTTGGTGAACTGTCTTATCTCGATTGTTTACAGTATTGCTGCGTATTGAATTTGGACTGGTTTAGCCCTATCTCACTGGAATGCGACAACTGGAGACTATTTCGCGACAAAGATTGACAATATAAACACAACTTTCACCGTTTCACGTTGCAGTCTCATTGAACAGACATTTATGCGACAAATTCGCAAATTTCAGTCTAATTTTGAAAATAAATCTTTCGACTGTCATGCAATAGTCGCACGACTTTCCCGGGAATGTAGCTTATTTCCATTTTAATTCGTACGACAGTTGCACAACATTCGTGCGAGTGCTGCACGACATTCGTACGAATGTCGCTTAGTTTTATTTTCTCGCCAGATAGTTGTGAGGTTTTTCGCATGTTTTCATTAGACTGTCGCGCAACCATCGTGAGACACTCGCAGGACATTGTTACAAGTGTCGCAAAAATTTCGCATTGTAAATTTGCCAAAATTTCGCGGCGACAGGTTCGCGACACTTGCACGACTGTTGCACGACATTCTTGCGAAATATTTTGGAACGACTTTAAAAAATTCGCATAGAATTTTAAAACATGTTTAAAACCTTCGGGACCAGTTGGCGACAAGCTCACGACACTCGTGCAAACATCGCACAAATGTAGTGCGAAAGTCCGCGACAAAATTCGCATGCCAGTGAGATACTAGCTTTTCTCGTATCGGATCTTTTTTCGATGTCGGCGATGGACAATCTACAGATGTAAAACAAAACCGGCTCAAATTTTACTGCATTCAACCTAATTAGGACCTTTCCAATTAATGTTTGTAAGCAAGATTACAAGATTACAAGAAACTTTATTTAAAGTCGACTTTCAAATTTACAACAGGATAACATTAGCCATTGGCTATTTTGTCGACAAACACAAATTAAAACTGTACATGTAAGCATAAGATTTACTTCACGTATCCTTTGAGAACCACTAGATGATCGATCACTGGTCCTTGATCGATCACTTGTCGTCTTACGCTACCCCACCCACTGGTGGCGGTGGTTCGGATTGTTTTTAATCTGTTTAATTTACACCTTCTGTATGTTAGAGAATATAAATATTTTGTTGACGATGTTTAACATGTGCAATGTCCACCTACTCGCAGTAAACAAGGTGCAGATCCAAATAATCATAGAGGAAACCGAATCAGGTAGTGAAATTTCGAGTCCTTCTTCGCTTGACAAAGTTATCTTTGAGGTCCAACTAAACACCGAAGTGCTAATCAGCGGTACCAAGTAATGTCATACCGGTTCAGGCTGTTAAACAGGGCTTAACATTGGCTAAGTCAGCATGAATGAATTAGTTTCAATGAACCATTTCCATGCATTTCAGAAGCATATCTCATTTCAACTGCCTCCCGCCATCCAACTAGCAAAGAACGATTTCTGTTGCTATGCAACAATTACGGAGAGAATGAACCTCAGCTTGTAAGAGGAAAAATAATGATAAAACGAAAGTAAAGAAAAACAGGTTTTGCATTTCAAACGCAGTTTCGAGCGTTTGTATGTTCTTGTGTAATTTTATTTTCAACTATCACAAGTCTAGCATATTTTTATTTGTAAGATTAAATGGTTTCGCTTGGCGGAATTCGACTGCGGTAAAAATTTCCGGAAGTTGAATGACTCACAAAAATCGACGTCTTCATACTGCAAAACAGAATAGAACAGAACAGAACTTCTAATCGTAAAGCAACCAACACCTCGTTGTTGTCGCTGCGCGACAACAACTCGGTTGGTTGGTTGCTATTATGGCTTTATTTCGCCATAAAGTTCATCACTATTTGGCAGAGTAGAGCTTCCAACCCGGTAAAAATTGCCTTTTTAGTTGAAAATGACAGAGTCTTAATGAAACGGAAATAGAGCTAAACATTTACTCATAGCACCAAGTTTTCCTCTGATACTATTGACATTTTTAGGAACAACAGGCTTGGAAGCGCTTGGCCATAGCTTTGTATGACGCTCAGGTCATTAATAGTACAGACCATTTGCATATGGTCGGTGTCCTGCGAAGATCTGTCTTCACATACTATATTAAAGAGATGGCGTTTAAACGGAAGCTGCCTAGAAACAACACATTTGTGGTTTATAGGGTAAATAGTCCATATTGTTCTTTCTCTTGTGAAAACAAGTAAGTATGCAGATCGACTGCGATTCACATGTGTTTGCACCTACAATGAATTATCGTTTTTCTTTGACGCTGCTCAACATGAAAGATTGTAAATTAGACATTATATTCCGATTTTTTTCTGAGTTTGTTTTCAAGAGTATACTATTGACTGCTCTCTGTACAGAGACAAAATTGAAGGAACCGATGCTGAGGTATCCGGACAAAATCCCCCCCCGGACAGAATCCCCCCACTCTTTTTTGTTGACGAGGACAGAATCCCCCCAATATATCTTGCAAATAGGACAGAATTCCCCCTTCCAGACAGAGTCTACTTCTTTAATTGAGCAATCTTTAATTTTGTTGACGTGGTGATTAGAGAAAATTAAATACGAGACTTTTGTTATTTTCAATACTTTTATTTAACTTAGTTAATTACTCAATTATTGAAGTTCTTCTCATCTCATCATTGTTATTAGCAGTAATTGTGGCATATTAAGATGCAGCTTTCTTAATTATATAAAAACAAACAAAATAATTATCGGTCTTTAGCATATAATGAATAAAAACATCCTGAATTTGATGCAAAATAGTTGACATTTAGTGGTAAATGTTACAATTTGATCATGGAGATTCTGTCTGGAAGGGGGGGGGGGGATTCTGTCCTATTTGCAAGATATACTGGGGTTGATTCTGTCCTGGTCAACAATAAAGAGTGGGGGGGATTCTGTCCGGTTGGGGGGGGGGGTATTTTGTCCTACAATCCGATGCTGATAATGACCTAAAGTGGACAATGAACTGGCCTTAATTGCATGCGCGTGTATTTAATGAGAAACATTGCTGTCGATTACCAATAGCATAATATGGCCGAGCAATTCAAAAGCAAATACACAAGAACAGCTGCAAAATAAGTTTGTAATATGAAAAATACACTGTCCAATGAATAGGAGCTGAGGAAACTTCATGTCAAACCATTTCTTTGTTTAATTACACCAGTGTGCGGTCCATTGTTATATTATTTACTTCGTATCGCATAATATAGAAGCCTTAGACATGTCCCTTGACTGACATGAGCTGTAGGTACCAGAGTAAGGGAGCAGCACAGGCAGTCATATTTACCATATTCCTTTTCTCATCTGTCTTTATTTAATGGTTAGTATAAAATGTCTTGTAAACTAAAATAACGTGTATAGTATTGTATTGTATACATTTTTGTTTTATGTTAACTTTGGTGTTTCTTATTTAATTTTTTTAGGCTCATTTGTTAGTCAAACGAAAGTTTCATTTTTTTTATTATCATCTCAAGACAAAACAATCTCTGAATATTTTGGACTCTTTACTACAATGTATATTCAAAACTAATCTGAAAATCCATTTGTTTAATTGTTTTACAAGTTGATTAATAGTAAGCATGATAAATCTTCCCACAGCTTTATTGTGATCGTGTGTTTACAGCATGTGAATATTGCAATGTTTCTGAGACAGTCTGCTTCGCAGTGGAAATAATAAAGGTCTAAAAACTCCAAAATAGCGTAAACAATGGTTACCGTGATATAAAAGTGTATATGGTACTTCCAAAACCACGAACCAGTTATTCAAGTGTGAAATTCAATTGGACCATCCAAGCATAATAAATAAACTCTTGGCGAGTTTTGGCGCCTGTTATATTGATGACAGTTCCAAGGCGATACTTCTGTTGTGGTTATATTTGTTTCATGTTTTGGTGTCGATTAAATACAGTTTGTACCTTTTGTGTGCGTATTTACATGTAGCTAGCTACAGGTAACTGAGCGGCCACCTTAGGGAAATAGTTTGCTCACTCGGCTTCCGATATGTTTTGTTCTGTTCTGTTAGTACCTAATTGTTGTGTATTTGTTTTTGCGCGCCTTTGTTTTAAGGGTTGAATTTTGCTTTAGAATGTAACAATTACTGATCATTGCTTATTTTCAACGTTTTTTGCTTATACGTGGACACGGAAACTGACATCAAAAAGAACAGAACAACCACAATATATCTAACGCCTTTGAACAGTCAGTAATGAAGTACTGACGGGGTTTACTGGTTTTAAGAGGCCTAAGTAGCCGAAATCGCGATATGGTCCATCCCTGTCTCAATGATATGTTAACTGTTCTTAAAGGGTCTTAATTTTATTTTTATTTAAACAACCACACAAAGTACATTCTTGTACGAGTTGCTAATACCAATGTAAGCAATATATCCCACTCTAAAACGAAAACGTCGGATACCGATTCATTTTATAAATTCCAGACATGTTTAATAAAATGTTCGCCATCTTTTTATTTGGCCATTATTTTGTTGTTAACCATAATGGAATTAGTCTATCAAGATAAGTTCAAGAGCGGATGTAGTCTACTACTCAAGGATACGCATTACCAAGAAACAGTACCGGTCTTTTACGTAATAGCCAGAGACATGAGAGTGATTTATGTGACATTAATGTGTCTCAGTGGTTTTATAATCTACTCGTCTCTAATGCTATTTGGTAAAACGCATGGTGACGAATAGTAACAGATCGGACATTTGTCCAGTAATTCTGAAGTCTGTGTTTCTGTTGTATAACTGTCAAATCTGAATCAGATTGAGTTCATGCACATGCTAATCTGCATGTGTAAATCGTAGGCAATGCTCAGGAAATGACACAATAAAGACCTAATCTCACCCTATACCTTGTGGAAGAGTTATCCAGAGTTTAAATGATTTACTATGTAAAGAGAACATAAGAACGAACAAACACACAGGTCAGCAGCCTTCTCAAAAACGTGTATCCAACCTCTCTCTTAGCTTCTGCACTGTGTACATGGTTTGCAATAATGCCATACATCATGTCATGATGGTCAACAGCGAAATGGCGCTTATAGTGGCACCAGTCGGTAAATAGAAATTAAAACTGAGATCCTTTAAGAGCAGCAAACACATTAATGAGAAAGGGACGGGCCATACTGCAGTTTCGGCTAATAAAGCTTCGTCAGTGACCCTTTAGATTTAGTGGGGAACTACTTGAATTCTTCAACTTTCAACTGGGTAGTCGATACAGAGACTATGATTATCCAAACGGGGCCAAATATATCAAGTAGTGTTTAATCGATAATTATTTCTGATTTCTCAGAATGTCCTGGCTGATCCTTTATTGGCAACTTGGAGCCCGGTTTGATTCATTATGTACAATTCCACTGATATCGTTTGTCAGGCAAATAATGCAAAGACCATTTGAATTGTTAATAGTCACTCCATTACTTGTAAATAAAACCAACGTAAATTGAATATACATATAGCGCAATGGCGTCTCCAGATCAAGCGGAGGGATTCATATGACGTCTATTTCAAGCTAAATTGTTGTCCATTCTTCGAAATGAGCCACTGCATAAGAAAACCAACACAATGCTTGGGCGAAAACAAAGGCGCAGATCAGCTCCGCGGTAACCGCGAAGCTGATCAGCGCCTTTGTTTTCGCTACATGGATAGTACAAACAATCCCTCTTCTACTTATTTATACAATTTCCAGCCTCTAACCATCTTCTGTGACTGTACAGCCCGGTTTGTTTCGGACCTGGTCGGGACCCAAATTGTTGGTTTTCTCACGCACAGGCTCAAATATTGACGGCCGAAATTCACAGTAAAAAATGTCATGATGAAATGCACTGACAAATACAGACACTTCTCAAGTGGCTCGATGATTATCTGTGAGAGAACTTTCCGAAATACTTTAGTTCAATGCCGCCCACATACTACAAACACGTCGTCTAGTCAGTTGTTATGTGACATCAGAAAATCATATTACTGCATGACCAAATGTACTGCAAAGTTCAGTGCCCCAAGAGAATCCCTCTATTCTTCAAACTATGTATTAAGCCTGTGCGTGAGAAAACCTACAATTTGGGTTCCGACCAGGTCTGACACAAACCAGGCTGTACAGTCACAGAAGATGGACATTTGGATTTAGAAAGTAGAGGAATTGTACTATCTGTGGAGTGAAAACAAAGGCGCTGATCAGCTTCGCAGTTACTGCGAAGGTGATCTGCGTCTTTGTTTTCGCCAATGCAGATTGTTGGTTTTCCCATGCAGCGGCTCATATTCAAGCCTTTGTTCCAGGGGTGGGATGCTGCCTTCCATCCCTGTACACTCAATAGAAGGGATCGTATTCAATCGTTCGGTCTACACTAGATGGCTTGCGATTGCTAATGATCGCTGTGAGTTTACGATTAGTATTCTAAATGATGATATGCCAAATGCATTGTCGTGTAATCTGTTACGTTAGCTAATTAGTCTGAGCTTATACGTAAGCTATTAATTTAGAACCCCTCCTATTATGTCTTAATTGTCAATTAATACTTGCCCATCAGTTTGATGGATGATACCGGCTTATTGTTTGTTTTTTTCTCAACCAGAAGATTCCATTTATGAATCATAATATATACATGTGCATTCTAAGACTTGAAAACGGTTCCAAATTCCGACATTCGTACATAGAGGAACATATTTCTTCCGTTTATGTGTTTAAAAGAGCAGAGGTCTTATGTCATACAAGCTATTTTGCCTCTTTTCTCTTCCGAATTCTGAACAAGAGCTTGAATACGAAAGAGGTAATCTCTATCAGTAATTTTATTTTACTGATCGTTCCAGTGCGATAATACTGTTGTGTTTTGTGGTTTGACTCGAATGTTTGTGCTGTTTGAACCTTATATACGCTTTCATAGTTTAAGTTAAGTTCGGGTAACCGTGAGTGGCCGCCTGTTTGGAAATAGCTGCTCACTCGATATGTTCTCTAAGCACAAGAACCTAATTGTCAAATCGTTTTTCCCACCTCGGATTTTCGAGCGGGTATTTCCTTCTGATTGCGCATTTTCTTGATCATTGCCTACTTCTACCTTCCCAATCATGATATGGCTAACTGCTTCCGGATTGAAAGCGGTTTCGATTAATCATTTTTAATACTTTTCATACTATAGCATGTGTCTCCGCTATCCATGATATATGCTGGTTCTAGTATTAATGATGTTCTGCGCCCTGAAGACGTAAAATGCCCCAGAAAGCATTTGTGAAAAGCCCTCGGAATGATCTGTGTCAAGAAGCCGCAAAACGTACATGTTACACCACCCAGCATTTGTGAAATTATCAGAAAAACATGTCCATGAAAATAATACCCCTTTGAACCCCACTTTTATATAGAACTGTGGGGTTTGCAGCGGTATACCTAAGTTTCTTAGTTTTGCTCCAAAACATAGATTAAAGGTACTCGTTAGGACCGCCTCAGTGAGGCGGTTCTAACGTGTACCCACAATTTATTTTGAGCAAAAATAAAAAAAAAAACATCATGATTTTTCTGGTGATATTGTATTTTTTTACTAAAGAAAAATCTGCATATAACATGGGCGTGTTTTCGTAATGTGACCTGCTCCGGTGATTATTTCTCTAAGGTATTAGGAAACGATTGTGTAATCACAGGAAACATGTATGTTATTTGGACTGATTTTGTGAGTTAACGTAATAAATGCTTTATTAACGTTGGATGGAAATGTCATTAATGTTGTTTCGTTGGATTTTGTCCGTAATAGCAAATGAGCCTGTGCGTGGGAAAGCCAACAATTGGGGTTCCAACCAGGTCCGTCACGAACCGGGCTGTACAGGCACAGAAGCTGGCTAGGTGCTTGAAGTTTTGGCTATTAGTAGGAGACGAATTGTACTATCCGAGTAGCGAAAACTAAGGCGCTGATCAGCTGCGCAGTTACTGCATAGCTGATCTGCGTCGTTGTTTTCGCATATGCACATTGTAGGTTTTCTGATACGACGACTCAAATAACAATATCGCTCATTTGAGACCTGTGAACCGTGCGTAGTTTTTCAAGAACCATTTGCGATGTCGGTTGGCAACAGTGGGGTTAACATCACATGAAAATGTTGCATTCTAAATTGGTGATGAGTGTTCAGCATACCACTATTTGTCTGAGACGTCGAATGTCCGTGCAATACATACACCCTTAAACCCCACTTTTATATAGTAAAACTGGGGTTAACAGGGGTATACCTATCTTTCTTATTTTTCTTATCCAAAACATAGATTGTGGGTACTTGTTCAACGTGTACCACAATCAATATTTTGAACACAAATAATGAAAGTATCAAAATTTTTCCAATGAAATTTTCATTGTTTACAGCTGAAAATAATTTCTGTATATTACATGGGCAAGTTTTCGCAATAGAGAAAATACTATTTTCTGACAACAGTCTTCATGAAATTGGTTCAGCCACATTTGGAGATGGCCCGATGATGTCTTCAACATTGACGAGATGATACAATTCAATCTACATGGTCCTGCGGATAACGTAATTAGTGCCAGACAATCATTTCGCAGCTGTAGGAATCAGTAGTGACCTTCCTTATGTCGATTGCCTATGGAGGCTGTGTGTATCGGGCATTTCATAGTTACCTTTGTATTGGCTTCTTTGGTGGAGGAGACCTATCTATGAAATCCTTACAATTAATAATCCGCATCGTGAGAAAAACGGATTTTTGCCTAAGCGAAAGCAAAGAAGTATCGCCTTGGAACGATCAGTAATATAAAATTACTGGGGGGTTCAAACCGGTTTTACAGGCACCTTACCTTACCCTCATCACACTGTCGACTTTCTCCACCAATCTCTCCCAATTTTGGGGTTCTCAAATCCCACTGATTTTCATTTTATCTCAGCAGCTGGCTTCAGTTTCAACCTACATGAACTTTTAAGACAGGTAGTATTACAGCCACTCTGCTGCTTTTAACATCACTCTTTAACTATCATGTAGTTAATAAAAACAAAGCACTGCGGATGTCATGATATATGACCATCTTGTAGAGAAGTGTAGAGCTCTAGATAAGTCCAACTAGAGAAAGTCGACTGTCTGTCATCTTCTACAGAGGTTCACAACATTTAGTTAGTTGTTCGGTCCTCATGGTGAATCTCTAACTAGTCAATGAATCATCAAGGACAAAAAAATAAATCATGATAACCACCATGATGAATCAAAAACGAGGACTCACAGATTCAGGAAGCTGCCCGACGATGGAGATCCCTGGGCGCCAAATAACTTTCTACAATCCGGAGGAAAAGAAAAACACCAGTTGAACCACGGTGCAACAGACAAGAAGCTCAGGCCCCAACCAACTAAAATGAATTCCCAGCGGTTACATGACGTCAAAATGACGTCATATCAACGTCGATGTGACGTCATGACGTGGCATAGACGTCGATCTGACGTCATTTTGACGTCATGTGCCTGCTGGGAATAGCCTGAAGTCTTCTTAACGACATGTCGTTTTACAAAAAAAAAAGATTTCGGAAGTTTTTTTTTAAAACAGTGCTGTAAATGATTTAGATAAACACACATTTTCTTTTAAATAGTCTTATTTGTAAAAGAAAAGTACAAGTATGTTTCTTGAAGGCCTAGAACGGTCCGTGTACAGACCTTAAACGATTAAAGCACAGCCACTTTCGTTCATAAACATCAAAAACACGTGTGCAACATGTGACATACAGATAGATGTGTGACTTGTGTTTAAATGTTCTTATCACACTAATGATGTTAGTCTGCAATTAGCAAAACTTTGTATTTGCTCCTCAAATGACCTTAAGAAAATAAACTATATTGAGAACGTCACTCTTATAGATCCCAAAGAGCAATAAGCATTGAGTCATGTCATTTACATCAGGAAAATATGTCCGTGACATGTATACCCCCTTAAACCCAACTTTTATATAGCAAAACTTGCGCATGCAGGGGTATACCTATTTTTTTCTTATTTTTGCTCCAAAACATAGATTGTGGGTACTCGTTAGAACCACCTCTAATGTGTACCCACAATCTATGTTTTGAGCAAAAATAAGAAAAATATCAAAATTTTTCCGCTGAAAATTTTCAATTTTTAAAGCTCAAAAAATCTCTGTTTATTGCATGGGTAAGTTTTCGTAATGAATTCAACGACCCAGGCCGGTATGTAAACCTCCTGTCTTGTATCCCTTCCTTTGTTATCATCGGCACATATACAAATACCGTAAGGCTCCAACCCATACTTGACGAAATGATTTTCCAATCATTATCATTTGGGCGAGTCCGCTTTCATTTTAAAGGGTGTTAGGTGTGAGTTTTATTTTCTATCTCATTTTTCGATGAAATTTCTCTGTGCAAACAGAATAGTCCCAGATGGGACGCCGCGTTCTGCGGCGTCACATCTGGGGCTATGCTGTTTGCCTATGTCCCACAAAAAGGACGCCAGGCTTAACTGAGTTAAAGATTAATGCTAAAGCAGAATCCTTATGTGCGTTTTTATATTTGCAGTTAAACTTGGTAAATGAGTGACCACCTATTCGGAAAATAGCTGCTCACTCGGCATACGATATTTTTTAGTATAAGTACCTAAATTGTTAATTTAGTTTTTCCTCACCTCCGATTTGGGAGTGGGAATTTCTTTCTGATTACGCCATTTCCTGATCATTGTCAACTTTGGCTTTCTTAAAGCCTTCGGATATTCGTGCCCTCACTAGCGATGCGTTTTGTCCATGTCAAAGCTCAAAAACATAACTGTCTAACCCTATTACCCAGATAGATTGTTTATTATGCAGGAACTATTATTCCGGAATTGAATTCGACAATATTTCATTAAACTGTCTAGATTTAATAGACGGGATGTCGAATTACAGAGAAGTATATTTTGAGAATAATATTGAAGCATTATTCTTGAACAATTTAGATGGCAGTGAACCAGTTATTGTATATTTATTGACACTTCTTCGACATTATATATTGACAAAATATTACAAATTTGGGTATTGGAGAAACGATTCCTTAATCTTGGACTCATTCGACAATCGTCATATAAGCAGAGAGAGAACCTGTGTCAGAGAGATTCTTACAGGGGATTGCCAAGCATGCAAACAAACATGCTTCTAAGCATGCAAATGCTTACATATGATTAATTACCTTACAAAACCAATGTCTAAGGGGATTCACAATTATAAAGAAACGCACGTCCTTCCAAACGTTGCAATTATGTTAATGGATACGGTGATGTAATGCTTGCAAACTTACATTCAGGGGCCAGTTGTTCCAAACTTCGCTAGCTTAACGTCGCCGTTAAGACCTCAACTCGTTAATGCCGACTACATACATGTATATACAAATACATTATTATTTTGGTGAATAGAAATTCGGCACTATTATATAGAAAATCAATGCTAGGAAAATTTCCCTGGAGCAATTAATTTTGAGTGAATTAGCATCCGCAAAAAAATGTTATTTAAAACTCACGGGTTTGAGATGTATTTCGTTGTATGAATTTACTTTGTTTGAATATTGTAGAATTTACTTACTAAGTTATTTTTGTTTCATCAAGATAGCATGCCCATGATAACTAGACTCCCTTGAACCTTAATTTTATATAGCAAGACTGGGGTGTGAAGAGGAATACATTTTTTTCTTATTTTTTGAACCAAAGCATAGCGTGTGTGTACTCATTAGAATCGCCCCTTTGGGGATGTTTCAAATTCTTCAAACTATATGAACTTCCGTTCGCCCTAGTCATCAGGAAAACATGTCCGTGCAATATGTACCCCCTTAAATCCCACTTTTATATAGAAAAACTGGGGTATGGGTACTCGTTAGAACCGCCTCGCCGATGCGGTTCTAACGTGAACCCAACAATCTATGTTTTGAGCAAAAATAAGAAAAATATCAAATTTTTTCTAGTGAAAAATTTCATTTTGTCAGCCATTTTTTTTTTCTGAATATTGCATGGACAAGTTTTCGTAATGTGAAACATGAGCTAAATAAACAATGGCAATCCACGTTAGTGGAAAGGAACGCTGATCCACCAAGGGCGATAGCGCTATTACTCATCTCACAAACTATCAAGTTCGTAATTTGCAAATCTATTTATAAAACAGACACAGCACCAAACAAGACGTGGCTTTTCTTTTTGCCTTGAGTATCATATGATTACAACTAGTGACCGTCGTTTCTCAATGCGAGATATAATTTGTTTTATCTCGACAGCTGAGAAATTTCTCCATATAGCGTTAACAATATATCTTGTCTTAGACTACATAAATCATTTGGACGAGATTTGTTGCATCTGCTTTTTGGATCGTAGTACAATATAAAAATGAAATGATCAAGAATTCTGACATCATGAAAAAACCGCCGCTTTGCATATGCGAAAACAAACGCACAGATCAGCTGTAGAGGCACTGCACAGCTGATCAGCAGCTTTGTTTTTCGCAGTTAACGGCAAGATAAAATACATAACCCGCCCTCTTCTTAGATCCGAAATTTTAGGAATATCGCCTTCTTTTTCGACTGTAAAATGTGGGTAAGTTGATCATGAAGATATGTGTCCTTGTAATGCTGCTCAGACGATAATACTTGAAAGAAGACATATATGACCCCTGTATGGATTAGATAATGTTTATTCGGTCATTTTCTAAGGATATATCTAGTATTCAAGCTTATTTGTCATTCGACATTGAGCCTGTGCGTGATAAAACCAACAGTTTGAGTTTCCGACCAGGTCCGACACAAACCGGGTTGTACAGTTACATAAGCAGTCTGGAGACTTGAAATTTCGAATTTAAGAAGAAGAATAATAGTACTATCCGTGTAGCGAAAAGAAAGGCGTGATCAGCTTCTCGGTTTCCGCGAAGGTGGTCTGCGCCTTTGTTCTCGCATATGCAAATTACTGGTTTTATCATGAGGTGGCTCAATTAATAAAGTAGGAAACGACAAATTTTACTCATTAATATCGATTATTACATGTTCGTTATGAATTCGATGACAATGACTTCAAAAGATGTGTATACTACTAAATGCAAAGTAAGAATAGAGGGACCAGGAATCGATGCAATTAAATTTAAAGTCCCAAGATAGACAGCGGATGGGAAAGAAAACACAAAACACAACAAAACATTTTCCGACAACACACCCGAAGAGCAGAATGACTAGCTCTTTACCAACAAGGTAGCCACCCGGCTAAGATTCAACAGGAACGAAATGGAACGAGCACGACAGAGAAGTGGGTACAATAAACAGTAGAACAAAACTTCAAGAAATAAGGACCCTCCCCAACAATAATTCTGAAAAATATTCATCAAGCAGTGTATACATATTTTTTGATTGTAGACAACCAAATTTACCGTTATAGACAGGCACAACATATTTTACTTAATGATTTTGTTTTTAAGTTTCTATGGGAAGAGATTATCTTTAAAACCACTTCATTTTTGCCTTCAATAAAATAGCGACGCATAAAGACGCTCTTGTCACTGATAATGTGTAGTCTAACTGGTCACTGATAATGTGTAGTCTAACTGGTTGACCCTGCCGGCTGACATTTGCAAACAGAAATGTATTTATTGATAAGACTGCATAAAATAGACAATTTAAGAAATGACATTCTGGTCAGATCAATAAAATATGTACATGTACTTCACGTGACTATTAGAAAACGCCTAAAGCGTGTAGCAACCCATCCGTTTATAACATAACATATCATAACATATCTTTATTCGGTAATATAGGCCTTCAGTCCAAAATACAATACATGTACAGGGTGTCCAAAAAAAAACGTGTCCGCTCCAATATATGTTTACTATTTATTTCATTTTTACAGAAAACTCAATCAAACTTAGTAGCAGTATGCTTAAAAACAATGTCTTAAAACATATAGTAATTGCAATTATGTACTTCGCCTTATATCCGAAATGAGCACCATTAGTTTAAATGACCCCTTTTGGAGCAATGAAAATTTTACATGACATGTTTTATGGTCGTTCACTCCCCATTTTGGAATAAAATTTCTATTTTTCACCACATTTTGCCAATGTTTAACAAACCCTTTTGATTTTCTGATAATAATTGTTACTTCCTCCTCTTTATAATATTTTTAAGGGACAATAAAGGCTTGAAAATGCTTGGATATTGTATTTTGTTACTTTTTCCAATTTCGAGCAATGCAAGTTGCAGCAGATAGCAGGAAATGACATCATCGATTTGATATGACGTCACTTGCTAAAGAAGCACCACCTAGCAAAATCGATGTCAGATTCAGAATCAATTATAATAGCACTACCACTGTGTAAAATATCTTGCTTATATCTGTATTATTTGAAAAGCTATGCACTTTTTTGTAGCGGCTACGTTTTTTTGGGATACCCTGTATATACAAAACATAACATACTTTGAGTGACATGACCCTTCTACCAAAGTTAGTTATGTTAGTTACATAGATATATGGTGCTAATAGCGCTAACCAAATCATTGATTATTCAACAGAGTGGTCCTTAATGTGAATGCCTGTTTAAGAAAAGAAGCAATTTTTAATACACTATTTCTATCCCTTAAACCCATTATGGTATAAAACATATTTAGTGATCGATATCTTAACCAGGTTCTTTTGAAGAACATATCCCTTATATGTTCATATGCTGTACACTCAAAGAAGAAGTGATATTCATCTTCCATAATATGTATATTATCGGTTATGCAAATAGGACAAAATCTAAATTGGGCATCAATATCATCATGCCTACCCTTTTCTATCATTAGTTTGTGACCAGAACATCTAAAGTTATTTAAGATAGCCCTAAGTTCGTAAGGAATATCAAATGATATATAAGATTCTACATCTAATACAGATTTAAAACATTTACAATGTTCAGCCTTTGAGGAGTTATCAACATCTGAGAGCCATTTTTGTAAACATCCATCTATCACACGTTGTTTAAACTGTAAAAGAAAATTATTTTCATCGCCCACTTCATGAGTTATCCAAACATAACCAAATCCATACGAAAAAAGAAGTTCTCTAACACTGCTAGCCCATGTTTTCCTACCTACTTCATCAAGTCGTTTTAACATAAAATAACATTGCTTCGGGTATCTAGATTCTTGCATACGTAAAAGTCTCAGCCAATATTTGATACAATTTGACATATAAGTAGTACATAATGGTAACCTGCCACATTCTCCTTGTGCAAAAAAGTCGGCAACATTAGGTGATAAGCTACAATATCTTTTACAAAACCGTATGTGTGTTTTTTCAATTACTTCAGAGTACGTAAACCCCCATATTTCAGAACCATAACAAAGTATTGGCTTTACCATAGTGTCAAACAATTTGAACATATCTTTGGGGTTAAACCGTCCAAAATTTCTTTGATACCTATAGATATTACTAATTGTCTTTAAGGCTTGTTTAGAGAGCATATCTTTTGTTTTTGACCAAACCATTTCGGAGTAAAATACATTCCAAGATACTTATAAAAAGAAACAACTTCAATTGGATCTCCTTTATAAAACCATTTTTCAATATCTTTCAAAAATCCACCATTTCTAAATACTATAATTTTAGTTTTCCCTAAATTTATTTTCATACCAATTAGATCACAAAAATTAGCAATAGTATCAATGATGCGTTGAAGTCTCCTAACGGTATCAGAAAAGCCAGCTACATCATCAGCAAATAATAAAGATATCAAACTATCAGCTTCTTGAGAAACATATATACCATTTCCACAATGTACTCGTAAATAATCAACAAGATCATTGATAAACAATGAAAAGATAATGGGGCTAACTACACAACCCTGTCTTGCTCTGACAGTACATTCAAAAAAATGAGAAAGCTTATCATCTATCTTAACACAAGATTTCAATTTAGAGTATGCTGACTTAAGAATATTTAAAAATTTTCCATTAACATTTTTTTCTGTTAAATGATTCCCACAATTTGTCATGATCGATACTGTCAAACGCCTTAGCAAAATCAACAAATATACAATAGAATCGACCTTTTTTCTTAGAAATATATTTTTGTGTAACTGCCATCAATGTAAAACAGTTATCAGTCGTGGAATATGTCTTTCTAAATCCAGCTTGGGCTTCATCAATTACATTAAATTCATCAGACCATTTAGTGAGTCGAATACTTAAAATATTCATAAAAATTTTACATAGTGAGTCCATTAAGGATATTCCACGGAAATTGTTAGGGTCAAACATTGGCCCCTTCTTGTGTATGGGAACAATAAGACTTTTACCCCAATCTTCAGGAAAATTACTGGTGTCCAAAATTTCATTGAACAAGGTTTTCAAATAAGGTGTTATTATGTGCATTATACATTTATATAGCTCAATACAAATACCGTCAGGCCCAGGAGATTTATTGATATGTAAATGTTTGATACTTTCTACAATTTCAGCCTCAGATATAGGTGTGTTTAATTGGCTTGCATCTAAATTACGTCTATCATCAGGAATAGGAGCAATATTCAAGCCATCATTAATGTTATGACGCACCTTTAATAAGTTTCGGAAATAATTCGACCACTCGTAACTACTTTTCAGTGAATTTGTTTGGCGGTTGACAGAGTTACCTTCCTTAAGTATATTCCAGAACTTCCGCGGATCGTTTTTTGATGATGTTAATAATTGCCTTTTATGTTTTGCATATGAATATTTTTTATCACGACATATGTTCTTAAATTTATTTCTAAGATTCTTGTAAATATTCAAATGGTGTCTAGAATTTGTGAGCCTAAATTGTCTTAATGCACGGTGTTTATCACGTTTAGCGCTTCTGCAAGCATTGTCAAACCAAGGAGTCTGAAAAGAAACGCGAGAATAACTTTTACAAAGCATGTCCTCTGCTGATTTCTTAATAATATCAATAAAACTTGACAGAGAGTCAAGTAAGAATACTGGCGGTGTTGCGATCAAGTTATTTTCAAAACGAGTGAAGCTTGTTCTAAATTTTGCCATGTACGCCGTTTTAAAGTCAGGTTTCCATTTATACTTAGCCCATGTTTCAAGATCGCTTTGTGTTTGGGATACATTATTACCATGAACATTCAATTCAAAATGTAAATAGCAAAGTAATGGAAAATGATCTGATTGGTCAAAGTCAAGGACACAAAAATCTGTAAAATATTGAAATAAGTGTGTTGATGCAATCATATAATCAACGATACTTGTACCGTCATTCGCGGTACATGTAAAATTGCCCTCAATGTCTCTAAACAACCGCCCGTTTAAAACATGTATATCATATGTGCAACACAACTCGATAAGTGATAAACCAAAACGATTATATTGCATATCCTTGGTTTGCCTTTTCATATTAAAGTCATCCGCCGGATAAGCTAAATTATCGCCAAAAATAAAATTTAAGTCATCATCAGGTACATAGTCCATAAAATCTTTTATTCTAGCGTTCAGGTCCCCTGCCAAAAATAGGCTAGCTTCTGGATATTGTGTTACAATTTGATCTAGTTTTGTGCTTAATATTTCAATGCCATCATCATTATCTTGGGAGTATATTGGTGAGTTTTCCGGAGAAACATATGTAAATACTAATACGACATCAGTCAAAAACCTAAAGTGATGACCTTCTAGGATTCTGACAGATGGTTAAATATTCGTTTTACCAAACGATCCCTAATCAACTCTTGTTTAACGAATACAGATACACCACCTGACCCACGTGGGGCTGTTCCTTTCTTATCTCTACAAAAATCATTTTTATATATATATATTATATATATTTTTTTTCTTAAGCTATGGGGATATTATCTTTAAAATCATTTCTTCTCTGAAAAAATCCTAAAAGCGACGCATAAAAAGGTAAAAGTAGGCAATGATCAGGAATTGACGCAATCAGAGCGAAATTCCGACTCCACGGGAAAACAAACAATATGACATTTAGGTACTTATACCAAGAACATTCTGTAGGCCGAGTGAGCAGCTATTCTCTAATAGGCGGCCACTCATTTACCCGAACTTAACCAAAAATATATAAAACGTACAAAAGGATCAAACAGCACAACAATTCGACTCCAAAACACAAAAAGTAAGATCCACAACAGAAGAATGGCCTTGGAACGATCAGTAATATAAAATTACTGGAGGGGGGGGGGGGGGGCTTAAACCGGTTTTACAGGCGCTTAACCTCACTCTCATCTTCTGCAGTGGTTCACATCATTTAGTGAGTTTATTTTTTTTTTATTTTTTGACAGTGTCGACTGACCTTTGTATGTATTCTTTGATCAGACAGCTTCAAATATACATTTAAAGTAATGACATTCTGATCAGGTCAATAATAAAATGTACTTGTACTTCACGTGACACTAGGAAAATGTCTAAAGCGCGTAGAAATACATCTGCTTATATTTGCAAACAGTTATCGACGGCGATTAAGCGGCACGGTCAAAGACAAACAATAATATGAGCGTTTGAGATGATTGGCACTTTTGTGTTTACTTTGTATTAAAGTCAAACACGTAGACTCTAATGTAATCAATTTTTACCAGAACTGTCATTTTACGACACGAGGAGTTAGTATTGCGCCATAAATCATGTAATTAAGTCATGTATAAACATTGTCTTCGAGAAAACCTTTCGTGGAAGTACCGAAATCAATATATGGAACAAAGCAGACTAGAAGTGGTCTTGAAATATTTGGTACATAAAAACAAGTTTTGACAGGAGCAAAGATAGAGGTTGATCAATAGATATGTATGTGCTGTATTGATTTAATACTCGAAAAGACAAGAGTATAACGTAAGCAATGATCAAGAACTGTCTGGGTGTATAGGTTGTGTGGCATAAAAAGGTTAAGACAGAAACAAAGTCTAACGAAATGAAATGTGTATAGGTTGTGTGGCATAAAAAGGTTAAGACAGAAACAAAGTCTAACGAAATGAAATGTGTATAGGTTGTGTGGCATAAAAAGGTTAAGACAGAAACAAAGTCTAACGAAATGAAATGTGTATAGGTTGTGTGGCATAAAAAGGTTAAGACAGAAACAAAGTCTAACGAAATGAAATGTGTATAGGTTGTGTGGCATAAAAAGGTTAAGACAGAAACAAAGTCTAATGAAATATAATGCGAGTCCTTAGCTTGGCTCAATTATGTAGCTTATGCAAATACGCAATCTCTGTCTGCTAAAAAGACGTTCATTAGGCAAATCAATAACACTACATTATTCGCATTCACTCTTTGGCATATACTACTGTACAACAACAATATAGCTTATATAGCTTGACCACGAAAAATTGGCGGTGTTATGGTTATATTGTTTGTCAACATTTTGCTTTTTATAGATCGCCGTTTATCAAAGGTGTTTTCCAAACAATTCACCGATTATTTACGGTAATGTATTGACATGTTGTTCTTAAAAATATTAGAGAAAGGAATTGGCTCGGTAGGTAGAGAAGCAGTTTAGTTCATTTGAAAAATATGTATTTTTGACAACCTGGGTTCGATTCCCATCAAAGACATTTTAATTATTTTATAGAGTGCTCTTCTTTATCTTCACTTTTTTCTTTCTTTGTATTTTATGGTGTTATATTTTCTGATATTTTATTTATTTTCTTTGCAGATCATATCAATGCTAAATGATATCTTTATGGGACTAAACAATTAAATTTGAATTTCTAAGTATAACTTTTACGAACATAGAAACTAAAGAAGGTATCCATATTAATGCTTACTTGCACCGCATTGCCTGCATCTTTTTAGGTTATTTCATGACATGTCAAACATTAAATCATAGTTTCACTTAGAGTCCGTCACACCTTCGTCTGCGGAACCAGTCTCCTCGTCGGTCAGTGTTGCGTCACCAGAACAATCGTCACCCGCCGTCAGCGTATCTGCCGTCATTGTGTTCTTGTCAGAGTACGCGAGCCAGACAACGACTGATTTTACATTCTCATGTGAATTGAGAAAAAAAAAATAGATTATCATGTAAAACGAACTGCATGAAAGTATGAGTGACGATTAGGGAATGGCGTGGAAAAAATAAAATAAAATAAAAAATGAAATTACTCTCAGAAAAATATCTAAAGGGATTCGAACCCGCGACGGTCGGATTCTACGTCCTGCCGTCTAACCATTACACCAAATTCTTATGCAGATGTTGCAATGATATGAGAATATTTGTTCAATACCACGCTTCACGAATTCCGATAAACCGATCAATACTTGTCTAAATACTCGCATAGGATTCCGTATACGTCATCAAATTTATAAATACACGTCAATAACCAAAATATTTACCAAACACCCAGCCATTTTATGATGGTCAAGCTATAGTAAGTAGAACCCCTGAAGGATATTTACATGTACGAGAAAGATATGCTCAGAAATATATCAGGTTCGTTCCTTAGAGCACTGTGTTGTATAACGAGAAAATATGGAAAGAAAGCAATGACGCGGACTGCACACATAGAACCCAGAACTTTAAAGGAAATATCATCTAGTATGTATATTGTTTTCACTGACACAACACTTTAAGATAGTAAACACTTGATTCGTTTAGTTCATCAAGATGTACGTACGCAAAAACTTAATTATTAAAGCAACGCTAGCCAATTCTGTATTTTATTTAAGGTCCTTCGTGTTGCATTTGCGGACTCACGAACAATACTATCTACACCGTACTGATACCCAATATTCTCTGGAGCGATCAACTGCTCTCATTAACCGCAAGATAAATCTTTAACTGGGTTGCATATTACATGACTTACACCCTCTTATTAAGTTATCGTGTCGGTTCTTATTAGTACAGAATGCACTTTATTTTTCAAAATAACTTAAAATTATAGTAACAAGATATTTTTCTATTTAGCGTACACTACGAACGAAAACAACACATACATTGCTGAAATAACCATGTCAAAAACCATGTCAAAAATAGCACCGACGATGTCATTAAAGTGTACCGATCATTGCATAATAACATTTGATTATTTATGTTTAAGTATACATAAGTGTGGTTAATACGGTAGGAATGTGTAAAATTGAGGTAAAATACCAATATGCTAGTCTTGTTGTGCGCTTATTGGATCATGTGTTCTAATTAGAACAAATATGGTCAGTTCAGCTTATAAATGATTTAAAATAGCTTACTATATGGGTAAACTTACATAAACTGGATCGGTTCTTCATTTTATATGATTAAATAAATTTTAGTCACGATTTCAGGTACTCGATAGTGTAAATGAAAACACAATTAGGCAACGATCACGAAAAGGCGAAATCAGAAATAGATTCCCACTCCAAAAAACGAGGTGGGAAAAATTAAATTAACAATCAGGTACTTATACCATGAAAACCTATCGTAAGCCGAATGAGCAGCTATTTTCCCAATAGGTGGCCACTCAGTTACCTAAACTTCACTAAAAATATATGATAACATACAAAATGCGCCAACAACAACAACAACAACACACACACACACACACACACACACAAAAAAAAAAAAAAAAAAAAAAAAAAAAAAAAAAAAAAAAAAAAAAAAAAAAAAACACCAAGACATAAAACAATGAGAACCACCACAGAAGTATCGCCTTGGAACGATCAGTAATATATGGGCTTTTACAGGTACTGAACCTCACCGTCAGTTTCTGCAGTGGTTCACAACATTTAGTTCGTTGTTCGGTCCACGTGGTGAATCTCTAGCTAGTCAATGAATCATCATGGACAAACAAATAAATCATGATAAATACCATGCCGAATCGAAACCGAGGAGTAAGCTGCCCGACGATGGAGATCCATTGGCGCCAAACAACTTACTTACTCCGGAGCAAAAGAAAACACCAGTTGAAACCCGGTGGGCCAAGCAACAGACAAGAAGCTCTGGCCCCAACCAACTAAAATGAATAGCTTTATGTCGAGGCCATTATAGAGTCTGACACCCGACCTACCGGCGTGCAATTAAAGAAAGCAGCAAAGTTATCAACCACGATTGGGTTTAGAACTAAGCATGCAGACTGTCGCATAGCATTTAAGTTTATCCTATACATCGGTAATGTGTAATGATTTTTCTGAAATGAAAAGAAAAATCATTTCTTTCTATAAGTTTCTTAAATTTGTAATCCAAGTCACCATGTTCTGAAACTAAATACGCAATCTAAAAATGCAAGAACTGGTACATTTAAATATTTTCTGCCTTCTCAGTTCTTTGTAACAATCAAGTTACGCAATTGAATTATTCTTATTGGAAAGGAATGGAGATGCTATAATTACTTCTTTCGTTATTTTTCACACGCAAGTTTCATTATCTTGGGAACTGTAGCGTAAACTATTTCATTGCAGGCAGGATTCTAACTGACTAACCTCAGGCTAGCGAAGTAAGTACACATAACCGTTCAATATGTATCATGGAAGATATCTACGAGTGGGGAATTCTCGAAAGCATGACTAGCGGTAGGCTCAACAGCAATAAGTTCTTCATCAGGAAAACACTTCGGTGTAATGTATACCCCCTCATGCCCCACTTTCATATAATAAAACTGGGGTATGCAGGGGTAAACCATTTTTTCTTATTTTTGCTCCAAAACATAGATTGTGGGTATTCGTTAGAACCCACAATCTATGTTTTGGAGCCAAAATATGAAAAATATAAAAAGTTTTGTGTTTAATTTTTCATTTTTTACAACCAAAAAAATCTGTATACTGCATAGGCAATGTTTTGAAGCATAAATAAATATAAAAGTGGGTAATGAGGGTGTAGTTTTTGCACGGACATGTTATCTTAATGTGATTTGCCATTCCAATAAGCTTCAAGAGCTGCTGAACAGACAATTAAAGGATTTGGAATTTCCAGACATGATGTAATAACCTAAAGTCTATATGGTATACACGTACTTTGCTGTTCACGAAAGGAATAAACACTGAGACACGTTTTCTCATAGTTACGTTTAGTTCTGTTGTTTATCCACAGTATATTCGTTTTTGGTCGTACTTCCCATGTGAATTTGTGGCCAGCAGTTCATCTTAGTGAGAGAAAGACGTTTATTCGCAATAATTTGGTCTAGCTAAAGAAATAAACTGTCTCAAACTGCCCATAAAACACTTCGGTTTAAATTGGTTTAAACGTGAATACATTAGCACAACCAAAATTCAAAGCCGGAGCATTAGCGATGACGGGGTTGGGTATTTGAAAAATAAATTTAATCTTGAAATACTCGTCATTATCTTACTTAGTTCCACAAGAATCGTATCTTATTGAACAAACCTACGCAATTAATCGTTAAATTGAATAAAATATAAAGGTTTGATCCTTTGGAAGCAGTAAAACATTAAGAGGGAGATAAGATGGACTATATTGCGCAATTTCGTGTAATGAACCCTCATCAGTAGCCCTTTTCAAACCGGCAACGAAAGCCAGACTATTGTACTGTAATTTCGAAAATTTACTCGAGAAGTCTAAATCAAAGACACATTCCTAAACGGGGTCAAATAATTTAAACATTGCTTAGAAGTATGTTTCTAAACGTGAGTGTTTTGAACACTCTTAATATCTTTACTGATCTCAAAGGACCTAAATAAAAATATAATCTGCACTATGGATGAACCCTTTTTGAAAAGGATATCAGGAAATATGAATAACATGCCAACTCTTAGAAAACCAAGCCTCTAATCTGATAGTTAGATGCCACAGCCGTTTCTTACTGCTATTGTTGATAACATTGTGTAGCTATCTAATGATTTATGTGCTACGCTTAAATCAATGCAGATTTAGAGTTAATCCAAAAGTCAATTAATCTGTCGATTATGGTGACATTTTCTGGTGTGTGTGATCCTGGAAAGTATGCCCACCTGTCTTGCATCTTTGACTGTCAACATGACACATATTCAACATCTATACCAGCAGTTTCTGTCATTTATGTCTCTGTTATTTAAAGCCAATTAACCAACAGTTATAAACATATTAATAATATAATTAATAAACCAACTTAATACTTGTCAGTATCCGGATAAAACCAGATTCCCTGTACCAAAGTAGGAAAAATGTGGAATTTTTTTTAATTATACATTGAACAAAATAAACCTGATATATGTTACAAAGACTTTGTTGTGCATAAACCCGCACAATTAGCCGGTCCCTTAGAGAGGTTTAGTATCTCATCTGTGATGGTTATCGACAATAGTTAATGTTCACGGTGGGTAGCCTTAACGGAATCTACGGGATCAAATCGCTTTTTCCGGCGCCTACGGGATCAGCAACGGAGCCTACGGGAATTCTATTAATGAAGTTGGCCATAAACGCTACTTCAGCGGAAGATTGCTTTGAGAAAAAAAGGAAAGTTATTGTATATTTTAGTTCACGGGATCCGGAACATATCAGGCATATTACTTTTGTACAGAAAACTGCAGTTTAAGACATTGAACCTGTTTATAAACGATACTTTTTCCACCCTGCATGTCTACAGGCTAAAAGAAAGGGTTTTTAAAACATCAATTTTTATTGCTTTTACCGATCGAAGACGGAAAGATCGATCAGAACGTAGACTGTTATTATATATTCTGCTTAAATTATGGTAAATACTACATGCTTGTCCTTTATTTGACGCATATAGCACAAATTAATGATCGTTCAACAGGGTTCGAGTTGGAACGGATCCTACGGGATCCAGAAGAAACAGGTGTTTTTATGGCACCGGCTTTTACGGGATCGTTTGGCACCGAATCCTGATGGAAGAAAATACCATTATTACCAAGTGCACTGGCCAATATGGCGACAAAACGGTCGTTTTTTTTTTTTTTTTTTTTTTTTTTTTTTTTGTATTTCTGTATAATTAACATTATGTGGACTTCTTAGAACCACCACAACGTGTATCAACAACATAGGTTTTTGAGCAAAAATATACCCTTGTTAACCCCACAATTTCCGACAAAGTGATGTTTACCCGGGTATTCATTATAGGCTGGCGGTTATGGTGCCCATATGCCAATATTTTAGTTACAATATAATAATATATAAGCCTATTCTTTCGGGGTCCGCAAAAGAAAAACGTCCCCTAGGCTGCGGTGCCAGATTCCCCTAGGTGTCGTTCCTTCTTCGATCACATTTTTGGTTAAATTCTTTTATTGTGACAACAAACTAGTGTGTCAATAGATAGCAAATCGAACTAGGAATCATTCTATTCAAAATAAAGGCGAACTTACTTGGAAGCGTGAATATAAAAGCCCAGCATAATGCATTTTATGCGCGATTCGTCATTTTACAACAAGACCGCTGCAAATAAAATTGTCACGCGCGCAAAAGTACCATTTTGCACTAAATTACAATGCCGATCAAAATTTTCTGTGATTTTTTAAAAGTCCCGTGCACTACTAACTCTATGCCTTTCCTGAATACTTTTGCGTGAAACTATCTCGGAAAGAAAGCAACCTTTTGCAAAAATAAGCAATGATTCCCGTAGACTCCGTTGCTGATCCCGTAGGCGCCGGAAAAGGCGATTTGATCCCCTAGATTCCGTTAAGGCTACCCACCGTGATGTTTGTCTACAGCACTTCTTGTTTTACTTAAATGTGATATTAAACTCTCAGACAACCACTAATTGAACGCAAACAGGCAAGGCATGTGAAACCATTATTTTACACCAGGGTGTTGAACACCATTAAGATTTCTTGTTTTCTGTCATCTTATATGTTTGTGACATATCGTGTGGTTGTGAAAATAATTAAGAAATAGATCAGCTCTAGAAGTGAATTGTTGAGTTATTATTCACTGTTTGGAGGTCAATTGTAATGAAGATCAAATCACGAGCGCATAGCGCTAGTGGTTTATCTTCTTACAACTAACCGATAAATTCAACATTTCACGCACTTATGAGCTGATCTATTTCGATTCTAATACACAATAAACGGAATAAAAGTCGCCGAAAACGTCGATATTTGCATTGTAGATATCCCGCCAACTCTCCGCCAATGTATTGTAGATATCCCGCCAAATATTTGACTGCAATTGTGTATTTACACACATTTATAACGTTTGTTATGCGCTTAAACGACGATACACCGTCTAACGCTGCTTGACGGGATAGCTGACGTCACAAATGACGCAAAGTAACGTTACGCTTTTTTCGCCCAATGAAATTGTTGCACAGTATAACACGTTTTAACTAGTGACTATATAGGCGAGGTCTGTTAGAATATGAAAATAAATAGTGTTAACACCAACATCAGGGTATCTGTTTTCCTATGAAAAATCCACAGCGCTATACACCATTTGAAAACAAAGGTTATTCTTTCTTTGAAGAACGACGATCGGGAGTTAAAAGCATATGCAGATTTACACTGTTTTGCTCAGATATGACAGCACTCGTGTTTAAAAGGAAATAAGCTACAAAATACATAACGCACATTTAGGCAATTTATATGTTATATAATTTGTCGATCCCAGAATTAATAACAAGACGTAATTCGAAGAAATACTTTAGAAGATAGATCTGACAAGACAGTTCTAGATCTGCAATCATTTGATTAATGTGCGTTTTTGTTCTACTTCCTGTGATTTGTAGACTACACATCTTTTAGAAACATGTAATATACAATATAATGTAATAAAACTGCTAAAAGTCTTTTTATGGAATAGTTTTAAATTCGCGAAAGACAAGAAAGTGAAACGAAACGTTTCAGTCCCATTCCATATAGGAACACGTCATCGTTTCGTAACGAGAAAAGAAATATGTAAGCTGTATTTATTCTGAATAAGCCAGGCTTCCTAGCGAGTATTTTGTGACAATCGGACTGTGTTTCTTTAATACTCCTTTCTAAAGTCACAAGCTATAAAATGCGTTAGCGTAACTGAGTGGCCACCTTTTGGGAAATAGCTGTTCACTCAGCTGAAGATATGTTTAAGTAGCTGATTGTCAGTTTAGTTATTTTCCTACTTCGGCTTTTGGAGTGAGAATTCCTCTTCGATTGCGCCAGTTTCTGACCATTGTCTACTTGTGCATGTTTTCATATTTTTAGTTAAGTTTAGGTGACTGAGTTGCCAACTATTGGGAAAATGGCTGCTCATTCAGCTTACGATATGTTTGCATGGTATAAGTACCTGATTGTTAATTTAGTTTTTTTCCCACCTCGGTTTTTGGAGTAGGAATCTTTTTCTGATTGCGCCTTTTCCCGATCGTTGCCTACTAGTACCTTTTTATCTTCTTTGAAGTTGTGTACGACTGCTAGCAACCTACACTGTAGACCATTTCTGAAGACATTTTCATATAAGACAAAGCCATAGTAGTTGTTTTTCAGCGTTTTCTTCTTTGTACACATATTTCCCAAGAGTGACTCTGGCTTGCACTAAAGTATGTAATGGTCTATCTCTGGTCAAATGTGAAAGGAGACAATTTATGGTAATAAAGTCGTCTAGCGGCAGTATTTAGAGAGTCAGCAGTTTTCATTACACATCTGAAAACTGTGATTTAAACTATAGAGTGAAAAAGTAAATATTGACCTCGAATCTGCGAAATGACTGGACAAAATAATGGGAAACCGCACAAAAATCTGAAAAAGGTACAAAGGAATCAATGATGAATGAATTTACATACTTATTTTACTTATTTGAAAAGGAATCAGTACAGAAATATTCATAGTAGAACCAGAGATTCAACATTACGTAAACTTGCCCATGCAATATACACAGAATTTTTTAGATTTAAAATTGAAAGTTTTCAGCTGAAAATTTTTGATATTTTTCTTATTTTTGCTCAAAACATAGATCGTGGGTACTCGTTAGAACCGCCTCGACGAGGCGGTTCTAACGAGTACCCACAATCTATGTTTTCGAGCAAAAATAAGAAAAAATAGGTTTACCCCTGTAAACCCCAGTTTCGCTATATAAAAGTAGGGTATGAGGGGGTATACTTTACACGGACATGTTTTCCTGATGAAAATATGATAAAAGAGCAAACGAAATACTCATAAACCGAAATTTAATCATCAACACGCACGAGAACAAACTCTAACATAAGACAGAAACAATACCATAAATACACTCTCGCAGTTTCTGGAAACATTTTGTTGCAAAACTGGCTTTAAAGCGGAAGAAAAGTACGATTACTAATCCCACGACCCTCTTTTTTTCTGTTTATTATCGTCCGATCGATTGAATGTATGTTTTGCGATTAATTCTGACCAATAGTTAAAGAATATTCGAAGTATTTATCATGCTAACACTTCCAAATTTTCCGACTGTGATAATATTATTGAAGATAAACTATCAGAAAACGAAGACAAGTATGCTTTGAATTTGAGTTGATTCATAAACTAGTTTCTGACTGTGCCTTAGAGTTTTCTTTATTCTGTTGATTTCTGGGATGACAGTTGCCTAAATCCAATATATGCATTGTGTTTTACCCGGCCAAAAATGACAATTGAGCCATGGAGACGATTGTTGTTGAAACATTCTCGTATGAGCCGATTAAGCATCATATACGGAACATTACATGCTCAAAATGTAAGCTGCAAAGTGCTCAGCAACGCGCTTGTCAACATTTTAAGTTACTTCCTGGTTTGATGCCGGTGCCATTGTGACTAATTGGTTAATATCAGGATAAAATGTAAACTATACACCCTTATAACCCCCTTTTATTTAGCAAAACTGGTGTATGCAGGGGTGTACCTATTTTATTGCTCCATAAAATAGATTGTGGGTAGAAAGCATCAGCGAGGCGGTTCTTGCGTGTAATCACAATCTATGTTTTGAGCAAAAATAAGAAAAAATATAAAAATACGATAAAAATATTCTACTCAAAATTGTCTCTTTTTTACAACATAGGAAAAATCTGTATATTACATGGGTCTGTACAAAATTTGAAATACGTTTTTTTTTTCTCATAACAATTTGTTATCATCTAACCAAGTTATGAGTTTGTTTCAATTGACTTAAGGCTTTAAGAAACACATGCTTCATGATGTATAATCAATGATCTCTGCAAATAATATCCATGAAAGCACTTTTAAGTCATCCATGCCTAAGGTTTTGAATGACAAGTTCATTTCCACATGTGAACGAACACGTATAGTTATAAAATAGCTTTTCCAAATGCCTGATGAACCACAAGTCGTTTTCAGTAAACAAGACATAGTCACAATAGCGTCAATATGCGAGAAATATAAGCCAGTGTATATTCATCAGACTGACCAGAATCTTAGACAATATTTGCTAAAATACCTTAACATTCACATCAGGAAAGCATGTCCGTGTACAGTAAACCCCCTCAAACCCCACTTTTATATAGAAAACGTGGGGTTTACATGGTTATACATATTTTGCTTAATTGTGATCCAAAACATAGATTGTGGGTACTCCTCTTAAGAACCGCCTGGAGGCGGCTATAACATGTATCCCTACTCAATGTTTTGAGCAAATATATTAGAAATATTAATTGTTTTCCGATGAAAATTTTTCAATTTTTGCAGCTCTCAAAAATGCTGTCTTTTGCATTGGAATGTTTTCGTATTGTTAACATTGTACTGCTCATCAACTGCTAATGAAGGGTTTAGGGCGACCATCAACACCTAGCTATTGATGCTTAAAACGAAAACATGCCCATGTAATAGAGATTTTTAAATTTGTGAAAAAATGAAAATGTTTTGTAGATTTTTTTTTTTATGTTTTTCTCATTTTTGCTCAAAACATATATTGTGGGTACACGTTAGAACCGCCACGGCAAGGCGATTCTAACGAGTACCCACAATCTATGTTTCGGAGCAAAAATGAAAAAAAAATAGGTATATCCCTGCAAACACAAGTTTTTCTATATAAATGTGGGGTTCAATGGGGTATTTGTTTCACGGACATGTTTTCCTGATGGATTTCTTCATTGTTACTTGCCTGCCAGTATCCTTTTTCATGAACATAAGATTTGTTTTGTCGTAAGACGTTGTTAATAAGCACGTACAGACTTTTGCATTAGCCCGAACAAATGAAATCAAATGCAGTTTGTTAATAGTTCATTGTGTCTTTTATGTGTCCTAGATGTCAATAACTAGAGAAAATCCTGGGCAAGTTCCGGAAATTTGCTCTACTAGAGTTTCTCGTTATTATACTTAGTGCACTCGGCATTATTCAGATCGCTTTATAGTACAGTGATTCTTAAGCAACGTTCTTCGTTGACCGAGGTACAACTGCATACTTTGAACTTATTCATATAAGTACGTTTTCGTATGTTTAACTGAGTGGTAAATTCTGTTCACTCGGCTAACGATATGTTCTCTTTGTATATGCGCCTGATTGTCAATTTTTTTCACCTCGGTTTTTGGAGTGAAAATTTCTGTTTGCGCTATTTCCTGATCATTGCTCAGTTACTTTATTTATTTTTTTTTCATTCTTAATGTTTATTGGATTTGCCACATTCTTTTCCTTTGACCTCAGAAGTAGATTTTTTACATTACGAAGCCACGCCTATGCAATATACAGGATTTTTTTTTGGTTGTAAAAATTAAAATTGTCACTGGAAAATATGATTGTAAAAATTAAATTTGTCACTGGAAAAAATGATATTTTTCTTATTTTTGCTCAAAACATCGAATGTGTGTACACGTTAGAACCGCCTAGCCGAAATACCTACATTTACAATCTATGTTTTGGAGCAAAAATAAGAAACAATAGGGCTGGTTTACCCCTGCATACCCCAATTTTGCTATATAAAATTGGGGGTTGAGGGGAAATTCATTTCATGGACATGTTTTCCTGATGGTGTATAACATTTTTTTTTTAAATGGAACGAATGATGCTCTACATTACGAAAACATGCCCATGTAAAATACAGAAAATTTTGAGGTTTTAAAAATGAAAAATTTCACTGGAAAAAAAAATGATGTTTTTCTTCTTTTTGCTCAAAACATAGATTGTGGGTACATATTAGAACCGCCTCGGCGAGGCGGTTCTATCGAGTACCCACAATCTATGTTTTGGAGCAAAAATAAGAAATATAGGTATACCCTTGCAACTCCCAGTTTTTCTATATAAAAGTGGGGTTTAAGGGGGTATTCATTGCACGGACATGTTTTCTTGATGTAACCTCGAGACAATGAATTTCTTAGAACACATGGCCATCTTAGTAAAAACAGAATGTGATATGTGGCATTAAGTCAATATAGCCTGCAAGCAATCAACATGATTACACTTTTATGATATCGCTTTCGACAAAGAAACCATTATGGGTTTAAATTTCAAACCATAGTTGCTGAGTTGGACACTTGCTTCCCTTTACATTGCCTAGACGCACTTGTTCTGAAAAGATCTATTCTGACCAGATTGTCTTCTAATACGGAAGTCTATGGACAACAGAACTCGTTGTTATAATAATTTACAATTGACTAGACCTTTTATTAATTACATCTGTGCGTGTTCTTACACGTAGCTAGCTAAACTAATGAAAAATGAAATGTCATAAATGACCCAATGAACAATTAGCCCCTTGATAAGCTTAAGGAAATACTGTAACGTCATAAAATTGAATGCAAAGATCAATATTACGTGGCGCTTCATACCTATACACATGGAAATAAGTAGCCTTTGGGGAAAGTTTAAAAAAATCCATTTTTCTTCTGGCGATACTGAAATTTTTATCATATATATTTCATACCCTGGTCTAGCTACAGACCAATTTATGGAAATTCACAACATTTTGTCTTTGTGCTACGGAGAATACAATATGCCATATGCGAAAGACTCCACTTTTACTGAATACAAGTTTGCCTTTTTACTTTTGCACTCCGCAAAACTCAATGTTTGAAAGCAAAACAAGAATAAAATGTTGAATCTGATCTCTCTGAAAGAATAAACGACTTCGGACCTAAAACTTCATGCTTCATCCCCAAACCAACTAATCATACAAAATCTACAGTTTGCATTGGATTCTATGGAAAGCAAAACTCTTGGATATTCTGCAAATAAAGCCGTAAAGAATAATTCCGCTAGGACACTATAACCAGAACGTACATGTTTGGATTCCTAAAGGGCCCTATCGAATATCTGGCCCAACATTTACAACCTGCAAAATGTATACCCATAGAACAAAACGTGGACATGAAACCTACCCCCGAAAAAGTTTAGGCATACCGCCGACAGTCGATCAGAAAATAAAGAATTTATGATCAAAGTTCCACAAGCAATGTCTCAGCTTTATGCTTACGAGAAATTACGACAACGTGAGTTCAAATAATGAAGTTATCACAAAGACTAGCAGTGCGTTTCTTTTTAACAAACATTTCCTGAATCAAAGATAGCCGCTCTTCGCCGCAGTTTATGTTTGATGCTAACCATTTTCATATAGAAGCAACTTTGGAGACTACAGAATCTGACAAATTGTCAAAACATTCTTCATAATGTTTACAAAGAAGGATATATACCGTCCAAAGTTGGTAGTCACATTATTACAGGTGTTCCCTAACTTATTTCCATGTGTATATTTAATCTGAACTATTCAAGTATAATTTCAATGCAGCTGATTTGAAACTTAAAATAAAATCATGGATTTTAATTTCAAATCTAGACTAAGATTATTTAAAAACGTCTGAGCTAAAATTATTTTTAGAAATCGATTGAATGGATGTAGTAGCTACTAAGGGAGAGGATTGGGATCTTGCAAAATCGAAGTCTATTCTTCACTTCGGCAACAAATCAAAACAACACATTTGATGCAATGTGGCGCACTTTATTGTGAAGTGAACAGTGAACATGAGAAAGTGACAGCACTGACGGATTGTTTGTTACGTAAAATAAATATGCGATTGAAGGATAAATTTGAAAGACCAAAATTAGTGTGACATGATTTAAATGTGTAGCTTAAGTATCGGACAATCGCTGGGTCACTTTCAGAGGTCTACTGTGGATGATCTCGACCCCGTACAGAATACCCGCCGCCCAGCAAAAACATTCCTCAACCAGCCCTTATTTTTTGCTAGCGTTTCGGTTAAAAAAGCTGTAGATTACGTGCCTTGCAGGATCTAGAGTGCCCTAGAAACTGAACTTCAAAATCACAGCAAACCGCTTACTCACTGAATCGCCCGTGCATAACCTCCGGTATACTACGACAAATTAGTCGCGCTCTCGTGTCGCATAGACGACTATTTCGATCTATTCGATGAAACGATCGAAATATTTATTATGACCTCCAGTGATTTACGCATAGATTCTTTACTTTCAGAAATCTATCTGCAAATCTTTACTTTTCAGTATAGAAAGGTACAAGTAGGCAACGATCAGAAAAAGGCGCAATCAGGAAAAGATTCCCACTCCAAAAACCGAGGTGGGGAAATAACTAAATTAAGAAGCACATACTTATACCATGAAAACATATCGTAAGCCAAATGAGCAGCTATTTTCCCAAAAGGTTGCCACTCAGTTACCTAAACTTAACTAAAATATGAAAACATACATAAAGAGGTACAAGTAGGCAACGATCAGGAAAATGCGCAATCAGAAAAAGATTCCTACTCCAAAAACCGAGGTGGGAAAAATCCAAACTAACAATAAGGCACTTATACCATGAAAACACTTCGTAAGCCGAATGAGCAGCTATTTTCCCAATAGTTGGCCACTCAGTTACCTAAACTTAACTAAAATATGATAAGGCGCCAACAGCACAAAAAATTTTAAACACCAATACATAAAACAATAAGAACCACCACAGAAGTATCGCCTTGGAACGATCAGTGATACCTAAATCGATTTTACAGGTACCTAATCTCACCCTCAGCTTACAAACTGATTGCAAGCAATCCCTGAGGCTTGGAAAAAATAAGAGCATTTAATAGATGTACGGGAAATGAAAATTAAAACTTAGACCCTTCAAGAGCAGTGAACACATTAATGAGAAAGGGGATGGCCCAGACCGCGGTATGGACTATTAAAGTCTCGTCAGTGACCCTTTAGATTTGGCAACATAGAGCCAAATAGAATTACTGCAATTTTGCTACTTTTAACAGGGTAATCGATACAAAGACTAGTATTATCTAAATGTGACCAAATATATTAAACATTGGTTAGAAAATGAATCTTGACGGATAATAAGTTTCAGATTTCTCAGAACATCCTCGCTGATCTCAAAGGACCTAAAAGAAAATATAACCTGCACTATGGATTATGTACGGGGATACGTTTTAGGGCCAACACACGGCACAACCACAAAAATCTGATATAAAAGGTACAAGTAGGCAATCTGCATTCCCCAGTTTTGTTTTCTAAAAGTGGGTTATTAGTGGGTACATTACGTGGGTATATATTTTACGGACATGTTTTCCTGATGCAAAGTAACACACGGTGGCTCATCATAATGATAAGATCAAGGAACTGGATTATCAGAATTAAGTCGAGTGATGAATACAACTACGGCCAATAATTATTTAATAACGACGCAATTATTTGATTATATAAGTGTACAGGGTGTCCCAAAAAAACGTAGCTGCTACAATATATGTTCACCATCTATTTCATTTTTACAGGTAACTCAATTAAACTTAGCAGGAGTATGCTTCAAAACAATGTCTTTAGAAATATATTAATTGCAATTACATAATATAACTAATATCTGAAATGACCACCATTATTGTAAATGGCCGCTTTCGGAGTAACAAAAATTTTTACATAACATATTTCATGATCGTTCAATCCCCATTTTGGAATAAAATTTTCAATTTTCATCATTTTTATCCATTTTAACAAACTTGTTTGAATTTCTGATAGTTAACATTACTTCCCCCACTTAATATCCTTTTTAAAGCAGAATAAAATGAAAATGCTCGGATATTGCATCTTGTTGATGCTTTCAATTTCCAGGGATGCAAGTTGCCGCAGATAACAGGAAATGACATCACAAATTTGTTAATATGACGTCACTTGCTAATGAAGACACACCTAGCTAAATGAATGTCATATTGAGAATCAGTTATAATAGCAGCACCACTGTGTAAAATATCTTGGTTATATCTGTTGTATTTAAAAAGCTAAACACTTTTTTGTAGCGGCTACGTTTTTTTGGGACACCCTGTACACTTCCGCTAAAATGTATGCTAACCTTACTGAACTTTATCAAAGATCTTGCTACTCATCAGGAAAATATGTCCGTATAATGTATATCCCCTTATACTCCACTTTTATACAGAAAAACTGGAGTTTACAGGGTTATACCTATTTTTCTTATTTCTGATCGAAAACATAGATTGTGGGTACTGATTAGAACCGCCTCGTCGAGGCGAACAATCAATGTTTTGAGTTAAAAGTATTAAAATTTTCAAAATTTTTCCGATGAAATTTTTCAATTTTTGCTTCTGAAAAAGAATCTCTGTATATTGGACGGAAAGTTTTTCGTAAAGGGTAGATTTCACTACCGCGAGATGTAACATCATGAAAACATGTCCGTGTAATATATTCCCCCTGGAACCCCACTTTTGTATAGCAAAACTGGGGTATGCAGGGGTATATCTATTTTTCTTATTTTTGCTCCAAAACATAGATTGTGGGTACTCGTTAGAACCGCCTCGGCGAGGCGGTTCTAACGTGTACCCACAATCTATGTTTTGAGATTGTGGGTACTCGTTAGAACCGCCTCGGCGAGGCGGTTCTAACGTGTACCCACAATCTATGTTTTGAGCAAAAATAAGAAAATTATCAAATTTTTTCGGCTGAAAATTTTCATTTTTTAAAACTAAAAAAATATCTGTTAATTGCATGGGCAAGATTTCGTAATGAAAAGTCTTAAGACGCAATTAACAAGTAACTATACACGTATAGACGTTTGTATTAGCCCGAATAAATGAAATCAAATACAGATTGTGAACAGTTTATTTGGTCTTATATCTGTCCTAGATGTCGATAACAAGAGAACAGCATGGAAAAGTTCCGGAAATTTGCCCTGCTAGAGTTTCTCTTAATCATACGACTGGCATGGCTCTTACAGGTCCCTTCATGAGGCAGTTTATAAAGTTTCTCGTGATTATATTAACCCATATTTGACGAATGGATTTTCCCATCATTATCAATTGGGTGAGTCCACTTCCTTTTTTAGGGGTGTTAGGTGTGATTTTTATTTTTTATCTCATTTTTCGATGAAATTTCTCTGTGCAAACAGTATAGCTCCATATGGGACGCCGCGTTCTGCGGCGTCACATCTGGGGCTATACTGCCTATGTCCCATAAAAGGGACGCCAGGCTTAAATGAGTTAAGCATGACTTATTCAGGTCAGATTCAGTTGCGTGCATCATCGCGGTACAGATGTATACTTTGACTTAATCATATGTTCGAAACTTTGGGATGTCTTTCTTACATTTGTGCCATCTTTAGCTTTTGTTCTTTCTCATTATAACAAGAACATACTCACAAAATATTGGTTAAGCATTGAAATACCTCTGACATTCACAAGTATAAAAAAGATACATAAACCTTGGCTATACCTATACCTATCATTTAAACATCCCCATCCCCAAAAATGTCGGTTATTATATCAACGAATAAAACACTACATTAGCTGGCAAACCCTCTTACCATCTGAGCAGCGACGCAAGAAACCCGGTCTCCGGGGTTTCCGACATAAACCGGTCTATACAGCCACAGAATATAGATAGAAGCTTGAAAATTCGGATCTAGAAAGAAGAGGGATTGTACTATCCGAGTTGCGAAAACAAAGGCGCTGATCAGCTTCGCAGCTATTGCGAAGCTGATCTGTGCCTTTGTTTTCACATAGGTAAAATCAGGTTTTCCCATGACGAGGTTAAATAACAGCAAGCAATATTTATTTGTAATGGAAAGTTTGATGCCTATTTACTACGGACATGCAGGGTTTTCTTTGAGCACTCCTTTGGGCATCTAGTATCTCACTGGCATGCGAATTTCTCGCGACTGTTTTGCGAATTTTGTCGCGGACTTTCGCACGACATTCGTGCGAGTGTCGCGCGAGTGTCGTGAGAATTTTCGTGTGTCGCGAACTAGTCGCGAACTGGTCGCGAAGTTTTTAAACATGTTGAAAAATTTTATGCGAATTTTTTCTCCAAAATATTTCGCAAGACTGTCGCGCGACTGTCGTGCGACGGTCGCGCGACGTTCGTGCGAGTGTCGCGAACTTGTCGCCGCGAAATTTTGGCGAATTTACAATGCGAAAGTTTTGCGACTCTCGTACGAATGTCGCGCGACGGTCGCGCGACAGTCTTGCGAAAACCACGCGACTATCTGGCGAGAAAATAAAACTAAGCTGTCGTACGAATTAAAATGAAAATAAGTTACATTCGCGGGAAAGTCGTGAGACACTCTCACGAATGTCGCGCGACAGTCGCGCGACTATCGCGCGACAGTCGCGCGATATATTTTCAAAATTAGACCGAAATTCGCGAATTTGTCGCATAAATGTCTATTCAATGAGACTGCAACGTGAAAGTTGTGTTTATATCGTTTATCTTTGTCGCGAAATAGTCGCGAACTATTCGCGAACTAGTCTCCAGTTGTCGCATTCCAGTGAGATAGGGGCTTAGATAGTTACAATAGAATTGCTACAATGGCGATCAGTAATAGCTATCCATAAAACCCTGACCAGTACCAATCAGGAAAACATGTCCGTGCAATATATACCCCCCCCCCTTAAACCGCACTTTTATATAAAACACTGGGGTATGCAGGGGTATAAATATTTTTTCTTATTTTTGCTCCAAAACAAAGATTGTGGGTACTCGTTAGAACCGCCTCGGCAAGGCGGTTCTTACGTGTACCCACAATCTATGTTTTGAGCAAAAATAAGTAAAAATATCAACATCTTTTCAGCTGAATATTTTCGATATTTAAAGCTAAAAAGTCTCTGTTTATTGCATGGGGAAGTTTTCGTAATACTAGGGCTGAAACAATGCTATCAGTAAGGAAACTGATAAAGCAAATGAGCCATCTCGTGGAAAAACCAACAATGTGGTTTCCGAACAGATCCGACACAAACCGGCCTGTACAGCTACAGAAACAGGCTAGAAGCTTGAAATTTTGGAGTTAAGTAGAGGAGGAATTGTACTATCCGAGTAGCAAAAACAAAGGCGCTGATCAGCTTCGCAGTTACTGCGAAGCTGATCTGCCCCTTTGTTTTCGCCTATGCAGATTGTCGGTTTTCCCATGGGGCGGCTCAAATATAAGGGACGTTGATAGTTACTTCGAACACATCACCTAGGTGTCTTGTTCTAAAATAATATCTTGTGACCAGATTGCCTTCTAGTGCGGAAGTAAAAGGACAACAGAACTTGTCGTGAGACTAGATCCTGTTACTAATTACATCCGTGCGTACATCAAATGTTCTTAGCTAGCTAAACTAATGACGAATGGAATATATAAAATGATCCAATGACCAATTAGCCCCTTGATAAGTACTGTATTGTTATGACATTGAATGTCAAGAATAATAATTGAACCTCCACGTGAGAAAATCGGTCTTCGGGGTTTCCAACCGGGTGCGACACAAATCGGCATATACAGTCACAGAAGCAGGCTAGATGCTTGAAATTTTGCCTACAAGTAGAAGAGGAATTGTTGTAACGGAGTAGCAAAAACAAAGGCACTGATCAGTTGTGCAGTCACTGCACAGCTGATCTTCGCCTTTGTTTTTGCTTATGCAAAAATCCGGTTTTCTCGTGATGCGGCTCAATTATTTCACTGAAGCTTCAAATCTATTTAAAAATCTAAACTATGCAAGAATAATCCCAATGAAGCTGATTTGAAACTTAAGTTTAGATTAAATTAAAACGGGGATTTCAATTTCAAGTCTAGACTAAGATTAACGTTTTTAAGCAAGCTAGTATCAGAACGGGTTGATATTTTAAAAGCAGTATACTAGGGGCGAGAACAGTTGAGTAATGACCTCCAGTATTTTATTAATCAATTTATACATTCTTTGATTTTCATAAATCTATCTGCGATAACGAGCATGCTTTGTACTAGTCCGACAATCGGGCTTTCGTTCCGTTCACTTCATTTATTTTGTCGGTCGTGAACTCTACTGACGGACAAAGCTGGAGAGAATGGTACCCGGCTCGGAGGCGGCGGACGCCTTGTAGATCTGCAGTTAGCTTTGTACGTAACACATTGTAGCTCATCACCCGTAATTAACCACTTTCATTTTCATCACACTGTATGATAGAAAAAGTACAAGTAGGCAATGATCAGGAAACGCTAAAAGATAATTAAATATAGAATCAAGGAACTGGGTTATCAAAAATAGATGATTTGATTATCCAAGTGAACCATTCCGTCCATACAAATGTTCATGTGCTACATCTATGGTGACCTTACTAAACGTGACCTACTTAACAAGAGATTTCATTAGTCGTTAGACGCTGTTAACGAGTAACTATACACGTAAAGTCTTTTGCATTAGCCCGAAGAAATGAAATCAAATACAGATCATTAACAGCACTATTGTATCTTATATCTGTCCTAGATGTCGATAACCGGGGAAAATCCTGGAAAAAGTCTAAAATTGGCTCTTCTTAAGTAAAAGTATTTCAATTCTTCATAATTTTTATGGGGAATAGTGCATTCGACTTAACGTTTATTTTTCCGCCCCGGTGCCTAAACTACATATGCATCAAATGAATAAGTGGCCAACAACACATTTTGCAGATTCATTTCTTTTTGTTTATCAATAAAAGTCATTTGGCTGGTTCGCCACAAAACGGAAAATCTGCCTCTGAGTATGCCTTTACAAATCTGACTCTTGCAGCTGCTATATGAGCCGCCGCATGGGAAAACCAACAGTCTGCATAGGCGAACACAAAGGCGCAGAAGCTGATCAGCGCCTTTGTAACTGCGAAGCTGATCAGCGCCTTTGTTTTCGCTACACAGATTGAACAAGCCCTCTACTTCTTAAATCCCAAATTTTAAGCTTCTAGCTATCTTCTGTGACTGTACAGCCTGGTTTGTGTCAGACCTGGTGGGAAACCCAAATTGTTGGTTTTCTCACGCACTGGCTCATATAAAATATGCAGAGCACATCCTTGACAAAGGTAATGCACCGAAACTAGTCGGCAAATAAAGAAAATCAAATAATTCAGTCTTGGAGTTTGATCTCTTTTACCATATATACAGAGCATAGCCCTAATTTGTTTTTGTCTATTGATTCATAAAGCATGAAAAGAAACCCGTTCACTCAAGGATTATCCATACATTCGTGATTTCCCCATGCTATTGCCTGTTTGTTTTCCATTAGTGACCGTCTGAGTGTTTCAATATCAGACTTAAGTGGGACCAGAAGTGCTGTAGACAAACAATTAGTTGTGTCGATAAACAGCATTGGTCAATTACTAAACCTCTTACGAAGAAGAGGACAACAGACAGAGTGTTGTTTATGTGTGATAAGCATCCCTTCCATTCCGACTTGCCCATGCAATATACAGCGTTTTTTTTTTTTCAGGTGTAAAATTTTTGCTCAAAACATTGATTGTGGGAACTCGTTCGAACCGCCTCAACGAGTCAGTACCCTCAACATATGTTCTGATCAAAAAAATAGATATACTCCTGTATACCACAGTTCTGCTCTATAAAAGTGGGATATGAGGTGGTAGATATTACATGGACATGTTATCCTGATGAAAACTCATCCTGAGCAATGATTTTGTTGAATTGTCAAAATTCATACATGGATGAAAAATCCGTAATGATAGGTAATGCCACGTAACTGAAGGCATTTATTCGGATCTGTCCGTATCCAATCAGTATCAAAACCGGCGAATCTATCCGACAATTAACGTACATAAGCATTTGTTGCGGACCGATACTGTTTCATATGTGCCGATTCGTTCGGTTACAGTCTTTGTTGGCGTACAGTTCTGTACTGATAACTTTCTAAACGTTTTAATATGGACATCTTGCGTCCAATGCTTACAAATATGCACGTGCTTTCAATGCGTTCATTTCGTGAGTATCACTAAATCGATCAATCAAGAGATCAATCGCTCGATCGATCACTCAACCGATCGATCAATCACTCGATTGATCAATCACCCGATCGATCGTAATCCATCACTTGACCGATCGATCAATCAATCATTCAATCACTTAATCAATAGTTAAATCAATATATCAATTAATCGAGCATCGATAAATCACTTGACCGATCGTGATCCTTGATCCATTGTGATCGAGCAATCAATCGATGAATCAAAACATGGTGGGTTCTATAATTTCTTCACATGCAGATGCAGAGCTAAGGCTTGGTTCTAGACACAGATGCGTTTGGCTACGGACATATTGTAATAAAACCCTTCATTTACATGTCGTTACATATCATTACGGATATTTCGTCCGTGTCGATTTTTTTTTATTTTCAAAATTAGGGCGCGGATTCTACGGACCCTGTGGATACAACACGTACATCTACGGCCATAAACGGATAAGATAGTTTACGAATTTGTTACGGATAATGTGACTGTCCTTTGACAATAATCATAGGGAGCTTACATCACATTGTACAGCGTTTTATTCGCAAGAGAGTGTGACATTGTGTATCTGAAGGTGTATGTCCTTATCGAAACGTAATATATGGTATCGAAAGTTATGTAGTCAAGAATCTTATTGGTATGCATCTGAATATATTCGTAACTATCCCATATGTATTCGCATTTATAGGTAACAGTTGGCCCCGGCTACAAAATTCGACGGATTACTACGTATAGTATCTGCAACTACCCACAGCATCTGTAAGTGCTAGTGAGACCCAGCACTTAGAGCAACAAATAAACTCTCAAGGACATAGTGTTTAAATTAGCCCGGAACCCTTAATATTATTTGTTTAGTGTGGCTCATCTACGAAGCTTTTAGGGAAAGGTGATACTTGTTTACGGTTTACGGAATCACATTCAGTCATTCATAATGTGAGTCCTGTGAACAGTGAGACGCACTTGGGACATATTGATGGATTTAAGGCAAGTTAGTTTCTTATGAGAACGCATTAGTATCGTTATCCTCAAAGTGTAATCATGTTGATTGTCTGCAGGGTCTATTGACTTAATGTCACATATCGTATTCGTTTGCTGACTAAGATGCCAGAAGCGAGTAAACAGAGAAGGCTGGACCATGTGAACTTGTGCCTTCAATGTTTATGTGCTTTCTAAACAGTTTGAATTATTTGTCTCTATCCGCCTTATTATATCTGGATGTTGGATATTTTACTAATCTACATGTACATATGTAAAGTTTATTTCAATATATTACGAAAACATGCCCGTGCAATATACAAAGGTAGTTTTTCAGAAGCAAAAATTGAAAATTTCAGGGGAAAAATTGATTGTTTAAATATTTTGACTCAAAACATACATTGTGGGTACATGTTAGAACCGCTGCAATCCCCTGTTAAAAGAAGGGTTTATGGGGGGGGGGTATACATTACACGGACATGTTTTCCTGATGTCTTCTTAGTTTTGCAGGACTCAGCAGCAACTCCGTTGTGTTATAGAAATCAACATTATGGTCTTTGTATTACTTTCCCTACAACCACTGACACACGCCACGAAGTTGTCGGTTAAATCGTCATTTTGCAACAGTTCTGTCTCTATACGCTCATTGGCATAATGTATTCACCTTAATATTTGAACGTACTGAAATAAAAATAAAACTGAGATCCAACATATGAATGAGAAAGCTCATAACATTTGCGAAGCTTTTAGGGAAAGGTGATACTTGTTTAAATGACACGGGCTTTATAGAAACACATTCATAATGTGAGTCTTGTTAACCAGTAGAGCACAACCGTTAAAAGGACATACAATATTTAGAAGGAGATATGCCTAATTACCATATATTTCGAACGAAATATACCCTATTATAATATATCTAAATTGACATATAATATGTCAATCTAAATATCATTATATATTTCGATCGAGATATAGTATTTCCTTCATCTGAACACGTGATCATTTTGCGTCATGCGCAGTCTCTCATCGAGTTTCGCATAGCGGGAAGTTTTGAATTTTGTGCAGAAACAAATTTCCAACAAAAAATCCAGCGTCATCGAAAAGTTCACCAGGGAAGTTATGTACAGTTTGGATTTGAATATGCTCGTCGTCCGATTTACATGAGTAAACACTATTTTACTTGCTGAACATAACGACATAAAGCGCTAGGGAAATTCCAAGAAGTGTTAATTATATCTAAAATGTTTGGACTGGTTAGATTATATGACTTCACGTCCATATCAGCAATTGTTCAGTCATATTGGGAAGGAGCCAACGCTTTCTGTATGTAAACCAGAAGTCAAGGAAGCTTAAAATTTTGCTCAATGGCTCTTCACGACAAGATAACGTACGATCTCGCCGGGGACCTCTCTGCACGTAAATAAATCATTCTTCTTCTTCTTCTTCTTCTTCTTCTTTCAAAGAATGACTCTACCACAATGCCAGGCAACAAGAATTTACCTCGAGGAACAGGCTGTTCAATGTGAGCGTGACTGCAAATGAAACCAGCGATCTCTCAAAGTTAACTAAACTGATAAGGACGGCAAACCGATGCGACTTTGCCCATCCCCGCCCATTCAGCATTGGGGCCGTGAGAAATAGATGGGCTGCCAGACAGAGCTTATAACTGAGTGATCGACTACACGATAACTGGTTAACCACTTAGGTCTGAAACTGCCTAGGAAAAGTTATAAGCTTTAGTTGTTGTGTGGTTATATGTCTTCAGCACGTATTTTTAAGCAAGGCAACATCCCAATATGACCATAGATGTAGCAACACATTCGAACAATAGACCTATATGATCGAATCCCGGGATCGAACAACATATTCACACTCGTCTCACAAATGCTCGGCGCGGGGCTCGAATCAACACTGGCCAGAGCGGTACCAGAATGCAACTCGGCAAGGGACCGTCAAACTCGGTTGCAATTACGCTACATGGCGATGGGTACATTATTTGCATGGCTCCTCGTCCTCCGGGGAGTTAATATGCCTTGCTCAAGGACAACACGGTGCTGCCAGTGCCACGGTGATCGATCACATGACCTCTCGATTCGGATTCCCATGCTTTACCACTACGTCACCACGCTCCCTATTTATTTTATGTTGGTTGGTTTGTTTGAATTAATGGTCATGTCGGGGCGCTGCCTCGATTTTATGGGACTTTTACCAAAATTTAGGACGTCATGACATCCAATAAGCGCTTCGAATATGACCACCAAACTATACCATCAATGCTTGTATGTGTGGATAGACTGACATGAACCACTTTTCCTGGGCAGGCTCAGACCTGAGCGGTTAACCAGTAATCAGATGGTCAGTCAGTAGCGAAGAAGCTTTGCTTGGAGGCACAAGCAGCCCATCTATTTCTTTTAGGTCCCAATGGAAGGACAGTAAACGAGGTCTCAACACACAGGAAACGAGGAAAATAGCTGATACACATTAGCATAATATAAGCCAAACGCGCGCCGGGTGTGTTGACAATAATGTAAAATTCAACATACGTCAGGAGCACATCGGAGACACGTTAGAAACGCGTTACATGCACGCTGGCACGTTAGAAACGCGTTACATGCGCGCTTTGTACGCTTAGTGTACGCCTCGGTGTACGTTGATATACGTCGCTGTTGGTCGGTGCTCACTCCACGCGCGTATGGGCTCAAAACACTTTTTAAGCATGCTTAAAATCTTTTCTCGAATCTCGGCGTGAATCGGTCGTGTGTCTAAGCTGGAAACGACCCTCACTCGGTTAGTACCTTCTACAACAGGTTAATCAGTTAAATACGTTTCGAATAAGTTCCACGCGCGATACAGGCGCGTTGAATACGCTTTGAATGCGTTTGGCGCATATTTTAGATACGCCAGTGTACGTATCATGCGCGTTCCGATTTAAAATTTACGAACTATTTTTTTTTTTTTTTTTTTTTTTTTTTTCAGTAACGTGCCCCAAGCGTGTATGAGACGCGCATTTAACGTTTGCTGCGCGCCTATAGCGCTTGCTTAGTGTTTGTTTGTTTATTTGAATTGATGCTTTACGTCCCAGTCAACAGCTAAGGTCATGTCGGGACGTTGCATCCACTTTATGGGACATTTAACCAAAGTAAGGATGTCATGACATTCAACAAGTGCTTAAAATATAACCATCCAACAAAGCCACTCATGCTTGTATGCGTAGACGGTTTGACTTGAAACCACTTTTCCTGGGCAAGCTTAGACCTGAGCGGTTAACCAGTAATCAGATGGTCAGTCAGCAGCGAACAAGCTTTGCCTGGAGGCACAAGCTACCAGTCTATTTCTTTATAGCGATGTCTTCCTGCTTAGTGTGTCTGGGACGTACCACAAAACGTACTTTATTTTTTCAGCGTTTTGATATTTTTTTTTTCATACGTCTGGCAAACGCTTCAGTCACGCGCTAATGTGTTACTGCCAAAACGAGTTTAAGAAACAAATTTTTTTTTATACGTCCAAAATCTTCATCGTGTTGAGATTTTTCATACGCCCGGGGCGCGTTTGGGTAATACGCTAATGTTCTATCTGCAGGAAACTACGGATTTATAAATTATAACGTTGATCGAATCGCCCGGTGCTTGCAAAATCATGCATTTTGTATCAGACCGAGAAGAAAGGCTTAACTTGTGGCTCTAGTTCAACAAAGATAATGGAAAATATATAAACTGTTTATACCACCCAGTAAATTTATATTACTGACCGCTCCGATTCGGTACATCTGTTGTAGTCCTACTTGTTTTATGTTTTGCTCCTTTTATGTACGTTTTCAAAGCGTTGTTGAATCGCAGATTTCACACCTGTGAAATCGGCGGCACTTAATAATAAAATCTGTGAATATCTGGTAGTATTTTCATATGTGAAAAATTTGTACCAAATTTTCACATGCGGGACGAGTCAGTGTTTTGACGTGTGAAGAATTGGTTTAGATTCATCACATATTTGAAGAACTGGTATCAATTTTACTCAGATGTGAAAGCTTGGTACAAAATGTTTACATATATTGCTACATGATATATTGAAGAATTGGAATCAAAGGCAAAACCACTTCAGATGGGTGGTTTTCGTGAGTGTGAAGAATACGTACAAATAGACCATGAAATTTGATTATATGCGCCTATCTCACATGCGTGTGAAATGGAATGAAATCCGTTACATACAAATTCGTTACCAATTCTTTGCCGGCTGGGAGGATTTGGTACCAATAATTCACATAAGAACTTTGCGAAATGTGAAAATTATGGTTCAAGAACGTGTTTTCGTGTGTTAGAAGATTTAGTACCGATTTGTGTCAATTCTACACATCTGAAAAAAAAAATCATACCAGTTCTTCACAGACGTTATATAAATTCGTACCGTCAGAAACAGAAAAAGTACAAATAGGCAATGATCAGGAAATGGCGCAATCAGAAAGAAATTCCCACTCCATAAAACGAGGGGTCGGAAAAACTAAAATGACACTTAGGCACTTATACCATGAAAACATGTCGTAAGCCAAGTGAGCAGCTATTCCCGAATGGGCGGCCACTCAGTTACCCGAACTTAACTAAAAATATGAAAACGTACATAAGGCTCAAACAGCACAAAAATTCGACTCCAAAACACAAAACAGTTAGAACCACAACAGAAGTATCGCCTTGGAACGATCTTGAAGACATTTGAAATTTTAGTATGAATTTCACCGCCCCCACCCCGCCATCGAAATTTAACATACACAAATGTCACACTTCCAAAATGTGCCTTGTTGGTACCTATTTTTACACAAATGTGAAATTAAAAAATGCGGTTCAATAAGGCTATCATCCATGTCGAGAGCGTCAACACGTTATTAGAATGGTGCTGGTACCGGTGAACCGATTTGAATTTATGCTTCCTGCGTCTGGATGCCTCAACTTTTTGATATCCCGGAACATCTCTGACATATTGAAATGAGAGAAGGAACTATATAAGAATGATTGCTGGAAAACAAGTAGGTAATGAACCAGCATTTTTAACGGAGTGGGGACTTGTTTACCGATGGCAAAGCTTCATACGATGAGATGGTTCATGTATCTTGGCGAGTTCTAGCACACTGGAGTTTTCAAAAATAAGCAACTCGATGATCGTGTTCGCATGGCGGGGTAACACAGTCCTCTATGGCACAGCGGATAAGCTAAATGCGCTGTAAAAAAGGAGTCATGAGTTCGATCCCATGCTTCTCCACTCGTCCGGGTGAGACTTAAAGCCGAGTTCCCACGACGATCTCCCATGACAAACTGATGACAAGGACGTATTGTGACGAGGCTACAGACTTTGTGACCTTTTTTTAAGTCCAAGGGACCTAGTCTTCAGACCTGACTGTCAGATAAAACCTGAACACACGGAATCGTTTAAACACCACCAAGATGATATTTAAGTTGTTTGTCCGTCGCCAGGTTGAACTAGGCTCATGTTAGTTGCAGACTAAGTTGCGGGCATATTCCAATGGATATAATATCTAGATCAACAAATTACATAGATCAGCTAGATAAGCCACAATCCGTTACACTTCATCACCTAGCTCTACTTCCGCGTGGTGTGGAGAGTTATCAAGGAACACCGACGGAAACATGTTGCTAAGGGGCGAAAAAATGTGAAAATATACGTCAATTGAGACATTATATGTCAAACGAAATATATATTTTAACCGGATGTAGAGCTGTATATCTCGAAGTAGATATTATATTTAAATTCAAATATTTTGTGTTTATATCTAGATTTAGATACGGTATCTAGTTTTAGATACTATATTAAAAAGGAGATATTTTGACAGTATATATCAATTTAGATATAATATGTAAAACGAAATATAGATAAGCCGGATGTAGAGTTATATATCTAGAAGGAGATACTATATGTAAATTCAAATATTTTGTGTTTATATCTAGATTTAGATATGATATCTAGTTTTAGATACTATATTAAAAAGGAGATATTGTATTTTGTTTTAACGGTTGTGCTCTACTGTTAACAGTGAGACACACTTGGGACATATTGATGGAATTAAGAGAAGTTGGTTTCTTATGAAAACGCATTAGTATCGATAACCTTAAAGTGAACGGCAATCATCTTGAGTGTTTGCAGGCTTTATTGGCATAATGTCACATATCATATTTTGTTTTGCTGACGAAGATGATGCTAAAATACATAAACAAAGAATGCTGGGTGGCAGGAACCTCTGCCTGCCTTTAACGTTGATTCGACTGAACAGCTTGAATTATGTGTATCTTTTCCGCCTCAATTTGTATCTAATGATGCACATTCTATCTACATGTTCGTATTTTGTTTAGAAACATGGTATCGAGTTTCTTCAGATGACGTAAATCAGCAAATCTATAAAGTTAGATTTTACGTATAATACAAATAAATGCATACATGTATTTTGTCATCCACACGCTGTCATTGGTAAAGAATATCAACATTAACACTTTAGCATGTGCGTGAGAAACCCATCTATTTGGGATTTCAACCAGGTCCGATACAAACTAGGCTGTACAGTCACATAATAAAGATAGAAGCTTGAACCTTTGGATTTAAGTAGAAGAAGAGTTGTACTATCCGTGTGGTGAAAACAAAGGCGCTGATCAGCCGTGCATTGACTGCACAGCTGATCTGCGTCTTTGTTTTCGCATATGCAAATTGTCGGCGAGGCGGTTCTAACACGTACCCACAATGTATGTTTCGAGCAAAAATAAGAAAAATATTCAAAATGTTCTTATGTAATTTTCAATTAATCTCTGTATATTGCATGGGCAAGTTTTCGTAATGGAAACACCAAACATGAGCTACTGCAATATGCGACTGCAACAAGCATTTTCACAAAAATGTTGCAAATTAAAAATTTAACATATTGGTTCAAGGCAGACGATTTAAAACTGGTTTAAATTAAAACGATGTCTAGACAATGGTTATAAAACAATCAATTACCTCTAAATTCCAGAACAAAATGTGCGCTGCAGTTAAGAAGGAACGTAACACGCCACAATACGCTCAAAGCTAATTAAAACAACTGGCTTTATGATACTTTCTAGTCTTTACTGCTTGTTAAATTGGATATGTTCATTGCCCTACAGCAACTTTTAGACAATGAATAATACTTTTGCATAGGAAAAGTATTATCCTGACACCTTTCTACAATGTATAAGTATTCTCTCTATACAGACTTACAAAACAACAATTCTCTTGATACACTTCTATATCCATCGCCAGTTTTCAGAGTTTTTGCTGTTTTTTCTTAATCATTTTGCTTGTCACAATAAATTCTTATAAAGAAGATAATTGCTTTTGTAGCAGTGCGAAGAAGATAAACTTTTTGATTGTGGTCACCTGTTTGTTTCAAGAATTAGATGAAATTTGCCTCTGATTTCAACTTTGTTTTAAAATTAAACAGTGGATGCAGTGCTGATTAGACTAAATGAAATGCTGATTTGAGTCTATTAAGATTTTAAGGTGGCTTTTTTCAATTTCGAGAATTTCAATATATATGCATGTGCATACTTTCTTCATTTCATCAAAATATTTTAGGTACCCACATGTTGAGTACCCACCCACCGTGTAAAATTCCACAATTTACGAATACATGTTCATACAAATGAACACCAAAAAACTTATGAGTACTCACAGACCACAACAATTTCGTACTAACGGTTTCAAGTATTGACTCAAAATTTCATGAACAAGCTAAAATCTGAATACCCACAATTTTATGCGATTTTGAATCTTGTGAGCACTCTTACAGTAAAGACAAACATAATTTGTCCATGCTTTATGTTAAAACAAGATAAGTTTCCAACATTTTGATATCCACTCATATTTATATGCACTTTTGAATACCCACATATTTTGAATACACTCAGACTTGAAGACTCATTGAAAAATTCAAGTACCTAAATGTTGTGTAGTATCATCTCTAAAATATTTATATCTTATTATTTGCCACCAATTCTGGTTGCCTACAAGATTTGATATTTCATTATATTCACACTTTTGAGTACCCACATGTTTTGGGTACAAACAAATTTGAATACCACAAATTTCAACTTCACAAAATTTGAGAAAATAAAAAGGATAGTTTCAAAAATTTCGAAAGCGCTACCAAATTTGGAATAGCCCAAATTTTGAGTACCCATATATATATTAATACCCACTAGCTTCTAACACAAAATAGGCCAAGAGAAAAATGAACAAAAAATGAAACCTGTAGAAATCTGATATCAGACATCTGGAGACCAGCTTTTTCACAGTCTACTGATAATGATGATAAAAACTGAAAGCTACAAGATATTTTCTAAGATTTATTACAGGCTCATTCAGCTCCATTGGAGCTATACGAGCGTATTTTGGCGATGTAGTCAGATAATAATAGGATTTTGATGTGATTAAATTATGCAACTATGTATTATATTTAAGCCTGATGATCGAAACTGTATTTAGCATTGCAGTAATCATGTACATCACTTTTGACTGGTCAATACCTTTTTCATCATCCTTTTTGATAATATTCCCAGACATTTAATACAGGTACACAAAACTGTAACTATAAACATGGATTTTCAATGCATTTGTGTGCATTTTTGAAACAATCCCGTTCGGTATGCCCTGAAACTACAACGAGGGGAAAGCTCAGTTGCAACATTATATAAAATTCACATCAAAATTGTCCCATTGAAATTCGTGGTTACGCTTGAAGCAAACCCGTTCGCTATGCCCTGAGCATACAAGCATGGAAAAATCAACACTATAAAAAATCACTACAAAAATATCCCATTGCATTTGCGATAAAGTTGGAAACGATCCCGTTCGCTATGCCCTGAAACTAGAATGAGGGGACAACTCAACATTTAATTTATATAAAATTCAAAACATAAAGAACCTATTGCATTCGTGGTTAACTTTGAAACAATCCTGTGCGCTATGCGCTGAATATACAACGAGAGGAAAGCTCAGCATTTTATAAAATCCACATCAAAAAGGTCCCATTGTATTCATGGTCACGGCTGAAACAACCTTGTTCTCTATAGCTTTGCCCTAAGACTAAAATTAAAAGGTTAAACTTACCTTTCTGTTCGTGCTTTGTGCTCTCCAGTACTTCATGTATATCCTTATCCTCCGCAGATGTCCGCAAGTACTTTATCTCCGGCATGAAATTATCCGACGACAAATATATGAATATAACATTCCCTAACTCCGTCCATTTTTCGTCCATTGAGGCAATAATCAGAATATTTCTCCACTGGAAATGATTCATGACCGTCACCACGGCGACTGCAGTTTGTTCAAATCCACTCCCCACGGAGAACACGTGCTGATTTTCAAAATGCAACAATGGGCTGAATGGTGATACGTACGGCTGATTGAATAACAGTGCATATTTAATGAGTAACTGATCTACAGGGTAATCAAGTGGACCAACATACACGTCAAATGATTTATTTTGAAAAGTCTCGAACATTTCTCTCTCGTCGATAGTATTTATATCACAAACGTGAATGGACACAATTTCAAAATTGTTCGACAGGTTGTAAGTTCGAAACTCGGAGAGTAAAGTATTGTTTAGTAGATCGTCGACGTGTATATGATGATGCTCGTCACAGTTTGCGTAGAAATAGGCGACCGTTAAATTCTCAGAAACACACTTATAAAACTGAAGTAGTATCAAAACTGAAGAAAAATATAGTAAATGACGAAAGTCGCCCATTTTAGTCACCATACCATTCTAAAGAGACGAATAAATACCAATTATACGAGAGGAACGTCATAGAAGCATAATCCACAGCTGCGTGTTTGCAATTTTTCACAATAGGATGCACCAGTTTCTATCACAGATGCACGCGTTTCACTGTGTCGTACATGTTTAAAATACATTCGTATCCGTTGATACAAAGTGGTTGAATTTGTTGTCACATTTGTATAGTCAAGCACGATTTTTACTCGAAGGAAAGCATCATGTTCACATACGTACTAATGACTTTTTGTCACACTTCAATGTTCACAAGACGCTTACATGTCTAAATAGCACTGACAAACGACGACATAGATACATCTGTATAATCTTCTAATATATCGGCTTATTTAACTGATTCGTAGTTTCTAACATCGTTGACATTCATGTGAGCCTTTGCATAAAAAAACAAAAAACAATTTAGATTCTTGACCAGGTCCGACACAAACCGGCCTGTACAGTCATAGTTAGAAGCAGGTTAAAATGTGAGAGTTTGATTCGAAGAAGAAGAGGGATTATACTATCTGTAAAAGCGAAACTAAAGACGCTGATCAACTGTGCAGTTGCTGCAAAGCTGGTCTGCATCTTTGCTTTTTTCGCGTCTGATAATTCTTGGTTTGTGACATAGTTGACAGTCGTGTCATTGTAATCAAGCGGAAAAGAGAATCATGATTTTGATTTTCAGCCTCATGGATTTACAGATGTCACTTAACATGGAAAAATCTTAGCCATGTCCCATTACGAAAACTTGCCCATGCAGTAAACAGAGACTTTTCGAGCTTTAAAAAGTGAAAATTTTTGACGGAAAATTTTGCATTTTTTTCTTATATTTGCTCTGAAACATAGATTGTGGGTACTCGTTAGAACCGCCTCAGCGAGCGAGGCGGTTCTAACGAGTACCCACAATCTATGTTTCAGAGCAAAAATAAAAAAATAGGTATACCCCTACATACCCCAGTTTTAATATATATAAGTGGGGTTTAAGGGGGGTATATGTTTCACGGACATGTTTTTCCGATGTGAAACATTGCTCCTAAAAGTTTCGAACAAGTAGAAGAGCTGATAACATAGATCATGCCTTGGATTCAGGATGTAGCATGTATATATGATCATATGATTTTTGACCACATTTAGTTTAAATGGATACACAAATTAGTGATCTGTTCCTTTTAGCCTTTTATAGCAACATAATGCTTCATTAAAATGTTGTTCATGTAATGCCTGAGACCTAAGAGGATTGAATTCACTATATAAACCGAGCCTAGTTTAGATAATTCAATAAGTATAGACATATCCGAAACAAATGATAATCCATGTCGATCTGTAAATCGCACGTCTTCACTTTGGCATCTTGCTGATCTATGATAAAATGATCGATCCTTGTTTTTCGGATGAGGATAAATTTATCGATCACTCGTATGGCATAAAGCCGGGCATAAAGAGACATCCGTTACATTAAGTACAAATTATACTTATTTATCACATTTCCGTGGAAAATTCTTCGTATGCGAATAATCCCAGTGTTGTATTTTCTCTGTTCTGTTAACTGTCAGCAAACCAACTTGAAGGGATTAGTATCTGCAACAAAAAGAAATAAAAAGTAACATATATTGGAACGAAAAAGCAAAGGGTACAAAATACAAACTGAATTGTCAAGAATGACCAATTTATAAGAAAATGTAAGGCGAGTCAACTGGCTACGACATCAAGAAAACATGTCTGTAAAATGTGTATACCCTTATACCCCACTTTTATATAGAAAAAACTTGGATTTGCAGGGATAGACGTAATTTTCTTATTTTTGATCCAAAACATACATTGTGTGTACTCGTTAGAACCGCCTCTAGAACCGCCTCGGTGAGGCGGTTCTTACGAGTACATGTACCCACAATATATGTTTTGAGCAAAAATATTAAAGAATATCAAAATTTATCTGATGAAAAATTTCATGTTAACTTTAAATTTAGAACTTTTAAAATCTCTGTATATTACATGGGCGTGTTTTCGTAATGAGCGTATAAAGTGTATAAATTGACTAGGTGCATGATTCTTCCTAAGATTATAATTTTGGCGCCATCACGGCCGTGCAAACTCTCACAATGTTTTTGGTAGGGTAACCACATTACGAAAACATGCCCATATGATATACAGTAATTTTTTCAGGTCAAAAATCGATAATTTTCAGAGGAAAGTTTTTGATATTTTTCTTATTTTTGCTCAAAACATAGATTGTGGGTACACGTTAGAACCGCCTCGCTAACGAGTACCCACAATCTATGTTTTGGAGCAAAAATAAGAAAAATACCTATACCCCTGCATACCCCAGTTTTACTATATAAAAGTGGGGTTTAAGGGGGTATTTATTGCACGGGTATGTTTTCCTGATGATAACATTCATAGGACATGTAGTGCTTGTAAGGTCAATTTGTCACTTTGCAGTAGAGATGTGCTTTCTTTGTATTGTTATTTCAAACTAATTTTATAACCAGACCTTAAATCAGTTTAGTTAGATATTATTCTGTGAACACACTATCCAGATAAACTGAAACTAGCATCGTGACTTGATTAATTAGTTTAGCTTGTATCTGTTTACTGTTAAATCAAGGATTATTGATAATTAATCAAATTAATCAGCGCGTGCAGAAATAATCCTCTTTATTGCGAGATTTTGTCGCCTTGCGATAACGGTTATTAACATCCAAGATGGGAGCTGTAAAAGATTTTCGCACTTGATTAAGGGATTTTAACGACTTACGTGAGGACGGCCAGTGACCTACATGATGTTTAATGCTGATATAAAGAACAATAAGACAAGGGATAGTTCAATTTAAATTATTTTTAGAATTTACTGCAAGTCAAAAAGTTAATGTAAAAGAAAATTTTATTATTAATCCATTTTCTGAGTCGAGCTATTTAACTTTATCAATAATATTTGAGCCGTCTCGTGGGAAAACCAACAATGTGGTTTCCGAATAGGTCTGACACAAACCGGCCTGTACAAGCACAGAAAAGAGCTAGAAGCTCGAAATTTCGGATTTAACTAGGAGAGGAATTGTACTATCCGAGTAGCGAAAACAAAGGCGCTGATCAGCTTCGCGGTTACCGCGAAGCTGATCTGCGTCTTTGTTTTCGCATTTTCAGATTGTTGGTTTTCCCATGAGGCGGCTCATTCAATTAAGGTCTTCAATGATGTCAAAAATGTTAAACTGTTCAGAAAAAATCAAACTAGCACTTGTCTTCTGTGTGCAGCTTATTAATGTACATATAACAGGGCCCAGAATTACAATTACACTGAATTACAGAATTACAGAATTACAATGCTTGGAGTGAACATTTCTTACTGACTGCGCCATTTCCTGATCGTTGCCTACTTTTACCTTTTACTTGAAGTTAAGGCCCACCTTAGTTAAAGTGACAAATTCCATTAAAATCAATAACTGCATTCACGAAAATATACAGGGTATGTAAAATGAAATGTCATTTACTTAATACGAGATTTCAGTATGATATGTGTGTTTGAACTGATGCTTAACGTCCCAGTCAACAGTTATTGGTCATGTCGGGACGCTGCCTCCATTTTATAGGACTTAAACCCGAAATTAGGACGTCAGGACATCCAAAGAGTGCTTCGAATTATACAACCCAACTAAATCAGCATGTATGGATAGTTCGACATGATCAGTATGAATAAGATGCGTTGTTTTGGATGCTGAAATTCGCCACCTTAACTAAGGTCTTCCAGGTATTGAAATATAGGTGACATTTTTCCAATTCGGATTAGTTGATTGCTAAATAATCGGTTAATATGTCTTTTATTAATACTTTGAGTCAATTTCTGAGAAGCTAAATATCTTGTACCCTTTTATTGCCCGTGAATGACTATTGCACACACTTGCCTACACTTCATGTTAGAAAAGTTGGTACTTGTAGAGCTGTTATGTAAAATCGAAAACTGAACATTAAAAGGTACAAGTAGGCAGTGATCAGGAAAATGCGCAATCAGAATAAAACACCCACTCCAAGAACCCAGGTGGGTAACTAAATTGACGATTAGGTACTTATACTAAGAAAACATATCTTAAGCCGAGTGAGCAGCTATTTCCCAATAGGCAGTCACTCAGTCACCCTAACTTAACTAAAACAATGAAAACGTACATAAGGATAATAAAACACAAAAATCGACTCCAAAATATAAAACAAATAGAGCCACAACAGACGTATCGCCTTGGAACGATCAGTAATATAAAATTACTAGGGGGGGGGGGCTTTAAAATTGTCGAATACCTTCTCCTCTACCGTCTGGATCAGACATGTTTTATGTACATTGTACCGTAGATAATGTGAAGTAAGCAATACATGCAATCAGAAACTGGGGCAATGGGAACCAACGTCACAACCAATTGATCATCTGTAACTGTATAACCTGGCCCATTATCCAGATTATGACTTTTGTCCTAACGTTTTAGGGATGTAAACTTTATGTCGGTAAAACCATGTTTTGATTAATAAAAGTGCATTGTATATTATACGTATACCCAAATTAATTTATGTTCATCAGGAAAACATGTCCGTGCAATATATACCCCCTTAAACCCCACTTTTATATAGTAAAACTGGGGTTTGAAGGGGTATACCTATTTTTCTTATCTTTGCTCCAAAACATAGATTGTGGGTACTCGTTAGAACCGCCTCGGGGAGGCGGTTCTAACGTGTACCCACAATCTATGTTTTGAGCAAAAATAAGAAAAATATCAAAATTTTTCTCACGAAATTTTCAATTTTTACAGGTGAAAAAATCTCTGTATATTGCATGGGCAAGTTTTCGTAATGTTCTAGTGTGAAGTTGCAATGGCAGATTTATAGTGTTTGAAAATATTTTGCTGATTTACTTAAGTGCTACTTTACTGTAACAGTTAACTATTGGGTCAAGAAATTTTATCCAACATTTAATGCGTGATATGTCTTCCTCTTCCTATTTGTGTCCCAATATAGGGCGAGTTTGACGGCAAAAGTCAGTAATTAGGTTGATTTTCATCACGACTTATGGCTTATAATGCTTATATTTTATATCGAAATATATCTAGGATCTTCATGTCCATTTCACAAATGTGTTTACAATTTGTATGCCCTGTCATTTTCATCTGAATAGATGCGTCCGACCTTTAGTCCGTCTTAGTTTAAAATATAACTAAAACTGCAATTACTTCAGTTGGCGTCAACTGGCGTTTCTGTATATAAGCTGAGTAGAGAGTTTGAAAGCAAGCGATACCGTCTTGTTATTGTTTGACGTGTTTTACGCAGTTATGTAGTTTTTTCACAGTTCACTTGATATAAAAAAACGACCGAAAAGAAACAGAACAGCATTATAGTTCAACCTCTGTAACAGCTGGTGGTACATGTATCTTTACAATTTAGAATAAACACAGAATATGCACGCATGTAATGTTATCTGTTAAGTGCCAGTCCCACTGAATCGTAAGTAATTGTACGATTGCCTAATAATAAGTTTATTGATAAGACTGTGTATGCAAAATTTATAAAATGTTTTCCAGCGTGTTTCTGCATTCTAAAATTGCATATCGGGGTCAAAGAAATGACCCCCAAATTAATATTAGGTCAATCGTATAGCAATCTTAACTCATTTAAGCCTGGTGTCCCTTTTATGGGACATAGGCAAACAGAATAGCCCGCAAAACGCGGCGTCCCATCTGGGGCTATTCTGTTTGCACAGAGAATTTTCATCGAAAAATGAGATAAAAAAATGAAAAACACTCCTAACACCCCTAAAAATGAAAATGGACTCATCCAAATGATCCATTCGTCAAATATGGGTTAAGCGATTTTAAGCGCAGTGGGACCGGGACTTTACAGGCCAGACGCGATATTCTGTCGCTAATTATTCATTGCTAATTTACAGTTTCATCTTTAACGGCGAAATCGGTATTACATGTAAATAAAGAATGGATAGTTTTGTGCCACAAGAAATCGCCAGGCCAGTATTATGATAATACAGTGTTATGTTTTAATATCATGGTTTTTAAGTGATCGACGTTTCGTATGTATTAAAACAATATTAAAATAATAAAAAAAGCCTCATCTGTTTCTAAAGTAAACTTAAATATATACATGTATACAACTTAATGAAACTATCTAATACTTAGAAAAATTTCGAATCTGGAGTAATACTGGCCAGTTTTTTTTTGTTTTTTTTTTTTCAGTTTTCACAACGGATTCGAAAAATAAGAACACACTATTTTTCTTTTCACGATTCAATCAATTTTCCAGCGAAACGGTCGAAAAGAGACAACGTAATTTAACCATATTTCCACCCATTACGAAAACTTGCCCATGCAATATACAGAGATTTTTGAGCTTAAAAAATTGAGAAAATTTTAGCCGAAAATTTTTGATATTTTTCTTATTTTTGCTCAAAACATAGATTGTGGGTACTCGCTAGAACCGCCTCGGCAATATGTTTTATAACAAAAATAAGAAAAGTAGGTATACCATGGCATACCCCAGTTTTGCTATATAAAAGTGGGGTTCAAGGAGGTATACTTCACACGGACATGTTTTCCTGATGCATTGTATCTTCCATTACCAAAGCAGGTGCTATCCACTCACAATGTTTACAATTTAGAATAAGCACAAATCATGCAGACATTGTATGGTATCTGTTAAGATGATAATGCAGTATCATGTTATAATATCATTGGCATTGAATTGTGGGTGTTTCGACGTGTTACGGAAATTTACATAAAACCTATAAGACTTAGAAAAGTTTCGCATTTAGTCTATCACTGACCCGTATTATATAACGGATTTGAGAATAAAAATATAATGTGTGTTTGTTATTTTTATTATTAGTCCTGCAGATATCCAGCTTGACCCGGAAATGTGGTTCAAACTTTTTTTCTTGGCTGATTCTTGTTGCTTAGATGTTACCATTAAAGAATCTGACTGATGTCGCCTTGACATCATTGAGCATTTTGAAAAAAACAAGATGTCGGCCAAGATGGCGGCTCAATGTATGGGATGGTCATAATAAAGCTTCTATCTGCACTAGGGGCATATTTTATTTACAAATATTTGACATAATTTCATAAATTGAATGTCAAGGACCATTTTCTGCTAGCATTGTCAATTATATCAAGAATGCTTCCAAGATGGCTGCCAGAACGCAATATAAAATGACAATAATCAGCATTATCTCAAATTGGTGTACTTTAAATACTGAAAATATTACATTTATCTGTATAGTAGGTGCTTTTGATTAGAAGTTGTTTTCTTTTATATTTTCGGAATACCAGATGACGTCAAAGATGGCTGTCAACTTCAGATTCGTCGCAAAGATGCTACAGAAGTTGATTCCATAGTCATTTCATTTGCAAAGCCTTTAAGTCCAGTTTCCATCAGCATAACATGGGAGACGACACCGCATGAAATTTTAATGTGGTTTCCAATTATCTTAGCCATGCTTGTTCAGAAACTGCATGATGCCACCCTGGCATCATTGAACGCTTTGGAAAATATCATGAGACGTTCGAGATGGTCGCCATAAGCAAGAATATAGAACCCCAGAGTTGAATATACACGCTTTTTGTGTTCAATGCTCCTTTTATGTTGTAAACTTCATAATAAAGATTGTTCTAAGTTTTGACACCCACATTATTCATGTGTAATAATTATAGTGCAAGATGGTGGCCAAGATGGCTGCCATAATCACAATATGTGTATAAGAGGTATTCTCTTATTAAAACACATTCAATTGCTGCATATAACTAGTGCATTGTGTTTGAAATGCCAATTTCTTGTTGTTTACATAACAGTGAAGTCCTTTGGTTTTAGTTATGACCCAACATCTTATAAACAAAGAAAGATGACGACCAAGATTGCCGCCATAATTAGTGTATGATTTAAAAGAACGCAATATTAAATGACAATAATGAAAATACCATTCATGTGCTGCATATTCCAAAATGTCATGTACGTGGGGTGATCGGAAAGTACGTATAAAAATGTGGTCATTTCTTTATCTTTTGTTATTTCGAGATGAAATTTCATCAAATAATGCAGCAATATATATGCTATTAATCCATTGCAATAACGCATGCATAAAACGCGCACGTGCGTTGCAGCTGTCGTTATGGAAACACTGCCTAACGTCATCTGCGCAACGTAACGTCGAAATTTTATTCTTATTTCAAAATACTTCTTAGTTCAAAGTATTGTAACACCCGTTTTGATTGCCCATGCCCACATTTTATTTTATTCTCATTAACTGCAACGTACACGGCTTATATTTGTAAAGTTACGAGGTTGTTTATCGAATGGATTTGTCTGTAGAGTCTTGCAAATACCGACTGTGTCAAATAGACAAAAATGTTAAGATTTTCGAAAAGGTTGCATTTTCGGAAGTCATTATTTTAAAAGTATATATTTACTGCAAGCTCGAAACATATCTATTCTTGACATTGTCTCTACTACTTATAGTTTATGCCAGTCTTTTATCATTTCGTTAAACATCGGCCAGAAAACAAGGTATTGAATTTAAGTTAACAAAATGAAATCGACGATCTTGCATATTTTACGCTAACCTGTTGCATTCAATTTCACCGTATTAGTAGATAAAGCACCAGAATGCCGTATATTTTCGAAAACTGGTCAATCAATGTTAGAAAATTAGTTCCCATTAAAAAATGTCGACCAACTTTCCCAACCCCACCAAATACACTAACAAAGTCAACCCAGGGGTACAGGTGCGCCGGGTCACGTGAAGTGACGTCATTACGCTGCCTCGTGCATGAACGTCTGACGTCATTGTTTTAAAATGAGAATGGCATTTAATTACAAAAGGACCAATGTTTATTCGTACTAAATTTCATATCAATCGGTTGACGCAAACTTATTTTACAGCATTTTTATACGTACTTTCCGATCACCCCTCGTATTTGAAATGCTCATATGATATATAATGCTGTGAACAGCATGAATTAGTTTTTATTCTCACATAAAAATAATGAGCCAAAATGGTGGCCAAGATGGCTACCATAATCTTACTACATTAGGACACAAGCATTAGCTTTAAAAAAGCTAGCCGTTTTTAGCCCTATAGTTATTGGATGAAAGGTGTAACACTACAGGGTATCTGGTCGAACCACAACAGAGGCACCCTTCTTTGAACTTGAACTGGATCTATAGATACGCATGGACACGGCAGCATTTTACGGGTATAAGAACACGTCTTTGGTCGTAACTTCACAACTCTTCATGTTCGCAAGATAGACATACTTTAACTCGGACAATTTAGCGGTCTCATTATGTCCTCGGAAGGCTCTGCCGATAGAGGGCTGGATAGATCGCGTTAGACGTGCCTTTGCTTCTGATATCAAACGATAATAAGTTTTTAATGATGTTCTATGATGTTCTCTCAGTTAATGCAGTAATGTTTCCTGGGGACGTTGGCCCGGGAGATCCACAATTTGAACATTCGGTCATGATCTTACTAATTTCTTATCATGAGAAGCAGTCAGCAAATGCGATCAGCACACTGACATGCGGTTCTCTATTAGGATTAGTTTGCACGCTTTTCGCCAGCTAATGACTACTGATTCAAGAATTACCACTACCATAGGGAATTATTGGTCTTTCTGTATTTGGTGGTTAATTTTGTTATATACTAAGATCAACAGCTAAAGTCACGTGGAGCCGAGACCCCAGTTTAAAGTTTCATTCAACTGATGATGCAGGGCCAACAACCGGTTCTTAATCTCAATTAATATGTGTTTATGTCAACTCGTATATATGCGGTCATTTGTGAACTACCACAGGTACCACACATACAAATACTTTACAAACTTAACTACTACAGGATTAGTGGATCTACTCGCAAGTGGATCGCTTCATGGCTCTTTGAGTGCTGTCAAAAAGTGGTGTTAGATAGCCAAGCCTCAGGTCCAGTACCGGTCTTATCTCGTGTCACTCAAGGATCAGTATTGGGACCGGTCATGTTCTTGATTTTCATTGATGATCTTCCGGACAATATCAAGTCACCTGATTACCCGTTTGCTGACGATTGTGTTTTGTATAGAAATATTAATTCACTCACGGATTGCCAGATTCTCTACAAGATGACCTGAATAGATATGCACAATGTGAGACTGATTGCCAGTAAAATTTAACGTCACCAAATGTCATTCAATGAAGAGAAGATGGCCTCATCCATTCTTATTGAAAAATAACTTACTCTATCATTCAATAGAGCTACAAAATGCTGGGTCTTGGTCTATATTCACAGATAGTAACTTTCAAGAAAGGATGCTTACATGTACTAGATAAAGTCAAACTGATGAAAAACACACGCACTGATCAGGTTCAGACCTACATCTTGTGTAACAGTAGCAACAACTAATACGAATGATTAAAGACATTTCAAGCAGAAAAGAAAATGTGTAAGCGTCATACACGGCCGTCTATGCATTGCTCAAGATATAACTTCTTAAGTCAGTGAAAACTGAAACACAGACGCTTTATAAAGGGACATCAGAGGAGGGAAGAACCTTAAATACGTTGGGTTAGATGGTAAAACGTCTGAATGAGTCTCCTTCCTTCTTGCAGTCCATGCTGTTTCTGCTAGGATGTGATACAGTTACCTATTGTTGTTGGTGCATAGGAGAAATGGGGCAGTCTGAAAACACTTTCAAAGGGTTTCATACCTGACAAGTTTTGGTGAACTGAGTTAGCCTTTACCAGATAATATGAAAGAAACGACCGCTTTGGATGATGTTATGACAGCACCGTAGATACATCTAGATACAATGTTTGATGTGAAAATGGTAAACAACAGCTAAAACTCTCACTCTTAAGGCATATTACCACCAAAAAGTAGCAATATCTGTAAGAATGAGCAGACATTATCGAGGTATGGCTAACATCAACAATGAAACATGGAACTCTGAATGTTTTTCCTTAAAGCTGATAACCAATATACATTTGCAATATGCTAGGCTAAACCTTGATCATTTTGTGAAAGTTGAGCATATAATTGGCTATTAATGTTATAACTTATGTTATTTTAGGCTCACTATGTTGAAGATAATGTATGTGCATATTCAAGAATTACCATTACCATAGGGAATTATTGGTCTTTCTGTATTTGGTGGTTAATTTTGTTATATACTAAGATCAACAGCTAAAGTCACGTGGAGCCGAGACCCCAGTTTAAAATTTCATTCAAAAGACTGGAAAAGCCAAGGCTTGACCCCCCCCCAACCCCTGACATACATTTCGATTGCTTAATCACAACTTCACAGTAACTTATAACTGTGGATCCTGCTTTTGAAATGGTCTAGAAATGTGTTAAATAAATAGCAATTACGTATGCCAGCCAAGCACATAAGGCTGTTGCCTTACAGAAACAGCCATCTTGGATGACATCTTAGGTTCAGAGTGTTCTAATAATGGTCTTAAACATATCTGCACATGCCAATACAATATAAGATTAACTTACAAGATAAAATGAAAACAAAACGCACAAGTACTGATTATTACATTTTATTCTGCGCAAAAATTCCATTTGACGGCCATCTTGGATCTCATGATTATTTTCAAAAATCATTTTAGGTATGTGATTTATCAGGCAACTTCAAATGTATGTTTTAACAGCCAAATGTGGCAAATAGAAACAAGTATTCAAGCCCCAGGCATAGCAAAACAAGTGATAACATATATTTGGCGGCCATTCTAGACGCCATCTTGAATAGCTCAAAATGCTCACTGATGACAAGGTGACATCAGTTAGATTCTTGAAGGACAAGGTCTTGGCTACAAGAATCAGTCAAGAAAAAAAGTTTGAACCCTATTTCCGGGTTCCGATAAAATACCCCATAAATCTGCAGGACTATATCATATTATTTTTATTATTATTATTATTATTATTTTTCATGAATAAACACAGAACACGCAAGCATGCTATATTATCTTCAGAGATGATGATGCGTTGTTATGTTTTAATATCATGACAATGAATTTTGAGTGGTTCATCATTCGACAGGTATTAAAACAAATATTGCATTAAAGGAATAATTCACAGTACATGTTTCTTATGTTAACTATATGTCTATAATCATAAACTACTCTCTTAAAAGTAAACGAAAGTAAAAGTCAGGAAATTTCTCAACCAGAACGAAAATTGTGTTTGAATTTAGAATCGTTTCGTCTTTGGTAGAACAGTGACCCGTTTTTCATGACGGAATTGAAAGGCAAGAAAACACTACCTTTCGCTTCACTATTCAATCATTTTTCCAGCGAAACGGTCGAAAAGAGACAACGTAATAACCATATTTCATCCCATTGTATCTTCTGTTGCAATAACAGGCGCTTTCTACTCTAAAACACTAACAATTGAGAATAAATACAGACCATGCAGACATGTTATATTATCTGCGATTTTGATAATGCAGTGTTGGCATTGAATTGTGAGTGTTTCGGATCCATTTAAAAACTGAATTAAAGTATCTAAGACTTAGACAGGTTTAGCCTTTGGTGTTACACTGGGCCGTTTCTTTTTTTTCTTCTGAAAATAATAAAAAAAATACTGTCATTCATATGATCCAGGGTATATCATATAAATGAAAATTGGCAAAAGAAATAGTTAAACCAGTGGTAACGATCTTGCAAAGCAATATTAGTTTTAGCTTTTAGGTGAAAAAAAAGTAGTAAAGGGTATGGGCATAGCAAGTAAATTTATACAAAAATATGCCGAACACGAACCAGTTTTTACAATTTTGGGTGACCGTTTTTTTAGAAGGAGTATAGCACTTATTTTCTGTGAGCGAGATGTTACATGCGCACATAACAGGTACATGCTGAAATATGGGTGCCCATTCCTAATTAAGATTGGTTGATCGCGAAACGGTCGGATAGATAAATGAAAATTGTCAAAAAGAAATAGCACACTATGTAAAGTTAACCAATTGTTTCTATTCTAATGCAGAAACAAGTGGCGCCCTCCTAAAACGTTTACACGTTTAATTGCACGCCGGTTCAATTTAAACGTTTAATTGCACGCCGGTGGGTCGGGCGTCAGACTCTATGATGGCCCCGACTTAAAGCTATTCTTTTAGTTGGTTGGGGCCGGAGCTTCTTGTCTGTTGCTTGGCCCACCGGGGTCCAACTGATGGTTTTCTTTTGCTCCGGAGTTAGTAAGTTATTCGGCGCCCAGGGATCTCCATCGTCGAGCAGCTTACTGAATCTGTGAGTCCTGGTTTTTTATTCATCAGGATGTTTATCATGATTTATTTGTTTGTTCTTGATGATTCATTGACTAGTTAGAGATTCACCACGAGAACCGAAGAACTAACTTAATATTATGAACCACTGCAGAAGCTGAAGCCATGTAAAATCGATTTGAACCCGCCAGTTACTTTGTGTTACTGATCGTTCCAAGTCGATACTTCTGTGGTGGTTCTTTTTGTTTTATGTCTTGGTGTTTAACATATTTTGTGCTGTTGACGCCTTATGTATGTTTTCATATTTTTAGTTAAGTTAAGGTAACTGAGTGGCCACCTATTGGGAAAATAGCTGCTCATTCGGCTTACGAAATGTTTTTTATGGTATAAGTACCTGATTGTTAGTTTGGTTTTTCCCCACCTCGGTTTTTGGAGTGGGAATCTTTTTTTCTGATTGCGCCTTTTCCTGCTTTTTCTTTGCCTACTTTTGTACCTTTTTACAATTTAGAATATTTGCAAAGATGATAATACAGTGTTATGTTTCAAACCCACTTACACTGAATTGTGAATGGTTCAAAACTTTTTCCGGTATTAAAACAAATATTAATAAACGAATATTTCCCAGCTGTTTCTTACATAAACTTATATAAACAACTTAATAAAAGAGTACAAGATTTCGAAACGTTTTGCCTTTGGTGTAGCACTGGCCCGTTTTTGATAACGGATTCCGGATTTATAAGAATAAAAAGTACACAGATTTTTTTTCAGTTCATTATTCAATGATTAGCCCTGGGAAACAATATCGAAAAGTAATGCCAAAGCATTCATATTTCAACTTTGTTTCCTAGTAAAGGGGCAGGCGATATACTCTATCGAAAAACTTAAAAGAAGTAACTTCGATTTCGATAAAAAATGACGCCTTTGGTATTAAACTGACCCGTTTCTAACATGTGCATGTATTCAAAAACAAAAGAAAAGTTAAACAACTACGTCTGAGTTCATGAGTCCCTTAACTGCAAAAGGAACTTCTGCAATAGACACAACATTCAAATCAACCATTGTTTCTTTCTAGCGCGGTTGCAGGTGATATCTTCACTCAAAAATTTACAAGTCAGAATAAACACATTATGCAGGCATGTAACATTATCTGCAAAGCTGATAATGCAGTGTTGTGTGTTTATATCATTGGCATTGGATTGTGAGTGATTCAACAAATATTCCAATAACTGAATTTGACGCAGCTGTTTCTAACGTCAACTTGCAGAACAGTTTCGAATTTGGTATAACACTGGGGCCATTGCAAGGAAATGGCACAATATTTAAAGTTAAAGCAATTGTTTTCATCTAATGCAGAATCGGGTGGTATCCTCTCTCAAAGTTTATAATTTAGAATAAACAAAGCTCATGCAGACATGCTATATCACCAAGAAGAAGTAAAAGCAATGATCAGGAAATGGCGCAATCAGAAAGAAATTACAACTCCAAAAACCGAGGTGGGAAAAACTTAATTAACAATCAGGTACATATACTAAGAAAACATATACGTAGTAAGCCGAATGGGCAGACATTTTCCCAATAGGTGGCCACTCAGCTACCCAAACTTAACTAAAAATATGAAAACACACATATGGTGCTAACAGCAGAAAAATACAACACCAAAACATAAAACAATAAGAACCACCACAGAAGTATCGTCTTGGAACGATAAATAATATAAAATGACTGGCGGACTTACATGGCCATAACCGTGAAATGTATACCCTCTTATACCCCACTTACATAAAAAAATAAAATAAAAGCATAAAACAATTTCCAATGATTTTTTATATATTTACAGCTGACAAAAATCTCTGTACACTGCATGGGCAAGGTTGTACCTTGTACTTGTACCTTTTCGTAATGTTATCCGTTAAGGTGATAATTAGTTCTATGATTTAATATTTCTGGCATTGAATTGTGAGTGGTTCGATGTTCCCAGATATTGAATTGAAACAAATATTATGATAAATGTATATTCCCCGTCTGTTTCTTAGGTAAGCTTACATATAGAAGTTAATAAAACTATCTAACACTTAGAAAAGTTTCACCTTTGGTGACGTGTTCGAAATAAAAATCTACTGTTCATTTCATGATCCAGGTTATATCCTATGAATGAAAATTTAAAGTTAAATCATTTGTTTCTGTCTAATGCAGGAACAGGTGGTTTCTACTGTAAAACATTTACAGGTAAGACATGTTAGAATAAACACACAACATGCAGGTATGCAATTTTATCTATTAAGATGATAATGCAGTGTTATGTTTTAATATCATTGCATTACGAAAACATGCCCATGCAATATACAAAGATTTTTAAAGTTGTAAAAAATGAAAATTTTTAGTAGAAGAATTTTGATATTTTTCTTATTTTTGCTCAAAACATACATTGTGGGTACAAGTTAGAACCGCCTCGCCGAGGCGGTTCTAACGAGTACCCACAATCTATGTTTTGGAAGAAAAATAGGTATACCCCTGCATACCCCAGTTCTGCTATATAAAAGTGGGGTTCAAGGGGGTATACATTACACGGACATGTTTTCCTGATGGCATTGGGTTGTCAGGCATTAAAATATCACAATAATTTAAAACTAATTTTACGCAGCTGTTTGCAATGTAAACTTACATGAATATTACGAAAACACGACTATGCAATATACAGAGATTTTTTAAAGTTGTCAGAAAATTATCAATTATACATGTTTTTGTTTTTCTTATTTTTGCTCAAAACATCGATTGTGGGTACACGTTAGAATCGTCTCGGCGAGGAGGTTCTAACAAGAACCAGAATACCCCTGTAAACTCCAGTTTTACTACATAAAAGTGGGATATGAGGAGGTATATATTACATGGACATGTTTTCCTGATGAACAATTTACATATTAAACAAATTAATAAAATTATTTGATTGTTTTGCCTTTTGGCGATCCGTTCTTTCATTAGGACATATACGGAAAATGAGGCAATTTACACTTCGCGATAGATATACAGCTATTCTATCTAGCTATGATGCTATGTTAATAGAATTTCTAATGAGATAGCGCAATATATTTCATACTATTTGAATAGTTTTACTTGTTCCAAAGGATCCAATTATATGTTATTGCATACTTTATTTATTAGCCAAAATCGTTGTTGGGCCCATTCCCGTTTAGTCTTTAATATTTTCACTACTCTTAAATGATCCAAGTTTTTTACACCTGGTTTTCGTCACGGTCAATAAACAAAATGGATGTACTGATAGCTTCATTTTTTGAAGGCGATATTTACTCATCGGTTACAATGTAACATTACACCAAAGCAGTTGCCGTGGATCGTTCAGTTATTGTAGCACTTAGTCAAGGGTCTAAACAGGTTATTTTCACTGTTCAATCCATATTTGACGAATGGATTCTCCCATCTTTTTAAATCAATTGGATGAGTCTACTTTCATTTTTAGGGGTATCAGGAGTGATTTTTTTTTATTTTTTTTTATCTCTTTTTTCGATGAAAATGATCTGTGCAAACAGAAAAACCCCATTCTGCGGTGTCTCTTAGGACATATCTTATCTTATGATCAAGACTAATCTTAGAAGTGACTTATGATCAGCCTTATCTTATGTTTGAAGTTGTCAGTTAAGTTAAAACTTTAAACGAAGCATACATGCTAACCGTAATACACGTGTCTCCATTGTGTATCTTAAAATGATATAAATGAACTAACAAACTTAAAATTTTACCCATACACTAGAATCTTGAGTAAATATTCCACAGGGAATTAAATATAACAATGTACTTTACAAAATACATTGTATTACCCATACAATTTGATTTTGAAGAGGGAGCTATTTTATGTCCGACATATCACCTTCCTTCCAGATGCACTGTCCAAATTAGGGATTTCTAGTTGACGTATATCAATTCTTCACTTGCTTCCAATGTTCCAGCGATGCACAACTATGCTTTAAGTTTCGTTTCTAGCCAGTATCTTTAACGCATAAAATTGTTTCCGTTTGTCTGAGAAGTTTGTCTTTGTATTAAATATTAAGAAACAGATCTCATTTTTGCAGTGTATCTGGAAATTTCTCTATAACAATTCACTTCAATAAATAACATTTTTTCTTCCCGAATTAACTTGCATTGTCTAGTAAACATCAAAAGGTCTTGAAAAACAAGATGAATCTTTTTTTTTTAAACTTATCAGGCTTAAGGCATAAAAGACAAACCTTATTGATATTCTAGAAACATTACCAAAAGTAGACATGAGGAGACAATGACACTTCAGTACGAAAACTTGCCCATGCAATAAACAGATATTTTTTTCAGCAGTAAAAATTGATAAATTCATCAGACTTTTTATTTTAATATTATTGCTCAAAACATAGATCGTGGGTACACGTTAGAACTTGTCGAGACGGTTCTAACGAGTACCCACAATCTATGTTTTGGACCAAAAATAAGAAATATAGGTATACTAATGAAAACACCAGTTTTACTATATAAAAGTGGGGTATGATGTGGTATACATTTCATGGACATTTTCCTGATGATCCCTAGAACCTTGAATGGGGGATGAACAAAAAGTGCAAGATAGTACATGTATGTCTATCATAGTCAATAGTCAGAGTGTTTGTTTCTTTTTTACCGAAAATGTGTCGTGATTCAGTCGATATAAATGTTTTGTCTATGTTTTGTTTCTAGTATCAATCAAATTAAATTTCCAAACGTCAGAATGCTAGTTTATATCTCCAGATACAATTTCTTCAAGCAAACAGTTTGGTTATAAAACACGATTCTGCTTTAGATAAAAGAAACAGTCTTTTGAAACATTGAATGTTTCTGTTCGTGTGCGACATGCACGTGTAAGTGTATACATGACATGCGTTACGATTTATTTTTTTATATTCTCATATTGTTAATGGGCTTTTGATGTTGTATTATACTCAATTTAATTAATACATTTACTAAAAATGGCATATGAGCCTTGGCATAAGAAGAACAAAACTCTAGGTTTCCGACCATGTCCGACACAAACAGGCCTGCACATTCAAAGAAGCAGACTAGAAGCTTGGAATTTCGGATTTAAGAAGAAGAGGGATTGTACTGTCTGTCTAGCGTAAACAAGGGTTTCTGCACAGCTAAACTGCGGCTTTAGTTTCACGCATGCAGATTGTTGGTTTTCTGACGGATAGTTGGTAACATCATGATACATTTTGTTTGTTTCAATGTTTTGGCTATATTTATTGTTTTAAGGACATGTACCTTGTCATTTAAACAACTTAAGACAAATAATACTACACGTAACATGTCGGTCAATGTAACAAATATATTGTAACCGTTTTTGCGATGTTTAACTTTTAATTTCTTACCACTTAGATGGAAATAAAATATTATTTTGTTCCCTCCTAAAAGTATTTCCATCCTTGACAAAATGTCAAAGGTCGAATGATAACTAACTTGGAATTCCTGAAACGGATATAACCGGCAATCATTAATATGATTCACAAAAATCCTAATTACCGTTTTAGGCCAACATCAGGGAACAATATCCATGAAGTATATATCCCAAGAAATACATGTACAGTATTCAGATGTATACATTTTGTCTTATTTTGGATCAAAAACAACAAAATTGTGGGTTAGCACCGAGGCGGTTATTAATTGTACCAACAGTCAATGTTTTGAGCAAAATATTAAAATTTTGATTTTTTTTTTCTGATGGAATTTTCAATTTTTACAGCTGACAAAATCACCGGATATTGCATAAGCGTGTTTTCATAATGATAACAAAGCATTTATACTTCACAATAATCCTTATCTAATTTACCGGTTTAGGCGCTCACAGTATTTCCTAGAACTATGAGTTTCTTTACCACAATGTTCTGGTCGCTGTATAAATTTGGTCGCTGTATAATTTTCCAATAGACACAAGATTAGTTAGAGACAAAATTATCGTCTCTGACCACAAGCCACAACTAGGAAGAATGCAGCTTATAAGGAGAAATGTAGAACCAATTACGTATTTGATGAAAAATACAAATACGCTTGTTAGTGGTCTCTAGCAAAGAGATTCCACGTACATATGGGTCAAAATTATACACCGCCTAATATACTCATGTACTCGTAAATTTCAGATGGATAGGATGTAGTACGAAATAAAACCCCATGCCTTACTTGTTTCTTTCGTTATTTATTTGAATGACAGAAGTCGGCGTTTGCGGTCTCTGGCGTGCAGCGCTCGCATAGTAGACGCACGACAAATATATAACTGTAGGTCCATTTGATTCATAACCCATCGTGTAAAAGAATTTGCAAGGGCGGTCAGTCAAAAAGTCAGAAATGGTACTCTTAAAAGTTAAATCCTTTTTATAGGAAAAAAGTACAAGTAGGCAAAAATAAGGAAAATGCGCAATCAGAAAAAGATTCCCACTCCAAAAAACCGAGGTGGGAAAAAACTAAATTAACAATCAGGTACTTATACCATGAAAACATATCGTAATCCGAATGAGCAGTTATTTTCCCAATAGGTGGCCACTCAGTTACCTAAACTTAACTAGACATATGAAATCATACATAAGGAGCCAACAGCACAAAAATTTTAAACACCAAGACATAAAACAAAAAGAACCACCACAGAAGTATCGCCTTGGAACGATCAGTAACACAAAGTTACCGGCGGGCTTAAACTGGTTTTACAGGATCCTAACTTAACTAAAAATATGCAAACATACATAAGGCGCCAACAGCACAAAAATATTTTAAACACCAAGACATAAAACAAAAAGAACCACCACAGAAGTATCGATTTGGAACGATCAGTAACACAAAGTTACTGGAGGGCTTAAACCGGCTTTACATGGCCATAACCTCACCCTCAGCGTCTGCAGTGGTTCATAACATTTAGTTAGTTCTTCGGTCCTCGTGGTGAATCTCTAACTAGTCAATGAATCATCAAGAACAAACAAACAAATCACGATAAATATCCTGATGAATCAAAAACCAGGACTCACAGATTGAGTAAGCTGCCCGACGATTGAGATCCCTGGGCGCCGAATAACCTACTAACTCCGGAGCAAAAGAAAAACACCAGTTTTTCAAAAAGGCAGCCTTTTAATCGGTTAGGCAGATGTACGTGGGTGATCCAATAAGTAATGCGAACACAACTATATTTTATTAACCAATGCAGATACAGTTAAATAATTTGGTTGGCATGTACAGACGTGTACGAGTAAATATGTGCAGTAATTCGGTGTAATATCATGAAGTTCGGATGGCGAGTTGAGATTTAAAGATTATTTGATTTGTCGACCCGAAGTCGACATAGACGCGAAATTTACTGAAAATGACATTTTTGTTAGGGGTACAGGAAAATATTTTGTGCTCCAATTCATTAAATTGACATTTATATACACGCAAATCATATTCGTTGTGTTATCATTAAATTGGTATTTATATACACGCAAATCATATTCGTTGTGTTATACATGCCTTATGTTTGGAAATAAAGGAGAAAACGAAATGCAAAGATCAGCAGGTACTATTCTATGTTGCCTAGCAACGGCATCTGACAAAAATATCACAATTTCGACGAAGTACGACAAATATCCATAATTAATGTGTATATTTGACTCCGATAAGGATGTAAATATCGACATTTATGCCCACAGCCTGTCACAACGAAGAATTTCTTTTCAAAAATGAATATTGTGTGAAATTTAACATTTTTGGTTAAAAATAAGGGGCGTTAATGAAAATGTGGAGATTTTGAGAGATCAAAATTGACTCAAATTCTAAGGGGTACAGATAGCCAAACCTCAATAATTTGCGCTGCACTAAACACATCAAGGTATGTACAGTAAATTTATTCGAGGGATTATTGTACTTTGTAATAAAACGATTATTGGCGTAATTATGCTTTGCATATGCGTGGCCAAGGTCGTTTACCTTGCATTCTCTTGTTGCTAGGCAACGAGGGTTACTATGTGATTCAGTCAAAATAGTTATCGAATCTGGAAAAGTCGATAATGCATCATAATTCTGATGTAAACTATCTTGAAAAATGGCAATGGTGAAAGAAATTACACACGAGTTCGCATTACTTCTTGGATCACCCTCGTATACCATTGAAATATAAACGTGCTTCTGGAAACTATCTGACACTCCGTGAGAAAGACACAATGGCTTGAATAAAACCATATATCACGAAAACATGTCCGTGTAATGTATACCCCCCTTGAACCCCTATTGTATATAGCAAAACTGGGGAATGCAGGGGTATACCTATTTTTCTTAATTTTGCTCCAAAATCTCTACTGAATTTATGTAATTTTTAGAAATCAAGAAAAATCTGGATATTACATGTACATGAGCGTGTTTTCGTAATGTGATACGGCGACAATGTAGAAGCCTGCAAAAACGTTAATCAAGAAAACATGTCCGTGCAATAAATACCCCCATAAACCCCATTTCCATAATTGTAAAACTGGGGTGTGCAGGGGTAAACTTTTTTGTTTTTATTTAATATCCAAAACATAGAAGGGGGCGCGGTGGCGTAGTGTTACAGCGTCGGACTCTGAATCGAGAGGTCCTGGGTTCGATCTCCACATGCGTCACCGTGTTGTGTCCTTGAGCAAGACACATTAACTCCCTACAGTACTGGTTAAGCCCAGGAAGAGTTGGCTCCGTCCCGACATGGGTGAAAAAATGTTGACTGGAATGCTAAGCCTCAATACAAACAAACAAACAAAACATAGATTGTGAGCACTCGTTTTTTCTTTCGTATTAATGATAAAAAAAGATTGTGGGTACTCGTTAGAACCGCGTAAAATGTGTACCCACAATCAATATTTTGAGCAAAAACATTGCGGAAAATATCAGATCTTTCCTTTAATTGTTATTCAATTTTTACGGCTTCAGATAATCCTATATATTGCATAAGCATGTTTTCGTAATGTAAAACTTTCAAACACCTTGCAGATAGACCAGCGACACGGAAAATGTATATGATTCTCCAAAACAAAGTCACTTACATATTACATGAACAGAACTGTCTACAAATCCAGAAGGAAGCCAACGTCTCTCTGTTTTAATATCACATAAACGCCAGAATGAAAGAATTCCTCTGAAGTTAAGTTTCCTGTCTGTGACATTTTGCTGGAGCTTTGAAATGAAAATACCCGATAAAAACTTGGCAACATGTAAGCTGCAAATCTTACAAGTTGAATTTGAGCATCTGTATGATAAAAATTGTAGATGCAACAAAGGAACTTATTTTCTTTTTCAAGTAACCATATTCCAGAACAGCGTGCTTGCTACTACTCAAACCAGATAGCATTTTCTTTGCTACGCATTGATACCAAAGTATATAGATTCTAAAGCCGTGCAGAAAAATTAATATATCACATGGTTACATAAATCGCAGAAATGATTTCTCAAGAGCCGGTCCTAATAGTTAAGCTCTGTCATAGCACAATAAACCGACTGAAAATAGGAAATTATTTTCTTTGTACGCCGTTGACAAGCTATTTTGATATAAAAATGATTTCTTAGTATCAATTATGACCCATATATGGCAAATCTGTTGCCCTTTCTTTGGAACAGCATGTATTCTCCTCTGTGCCTCCATTTTTCTTCTTAATTTGTAAGAGGGGTGTTCTTTAATTCTTGTTATCGATTCAATTTCTCCTAAACCAGCATCTGTACCAGAGCAAAAAGACTTGGTAATTATAGAGGGGTTCTTTGCAATATTGAAATCACCCAACAATTTTAGGGCGGTGCAATTTATCATAGCAAACTGAGACACTAAAGAGGGGCACCTTTATGACACTGCAAATACCTTCTTCATTCTGTCCCAATAAACAGAATAATGTTTGAATTAAAGGGGTTAGAATCACGATTTTATACCTGTGGGATCTCCATAACCTTGCAAACGCATAGGTGAAAAGTTATTTTCCTAAAACAGAAATTACAAGTTTTACAAGAGCTGTAAACATAGTACTATGCCAGTTTTTACGTGTTGAAAAATTGAATGAACGTCGGAATAGAAGTTTTAGAGCCTAATAATTTCCTGTCCAGTTATTACTCATCCAAAATGTTAATGCTGCTTTGTGTCAGATCTTTGCTAATTCCATTGATATAGGTTTTGGATTATTTATCCACTAAAATCTTGGTTTATGAGTAATAACATTTTGAAAGATAACACAAAATGTCAGTGGAAGAGCTGTCCACTATGATGCCACAATAATAGCATGTACAAATACAACTATAACTTCAAAAAATCTATTTACTTCATAAGTTCTAGAAGCGTTTTGGTTGAGGTTTCCATAATGAAATTTGACAGTGCTTCTTTTATGAAAGAGAGGGACAGCTCTCTTAGAAATTAAGCACCTGCTCCACCTTATATGTGCAGGAAATGTTAAATTGCCTGTATAGTAACTTACAGCGAATGTCCATTTAGACCATTTTAGACAAACTTGAGATAACTATCAATTTGAGATATTCACCACACAATTCAATTGACAACGTTTAAAACTACGAAAAGGTGTAATAGTCCGGCACAAAATCAATTTGACCTGGAATTGTAGTATAAAGTTTTTTTCTTTACAGATTCTTGTAGCATAGACATTGCCATTAACGATTCTGGATGATGACAGCCTGTCATCATTGAGCATTTTAAGAAATTCAAGATGGCGTCCAAGATGCCAGAAAATAATGAAAATACGTCGACTATTAAACAATGTGCCCCTTAAAATGAATAAAAATGCTATATTGCCTCACAACTTAAGCAGGTATTATTATACCTGACATAAATTATTGTTCCCTGGCTTAAGGATAAAAAATCACATCCAAGATGGCCGCCAAAATATGATTTCTTGACGAATACAAATGTATGTACAATATATACATATTTGAGCTTCTTATGCATACATATTTTGATCAATTAGGCCAGAAAATCACACATTGAGTTTTGTTTTCTTTATGAATTCATATATTTAAGACATTGTCAATGAAGAATCCAACTTCTGACACCCTGTCAGCATTAAACAATTTGAGAAAATCAAGATGACATCTGAAAATATTTTACACACTGTTTTATAGTTTGTCTCTAACAGAATGATAACTGCTATTTTATCCTACTAGTTAGTACATATTGACATATCTAACATTAGTTATCTTTTCCAGGCTTGAGTACAATATGGAATCCAAGATGGCTGTCAGAACATTTAAATTATTATTAACATTTTCCTAATACATACACTTTTGAATCTTCTGTCTATTTCTGATTTTAATGCTACATTAAACACGTTTATTTCTCATGAATACTAATGAAAAAACAACAAGAACTTCACTGTATAGTTGGCGCTCACATAGTCTGTCTGGTCAATAGTCATTTTACTGTGATTTGCAGTTACTGAGAACAAACAGCAGTTTATCAAAATTGATAGGTTGTCGTCTTACACAGGATGCTGAATTTCATGAAAGAAGCAATGATATCCACAAAACAGTTGATACAGGCAAAAAAGCAAACAGAATGTGTTTCAGTAGAAAGTATTGACAAAAACACACTTCAAAGCAGGCAGATAATATCCTTGCATACCAGATAGTCACTTTTGTACTTCATGAAAATCCAAAAGAGTTCCAATTATTGCAGATGACGCTGACGTATGGTTTTGTTACTTTAAATCTCAACACCTCGCAATTCCTGGTATCGTTTGAAAGCAAGAACTGTTTAAGCCGATAGACTAAGTATAAAAGAATGCTGAATTAACACCCGATTTAATTAACACGGATGTTTTATGTGGATGGGCTACTATTGTACGCTTCCATACTTTGACCTCCTAAATAATTGAAATGGTCAATCATGCCCATTTGTTAGCATGTTTTAAAATCAGATCTGCCAAAGATGTTGCCAGAGTCATTTAGGTGGCTGACAAATGAGACCAAAATTTACCCCTCCACCTTTAACTCATCTCTTGATGACCATCAGACCTACTTAAATCAACTAAATTGCATTTTCGAAGTGAAAGTGGGAGTCATAGCGCCACATAGCGCTGTGGTTACAACAGAGCAAGCTTAGGACTTGTAGGAAATTAATAACACAAATGTGAGACAAATGACTTTTAGATTGTGTCCTTAGCTTTATTGCATCTGCTTATAGCACGGGGTGACATAAGAGCTCAACTTTTCAGACGTAACCATTTTCCTAGGCTAGATACACTTTCAAGTATGCATATTGACCAGGTATGTTCCATTCACTTTGACTGTTGAATGTTTTGCTAAACTAAACTATGTTTAGTCTAGCATTAATTTGTATTTATCAGTAACTTACAATGTAGCTGTAATTGTGAAAACATGTACCTTTTTATTATTTAATTAGTATTTATCCTTCATATACTAGTACATGTACATGCTTGTATTTTTCAAGCACACTCCTTCATCTGATATATTTCATGCTCCTCTGACTCTGACCAAATTAACGTCAAATTACTTAGCTGGCTGAAAATGTATATGAACCTCAACGCGACAAAATGTACCTTCGGACATTCTGACATTACAAGCAGAAAACAGTAAAATGCGGAAAAATGATGTAATATACGTTTTAGAAATAACACTGTATTTGTAATCTTAGAACACTGGGCTACAAAATGAATGAGTTTTAAAACATATTCTTCAATATTTGGAGTTATCTGCCCTTGTTTTAGCCCATAATACACATTATTTTCAATTATCTATCGTTAAACGGTAACCATAGCAACCGCATCATCATAACAATAGACAAAATAATTACGGCAGATTGCCTGTAAGGATAGTATGCTTCTATCTTAACAATAGGTTCTGGCCAGTGCAAAACAGTTTTTAGCAAACGCATCGAGTTTTGTAAGCTCTACTGGCATACAGAAATGCATTACACAATTTTGACGTCATTTTAGGACAATGACGTCTGTAGGGTTCATATAGTAAATTGGTCATAACTCACAAAATAACTTAAATAATCTGGTCAAATAAAGACTAATAGACTCTAGAAACATTAAACATTCAAAATAACTTTGTTTTTCACATACTCGAAAAATTGTCCGAAGGTACATTTTCTCACGTTGTGGCCCATATGTCTTTGAAATATTCTTAAGCACACTCTTAGACTTGGAACCCTTGGTGTATTATTTCATGCCGCGCCGTTGACTTTGATATTATAAATGCCGAGAATAACACTTGAATTGTGTAACCATGTATGTTAATTGTCATTGATATACTTTTAAAGCATGAACATTGACCTGGTATACCCCTTGATCTGATTTTCATGCTCTGTTGACTTTGACAATACTCATGTCACGGCTTGCACTTAGATGTGTATTTATTTCTGCACTTTTATTAGATAGTTTAATGTGAACCCGTAAATAGTAATTTCTCCAGGACAGTGATCTATATTGTACAGTATGCTACCTAGAGTTCGACAACATTTACATAGATTTTTGCACTGAAGTGAGTGCGTTTCCTGTAGCACCAATATCTGCAGATATAAATCCTTAGATATGAATGGTCCTTTGTACATCCTGCGGCTGAAACACCATTACCCCTGGTACATATGACATACACCGTGTAATTATTTCATCCACTGCAGTTGCAAAATCGACAGTGGCATTCTTATCATCAGTGCTGTTGATTTTTGACAGTATATATCTACTAGATCTGAACCCTATCCATTTATTCTGAAGCTATATAGATCAATATACTTTCAGTAAAAATAGCTAAGCAGTAGTACATAACAAGTCATACCAAAGCGACTTATAAATAAGAAAAAAAAAATGTACAAAAGTCTCCACTGTGTGCTTTGTATGTAAGCTAGTCTCTTCGCTTTATTTGTGTGGAGGAAATGCATTTGAGTATATTGGTATTCAATTAAAAGAAAAATGTCTTCATTTATTTTATTATACATGTAAATCTTATAACTGCCAATTTAATGATTTTATCATGTTGCTGATGAATCTATGAATGGATGATAATGCTATTTTCATCATCCTTTTACACTGTGACCATTTATTGTGGATCCTTGCCATAATATGTGTAAATATAGACTGAAATTACATTAATAGAATAACAGCACTGCATTGTGTTAAATCTGCACTTTCAATAACTTTTAAGATAATTCAAAGCCCTTAATTTCTTGAAATATATAGAAAGCTTATTGATATGATGTCCCATGTGGTATTGTGTGTCTATTTCAAAGAAATAATATACAAAAGAGAAGAAATTATGCTGTTGCTTTTTTCTGGTGGTCATTTTGGATGCCATCTCAAATATGATAATTTTACAGCTTGCAAGAATATATAAGCTTCCATAATCATATAACTTCCTTTCAAGATTTGATCAAAATGCAAACAAGCATTCAAACAAACATTCGCTTTCAGATCAGTGTATTTAACTCTGTAGTTGGAATTCTGTATCTGGTAGACATTTTGGATGCCATCTTGAATTTCTGCCAAGGCTCAAGGATGCCACGAATTCATTATTTTGATTCTATAATGTCAGTGACGAAATCCAGAAGAAGCTCAAATATGTATATCGTATAAATAAATGGTAAAACTATTAAAATCTTTAAAAATTCTCATTTTGGCAGCCATCTTGGATGCCATCTTTGGTTTTTCAAACCAGAAAGCATTAACTGTAGACAGTTGAGTTAATATATAATAAAGTTGTGAGGCAGCATAGCATTTTCATTCATTTTATGGACAAACTCTATAGTAGACCATATGTATTTTCATCATTTTGGACATCTTGGACGCCATCTTGAATTTCTCAAAACGCTCAATGATGACAGGCTGTCATCATCCAGAATCTTAAATGGCAATGTCTTACCTACAAGAATCCATCAAGAAAAAAACTTTATACCCGACTTCCAGGTCCATCGAAAATATGCCATATTCGTGCCGGACTATAACCTGTGCGGTGATTTTGAATGACGCATATTAAAAATATTATGACGTCATAAAGCAGGAGCAATAACTCTATAAAGTCAAAATAAAAATATTCCACAAAAGTGTTTTCTGTTGCTCATATGAATGACAACATAATGTGTAAAATAAAAGTGGACCTGTATATACTATTGCGAAAGCTAAAGCCTTTTCTATACTAGGGACCAAAATAACATATTGTAAATTATATGAAAATTAACGCACTGTCATTACTGTACCCTGTTTTAAAATGCGATTTCTATATGACCGTGCGTCGGACAACAATAATTTTGATACCAATCTGATCAGAAAAGATCGGGCTTTTACCACATATGAAAAACATTCTCATTGATTGTCCACAGAAAAATTAATCAAGCAAAGAACGCCCCTCGTACTTCGTCTTTTTCTTTTGTTTAAATTACCGCTTGAAATGCTTCTAATTTAGCTGTAAATGATACTTTTAGTTTTTCTCACCTTCCTTCAGTCAACTCTATTACATCTTTCACTGTTATACTATTGTCATACCTGTAGTAGTGGTAGTTGTAATGGATCTCACTTACTACCCATTCTACTACATCCAACACCACCACCACCACCACCACTACTACTACTGCTACTACTGCTACTACTACTACTACTACTAGTTTGCTACGGTGATAGTTATTCATAGTCTTTCTGTCTTTGTGTTATGCTGAATCGTTTACTACTTTTTCGTATTCGACTTCTTCATTTGAACTATATTTATTACTATTATTTACATTACATGTATTTATATTATTATTATTATTATTATTATTATTATTATTATTATTATTATTATTACAATGTATTATTATTATTATATACTTATTTTACTGCGGCGCCCCCCGTGACCGAGCGGTTAAGAGCGCTGTTTCTTAATCACTCGATCATCTCACCGCTGTGTGGGTTCGAGCCCCGCTCTCGCCACATGTGAGACAAGCCAAGTTTCTCGGGGTTCTCCCGTTTTCGCCCCACCTACTGATTGGCCCGCCTCATATGAGCTGAAATAATCTTGAAAGGGAAGTAAAACTGAATAAAAAATGTTTTGCTGCTACGTGTAATCATTTGTGAAAAATGCAGCTTACCATATACAGCGAACATACGTATAATCTATTCCCAATTTGCATTTGTAGATGAAGGCAGTTCCCGAAAACCGCGACGATAATATATAAGGTTATATATGAGCACCGCGCATGAAAACCAACAAAATGCTTAGGCAAAAAACAAAGACGCAGATCAGCGCCTTTGTTTTCGCTACACGGTAATAGTACAATGCATTTTCTTTCTAAAAACAAACTTTCCAGCCTCTAGCCATCTTGTGTGCTTGTACAGCTCGGTTTGTTTCGGACCTGGTCGGAAACGCAAAAATCGGTTTTCTCATGCAATGGCTCATATCATTTGGGTACAATTCACTCGGACATAGTGGTTTCTATATATACATGATTGGATGCTTTAAGGTAGATAGATACACCTGTAATAGATCTGTGAAACACCCTTGAACTTATTATCAATTTTTTTCAAACGTGGTACCTTGTTATACAATATCCAAAGATGACAAAAATAAATTAACTTACAGCTTACAGACACTGTAAGTTGATTTCAAAATTTAATGTTGGGCTAACAACGCTTTTACGTGAGGGCCATTCGGAACCAGAATTTTATGGTGACTTGGTTTATAAATTTTAGAAACTTATAGGAAGGAAGGATTTTTCTTTTCAGTTCAGAAAAATCATAACACGTTACAGAATTATAGGGTATAACTTGAATGTTATGCGACAGTCTGCATGCTTTGTTTATAACCCAATCATTGTTGATTACTAAGCTGCCTTCTTTAACTGCACGCCGGTGGGTCGGGCGTCAGACTGTATGATGGCATAAAGCTATTCATTTTAGTTGGTTGGGGCCGGAGCGTCTTGTCTGTTGCTTGGCCTACCGGGGTTCAACTGGTGTTTTTTCTTCTTTTGCTCCGGGATTCAGTAACTTATTTGGCTCACAAGAATCTCCATCTTCGGGCAGCTTACTAATTCTGTTGAGTCCTCGTTTTTGATTCATCAGGGTGGTTATCATGATTTATTTGTTTGTCCTTGATGATTCATTGACTTGTTAGATATTCACCACGAGGACCGAACAACTTACTAAATGTTGTGAACCACTGCAGAAAATGAGGGTGAGGTTATGCGTCTGTACAATCGATTTAAGCCCCCAGTAATTTTATATTACTGATCGTTCCAAGGCGATACCTCTGTTGTGGTTCTGATTGTTTTGTGTTTTGGACTCGAATTTTGTGCTGTTTGAGCCTTATGTACGTTTTCATATTTCTAATTCAACTCGGGTGACTGAGTGGCCGCCTATTGGAGAATAGCTGCTCAGTCGGCTTACGATATGTTTTCTTGGTATAAGTATTTTTCACACCCCTCGATTAATGGAGTGGGAATTTCTGTCTGATTGGGACATTTCCTGATCATTGCCTACTTGTACTTTCTTTTTTAACATTTTTACAACAACAACAACAACAACAACAACAACAACAACAATAACAACAACAACAAGAACTACGACGACGACAACAGCGAAATACAACAAAACGTTAAGTGATCGCGTGACATAAGTGGAAGGCAACACATGAAACATAGCATTTCACAATATAGAAGAATCTCAATAAATAACATATATTTATGTATCAAATAAATGAATGAAATAAAATGAATAAATAAATGCTTTTTCAACCGATAAAAACCCTAGATCTTTTAATACACATCGGGACATAGAAGGTATATTTCTCTAACAGGTCCATTTTGTATAAGTTCACCTTAAGAAGAAAATATATATTGGTTCTTACAATGAGCACCATCGACAAATTATCATAAATATATGTATATCTAAATCACATTATTGTTCCTGGTCATATATTTGGTACCTTATCAATGAATGGTGCTTCACAAAAGGATAAGTAGTATATACCGGTAGTTTTAATAACCCTCTCAAATCAAGGGTCACAAATGATAACTATTGTCATCTTCACTGAAAACACTCGCATTGCAATAGACGTAAAAAGAAACTTAAGGTTAAGTGTATATCGTGTTATCTATTTTCGCTGGCCTGTATATAATACGGTGACAAAGATTTAGAGGCAAAACATCATTATGGGTAAATGGGAATAAGGTGGCATCCCCGGAAACCGTCCGATATAAACCATTGTCTTTATCATGTTGTCTATCCAGTCCACCAACTGTCGATAGATATTTTAAATGTTTGTTCCATTTCTAAAATATAAACATTATTTTGTGCTCTTGGTGCCTTATGTACGTTTCATATTTTTAGTTAAGTTTAGGTGACTGAGTGGTCACCTATTGTGAAAATAGCCGCTCATTCGGCTTACGATATGTTTTCATGGTATAAGTATCTGATTGTTAGTTTGTTTTTTCCCACCTCGGTTTTTTGGAGTAGGAATCTTTTTTCTGAATGCGCCTTTTCCTGATCTTTGCCTACTTGTACCTTATTAAACTCTTATAATTGCACATTAGTTTTCATACTTATCAGTTTAATGCATTAAGTACTAAATGGTAATCTTATGTTATGATACATTTCCACACCGTCGTAAGTAGAACGAGATTCCTCAATGGAGCAAAGTGGGTGCTATCCAGCTGATCTATATCCAGCAGACATTTGACGTCGGTTGGACGTCAGATAGACGTCAGACTCCGACGTCATAATGACGTTGGATTTAGGTTGATTTTGAAAAGGTACAAGTAGGCAAAGATCAGGAAAAGGCGCAATCAGAAAAAGATTCCCACTCCAAAAACCAAAAAAGTTTGTTTGACGTCAAAAACAGACGTCATTCTGACGTCAAAAACAGACGTCATTCTGACGTCAGAAAAACAACGTTGGTTTGATGTCTCAAATGTGACGTCATAATGACGTTGGTGTTAGGTTGATTTTGAAAGTTTCTTTGACGTCAAAAACAGACGTAAATCTGACGTGCTAAAACCGAATGTGAATGTTTGTTCGCATTTTAATTAACATTCTGAAATCCTGAAGTGGATTCAGAAGTGCGGTGATGCACTATTTTTTTTTTTTTTTTTTTTTTTTTCCTGGGCGAGACCAGTACTATAGGAGGTTGTTTTTGGGGTTGTTTTGTGGGTTTTTGTTCCGGGAGCACCCGAAGGCTCAACCGGGAGGAGGTTTTAGGAGAAGCCCGGGATCGAACCTGCGATCCCTGGTTTACAAGGCGAGTGACTTAACCACTGCACCACGGAGGCTTCTATTGTTTTTCCCTTTCACTCCTTTGATAGAGTTATTCGGGATATACAAAATGTTTAAGATGTTAAATCACTAGAGATCTGATGTTGGTATATCTTATTTGTGTCAAATTTTATTGCTATATGGTGCTAAAACAAAGAAGACATTAGTGTAAATAATAAGACTATTGTGAACAATCAATAATTTAAAATGGTTAAATAAGTATTAAAATATACAAATTTCATTTTCGTCTTAATAGAAGGTTTAATAATTTAGTGAAAGACTTTATTTTGATTAACAAATAATTATTTTTTCTAAATTAAGCATGGTGGGCGAAATATGTGATTTCCGATACTAGACCTAGATATGACTTTTTTAAAAGTGGCAATGTTGAAATTATTATTTGAATTTGATTTTGTGACATAATTTGCGCAAGAAATTATGTCAGTTCAAGGGCAGCTAACTCTGTCGACATATGACGTTAGACTTACGTTTGAATCCGGCGTCATTTCGACGTCATATCAATACGTCCACTGACGTCAGGACTGGACGTCAGGTGGACGTTGATTATTGGTTTTATTATATACCTACCAAAAATAACCATTGATACTACCCATTTTCCGACACAAAAATACGGAATCTTGTATCACCACACTGTCTTGATACTATTCCGTATCACCATCCTCCATTTTTTACCCAACAATATAAAATCCAGCACCTAAAGCCGGCATCTAAATTGAATGACAACCAGAGTAATTTCTATTTTAATTTATAAAACAACAACTGTTTCAGAAGTTAAAGAGGTTCGCTTGTCATCAAAGCAACATAATTAACAAAAAATTAACGACTTTTCTAGCTTTGACGTAAGAACTGGCACAATGTTACGTCATCAAAGATTTGACGCAACGTCGTATGGTACGTCGTCATAACGTCGCAAATTTACGATTTGAATTCTTGTGGCTGATTACTTTTGTAGGTATATAATGAACGCGTTCTTGATCTGATGGGTCGGATCACGTCTCGTAGCTGCGCCAGGCCGACCCATCAGATCAAGTTACTGAAGTAATAATGAGTATGTATGATGTCGTGACCAAAATACAACCAATATCCGACGTCAAGTTGACGTCAGATGCCTGCTGGGGACGTGTTTTTCGTATATGTCGTCAGAGTTAGCTGCCCTTAAACTGACATAATTTCTTACACATATTATGTAATAACATCAAATTCAAATAATAATTTCAACCTTGCCACTTAAAAGTCATATCTGAGTCTCGTATGGGAAATCCCATATTTCGCCCTCATGCTTAATTAATTGTAGCAGAGCGGGGATTCTTGGCTCCAGTGCCCGAGTTCCCGCCGCTGATCGTACAGTGGAGGTTCGATCTCTGGATACAAGTTTCAGATAGAGCAGTGAAAAGCAACAATATTGTGTTTTACAGTTGTATTCTATTGAACGTATTTACATGTTATATTCACCCTTATGAATTGATGTGATGTCGTATAGTGGTTTTAAGTTGTAAAGAAAATTAACATTTGATCCTAAGTGAGCATCAAGTTATCAGCTGAGATTATGTATTTGGTATGAAAAATGAAAAGATGAAGATGATTGAATCTGAAGGGGGTTACTGCATTTTGGAATTTAATGTTTTAGAAATTTAGTTCTGGTCTTTTAGATCAGACAGCCGAAAGAAAAGAATTTAGGGTTCAAGGTACAAGACCTTGACTAGGCTGCTCTGGCTACTAGAACCAGACTGAAAAAAAAAGATTCCAAACTTGTTCCGAACAAAGTTCGGACGTAAGAAAAAGTGTTCTCGACTATTGTCAAGACATGAAAAAGGTTCTAGTCAAAGATGACCAGACGTCTTACCTTACATTTTTACCATGAGACTTTTGACATCCCTTCAGACTGATCTGACAGTCTGTAACCCTATGCTATATGTTAAGATTTTATTTCTGCTTAAAGGTGACTTAAAAGTGAAATTTACTCAAAATCCAAAAGTATCCAAAATCGATAAGTTTTCTTATTATGATACTTTGCATAAATTCAGACAATAAATGTAGAATTTCATTTGAAAAAGTTCTAAAGTGAAAGAGTTAAAACAACAATTTAGTTAATTCTAAAATGTTTCAAGGGAAACAACTGAATGATTACTCAAAATATTTAACAAGTTTTTGACTTTAAACAAAGACCTAATTCAAACAAGAATAAGCTTCAAACACAGTACTACTACATAATGTAGAAAAAATGATTATTTATTAATCAAAATAAAGTCTTTCACTAAATTATCAAACTTTCAATTAAGATGAAAATAAAATTTGTATATTTTAATATCTATTTCACCATTTTAAATAATTATTTGTTCAGAATAATCTTATTTCTCACACTAATGTCTTATTGGTTTTAGCACCATAAAGCAATAAAATTTTGCTTAAATAAGATGTATCAACATCAGGCTGAATTAATATCTTGAACATTGTGTATGTCCCGAAAAATTCTATCAAAGGAGTGAAAGGGACTATCAAAAGTGCATCACTGCTCTTCTGAATCCACTGTTATTCAAAAATGCGAAAAAATATACACCTTCAACTATTTATATGACATTAATTCAAACGTCGTTTTTAGGACGTCACATTGACGTCAGCTTTCAGACGTTAAACCGACGTTGGCTTTAGCACGTCAGATTGACGTCTAGTTTTGACAACAAACAAACTTTCAAAATCAACCTTACTCCAACGTTATTATGACGTTGGAGTCTGACGTCAAACTGACGTCCAACGGACGTCAAATGTCTGCTGGAAGTAGCATAGAAAAAAAGAAAAAAGAAAGAAAGAAAGCAAAAGAAACACACGAAACGAATGAACTGATTTTTACCCAAAGTGAAGTTTCATTAATTTGCACACCACACATGGTCAGAAGTATGAAAAAACACACTTGTCTAAATCACGTCTTGATTACGACGTCTAACTGACGAACTAGTTGGACGTCAAAACAACGTCCAATCCAGACGTCCAAAAGACGTCAGGAAATGACGTCTGATAGACGTTGGAAATTGGTTATATGACGTCGCGACCAAAATATAACCAATATCTGACGTCGAACAGACGTCAGGTGCCTGCTGGGTACAATCTGAAAATTGAAACACTAACAGTGTAATCAATACAAGAAATAAAATATACAAATAATCTAAAAACGTAAAACAAACCTAGGATGCCGATTTGCGTATTTGTTTTTCGACGCAAGAATCCTTCGGTGATTCCATTTCATAATTTCCCACCTGAATTAGAAACCAGCTGTGATTTATCAGGAACTCTTGATCTTATATTGCAATTCAGTAACTTTATCAGTTCGATAAATGCCAGAATGATATAATGGGATATTGCATTGAGCAGAATGCAACAAACACGCTGTGATCATGGACGTGTGCATGTCATTTCACGCCCTGTTTTATGCATGATATGGCGTTTTGTATTTGTTCCACGCAGTAGGATGCCTAACACCGGCCTTATCTCTGACGTGCGTTTCCGACAATGCAAAAATATGTGTTTGTTGTTTTGCTATAATGTATATTTTCATATTAAATGCATGTTTCATACTGTGGTTGTCATGTTTCATGGAAACATAGTGATCCTTAATGATTATCATGCTGATTTGTTAGCTTTGCAATATACAGTGACGTGCCAAATTAATGTCCACAACGTCAGAATCTCCAGAGACTTCAATGCATTTTCACATTTTAATCACAAGAAAAATAACTCGCCTCTCCTTTTCAACCGATATTTACGATTTTGGTGTCATTTGTAATGTAAATAAATAAAGAAATAGACAAGATATTTTTATTAAATTCTTTACATGCGTTTCAAGACTGAAATCGTTTAAAAGAAAAATGTATGATTATTTTTACAGTTTTTGGCAACGTCAACATTGACGTCAATGGGAAAATGATCTTTTTTCAAATCTTCCTACGGTTTTAAATTATTGTATATGAAAATGCAAAGTCGGAAACTTTTTCAAAAATCATATTTATTGATTTGTCTAATTAACTTTCAAATGACACCAAAATTATGAAATTATATCAACCAGGGGAGACAGTATTATTTTTCTTTAAAACGTGAAAATACATTGGTGTCTATTGAGTTTGAGACGTTGTGGACATTAATTTGGCACGTCATTGTTTATATGAGGTCCGTCCAGGGAAATAAAAAAACGACTAATTATTCGCGAACGGTTGGTTGAAATCTAAAAGTAGTTTCACGCTTTTAAACTACGCTTTTGAACTGCATTTCGAGTGAGCAGTCAGTGAAAATATTGGCAAAATCGCTGAAAAATTGCAAAAGTTATGAGCATTTACACGATGGTGTATCGGCGTTTTCGTAGCACGTTGAAAATCATTTTGCTACGTTTTTGTGGAGGGGTGGTTGAAAGTTTTGTATGCAATCGCTTTATTAGAGCCGTAATGGTGATAATTATTGCCAACTAAGCATTTACTGATTGGTCCGTCTCATATGAGCTGAAATAATCTTGAGAGGGACGTAAAACTGAATCAAAAACGTATTCAAGTTAGAAATTGTAAGCAGAAAAAATAACACGATCAGTTTCATTTTGTATGGGGGAGTATGGGGGACAATTAATATTATTTTATTATATTAGACTGAAAGAAAACAAAAAAAGTGTCGTTTGTTTAAAATGACAACAAGAAACACGCATTTGGAATAATTAAAGAAAAATGCTTACAAAATCACCATTTTATCATTAATAAGTTAAACACAAACGTAGGTTGATTTTATATTAATTTTGTTGAATGTCTTTGACTGGAAAAATAAGTTTGGTGAAAGTATAATTTTGCGCCGTAAAACCTACATTACGTCTGTATTCTCCAATAAAATAATTGCAGTATGTTTAATAAATTTTCCATAAAATCAACGCTTATGGTGGAAATCATTTCAAACTTTCAAAATCTTATCTTAAATAGTTAGTCGTGCAACTGATAGTCAGCGTTGTGAAATATTACCCCAAGTCGCATTTACAGGATTTGTTGCATTTGATCTTGATGAATTTCAAAACAGAGTTTTTGACGTGCGCCGTGGACACCTACCCTTCTTGGCATTAATGCATATAACTGTGTTGTTTAAAGGACCAATGCATCCATATTTGTTCGAAATGTTAATTACAGCTGTAGATGTATGAAAACAGATCATATAAATTTTATGCCCATTCTTGTTTTCATTACTGTCTACGTATTTCTGGAACAGACTACGTCTATACTTATATATAAACTTAGCAATGACATACAATTAAAACAACATCCTTTCATCAAGACGGTATATGAAGACAATGTTTTTCTTCAGCCCCTGAATCAAAGGTATCTGTACGTGTAGAACGATGATTTGTCTTTATAATACAGCAAGAGGTTTATTAATTACCGCAAACCAAAGCATACAACAGCTAACAAGACAATTAAATACAACGTTGTTCACGTGCACTATTACACCTTTTATTCTTAGCTTCAGAAAATGGGACGTAAAAATGTAAAAATAGGCAATGATCAGGAAATGGCGCAATCAGAACAATTCTAAGCAGCGCTGCAGGAAAATATTTCTTCCAATCGCGCACAAACTATGCGCTGCATTTGGCAAGAATCTCTAGAATATGCAGCCAATTTGAAGATTATGTACTCAATGCACGTGAAATACTTTGTGAATAATGTCTTGTGTATTCACACACTTTTCTTTTCGAAAAAAAAAAAAAAAGAAGAAGAACCCAAAACACGGCTCATATGTTTTCTGCAATGCGCAACTGATAGTTTATTGCAACAACTCGAAGAAAATTCGATTTAATTAATACTATGATATTCAGAGCGTAATTTCTTTTCAAAATGACGGCTTTAAAGAGCAAAAGTATCGTTTTGTGATATAAGAGAAGGGGTTATTTAGGTGCATGCTTTTTATTGCACGTCTAATATGGAAATCGAATTTATTTGTGAACTATACTTTCAAAGACGGTTACAGATGCATTCTTTAGATGTGTGGCGGCGCGCGTCACATGTATTGCGGTGCGCGTCACGGCCACAATGCCAAGGCAGGTCACGGGCTTGGTGGTTTGCCTCATGCCCATGGCAACGTGCGTCACGGATATGGCGAGGCACGTTACGGCGTCACGGGTATAGCGAGGCGCGTCACAGATATGGCGGTGTGCGTCATGTGTATGGCGTTGTGCGTTCCGGGTATAGAGATGTTCTTCTGGGGTATGCATGTATGATTATGTACATTGGTGCAAGGTATGGGCGCCTTGATGAAATGATTTGCAGATTAAACTGGGTACTTTAAGTTGCGATATTATCTTCAATTTGGAGCATTTAATGTTCCACTAGACTCATTTTGTCTTTGCAATGGAGGAGACCCATTACCACATTTTCATGTCACATTGTACGCAGGAAGATTTCCTCGTGGACTAATACAATTTACCTGTTCATATATAGGTTGAAATGACCTTCCCTTGGTACGTGATGTAAGCGGATATTAAAATATTAAGATGTAATCATAAAAAAACATTTATTGAATGAACGTGACCGTAATAGTTCGAGATAATATAAAGATTATGAGTTAAGACATGCCAGATGAAACTTTGTCTATGGTAATCCGTTAATAAATAATAATTCCAATTTCACTAATTTCCTACATTCTGATTTTTTATGACTTTATACACGGGTGGTAATCAGGGGAACTAGCTCCAAAAAGAGTCAACGAGATTTTGTTCCCTCGACACATCCGGGAACTCACGAGCTAGTCCTCTCGACGGAAAAACAGTAAACAAAGGTATGTTTCGAAGCATTTTATCAATATTTATTTCTTTATAAACTGTCTGCTGCAAAATCCGGCAATGGTAGTCTGTGTAGATATGATTTAACTCCACTCGCTGATAGGATTGGTCCTTGGAATATGCACGGTGCGAATATGATTGTAAAAGAGCGTTGAAGACACGAAATGAAAATATGTCAAATCGAAGATTTGGGACCACTATTTTTTCATTTTTCGTCAAATATATATCCTTCAAATCGCATGAAACATCATCCCTGATAACACTAAGCCCTTGAAATCATATAAAAGCAAAATAATCCGGTGAAAACATTGTTTTGGGAGGATATTGACTAAATTACCGTCCGAGCTAGTCCTCTCGACATGGAGCTAGGTGCCTCATCAAGGAGATAGCACCCTCGTTGAGATTTTAATGTTGGAATTAGACGGAATCTTCGCATCGGTCTTCCGTGCGTGGTGCCTCTGTGAAAATGTTTTTACGAGCCACCGAAGTGTAACGGGGCGCAGCTTAGCCAGCTGATCTCTGTCAGAATCTACTCAATCGATTTCTTTAAATTATGCTCCCCTCTTCCCGTCGATGCATTTTGTTGACGCCCAAACCGGCGATCGATAGTTCAGCTGGCTAACCTGCACTCCACTACACTTCGGTACCTCGTTCACTCCTAGAAAGGAGGTATCACGGAACACCGACCGAACATTTCGTCTAGTATTCCTTGTACACAAACCTCTTATACAGACAGGCGACTTTCTCCAATTTGACTTATCTAGAGCTCTACACTTCTCTGCAAGAGTGTTTGGATAAACTGGTCATATATCATGAAATCAGCAGTGCTTTGTTTATATGTAACTACATGATAGTAAAAGAGTGATATTAAAAGCAGCAGAGTGGCTGTAATACTACCTGTCTTATAAGTAGATTTAAACTGAAGCTAATTAACTGCAAGAGCTATTGAGATAAAATGAAAATCGGAGGAATTTGAGAACCCCAAAATTGGGGGAGATTGGTGGAGAAAGTCGCCTGTCTGTATATGAGGGTTTCAATGGGGTACCTCTGAAATCGCTAATCAGTAAAATTTTGGCCCAAAAATCCCTAATCAGTAAAAGTTTGGCCCAAAAAATCGCTAATCAGTAAAATATGTTGGCCCAAAAATCGCTAATCAGTAAAAGTTTTGCCAAAAATAATATAGTTTATGTTTTATCATTAAAATGAAGCTACCCTTCGGATTGAGAGATATCACATATATTCTCAGTTGTTCACCGTCGCCAGAAAAAAGATGGGGGTAGGGGATAATGGGAATACAACACGTGTAAATGTTTTCCTCTCGAAGTGAATTTTAAATCCCATGTTTCTTAAATCTCATACCTGATTTTATAAATCGTAAACACGACCGCATACGGCTTAATTTTTATTATTTTGAATTTCTAATGCTTACAGTTTTTATCTTTTTACCGCATTTGAAAAACCACATGAAAATAGCGAGTTGAAATATTTTATTATAAAATACACAAAACTCGTCAAAAAACAAAAGTGAGTATAGCTTTGGAGGCTTCAAATTTCATATTTAGATATTCACAGAAAAATGGTAACAGAGCGCCTTCGATTCAAAATTGACAAGGAAACGATAGTGTAGGGGCTTTATTAGCGCAAAAATCGCAAAAAGCCGCTATTTATTTAAGTTATTCTTTTATGAAGAATATGTGGCAAGTTCGATTAATTCTACTATTTCCAATTAAAACAGCACATCGTGCACATTAACTGCAAAAATGGCAAAGGAAAATCGTAAAACATATAAAAAACAGCAATTTTATGAATTGTACCGGTAAACGGGAGAGTCACCATATGAAGCAAGAAAAAAAAAAAAAAAACAACAAAAAACATAATACGAATTTACAACTGAAACTTTCATTTTTACTTATGACAAATCGCTGTATTTTGCATAGACGTGTTTTCGTAATGAGTTGTTTTCGTTCGTATGTTTTTAGATAATACAGGAGCATAATGAATTGTGGTCTGATGTGAGTTATGAAACGGTTAACATCTGTAAAATTGCAGTTAACTATCCCATTTCTCGTGATATTTATATTGTAAATCAAATTGTCCAAGTTACAAAATAGTATACCATCATGACCCATGCTAATTGTGTACCCAATTTATGATCATTTCCTATCTATGGTTCTAAAACCAGGAACGACAGCTATCATGAAATGACATTTTTGACTCAGTAAAACCTCAACGAGGGTGCTATCTCCTTGACGAGGCACCTAGCTCCATGTCGAGAGGACTAGCTCGGACGGTAATTTGGTCAATATCCTCCAAAAACAATGTTTCCACCGGATTATTTTGCTTTTATATGGTTTCAGGGGCTTAGTTTTATCAGGGATGATGTTTCATGCGATTGGAAGGATATATATTTGACGAAAAATGAAATAAATAGTGGTCTCAAATCTTCGTGTTGACGTATTTTCATTTCGTGTCTTCAACGCTCTTTTACAATCATATTCGCACCGTGCATATTCCAAGAACCAATCCTATCAGCGAATGGAGTTAAATCATATCTACACAGACTACCATTGCCGGATTTTGCAGCAGACAGCTTATAAAGAAATAGATATTGATAAAATGCTTCGAGACATACCTTTGTTTACTGTTTTTCCGTCGAGAGGACTAGCTCGTGAGTTCCCAGATGTGTCGAGGGAACAAAATCTCGTTGACTCTTTTTGGAGCTAGTTCCCCTGATTACCACCCGTGTTATATACTACTAAAAGTTTGATAGGGATCAAAACTTTATTTATGTTCACAGGACATACTGGTGATCTTACACTTAAACTTTTGCAATAGATATGTAGCAGAACCATCACTGTGCAAACATTCAATCTTTTATTCGCATTGCCTGCGAGAATCTCTCGAAGACTTGCAGAAACGATGGAACCCCTCTGAAATCGAAGTTATCACTGTTGCCTACCCTATCCAATTCTGTCATTCATCCCCTGTTACTGGTTTATTCAGCTGCAAAAATGTTTTGATAATCGAAATGTCGATACTTTTATGTCTAAAACTCACTTTCGGAAAATTTCAGAAATCTGTGATTTTGGGTTAAAAACGCGATTTTTTACCCAAATTTTTTTTTCGCTTAAAATGTTGTCCTTTAAGCTGCGAGTATGGAACAGAAAACCGTTTTGAGCTACGGGCATTGGTTTAGATTTTACATCGTTTTGAAACATTTGTTATTGGACTGAACATTTTCTTAATGGAAATTGCATTATGTGAGTAAAACATTTGATCACACATTTTAAAAACTCTGTTTTGAACCAACCAGAGTGCGTATTCAAATCGGTTTTCAGTTTCATACTCACAATGCGAAGGACAACATTTTGGGCGAAAAAATATTTTTCGATTTTTTTGGTGAAAAACGCATTTTTGACCAAAAATTACAAATTTTTGGAATTTTTAAAAATCTGTATTTTATCACTAGGATATCCAACATTTCACACAAAGAAACCTGTTTGTGATGAATGTTTCTTGAAATTAGTGTAAGCGAAAATGTGTACCCCCTAGGCCAACCCACTTGTTTTGTGTTATGGCATGGTTTAGGGGTGCATGTGTTCGGACCAATGTGTTGAAAAAATAAAAAGAGAGAATTTAATCAAACTTTGAATTTTTCTTTACATGGATAAATGTCCTACACATATATGTAAGAATTGTGAAAATATATTTATTATAGGTCCCCTGGCATAATACTGAAAAAGTGATCATTATCAAACTTTTAGTAGTACGATAAAAGTGTACTCGATTTTCATCTTACAAATGGCGTGATGTTACGGGAGTCCATGACTTTTGAAATTCATCCAACAAACGCTCACGTCACCACACTGAAACGTCATAAAAAAAAAAAAAAAAAAAAAAAAAAAAAAAAAAAATGAATAGACGCGTTTTCAAGGCGTTGAAATAGAGAAAAATAAAACTGAGGTCCTTTGTTGAACTTTCATCTATTTTAACAGAACAGCGTACGGTAAGTGTTTTAATTTCTAGCTTATTGTTGAAATTTGACGTTTGAGTTTCTGATATTCATAGCCCAGCCAGTTCAAAATCGGCATGCCTTTTTCGGTCCAGTCGGCAGTAATGTTCCCAAAATGAACATATTTGAATGTAGTGGAGATGTTCTTAAGCTTAAACTTTTACAGCATTCCTGTAGCAAACCATTTATAGTGTCAATTTATTGCGAGAAATGTTTTCAACGCTAAGGAAATTTTCAAGATGACTGTTTCATGAATACCCGTTTTGCTCTATTTTCCTTCCGCTGGCTATGGAAATTTAATTCAGTGTCGACACATGCACTGTTATGAGACACAGTTGGAATTATAAGGAATGAATTATTATTTTTGTGATTTTATCTATGTGTAAACTCCGGCGAATCACCCACAAACTTTTTCTTAAAGCCCTTCGTGCTTTATTAAGCTTTTGAGTGATTCGCCTAAGTTTACACATCGATAAAATCAACAACAATAAAATTCATTCCTATAATAGAATATAAAAATTAGATGCTTGGAAACAGGAGACAGTATGGACCATAATCCGAATGTAGCAACGTTTGGTTAAAGCTATTACCCAAAAGGACAAAATGACCCACTAGATTAAGCTTAAGACTACAAACGTAACATGAATTCCGCTTTTCACTTTCGGATTTGGTATACTAGCGAGGTCAACAATCCATCAGGCTTGGGCAATACATTAAATTAATGCCAATGCATTAGCAATGTATGAGCTATTTATCGACTAATGCCAATGCAAATGCTTTTTAGCTCACCTGAGCCGAAGGTTCATAGGTGAGCTTATAGTATACTGTATATGAATCCTGTACTTTGTATACATGTTCCTGACAGTAGCCTCTACATAATTTGTGTTTTTTATTCCAGTCGGATAAGAACTCTGGTTGCTATGGTAACTTTAAGTTTCCATAGACTTGTAATGGGAAAAGTGGAAATAAACTATTGCAGCCTGAGATCTGAAAAGTGGTAGATGCTAACAACTAATGGATTAGATGAAGGTATATGATTAATTTAGGTCAAGGTCATCTCTTGACCTTGGCCGGTCTGTCGTCCATACACACTTTTCAAAGATTTTTTCTCTGAAACCACTTGGCGAATCAAAGCCAAATTATATATGAAGCATCTATAGGAAGTGGGAACCAATGTATATATAAATAATCCAGGTCACATTACCAAGATGGCCGCCATGCCCATATATGGTAAAAACCCTTAAAATATTTTCTTCTCAAGGTCCGGTGAACCGATTTCAACGAAACTTTGCATGAAGTATGGATGACTCAAGTACTACAATGTATACGAGGGTTGGGATTTAAGTTCGTAGACTTTTGCCGCTGATTTTCTATTACATCATTTATCCAATATTTGATGCATTATTATAAAGAAACAATGTCTCCTTGTCTCGTTTTTACACTATTTTTCAAGACATATTGCGCAGTGCACATAAAACTGGTCTCCATAGCAACGTAGGTTTCGCAACCCGGGGCACGTCGTATTTTAATTACTTCTGAAGTTTTATGGCGTTGAAGAACAAACTATTAGTTAACATATTGTATACCAAAACTTGAGCTAAATCAGTTTGAGGCATTCTAGTACCATGTTTGTTAATTCCATATACTTTTTTAAGCATTATGTCGACGACTGATTTTGTTTTTGGAGAAAATGTAATGCCAGTAGCGCTTCTTGTGAAAGAAAAATGGCGTTAACAGGCAATGTCGAAACAAAAGCAATGGTCAAATCTTATGTTTGAGAAGCATAAATGCCCACAGAAACATTCAAAATGATAGGAATTTGTAGTACAGTTGTAGAACAGATCTTACAGAGATATTTAAATGGTTTGAAAAATTTCAAGTAGACGCATTTGAATTTGAATTGATGAGAAAAACACATACCTTTAATTAATCTACAAATGCTGCGGTCAACATTCTTAATTAAAGCAAAACTATGCATGATACACATAAGATTGTTATATCTGGTGAATGTAGTATTTCAACACTAATAACTAACTAACCCCTGAAGGAAATATTGCAAATTAGTAAAGGTATGGTGTGTTGTATGGTTCCAAACAAGGCATTTTATTGCTGACATTTATTGAAATTTGACGTAGTTTTGACGTCAAAATTTCCATGACGTGCCCCGGGTGATGGCAGGTCATTGTGTTTAATTCATTGTTGTGTTGAAACTATTATGAGTAGAGCTATGCTTAATATCTTATATGATAGGTAAAAGAATATGTTTTCAGATGATATCATTTTTATTTCTGTGTGACAAACATCTGAACTTTTATAAAGAAAGTCTACGAACTTAAATCCCAACCCACGTATATAAAACATGACCCTGTGTTGACTTTGACCTATTTTATGGCAAGGTCAACATAGGTCGTCAATGCATTTGAATGGGGAAAACTTTTAAAATGTCATTTTAAGTGAAAGTCTTGCAGGAAATGGGCAGTAGGACTGAAATTTAATGATTCTGAAAAAATGGACCCCAGGGGCTCATCTGCTTTTAAAATGTTATTTGAAGAGGAAAATCAGCAAGAAATTGGCAAATGGACAGAATATTGATTATTCTGAAAAAAGAAAATGGCCCAAGGGCTTCATCTGGCCCTGCACTGGGGTTAAATACCATAATATTCAAATATGTTTATTGATATATGAAGCAGATCTCAGGTGAGCGTTTACAGGACCATTGGTCCTCTGGTTTTAATGTTGGAATTAGAACAATGCTAATTCTAATGCATTACTTTTGCAAATTTTGTTGAGGCATTAGCATTAGATTGGACATTAGCTTCTAAATATTTTTCTATGATTTACATACTTTGTCTAAATGTATAATAGTTGATTTAATGTTCAATGAAGATACTCATCATTGCACTGGTTCACTTCCCTATAGCAAAATAACCTGAAAACTAATGCCAATGCCAATGCATTATTCTATCGAATAATGTAAATGCCAATGCATTGTCTTTATAAACTAGCTACTGCCAACGCTAATTCCAATGCTCCAAATGAGTTTAAATGCTGACAATGCATTAACTTTGCTAACTAATGCAGCCCAAGCCTGCAATACATGTATATGAAAGTTGCAAAATTATAGTATTTTCCTTTGGCTCCATTTTGCCAAATTTAAAATGTCACTGAAAAGGCTTAAGTAGCCAAAACCGCGGTATGGCCCATCCCGTTCTCATTAAAATGCTCACTGGTCTTAAAGGATCTCAGTTTTAATTTTATTTGCTTTTACTGCAGCCGTTTTTATGTCGTGTGACGGCCCTAAAAGTCTCCCCGTACATCATCCATAGTGCAGATGATATTTTCCTTTTGGTTCTCCTGAGAAATCAGAAATTCATTATCGGTTAAGATTCATTTTCTTACCAACATTTATATAATTGGCTCTGTTTGGATAATACTAGTCTTTGCATTGACTATCCTGTTGAAAGTTGAAAAATATAGTATTTTCCTTTGGCTCAATTTTGCCAACTCTAAAGGGTCACTGAAGATGATAAAGTAGCCGAAACCGCGGTATGACCCATCCCTTTTCTCATTAATATGCTCACTGCTGTTAAAAGATCTCACTTTTATTTTTTCCATCTAGCTGTTTTAACCAATTCAAGAATATTGTATAATATTGAAAAAGGAGAGCAATGCTTATTTAATCAAGACTTCTTACTTAACTGTATATGGTGTTTTCAGAAGTATTTTATTGTTGGTATTTCATTGTAAGTCAAAAATAATTTTCTGTGCGAGGCATTTTCATGAAACGTTGGAAAAAATATTCGTTGATCAGGATCATATCCAGTGCGAATTGCTCATCCCACACAAAGCTTACTTTTCAGAAGTGAAGAATGGCCCATGCACACGATGTGTTACAGTTAGGTTGTAAAACCATGTGTCTCAAATAAAAATAAAACTGAGATCCTTTACTTTAAGAATAGTGAGCATATTAATAAGAAAAGGGATGAGCCATATCGCGGTTTTTGCTACTTCAGCGTCCATTTAGATTTGTCAAAATAGAGCCAAAGTGAAATACATCTTTCAACATGCAAAAACTATAATTATCCAAACAGAGCCAAATATATAAAACGTTGGTTAGAAAATGAATCTAAACCGATCATGAGTTTCTGATTTCTCAGAATACCCCCGCTGATCTCAAAGGACCAAAACGAAAATATCATCTGTACTATGGATGATGTACGGGGAGACTTTTTAGGGCCGCCACACGGCACAACACCAGCTGCAGTATTAGCAAATAAAAAAAAAACTGAGATCCTGTAAGAGTAGTGAGCATGTTAATGAGAAAAGGGACTGCTTGTGAGGTCCACGACATTTTTTATGAAGGAGAAACATACAATTCATTCAATTTTATTATGTGCACTTATTGTATACGTATTACATTGTAGACCAGCCTTTAAATTTGATGTTGATAAGTATAAGCGGATGTAGATATTACATTAGATATCATAATTATTAGACATTTTTCACTTTTGAACGTAAATCTTGCCCCCGCTTCCACTTGCGTTTGTCGGCAACATGGGCGATTACTTCTCAGGCCATATCTGAAACGAAGACGAGGGGTGATATGAACCTTTACTTGGTCAAGAATCATCGATAGCAAACAGAGGCGAATCAAACAGGACAGGCACAAAATGAAATAGTCTGGGACATTTATCTTTGTAGCTCAGTAGGTAGCGTGCAAGAATTAAAAGCGAAAGGCCCTGGGTTCGAGTCTCAGTCGGACCTCTTTTTTGTTTTATTCTTTTCTTTAGTTGTCTACCATGTGACAATAAAGCTTAGGAAATGAAAAAATATATATATTATCAGCTGATTTTATTTATAAGCAAAATGCAAGAATCATGAAATGCACGACTGCATTAAATACTAAAATCGTAAAGAAATTAAAGCGTCTAGTAAGAAGGCAGATCACATGTATGTTTTTCTCTTGTTGACTTTTAACCTATTGAAATCGGGTGTTCGATCGTATTTTTCGGTAGAAGAGCGGATCTTCGAGCGATCCTCGTCACTATTTCTTTATTTGAAACACGAAAATATCTGTACTGTACTGCGACTGAAGACTTGTACAGGAATAATGTGGCTAGGATACGTTGACCACACTGAATGACTTGAAAAGTGTTCCGCGGACGTAAGGCAACTCAAATAGTATAGTGTCATGTACATTGGGCGTAAAACCACGGTATCACGAGTTGTCTCGTGAGGGCACATAATTCATTTTGGCATGTTTATACATACATTTTATAACAGATAATCGAAAGCTTGATATGGGTTTATTTAGTTAGTGTTTCAACAGTATTTCAGTCATATAACTTACGATATATGAGATGAATTTTGCAAGCCATATGCTTTCTTTCTGATCCTCGTTTATTATTGTAGTATGCGTGCTGTTATTTGGCTAAATTCAAATGAATATATCTTACCGCTGTGTCTGGTGTGGGTTCGAGCCCCGCTCTGGCCACATGTGAGAAAAGCTAAGTTCTTTTTTCGGGTGTGCCAGGTGGTTTTTGTCGGGGTCCTCCCGTTTTCGCCCATCTAATGATTGGTCCGTCTCATAAGAGCTGAAATAATCTTGAAAGGGACGTAAAACTGAATTCATAAAATAAAATACATGTAAAAATATAATTAAACTTCAATTTAACTCAAAGGAGGCGCGATGGCGATGACTCCGAATCAAAAGGTCCTGGGTTCGATCCCCACAGGCGTCACCGTGTTGTGTCCTTGAGTAAGACATATTAACTCCCTACAGTACTGGTTAAACCAAGGAAGAGTTGGCTCTTTCCCGACATAACTGAAAAATTGTTGACTGGGCCGTTACGCCTCAATACAAACAAACCAAAAGACAAGCAAACACAATATCATTTTCAAGAAAATAAATGTTCATAAAACTGAGAAATATCTAGTTCTTTTTCTTTGCATACCAAGCTTAACCCGAAAACAGGACAACAGTATTCGTCAGAATTTTACGCGCGCACATACATCTACATCCACCCTAACCCACCCACCCACACTCGCGCGCGCAATTCGTAGAGGACTTCATATCGTAGAAGTTCAGTCAGTCGCCTCTTAAAATCACCTGATAAAAACTCATGTGAATAACTAGGGGTCGCCAGTTCGATTCCGGGCCGAGGTCCCGTCTTTATATGACCTTAACTGTTGGTAGGAAAACCCGATATCAACTATTTGTTATCGCCATGTGATGTTTTCATACTGGTACATGTACACTGTGTATATACGTACATGGGTTCTATTAAGCTACAATTTCACGTGTCTTTCGTGAACGCACAAACAACTTTATACATGTATATTTTGCAAGATTTACGATTTGAAACATTAGTTGCTCTTTGATGTGCAGTTTTTGATTCTAAGTCTTACAACGTTTTGACACATTTCAAGTCAAATCGAGCGTGGTCGCACAGAAAACTTTATACATGTATACATTGTAAGGTTACGATTTGAAACATTTAGTTGCTATTTGATGTGCAGTTTTTGATTCTACGTCTTACAGTGTTTTCGAACACGAGCGTGGTCGGTTATCCTCATAAGGATAGCATGTCCGTGACATGTATACCCCCTTGAACCACACCTTTATACCGCAAAACTGGGGTATGCAGGGGTATACCTATATTTAGCTCACCTGAGCCGAAGGCTCAAAAGGTGAGCTTTGGTGTGGGTTCGAGCCCCGCTCTGGCCACATGTGAGACAAGCCAAGTTCTGCTTGCGGGTGTGTCCGGTGCTTATAGGATGGCCATGCTCCGGCGTCCGTCCGTCGTCCGACAACAAGTTCAAAGATCTCCTCTGAAGGAGAATTGCGAAATGATTGGTAAAATGTTATTGAGTGGCTGGAAACTTGCTTTGAGTATGCAAATCGACATAAAATTTACGTTTATGAAAACGTTTAGTTCTCAGGGGGTTGTCTGCTCCTTCTCTGAAACCGCAGGACCGATCAAAGCCAAACTTCATGTGGGGCATCGTTGGGAAGGGGCAACGAAAGTTTGTATAAATGACCAAGATGGCCGCCATGGTTGTAAATAGCAAAAACCTTTAACAATGTTCTTCTTCATAACCATTAGGCCTATGGTTTTGAAACTTGGCATGAATCATCTACAAGGGTATTATGAATCATGACCCAGGGATGACATTGACATGCTTTACGGCAAGGTCAACTTAGGATGCCCATGCATCTAAAAACATAGATTGTGAGTACTTGTTAGGACCGCCTCCGCGAGGCGGTTGTAGGGTGTACCCAAAATCTATGTTTTGAGCGAAAATAAGAAAATAACAACACATTTATACTGATTTTTTTAATTTTTTACATCTTTAAAAAGAATATTGCATGGTGATGTTACATTAAAAAGCGTCAAGATACAGGGCATAGTTTAAGTGCACATGCATTACACATGCTGACAAGTCATGCTGAGTTACAACAATATTTTGTCCTGTTTTAGGGTTAAGCTTGATGTGCAACACTCACTGAAAAAAAAAAAAAAAAAAAAAAAAAAAAAAAAAAAAAAAAAAAAAAAAAAAAAAAAAAAAGAATTAAATATTTCTCAGTTTTATGAACATTTATTTTCTTGAAAATAATATTGTGTTAGTTTGAAGTTTAAACATATATAACTTTTTCTTCGGTTTTACGTCCCTTTCAAGATTATTTCAGCTCATATGAGACCCCGCAAGCAGAACATGGCTTGCCTAACATGTGGCCAGAGCGGGGTTCAAACTCGCACCAGACATAGCGGTAAGATGATCGAGTGATCAGCGCTCTTAACCGCTCGGCAACGGGGGCTGCCTTAAATATACATGTATTTATTTGAATTCAACCAGATACACAGCACGCATGTTACCGACTAAACGGGTTCATCTTCGGAAGGAAATCACAAGACGACCATGTTATATGCAAACAGTGGTACTGATACGGAGACATTTACTCTAACGTGTTGACCTTGACCTTGCAATTCCATGAAAATACATTCAGTCAATAAGAACATCAAAATAACGCTCTTAAGTCACATTTTAACATCAATCAAAACACAAAAATACAAAATATATATACAAGGCAACATACCTGGAAAATATAATATATGAAAAATATATTATAAAGTCACAAATAGGGCATTGAAATAATTCACAGAAAAGTGTAAACCTTATCTGTTCATAGCGTTAATGGCAAGTGCACTGATCCATGCAAGTGAGCATGCATATAGATTATTGGAGATGCCATAACGGTCAATGCATTGTATAGGACAAAGGTATGATCAGGTATGTGGATGGAGGCTATGGGGAAGGGAAACGACCTAAACACGCTATATAACCGCAGTGACGCTTATACGGAGGTTGCCACGGGGAAGGAACGGATGTTATCGCTAAAATTAAAATAAACCTTCGCACTATCATATAACGCTAAACCCCATACTATGACAATCATACTACATGTACAAGATATAAAACTGAATTGCATACTTCATGTACAAGATATAAAACTGAATTATGTTCCCTCACGAGACAACACGTTAAACTGTAGTTTTTTACACCTAATAAATAGACATATATCTGTACATGTACTATTTGAGTTAGTGCCTTACGTCCGCCGAAAACATTTTAGTCATTCAGGGTGACCAACTTATCATAGCCACATTATTCCAGTACGAGCCTTCAGTATATAAATAGTTTCATGTCTCCAGGAAAGAAATACTGACGTGAGGATCGCTCGCAGATCCGCTCTTCTACCGAACAATGCGATCTGACTCCCGATTTCAATAGGTTATAAGTTAACAAGAGAAAACCTACATGTGGACTGCCTTCTCACTAGACACGATTCTTGCATTTGCCAATAAATATAATCAGATGAAAATATATATTATTTTCATTTCCTTTGCTTTATTGCCACATGGTGGACAACAAAAGAAAATATTAAAAGAAAAAAATAGGTCCGACCGGGATCTGAACCCAGGGCCTTTTGCTTTTAATTCTTGCACGCTACCTACTGAGCTACAAAGATAGATGTCCCAGATTATTTCATTTTGTGCCTGTCATGTTAAATTCGCCTCTGTTTTGCTATCGATAAATCTTGACCAAGTAAGGGTTCATATCACCCCTCGTCTTCGTTTCAAATATGGCCTGAGAAGTAATCGCCCATGTTGCCGACAAACGCAAGTGACAGCGGCAGCAAGATCTACGTTCAAAAGTGAAAAATGTCTAATAACAAGACAAAAGCATAGATTTTCTTTTCCTATACGCTATTATCTAATTAGCCGCATGTCTCGATAAACAAATATTGACAATAGGATGCTTAGTTCAGTCAAGCCAATATCACAAATCAACATAATCAGTTTATGCCAAACCCCTTTGTTGATAGAATTAATGAGACTGTCCCACATTAATATACCATCATATTGCCTCTACTTGAAGTTCGCGTTCTCTTTGACTCAGTTTGAATTTTACACATCATTATTGATGCTTCCAAAGTAAGGAGCTTGCTTGGAATCTGTTCTTCGATACATATTTTCATCTGTATTTTGTAGAAAGGTACAAGTAGGCAACCATCAGGAAAAGCCACAATCAGAAAGGGATTCCCTCTCCAAAACCCGAGGTGGGAAAAAACTAAATAAACAACCAGGTACTTATACCGTGGAAACATCGTAAGCCACACGAGCAGCTATTTTTCCAATAGGTGGTCACTCAGTTACCTAAACTTAACTAAAAAATATGAAAACATACATAAGGCGCAAAAAGCAGAAAAAAAGTTTAACACCTAGGCATAAAACAATAAGAACCACCACAGCAGTATCACCTTGGAACGATCAGTAATTTAAAATTACTGGCGAGCTTATATCGATTTTACAGGTACATATAACCTCACCCTCTGCTTCTGCAGTGGTTCACAACATTAAGTTAGTTGTCCAGCACTCGTGGTGAATCTCTAACTTGTCAATGAACCATCAAGAACAAACGAATTTAATCACGATAACCACCATGATGAATCAAAAACGAGGACTCACAGATCGAGCTGCCAGACGATGGAGATCCCTGAGCGCCCAATAACTTACTACCTCCGGAGCAAAAGAAATAAACACCAGTTGAAACCCGGTGGGCCAAGCAACAGACAAGAAGCTCCGGCCCCAACCAACTAAAATGAATAGCTTTAAGTAGGGGCCATTATAGAGTCTGACGCCCGACCCACCGGCGTGCAATTAAAGAAGGCAGCATAGTTATCAACCATGATTGAGTTAAAAACTAAGCATGCAGACTGTCGCATAACATTCAAGTTATAACCTATACGTCTGTAACGTGTTATGATTTTTCTGAACTGAAAAGAAAAATCATTCCTTCCTATTAGTTTCTTATATTTGTAAACTAAGTCACCATAAAGGATGCTATTTAACCAATGATTAGGAATTTATCATCAGGAAAACAGTGTTTACCCCCTTAAACCACACTTTTACATTGTAAATATGGAGTTTATAGGGGTATACAATCTTTCTTTTTTTGATCCAAAACATAGATTGTGCGTGCTGTGGGTGCTGGTTAGAACCGCCTCCATATGTCCATGTCATAATTTTACAACTCATATGAGACGGGCCAATCAGTAGGTGGGGAGATAACTGGGAAACCCCGAGAAAAACCACCTGGCACACCCGCAAGCAGAACTTGGCTTGTCTCACATGTGCCGTGTGTGGATATTTTCGTTTTACGTTTCTCATTCTTACATTCTCTTAAGTGAAGAAAAATTAAATGTTTCAAACAAAAAGACAGAATCTCGCCTCGAAGAAAATATGTGATTTTGCATTAAAGTGCTTACTTTCTGGTTATACTTTGGAAGCCATACAAAAATAAACAATAAAGGTAAGAAAGACTAACAACCAATTATTCGTTATAGATTGTGGGTACTCGTAAGAACCGTCTCAGCGAGGCGGTTCTAACGTGTACCCACAATTTATGTTTTGAGCAAAAATAAGAAAAAATATCCAATTTTTCTACTGAAAATTTTCATTTTTTACAACTATAAAAATTTCTGTGTATTGCATGGGCATGTTTTCGTAATGAGTAATTGTGTCCACTATATCACCCTGTAATTGTGTACGAATCATATTAACGTGTAGTAAACACTTTAAAAATATGCAAAACATGATGTAGAAGCAAACAATAATGCAACAATCTCTCGGTTGGTACGTGGGAACGCTGTGGGATCTTGAGCCGCCGTCCGATGGACAGAAATGCGTATCATATTCACTAACTCAAAAAAAAAAACAACAACAACAACAACAACAACAACAACAAAAAAAAAAAAAAAAAAAAAAAAAAAAAAAAAACGCATGTTATAAGCCCCCTGAAATTCGGGAGCAAAATCCTCAGATTACTTTTATTACACGAATCTATTTTTGATCTCTGATGGGCCGGAAACATCAGGAGAACATGTCCGTGCAATGACTACCCCCTTAAACCCCACTTTTATATAGTAAAACTGGTGTTTGCAGGGGTATACCTATTTTTCTTATTTTTGCTCCAAAACATAGATTGTGGGTACTCGTTAGAACCGCCTCAGCGAGGCGGTTCTAATGTGTACCCACAATCTATGTTTTGAGCAAAAATAAGAAAAATATCAAAATTTTTCTCACAAAATTTTCAATTTATACAGGTGAGAAAATCTCTGTATATTGCATGGGCAAGTTTTCGTAATGAATATACCGAAAGCCAACTTGAGCAAGCATGGGTTTGATGAAATTTGATGTGACCATCAGTATATAATGCATAACGAAAACTTGCCCATGTAATATACAGAGAAATGTTTTGGTTGCAAATAATGAAAATTTTAACTGGAAATGTTTTTATATTTTTCTTATTTTTGCTCCAAACATAGATTGTGGGTACACGTTAGAACCGCCTCAGCGAGGCGGTTCTAACGAGTACCCACAATCTATGTTTTGGAGCAAAAATAAGAAAAAATAGGCATACCCCTGCAAACCCCAGTTTTGCTATATAAAAGTGTGGTATAAGCGGGTATATATTACACGGACATGTTTTCCTGATGATAGATCTGAACATCGACGGTGGTAGAGCGAGGTACCGAAATGGAGCGGAGTGAAGGTTATCCACCTAATTCCTGGGCCCGAGCATGCTCATTTCAGCTGAAACTGAAATTTCAACTACTCATAAATACTGAAAAAAGCCCAGATTATTTGAAATTTCGGCACTTGTTTGCATTTTAACATTTGTGAGCAGGATAATTTTTGTCTCAGCTGAGCTGAGCATGGAAAACGTTTTATTACCTCGAGACCTGATCTATACACTCTGAAAATTGAAATACTAAGAATGTAATTAGTACAAGAAATGAAAAGCTAAAAACAAAAATCAAAAAGTAATAGAGAAAAAGAACGGCTAAAGTAGGCAATGATCAGTAAACGGCGCAATCAGAAACAAATCTTCGCCGATTTGTGCATGTGTTGTTCAAAACATCAGCGCAACTTCATTGTATTTTGAAATCAATCGGTGATTCCATATCATAATTTCCCACCTGTGTTAGAAACCAGCTGTGATTTATCAGGAACTCTTGATCTTGTATTGCAAAACAGTAACTTTATCAGTTCGATAAATGCCAGAATGATATTATAGGATATTGCATTGAGCAGAATAGAACAAACACGCTGCGATCATGGACGTGTGCGTGTCATTTCACGCCCTGTTTTATGCATGATATGGCGTTTTGTATTTGTTCCAAGCAGTAGGATGCCTAACACCGGCCTTATCTCTGACGTGCGTTTCCGACAATGCAAAAATATGTGTTTGTTGTTTTCTTAATACTCTTCGCCAAAAGATTAGCATACTTATTTGTGTAAAAGGAGGCAAACATATCTGGTTAGAACTAATCCCAGTGAATAAATATTTCGACACAATTGTTCCTATTGGATGTCATGGTTACGGTGGAAACAATCAGGACTTTTAGGGATTGAAAATCTTAAGTTAGTTAGATACTGAATGACAAAAGATAAGTCACTTGTTTGAAAATGTTATTTTCGACACTTCTTTTTTAAAAACTTGTCTAAAAGTCACTGACTCAGTTTCAGTCTTTTCAATCAAAAGTTATTAAAATCTTTAGACAGTAGATAGCATAATAATGTGGTATAACATTATCATCATGTCATTTGAGATGTAGGCATTAGACATCTTTAAAGACAAACTTGTTTTCAAAATGTTAAACATTGATATTTTGCTATACTTTCTTAATAACATTTTTGTTCCTTCAAGAAATGTCAGTGTTTGATGCCAGGTCTCGACTTTATATTTAAACCAAATCGTTCCAAGAGACACTTCCTTGACACGGGGTCAAGTTTGTTCTGACGTAGCGTATAGTGGACAGGCGCCCGACGACTGGACTCTTTTTGTTTGCATTTTCACCCGTTTGGAGACCCTTACGATATGTTCATGCAATTATTTTACCTTTAAAACCTTTTCTATCAATCCTCAATCAACCCTCGTCTATGGGCTACTATATAGACAAGGTCAGAAACGCGGTGTCCTAGTTTAACTGGGGTCTTGGGATTCCCCGCATCTCAAACTCATACTTCACCCTTTACCGTTATTTCAATGCTGAGTGTCTACTTATGAGCGACTTTGTAAAAGGTTTCACCCATTGCCTTTGTCAAAAATAAGCATAGTCGCCCGTAAACTTATATTCTATACCACCACCTGTCTACTTGGATGGGATCCCGAATGTTTTTGTATGGTGACCTTTCGTTTCTAGAAATCAGTGGAAGGTCACTGTAAATATCGTATGAAAGAATCAATCCTACTGGATAATTGTATTGCATTGTTACTATGACACTAGATCACAAAGTGTTTTGACTGGATATTAAATCAAGCAACCTATGAAAACCAACGTAACACATATCACGCGCTGGCGTAAAACGTCGTGTGACCAGTGTATTTATGGTAATGTCATAGCTAGATTGCCGATTTCATTCGGGTTGTCCTCCAATTCTGTAGAATGCTTTAATTGTTAGTTTTTACGGGCGGTGGTGCTTATTTTGAATGGGGGCAATGGGCGAGACCTTTTACAAAGACACTCATGTGTTGACAGCCAGCATTGAAATAACGGTAAAGGGTGAAGTATGAGTTTGAGATGCGGGAAATCCCATGACCCGAATCAAACTAAGACACCGCGTTGCCGACCTTTTCTATATAATAGCCCATAGACGAAGGTTGATTGAGGATTGATAGAAAAGGTAAAATAATTGCATGAACATATCGTAAGGGTCTCCAAACGGGTGAAAATGCAATAAAAAAAAAAAAAAAAATGAGTCCAGTCGTCGAGCGCCTGTGAATGAACACTGTCGGCCACTCGGTTGTAAAATTAAGTTCAACTACGCCACGTAAACAATGGGTTAGATCAGATGAGGTACATGTACATGTATTATATTGTCAACTTCGTGTCTTTAATTTGATCTCATGTTAGAATTACGTTTTAGACGTTGAATAAAGATTATAACTGAGATGTTTTAGGAGTAGTTAACATATTAATGAATAGATAATGGGCATACCATGGTTTCGGCTACTAAAGCCTCGCCGGTCACCCTTTAGCTTTAACAACATGGAGCCAAAGAGAATTACTGAAATTTTGCTACTTTCAACAGGGTAGTCGATACACAGACTTGTATTATCTTAATGCGACCAAATATGATAAACATTGCTTAGAAACGAATCTTAACCGATAACAAATTTCTGATTTCTCAGAATATCCTCGCTGATCTCAAAGGACCAAAAAGAAAATATAACCTGCACTATTGATGGTGTCGCCACACGACACAACACCAGTTGCAGTAATAACAAATTAAATAAAAACGGAGATCCTTTAAGAGCAGTGAACACATTAATAAGAAATAAGTCGATACAAAGACTAGTATATAAAAGGAATAGATTCGGAACCGCATAAGACGCCGTATGTATACGTAAAAAACCATCATAAATTCATTCCTGGTACAAGAGAATGCATATCGGGTTTGTTACGCATAATATTCGTATTCAAAGTTTGGAAACCTTCGTTTTTTCCTGCATCTGAGTGAATCGCCATCTTTATCGGGTATGGTTACCGGTTTATCGACAATTACACGGTGAACGCGGTAACCAGTATAAAGCTGTGACGTAACTCACTCACTTTCTCTTTAAGCCGCTCATTTCAATTGCAAGACGTTCAAATATTCTCGCGATAATTTCGTTATTTTATTTTGTATTTTGTGGATATTTTCTGCGTTAAACTTGATAGAAGTGTTTATGTGATAATACCGGAGAAAAATATTTACCGAAGATGCCTCAAAGACAGTAACAAGCCACAGAAAGGAGGTAAAAGTTTTTTTTCCAGATACCTGTCGTCGGCTTTGTGCTTCCCTCAAAGCGATAAAAAATCGTAGGTGTAGACATTTTCACTATTTCTTATTAATTATCTAGTATGAAAGGAATGGAATTACTGTTACATGTATCTACGCACGGTAGTTTTTATTCCAATTTTTGGCATTTCACATACAATTCGTCAAAGAATCGCCCACAATAGAAAAAAGAATAGGAATTTGCAAGTTTTTCATCCATTTTATTCCAAAACGGAATCGGTACACACTTCAGGGGTAATCTCACTTTTTTTTTACATAATTTGATTAAATTAGTAGTAGTAGTAGTAGTAGTAAAAAGTGGCAGTTTTTCGTCATGCCGGGCTGAACGGACTTAATCCAAGATTCCACCACAAGGACGAAGGTTAAGTGCTCCTGGGCTGCAAATCGTGGCGGTGACAGCAAAATGCAAATCGCGCTTTTCGCCTGTGCCCAACGTATACTGATAATGCAAGTCAAGCCGGTAAAATGGAAGGAGCACTTCTTTTCAGAATTTTGAACGCCATGGTCGAAAAGTGAGCAGAAAAGTAGATAGGAAATCGGTGCCAATTCGGCTGCAAATCGTTGATTTCGCTATCTTGCTCGAGAGCAAATGTAGTTCAAATGATATATCCAATCATGTTGCTCTCAATTAGGGCCGCGCTTAATGGCTATGCTAGATCGGTGAAATGACCTAGTTTGGAACTGCACATGATTAAACAGCTACGGACGCTGCAATCCATGTGGACAGGTGGTATCGGGCTTGCGCTTGCGGCTGAGCGATGAGTTTCTGTGAGGAGAAGCAGTAGTGGTATCTGTGATGCAAGCCGGAGAAACTTTAAGTGGGCTGGACGTTTTACCAGTAGAGACGGGGGTGCATTGTCCTACTAGAGGCTGATGGTAGGATGTTCTTATATCATATAGGGGCTGAACATCCGTATCATCTTTATTTGGAATTTTGATACCCGCGGCCTAAAGAGTTCGAAATATGTCATGGTACAGAGTGGAGTTACCAAAGTAGTTTTATGAAGCTGCTGTACCATATATATGTTTTTGGTTTGTGAAAGGGTATTTTTGGTTGTGGAATGGGTGGGTCGCGACATTCCTTGGGGTAGTTCCAATCAGGGGGCATTGTGAGTTATCGTAATCCAATCTAAGTCGTAGTTCGTAACCAATCGGTTGTAAAAAAAAAAAAATAAATACGTTATTAATGTCATTTTTATATATTGACATTGACCATGGTTTGGGTGGGCCTATCTGAAAAGCAAAGAGCTGAAAACATATTAAGACAGAATTATACAATATATCTACCCCATAGCCATTGGTCGGAGATAGCAAGGACCCAGTTTAGTAACAGCCACTCCTTTGCATGCTTTAACCAGACGGAATTACTATCCCCGGCCGTTGGCATGGGAAGAAAGTACAAGATTAAGGTGATTACATGGTACATGGTATGTGTGGGCCAATATATACATAGTCAGATGGAGAGAGTAAGGTTGAAAGGATGGAGTAAAGTGCTGTGCCCTTAATATCTTCTCCTTCTTCTTACATCCAGGTGACGTGATATTTTTGAATTTTATTAGTTTTTTGTGGGTATAATGTTTTTAGGAAAAAAAAAAGGTGATAAGGTTTCTGATATATACACTCACATGGTTTACATACTTATTAGGTAACAAAAAACATCTCCCATACGTTCTCTATCATACATATCTTTTTACTCACATACAAGCATACTATCGTACAGCCTTAATGTCCTTAACATGGAGTCCGGAAGTGCCCAACAGAGAGAACAGCCCAGCCTTCGTACGAACACCGCGGGGCCAGTGCGCTGGTAAAAGGCAGCTAGTATCAAATCGACGTACCGCAGTACGTAAAAAAACAAAACGAAGGTAGGTTGTGTCCGTACGACTGTCGAGTTCTTCCCGCCGGTGCACCGCACTCCCTTTCTCCACTCCCAGAGTCCATAACCCTTTATATATACAGCCCAGGGCCTTCCCGCCCTTTACTCTGGGATTGCCCTGTTTTAAAAATGAACAGAAAAGAGTAAAAACTAAAACAAACAAACAAACGGTACTCTGTGGTACCAGGGAGCGAATATCCTGGTACTGGCAGTGCATACCACATTGCAGCCAATACCAAGTCGGTCCGTAGACACCTCCTACTCCCCAGAATAGCTATACAATAGGTAGGCAAAAGCAAATGGATGGGAAAATAAAGACCGAGGGAAAACTAAAGATGTATATTATGATATGAAATAATATTTATATAAGTGTTGCATCTTGTACATGTAACTATGTAACTTGTGCGAAAAAAAAAAAAAAAAAGGAATAACACTTCCGCAGCGAAGGGGGGTGCACGTATTGTCGATCCCGCGCTCCGAGGTGACACCAGACTCATTTAAGAGAAGCCGCCCCCAGCCCCGCGTTATCGATGCAACATGCACTGGTATTCCCTCCTCCACTTACGGAGTGAGATTCATGTATAAACCGGAGCTATACCGTGGTGCAATGGTATATCATCTGTACTTGGCGATATGGGTCTCTAATCAGCCTCTGTGCGAACCCTTATCTATCCTAGCCAGATCCTCACAGTTTAGGTTGAGAGAGCGGTTAAAACCACTAACTCGGAGTGTTAAAGATACAATACATAATGGCAGGTGGTACAGCATAATAGAGCGGGCTAAGTATGTAACTGAAGAAAAATAAATGATGATGACCTAATACCCTAAGTGAAATGGTAAAAAATGGCCCTGGGCGTCTGCTTATACAAAATAATTGTATCACGCACGACTAAAGCAGAGAACTGTTAATGTGAAAAACCTAACCGTGATGAAACAGAAGGATTGGCCTGCAAAGATTGCCCTTTTCTACATTTATACATCTGTACCTCTGTATCCTATATAGCCTTAGATGCGCGACATGTATTCTGTGTCCTTAATGTACTGAAAAACGGCACCTCTGATAATTTCTGAGTGAGCATGACTGGGATTAAGAAGTGTTTTAACTGTTATCTCCCCTATATCTGAAATGCTATCCTTAATACTGTTGAACATGACTGTCCTATGGTCTATGTGCATGTGACATCTAAGGAAATAGTGGTCTGTATCCTCTATTTCATCACAGTGTGGGCACATAGGGTTCATTTCGCTATGTGTCTGGTTATTAAATCTTAAGCCATTACGCCCTAATCTGAGTCTAGTGTATACCCTGTCTAATTGCCTTTCATCACGATATTGGATTAATTTCGTAGGTAAATTATTGTCTAAATCCCATCTGAACCCATGCTTATGCTCCCTCCATTTCTTTGCCCATTGATCCTTAATAACCCTCTTAATACGACTATATGCCTCAGTTTTGCTCATTTTAATGTTGAGTTCCCTCCCATGTGTTGACCCAGTTTTCGCTGCTTCATCGGCTAGGTCATTCCCGTTTGATTAAATTGCCTCAGCTATCTATTTTGTTTGATTTATAATCGGAGATGAACCGCCCATCACAAATTGCTTTTTTCAATGCGCATGCGTTTCTAATTTGTTTGCCACCAATCCAGAAAAGATTTTCATTCATGCGGAAAATTTTTTTTAGCATGTGACACGGTAAACACGCCTCAGACGGTCAGCTGACCTGTCAACAATGACTGCAATTAAAGATGTTTACATAAAGACACGCGCCATCAAAAGATGCGACCGCCATTCTTTAAATCGTTTGATCGCCATTATAAGTTGTTTAGATAAAGACACGCGCCACCAAAAGATGCGACCGCCATTCTTTAAATCGTTATGTCGCCATTATCGTATGAAAGATTATTGACTACCTAACTATCGTTACATAATTTTAATTGGATTTTCATCATAAAGATGCATAATACACTCGGATGGATGTCACTAAGATGCTTTTTGGCTCATAGACAACAAAACACAGGTAAATATTGGGACGTATCGCGGCAAAAACAACTTGCGCCCCAGGAATCACTACTGAAGAAAACCATGTGTCTGAGCCCAAATTTTCTCGTCCCGGGACGCCGGGTCCTGCGTCCGCGAGATCCCTGTGACAGATGACATTTTTTTCTGTTTTTATTTCTGTTTTTTTTTTCTCTGCGAATTTTATCGATAAAATGAAGTGGAGTACGAACGCTTGTAAATGGCTCTCAACCGAAAGTGAGTGAGTGACGTCACAGGTAAACAAATATGGCGACAACCTTCGCGATTCGAGACGCATTTTAGCGTAATTTTCAATCGATGATTGTGTACTTATTATCGGATAAATCGTTGGAATTTGATTTGTAACTGTAACATCTAAATGAATATGTACAGGGCCAAATATGCGTTTCCGAATCGATTCCTTTAAAATGGGGCCAAATATACTAGTTTTCATTAAATGTTGGTTAGAAAATGTATCTAAACCGATAATGATTATCAAATAACCCAAAGCATACACCACCAAATTATTGCATTCAGCTTTACGTCCCTTCCAAGAAAACCACCTGACACATCACCAGTCACTTTGGCACAGCGATGAGATGATCGGACGGTTAAGTGCGAAATTAAAATCAAAAGACTACAGTATATCAGTCGGACACGGGCCGTCTGAATTGCATGCGACAATTTATATCTATTTGTAAAATTATTTTGGGAACATCCTTGATATTCATTGGCTATTTATTGTGAATTTTAACAGGTTCAGAGTAAATCGTATGGAGAGTTATATTATGCCAGGTAACTTAGGCTACACTGCATTCGATATGTTTCGGGAGTGTACTTTTGGAAATTGAAGACAGTGACAGTCTTTCGATTTACGTCTTCTACCTGTCTTAGTGCCAGATTGTCAATTTAATTTCATCAACCTCGGTTTTCAGGGTTAGACTTTCGTTCTGATTGTGCCATTTCCTGATCATTCCCTACTTTTACCTAGTCTAAAATAGGTGGCTCATGTTTTATTTTGCTTCTTTTCTATCGAATACTTCCGAAAATACGAGACACAACATTACGAAACCTTGTCCATGCAATACACAGAGAATTTTTTTCAGCTGTAAAATTTGAAAATTTCACCAGAATTATTTTGATAATTTTAATATTTTTGCTCAAAACATACATTGTGGGTACATGTTAGAACCGCATCGCCGAGGCGGCTCTAACGAGTACCCACAATGTATGTTTTGGATCGAAAATAAGAAAATTATATATACCCCAGCAAACCTCATTTTTTTTTATTTTTTCACATAAAAGTGGGATTTAGGGGGGTTTACATTTCACGGGCATGTTTTCCTGATGATGTGCAATTCTACCATATCCGCACAATCAAAATTTTAAACAAAAATAATTAAAAATGATCACAATTTTCGTATGGAAAAATACAGCGTAGAACATACCGTTGATGGCTCAGGGTTTGTTTTAGTTACAATGTTTGTTCATAGAACTGGTCATCTTGACATTTGAGCCGCCTCGTGGGAAAACCAACAATGTGGTTTCCGAACAAGTTTGACACAAACCGGCCTGTACAGCTACAGAAGCAGGCTAGAAGCTTGAAATTTTGAAGTTAAGTAGAGGAGGAATAGTACTATCCGAATAGCGAAAACAAAGGCGCTGATCAGCTTCGCGGTTACCGCGAAGCTGATCTGCGTCTTTGTTTTCGCCTATGCAGATTGTTGGTTTTCGCCTATGCAGATTGTTGGTTTTCCCATGTGGTGGCTCATTTTAGTGCAGATATAATTCTGAGAGATTAACAAGGTTTGGCTTTTAAGGAACATCAACTTGCATTCAGCTTATTGTTTTAGGCAGCTATAAATCGTCATTATGGCAAGTAATTGTCTGTGTTAGGATGATCACAAAATACGTGAAGTCATATTTAACTTAATAGAACTGAGAGCTACTTGTTTTAATATTATATGGTATATATTATTATATGCGAGCGTAAATTCCAAATTTTGATCTTCATGCCAAATTATTAATGCCACTTATGAATGACTGCGTCCAGTATGTATATTTTATCAGAAAATAAGTAACCTTAAAGATGACGCATACAAGATTTAACCAATTCATAAAAAATATTAAAAAAGTATTTTTATTACATTTACCCGTAAATAATAATCTAGGTTAATTTTTATTTGCAATGAATAATCAAATACATTTATGTTTATTTAGTTTGTCACATTCATGAAAACACGCACGTAGCCAGTTTAGGATAACATGACCGGGTAATGTACAGGGTCACCCAGAACATCTGGAAAACATGCCCGTGCAATGAATACCCCCTTAAACCCCACTTTTATATAGTAAAACTGGGGTATGCAGGGGTATACCTATTTTTCTTATTTTTCCTCCAAAACATAGATTGTGGATACTCGTTAGAACCGCCTCGGCGAGGCGGTTCTTACGTGTACCCACAATCTATGTTTTGAGAAAAAAATAATACAAATATCGATCTTTTTCCGATAAAATTTTCAATTTTTACCGATGAAAAGTCTCTGTATATTGCATGGGCATGTTTTCGTAATGATATCTTATACCATTTCAACCTTTAATAATTTTGTTTCGGCAGTACATACATGTACATTACTAATCTGTATCTCAAAATAATCTACAATTATTCAATTTTGGTTTAGTATACAACGTTAGGTACATGTATATAAACCACTACATGTATATGTAAAATGTTAAATAGAATCGGTCAAACATTTTCACAACATTTACGTATAAGAGTTGTTTGACGTTCATATTGGATTACAACATCTTCAGGCTTACTTTGATAGTTGGCTTTTTCTAAGGAGGGCACTCGAATGAAAATGCATATTCACCTTAACCAAATACTTGTTGAAAGCTGAAACCCTGTATTTATTGAAGGTTTGAAAATTAACGCCACACATTCGTGCATATAAGTGGTAACAAATATTCACACGAGGATTGTACTTGTCGGCGTTATAAAATATTTTTGACGTAAAATAACACAACATGCAAACACTGTCAAAATGTTTGACGTCTATTATTCAAAATGTTACGATTTGAAGTACATAACATTATATATCAAACTTGAATTACCACAGGGCGTTTTGCTTTTAAGTCTAAAATGGGATGTGTTTGCCGAACAAAATTATGTAAGCTTATACCCTGTATACCCCCTTAATTTCATAATAAAAGTATTGTATAAAGATGTCATCTTATTTACGTAGGCTGAGCAAAACGTTCGTGAACTTTGTCTAGACAATCAAACGTACTGTTGCGATTTCTCTAAAATTACCGTATGTTTGTTATTAATCGTGGAAAATTTCAGACAAATCGCTTGATAATCTTCGTTGCTATGACAATTTGTTCGATGCGTGTTAGCGCTACCTGGAGCACGCCAAGACGTTAAAGTCATTTGACAACAGGATTTCTGTATACGTTGTCCGAATCAAATGCTCGTTTATAAACAACATTATTTCTAATTCGACTTTCAAGATATTTTCATATACAAACTTTCATATTGTATTTATTCCACATCCGTGTAGGACTACAGTCGAAGGTTTAAGGTGTTATTTATATGATATATTTTATAAAATCCTTTACTTGTTATATATAATCAAAGGGGGGTAATCTTGATTAATATATATTTCATTTTATAATATTCTTTTGTTTCTAGAATTTATAGAGTCTAGAACTTGACAGAAGTGTGCCAGTGATTATTTTTAAACTATTATTATAATTAAGAAGTTATGAGCAGATTAAAGAAGCTTCTGGTTGAAACTGGGTGATTCGAACTGAATGATTTATTATTGTCACCATAATACAGAAATAATATATTTTTTCTACTCCGCATAAGTACTCATGCGCCAATTTTATGACAGATGTATTTGGAAAAAAAACCAACATGCAACATACTTTCCTTTTAAAACTGCTGAAGGATCAATCATTAAATTGAGAGAAAGAGAGAATGTCATTGTCATTTTATCTTTTCGCGAAGCTATAAACCCCTACATAAGCATACTACAATTTCTACTTTTTTCACCCTTCGCTATATCTAATTGACCTCATGCCTCGATAAACAAATAATGGCACTGATGCTCAGTTCGGTCAGGCCAATATCGCAGATCAACATAAAATCACTCCTATTATCAATTTATCATTAAATAGCTTGTTTGTGTTGCCTGTTACTCTGTCTGCTATATTTTGTACAGATGTGTACACGTTATGGTCTTCAGTCCACAAAAGTGCATTATCGTGTATGACATAGCAAATAGCTGTTATAAAATTCAATATTGAGCGATAGCCTGACATAAAACAGACCCATGATATCGGTTTACTCTGATTCGGATGTTCTATTTCTGTGAAGGATTCTTGACCTGTCTGCACGGAAAGCACATTGTCAGTATTTTGTTCTACTTCGCCACGTGAACAATAGGTTATTTTGATACGGTACACAGTTGAATCCGAAAATAAAATCAAGAAACGATTGTATTATAAGAATCTTATATGGGGTTCTGTTCTAGATGGAAGTTTCCAACCCAAGGGATGACCGTGCTGAGCGGAACCGAGGCTCCGCCGAGGTTCCGCTTAGCACGGTCATCCCGAGGGTTGGAAACTTCCATCTAGAACAGAACACCATATTAGATTCTTTTTCTTGCACAACAACCCCCAAAATCTGGTTTATTTCAAGGTTTTGCGTGTTTTTTTTTTTTTAGCCTGGGTGAGAACACCTGGGTGAGATGCAATTTTATCACCCAGGCAAAAAGTGTGGCAATTTCTGTCTGGTGTGCAAGAATCAGTTTTATGTCCAGTTTTATGTTTGACGATAATTGTATTCAGTTTATATGCTTAATGATTTTGTTGTATTCTTCAGTGTTACGCCCCTTTCAACAAAACCACCCGATATACCCACAGTTAGAATTTGGCGGCCCCCGTGGCCGAGTGGATAAGGTCGCTGACTTCAGTGCTCTTAATCATTCGATCATCTCACCGCTGTGGGTTCGCGCCTCGCTCGGGGCACGATTCACATGTGGGACAAGCCAAGTTCTGCTTGCGGGTGTGTCAGGTGGTTTTTCCCCGGGTACTCCGGTTTTCGCCCCACCTACTGATAGATTCGTCTCGATATGAGTGTAAAAAGGTTGAAAGGGACGTAAAACTGAATCAAAAAAAAAAAAAAAAAAAAAAAAAAAAAAAAAAAAAAAAATTGGCCTGGGCTCAAACCGACACTAAGCACAGTCTTGAAATTATCGAATGAATAATAGACGAAATATAAACAGGAAATTTACCATTCTGTCACATGTACGACTATCAAATACAATATGTAGATGCCTTTAATTTTGAACAAGATTTTCCTCGCATATGACATAAGTAAAGGCTGCTATGTACGCTCTACACATTTGGTTACGTTGGCATGATATTTTCAAGGAACAGTGCTTATTTGCGTAAAATGATAAACTGTACTGTAAAACCTCGTTTAATAATGTTTTCATTTAGTTTTTGTTAAGTAAATCTATACTAACTGACAAAAGAAACGCTACACCCTAAAAATTGTGATTTTTTGTAAAACGTAGAAAAATGCCGTGTTTTCTCTTGCTCCCGTAAAACCCCACTTTATTGAGATGCTCAACACAGATATGTAGCTAATGTATACCCCAACCAAGGAATGCTAAAGGCGCTTTTACGAAAACATGTGTTTCGTGATTTAATTGGCACGATAACGGCAAACTGCAGATTTTGCAACACCTATGCAATCTATACATTATCAGTGTTCAGAAAAGCACCATACATTTGACTTTTTGAATTTTGCTGAAACGTCAACAACGTCAGCAGTTAGCCACCTATCTGTGTGCTTGGTGGTGGTATTCCCCAAGGTTATGAAAGCATACACTTCAGTATACACCAAACCACAACAAATCAACTTGCAAGCATGTTTACAACAGCACTGACCAAAAACGAACAACAAAGATCCCACAGGCCATGAGCTACGTCACAAGTGCATGATCACTACATTTGATTACGTCATTTACGCATTAGCTTTGCAAATGCTGTAACGATTGCTGCAAATCGTCCCTGATGTCGTTGGATTAGTTTGAGAAAAGTTTTCCGTCGACTAACAGCAGTTGATTCACGTCCACGTAGGCCAAATCGTGCTCCTTTTATGACGCAACGTCACTAACGTCAACGCATACAATACGGACTTTCTAATGCGAAACAACATTAATGTTACTACAGGTGTAACCATAACAACACCTGTCACCAAATCTTCACAAATAGAGCTCTTATAGGATCCTTGGATGGAAGGGTCCGTAAACTTCAACAGAGACCATAGACGCTGAATGACAAGAGAAATGCCTTAACGCAATATTCGTAGCGCACTTGCGTATTCCACGTGCGTCAATTAACTGTCTTAAACCCTTAAATGTATCGCGGAAGTGTGTTGGTGATTGATAAAAGGCTGTTTTGCCACTATTTGGATTATTGTGAAATGCGCTTTACGGGTAGCTTGACGTCAGACGCCATTGTACAAAATCTTAAGGTGATATCAACTTCAAATTCATGTTGTGAATTGCAAGATTATCTCTTGTCATTTTAATCAAATTTGTTTTGAAATAAATAAGATAGATCACACGAATTTCTTAAAGAAACACATGTAGCGTTTCTTTTGTCCGTCAGTATATTAGTGAGTAAGCATTTTACATGATAACTTTAAAAAATTTATCCTATTTAAATCGTGAAGAAAAATGAATCGTATCGTATGATGTAGCATATGATTTGTATGAATTGCCTATATCATGAAAATCGTACGACAGTAATGTGGTAATAAGGAAATAGAAACTCACTGCCATTACGAAAACTTGCACATGCAAAGTACAGACATTTTTAAGATGTAAAAATTGAAAGATTTCAGCCCATTTTTTTGAATTTTCTTATTTTTAATCAAAACAGATTGTGGTTACACGCTAGAGCCGCCTCGCAAATAAGAAAAATAGTTTTACCACTCCATACTCCAGTTTTGCTATATAAAAGTGGCGTATAAGGGGGTATACATTGCACGGACATGTTTTCCTGATGTATGCCATTGCCAATTTTACATTCATCAAAAATTATAAATTTATAACAAATTAGTAATATAGTAGTCAAAAGTTCTAACTTGACTTGTACCGGCCCTATACATGTACGTATATAGGGACATGTATAGGCTAATCAAAACGGGCAGAATACTGCCCGTGAGACTTCAGCGAGATTTCACGAGAATTCGATGAAATTGAATAATTGTGTTGCGTAACGCAAGTACTTTTAATTGAAATCACGTTAAAATAAGGAATGAATAATTTATTTAAATATAAATAAATCAGAAACAATATTTCAAACATCGATTTGCATATATTTGAAATTATGTTACGCTTTAAATCGCCAAGGAATGGGACAGGTACAGGTCAATGTTACGCTAGTCTTGATTGGATCATCGGTTTTTTGAATAAGCCAATGAAAACCAACGAGATATTAACCTTTGCCAGTTTTAACTGGTACCCCGTTATCACAAAAAGTGACAACTGGCAAAGGTTAATATCTCGTTGGTTTTCATTGGCTTATTCAAAAAACCGATGATCCAATCAAGACTAGCGTAACATTGACCTGTACCTGTCCCATTCCTTGGCGATTTAAAGCGTAACATAATTTCAAATATATGTAAATCGATGTTTGAAATATTGTTTCTGATTTATTTATATTTAAATAAATTATTCATTCCTTATTTTAACGTGATTTCAATTAAAAGTACTTGCGTTACGCAACACAATTATTCAATTTCATCGAATTCTCGTGAAATCTCGCTGAAGTCTCACGGGCAGTATTCTGCCCGTTTTGATTAGCCTATACATGTCCCTATATACGTACATGTATAGGGCCGGTACAAGTCAATTGCCAGTTGTCACTTTTTGTGATAACGGGGTACCAGTTAAAAGTTCTAACATGCCTTTATTCAAATTCATATTTTTCTGACAAACCACTAATCAGAATGATATTTTTTTTACTTTCTGAACTAAAAGATAAATATAAGATGATTACCTATAAAATGTAAGCAGTCGGTCAGAAGTTTCTTTTATTAATTGTTTGCGTGAATGTCATTGGTCAAAGGCAAACCCTATTGAGTGAAATATCATATAATTTTACAGCTGAAAGATTACTTGTATATAACATAGGGATATTTTCGTAATGCTTGTTGTTTTAGAACTGGTCAGTATGACATTAAATGTAGGCATAAATCTGGGAGATTAACAAGGTTTGGCTTTTAAGGAACATCAGCTTGTATTCACTTATTGTTCTAGTCAGCTATTAATCAGCTATATAAATCGACATAATGGCGAGTCATTGTCAAAGTATTTGACATCTGCTACATGTAAAACATTACGAGAACACATCCGTGCAATACAGACCTTCTGAGAAATCAGAAACTTATTATCGGTAAAGATTCATTTTCTAACCAGTGTTCAATAATTTGGTCCCATTTAGATAATATTAGTCTTTATATACATATAGACTACCCTGATGATAGTTGCAAAATTTCAGTAATTCTCTTTGGCTCCATGTTGCCAATCAGGGTTACTGACGAGACTTTAATAGTCGAAACCGCGGTATGGCAAATCCCTTTTCTCATTAATGTATTCACTGCTCTAAAAAGATCTCACTTTTAATTTTATTTGCTATTACTGCAGGCGGTGTTGTGTAGTGTGGCGGCCCTAAAAAGTCTCCCCGTACACCATCCTTAGTGGATTTTATATTTTCGTTTTGGTTCTTTTAGATCAGCGAGGATATTCTGAGATTTCAGAAACTTGTTATTGGTCAAGATTCATTTCTAACCAGTGTTTAATAATTTGGTTCCATTTAGATAATAATAGTCTTTGTATCGACTACGCTGATGAAAGTTGTAAAATTTCAGTAATTCTCTTGGCTCAATGTTGCCAAATCTAAAGGGTCACTGACGAGACTTAAATAGTCGAAACTGCGGTCTGGCCCATCCCCTTTCTCATAAATGTGTTCACTGCTCTAAAAGGATCTCACTTTTAAATCTATTAGCCTCAATGAAAAGTTACTAGTAAAACCGGTTCAATTAACACACGAAAATATTTGATTCATTCTGAAAAGAAAACTGCCAGTGCTTAAGCATTCATTTTCATGGCATAGAATGCCATCTATCATTGCTATTGAAATAGTGCTCATCACAGCCTAACATCATGAAAACATGTCCGTGAAATGTATACCCCCTTGAACCCCACATTTATATAGTAAAAATGGGATATGCAGGGTAAACCTATTTACGTATTTTTGCTCCAAAACATAGATTGTGTGTACTCGTTAGAACAACCTCGACGAGGCGGTTCTAACTTGTACCCACGATCTATGTTTTGAGCAAAAAAAGGAAAACTATCAATATTTTTCAGCTGAAATAAAGCTAAAAAAATCTCTGTATATTGCATGGGCATGTTTTCGTAATGAAGATGATAGACAGTCCTGGAAGCCTATTGAAATGTATGGGGAAATGCAAAATTAAGGTACTACCTAAAAGTAACATCCTCGATTCCGGCAGTCGATGGAAACATTTAAACCAATTTGGTTTCGTTTTAACTGCGGGTGTTAGATGCATGAGAGGATATGACGACTTGTGAAAATAAGGCTTTCTAGTTATTAAACAATTCGAAAATCACTAATTGCACGTGTTGCTTGTGCAACATAGTTCCATGGTTAGGGGAACTGTTAAATGTCTCTTAAACAATTTGCTGTTGACCAGAATCATGAATCAAGATACAATGTTTGAACGAAATTTTATACATTGTGTAGTTTTCAAAATATCGAAATTTTAGTGGTGGTAGATGTAACTTTTCATTGACGCTGAGTAAACATATTTTTCTTGTGCTGTAAAAATTGAAACTGTTAGTTGAAAGATTTTGATTTCTTTCTTTTATTATTTTGCCCAAACATGTGGTTACTCGATAGAACCGCTTCGATGAAGGTCGATGACCCTTACATCACGAAATTATGTCCGTATAATGTATACCCCCTTGAACACCACTTTTATACAGCAAAACTGGGGTATGCAGGGGTATACCTATTTTTCTTATTTTTGCTCCAAAACATAGATTGTGGGTACTCACAATCTATATTTTAAGCAAAAATAAGAAAAAATATAAAAAAAAACTTTCAGCTGAAAATTTTCAATCTTTAAAGCTGATAAATATCTGTTAATTGCATGGGCAAGTTTTCTTAATGTTGTGGGTACTCGATAGAACCGCCTCGATGAAAGTCGATGATGATAATATCTGATCTGTAAACAATTGAAACTTTAAAGTTGAAAAAAATATTTATTTTTTATTATTTTTGCTCAAAACATTGATTATAGTAACTCGTCAGAAACGACTCGCCGAGGATGTTCAAACGTGTACCCACAATCTTTGTATTAGGCAAAATTATGGAAACTATCAAAACTTTATCAGCTGAAAAATTAAAGTTTATACAGCATTTTGTAGGCGGTTCTAACGAGTACACCCATTGTATGCTTTGGATCTAAATTTAGAAAATTAGGTATACCCATGCAAACCCCAAGTATATAAAAGTGGGGTTCAAGGGAGGTATACATTGTTCGGATAAGTTTTCATGCTTTTATCTCCGCTAATACATGTACATGTATAATCGTCGTAAAATAAATTTTCCGACCGTATGTTAGGAAAGATACGCGCACAAATGGAAAGTTTGAATACTTTATTCCCAGAATGTATATCAAGGTAAAAGTAGGCAAAAATCATGAAAACGTGCAATCAGAAAAAGATTCCCACTCCAAAAATCGAGGTGGGAAAAAAAAAAAAAACCAACAATCAGGTACTGATACCAAGAAAACATTTCGTTAGCCGAATGAGCAGCTATTTTCCCAATAGGTGGCCACTCAGTTACCTTAACTTAATTAGAAATATGAAAACACACATAAAGATCACTCTTTCGTAATATGCTCCAAGCTTTAACAGGATCATATGCAAGGGAGGTGCGGGGGTGGGGAGTGGGGTTGGGGGCCGGGGGGCTTTGGTCAACAATTATACTAGTCGTAAGCATCAACAACTTCCAGTGCATTTCCCTTTCTATCCTCTATTACAGTATGCTGTATATTTCTTAACTCTTATAAGTCCGGCGTACATTAGCAGAATAAAGGGACATTAGCAAACTGAATAGCCCCAGATATGACGCTGCAAAACGCGGCGTCCCATCTGGGGCTATTTGTTTGCATAGAAAAAAACTGATCGAAATGTTAGATAAAAATTACAAAATACTTCTGATTACCCTATAATTTAAGGTGGACTCGCCCAAATGATAACGGTGGGTAATTCTATTCGTCGTATAAGAGTAACATGCAAAAATACACTAAAGCTTTGTAAGTAAAAATGTGCTCAATAATGATATGAAATGAAAATCGTATGATAACCATTCTGTCTGTTACCTTAAACCATACCATCATTTGATTTTCTATGACATAAATTTATTGTTTCAAATTAGTTATGCAGAAGGTCTATATGTCACTTATGGTTTGCAAAATGGCCTGTTCACAAGGTAAAATTCATTGTTTGTTTGTCCGTGCCCGTCTACTGTCTGTCTGTGCATGTCGGCTGTTTGTCCTAGTCTGTCTACTGCCTGTCTACTGTCTGTCTGTGTCTATCGACTGTCTGTTTGTTTCTTTCTACTGTCTATCTGTATCTATCTACTGTCTGTCCGTGTCTTTCCACTGTCTGTCTGTGTCTGTCTACTGTCTGCCTGTGCCTGTCGACTGTCTTCGTCTTTTTACTGCCTGTCTTTGTGTGTCTGCTGTCTGTCCGGTGTCTGTCTACTCTTTGGTTATTGCTGTTAGTGTATGTGTATGTCTGGCTTACTGTCTGAATGTACACTTGTATGTGTGTATGGTCTGTCTGTCTACACGTGCATGTAAAATAGGAGACTGTCTATGTGTCTGCACCTTTAACAGTTCTGTTTGTCCATCTCTGTTATATCTATCGTACATTTCATGAACTTTGCGTCGCAAAGAATACTTTTACCTTTATTCATCTTTTCAACAAAAAAAAAAAAAAAATAAAAAAATAAAAAATAAAAAAAAAAAAATATATATATATATATATATATATATATATATATATATATATATATATATATATATATATATATATATATATATATATATATATATATATATATATATATATATAAATAAATAAATAAAAGTGTATTTGCTTTTGAAGTTTATATGTAGTTAACAAATTGAGGGCTTAAAGACAACGTTTTGAACAACTGGACCCAGAAGTTCATATCGGATTCGTTATCGTCTTAAACACAATTGGCAGACTGTATTGCCCTGTCATTTCTTGACTTTGGCCAAGATCAATTACATATTAAATGTAAAACTTAATTTTCTCAGAAACTGATTGACCAATGAAAGCCAAATTTTATAATTAGTATCCTTAGGAAGAGGGAACAAAAGTTTATATAAATGGTCCAGGTCATATGATCAAGATGACTGCCATGCCCATATGTGGTAAAATTTTAAAGAAATCTTTTTACTATGGAACCGATGGACTGATTTCAATGCAACTTGGTATTTGATCCATCATATTTTATATAAATCATGATCTTGGATTGACCTTGACCTATTAAACAGCATGGTCAAATATTGTTACATAGGCTTTTCAATAGCAAAATGTGGAGAACTTAAATTTTCTGGATTTTTTTGTTGCCTGTGACCTGAAAATTGGCAGATACAGACACGTTACAGTATTAATAATTATGTGAGGTCAAGTTTACTTTTTACCTTGACCAACATGACCTTAATTAAAGGTCATTCATCAAAGACCAAATCTCAGGTGAGCGATATCAGGACTATTGGTCCTCTGGTCCTTATTTTTGATCGAAAACATAGATATTGGATACTCGTTAGAACCATCTTGTTGGATTTAAACTGTAGGTGGAACGTAAAACAGGAAGACAGAGATCCTCATGAACAGAAAAAGATAACGATCACCCATTTCAAAACTTTGCCCATACAATTATGCAGAAAATGTTTTCAGAAGCAAAAAAAAAAAAAAAAAAAAAAAAAAAAAAAAAAAAAAAATGAAAACTGCATCGGAAACGTTTTCATATGTTTAATTATTTTGCTCAAAACATTAATTGTTGGTACAAACAATCTATGTTTTGGGTCAAAATACGAAAAATAGGTATAGCCCTGTAAACCCCAATTTACCTACATTCAGTGGCCGTAAAAGAGTTTTCTGACAAAGTCATGAAAGGCGAGTTTTTTATGTGCATTTTTTTGGTATTTAAAGATATAAATAATAATTATTTTGTAAAACAATATTATTGGCTGGTTGCTAGATAATATACGAACGTGACTGAAAAATGGATACCCGTTTATCTAAAATGGTTGCCACGGTAACATACATGTACATGTTAACACCTGGTTGATTTACTACTGAAAGTAAAGAGTATCTATTTAATTTTGTGTAAATATATGATTGGACAAGTTTAACATGTCATGGAGAAACTGCAGCCTTCTAAGCTTGAAGGTTTGTTTTCGTCAAGCAAACGAAAGACAATATTAACATGGGAGTCAATGGAAGCGTTATACGTAGATGTTCTCAGAATTTCAGCGGCAATTGAACTAGTGCATTTTAAACTTCACTTTAAGACCTTTTTAGTCACGTTAAGACTAGCCCAATATCATACCCTTCATCTCACAAAATATCAGGTGATAATGTTCCCCTCTGTTACCATAGCAACCACAAACAGCAGACTGATGCTCAATTTTAGGTGATGTTCTAAAATTGCCTAGTAACAAATTCTATTTGCATCATGAGTGATACAAATATGCAAAGATTGTTTGGAAATGTTTTCTTTTAATGATGGTATGTAATATGATTGAGTTAAAGTAATACAAATTATATTATGTTGTTTTGAAGAAAAAAAAATGACTAAAGTATATTGTATCTTTTCATTTTGGGAACTCGCTTATGGCCACTGAGTGTATACAAAATTAGGGTATGAGGGTGTATACATTTCATGGACATGTTTTCCTGATAAACGATTCACCGGATCTCCATCAGGAAAACATGTCCATGAAAAATATACCCCCTCGAACCCCACTTTTATATAGAAAAACTGGGGTTTTCAGGGGTATACCTATTTTTTTTTCTTATTTTTGCTCCAAGACATAGAGGCAGTTCTAACGTGTATCCACAATCTATGTTTTGAGCAAAAATAAGAAAAATATCAAAAGATTTCTAATGAAATTCTAGATATTTTACAACCAAAAAAAATTATTTATGTTGCATGGACATGTTTTCGTAATGATTTTATCATTTCCAGATGACTAATTGTATGTGTTTGTTCACACTTGTGCTAACAGCATTCTGCATAACCATAACAACGTCAGTACATCAAACAAAACAACGTGCGTCGGTTGTAGACACAAGGAAACTTCGCAGTAACGGCGAAGCTGATAACGCCTTTGTTTTCGCTACACGGATAGAACAATTCCTTTACTTTCCAAACCCAAATTTTCCAGCCTCTAACCATCTTCTGCGACTGCATAGTCCGGTTTGTGACGGACCTGGTCGGAACCCAAACTGTTGATTTCCTCATGCACATGCTCATTTGTATAAGATACGACTGCGCATACATAATATTAACCGACAAAATGAAACACAATGAGATTTTTCCAGTTAGTTTCTCGATTGCTCAAATTAAAAAATTCGAATATATTTCATACTCAGTCTGTATATTTCTGATCGAAACTTGCTAAAATTCATGTTTTAAATACTCGAATATATTTTCTTAAACGTGTTGATTAAATACATCATTGTAACCGACGGACCTGATTTGTAGTGATTATTCACACTATTAGGTACGATAAGCACAAGAGTAACCATCTGTTTAAAATTAAAGCTGCAATTACGATATGAGCCGCGACGCGGTTTCCGACCAGGTCTGACATAAACCGACCTGTACAGTCACAGAAGCAGGCTAGAAGCTTGAAATTTTGGATTTAAGATAAAAGAGCAGTTGTACTATCCGTGTAGCGTGTACAAAGGCGCTGATCTGCATCGCAGTTACTGCATAGGCAGAAATCCGGTTTTCTCATGATGCGGCTCACATTATAACTAATGTTGTTTGTCTTTAAAAACCCAAATTTGATCCGTCATGACCATTCTAATAAATTATGCTGAAAAGCTTTATGATTTATAAGGTTTATCTCCGGTATGTAATCTTTGTTAAAGGTTGCCAAACGACTTGAGCTGCCAAGCCTTTAGAACCCGTCAATAAAACTGGAGATAAAAGATGGAACTCATACTAGTAAGCGTCTGAGTACATGTTACTACATGGAGAACCATAAGTTTCCAGACACCAGCAGAAACCGTTCTAAAATATAAAACGGTTCAAATTTATGCGACTTTCACATTTGACCCCCCACCTGTACTTTGAAATGACATCTGCTTCAATGAAATTGTGTCATTACTTATTGGCTTTATGAAAAGTTGATGAACGTATCCGTTGCGTTTCTTATATTGGTTTATCATATGACGTCGCCGTTTTCCAGTGGATAACGTTGTTATATATATCATTGATTCAATAATATTGATTCTTTGTAAAACTATGACTTGTTTTTATGTGTGGTCAAGGGGAGTAACCTTGATTAATATGTATTTCATTTTTATGCTTCTAGAATTTCTTGTCTGGAACTCTGTGGAAGAATGTCATTGATTATTTTTATCACTGTAATATAATTTAGAAATATCGAAAATTCTATGATCACCTTCTAGACAATTCCAGATAAGATTACAATGTTGTTTTTTTATCACCATAAGATAAAATATACTTAGACTATGTATATTACGGAGTTCGAGAAGTTTCTAATGACTTTTTGTTTGGTCTTTATACGGTCATAACGGCCCTTGTATTCTCTTGAGAATTCTTAAGAACTTTCGTTTAGTTCTTTTCGTTTCTAGAGATTCTTTTCTTTTCTAGAGAAAAGTTTATCATATAATTTCTAGAAGGTAGTTGATTTTTCCTTAAATGTGTATATATATAGGTTCCGATCCAGTCTTAAACATTCAGAAATTCAAAGTGATTTGAAGTTTATAGTTTTGGTTGTTTCACTAGTATTTCGGATAAAATAATATTGTAGATTAAATATACATGCGCTCATATTCTGGATACTGGATTGAGGATACCTGTGGACTTACATTTGAGGGACAAGGATTTATTTGAACAGTATTAATTAGTAAATTATTTATTTAATTATTTACTTATCTATTCGTTTGTTTGTATGTATTTGCTGCATTTATTTGTTTATTTGTTTAATAAGTTAGAGTTAAAGTACCGAGTAGAAAAAATAAGTAAAATAAAGCGAGTCGAAGACGAGCTGTTTTTACTTATTTTTTTCTACGAGGTCTTTAACTAACTTGTAGTATGACACAACACAAATTGGCAGATCCGTACTGTAACTGCTAATTACAGGAAGTTATTGTACGGCTTTCATCTCGCCTCTTTGCTTTGTAATAATATGTGGGCCTACCTCTTTTCATATTGACTTGTATTGGATTTAATGTTATAAAAACTTCAAAGGAAAAACAGAAAGTCATACTACAAAAACTGTTAAGTTTAAATTCATTGGTTGTTTTTCGCTGTACCTGTTTTGTCTTGTTGCGCAAAGTCGTAACATATTTTGGGGGCTCCTCCGGGATTGAACATTTTGTTCACCGAATTTATTCTAAATTTGAAAGGATATTTACTGTTTGCCATACCAGCAAAAAGCAACCATGTCATTCAGACTTGAAGATTTCATTGCTGCGCCTTCTCAAGAGCTGTTAAACTTGGCCAAAAAGAGTGAGCTTCTAGAAATTGCTAGTCATTATAGCATACCTGATGTTAAAAGATCTATGTTAAAGCATGAAATCAAGAATATTATTATTCATTTCTTTGTTGATGAGGAAATTTTTGAACCCTCAGCTACATCTCATATTATGGTCTCACAAACCGACTTACAGTTTAAAGAGTTAGAATTTAAAAGGCAATTAGAACTAGAAAAATAAAGATTAGAATTAGAAGAAAGAAGAAGGGATAAGGAAGAAAGGGAAGAAAGAGAGAAAGAAAAACAAAGAGAATTTGAGAGAGAAAAGTTAGAGCTCGAAAAGCAAGTAAGTATTTGAAAGAGAAGAAAAACAAAAGCAAAGAGAAATGGAAGAACGACTTGAAAAAGAAAGATTAGAAAAACAAAGGCAGTTATAATATAGAAAAGTAAGAAAACCAAAGAGAGTTAGAAGAAAGGCTTGCAAAAGAAAAGTTAGAGCAAGATGAAAGAATTGAGGTTGAAAAAGAAAAACTGCAGAATAGTTTAAAAATGAAAGAGCTGGAATTAAGCAGCAAATCAATACCTCCTGTGTCTGTTGATCCTTGTAAAGTATTTGATGTTACAAAACATATCTGGCTCGTTCCTCCATTTCAAGAAAAAGAAGTAGATAAGTACTTTTTACATTTTGAGAAGGTAGCAGAAAATTTGAAATGGCCAAAAGAGCATTGAACCTTGCTTCTACAGAGTGTTGTTATTGGTAAAGCTCGAGAAATTTACACTCAGCTTCCACTTGATCAAAGTTCAGATTATGACACAGTCAAAAATCTTATCTTAAGGCTTATGAGTTAGTACCCGAAGCTTATAGGCAGAAATTCAGAAATTGCAGGAAAGAACATGATCAAACCCATGTAGAATTTGCTAGAACTAAGGTGCAATGATTTGATAGGTGGTGTTCTTCAAAGAACGTACAATCTGATCATGCAAAATTAAGACAGCTCATGCTTGTTGGGGAGTTCAAATGTTGCAGACATTCTGATGTCAAATCTTTTCTTGACGAAAGGGAAGTAGAAACTTTAGAGGTAGCAGCACGTTTAGCTGATGATTATGCTTTGACTCATAAGGCTTCTTTTGTAAATAAGCCTTACAAGAAACCTTTTAACCCTCAATTTAAACCTAATACACCTCAACCAAAACCATTTAACCCTCAACAGAGAACCAATTCACTTCAACATAATCCACAACCACAAGCTGGACTTCTCACAGCTGATAATTCAAGTTCTCCACAGAATCCCAAAAATAAAGATACTAGTGAAAACAAAGGTCAAATATTCTTATACTCACCCCGGCTTTCTTGCAATTATTGCAAAAGTGATGGTCACATCATTTCTGTATGTGAAACTTTGAAAAGAAGAAAAGAGATACAAAATCAAAATAATTCTAGGCCAACAGGTCTTACTTCTTTAAAGTCAAAACCATAGTCTATTATTCAGGAGGTTTTGTGTCACTTACTAGTGATTCTGCCCAGTCTACCCCTATTAAAATCTTACGAGATACCGGAGCTTCTCAGTCTCTTATTTTAGCAGATACCCTGCCTTATTCCTAGAGGACTTCAACTGGGACAGGTGTCCTTATTCAGGGAGTTGAGTGTGGATTTGTTAATTTACCGCTCCATAACATTTATTTGTCTTCAGACTTAGTTTCTGATCCTGTGGCTGTATGTATTAGGCCTTCTTTACCTTTTAAAGGTGTTCACTTGCTATTAGGCATTGACTTAGCCGGAGACTGATAAGGTTGTGGTAAACCCACTTTTGACCAATACACCTGTGAGGATCAATCGCCTGATCCCATTGAGCAAGAAATTCCTGATCTTTACCCTTCGTGTGCTGTTACAAGGGCTATGGCAAAGAAAGCCAAATTGAACAAGAATTGGCAATAAGCAAGGCTTATTAGATCCCCCCGCTGTGAATGCCCTTACCTGTAAACAAAAAGAAGAAAAAATGACTAAGTTCTTATAGGTGTCATTTTGTCAAAAAAAATTCAAAATAAAATTTCTTCATGCAAATGTCCAATGGGTGTACATCATGTAGGCACGATATGAAATTGTTTCATCAAAAACTGTGGTAGGAGTTGATTGGCCCGTGAATGCCCTTACCTGTACACAAAAAAGAAGAAAAATTGTCGATGTTCTCATAGGTGTCATTTTGTCAAATATCATTTTTTCGCAATAAAATTTCTTCATGCAAATGTCCAATGGGTGTACATAATGTAGGCACGATATGAAATTGTTCCATTAAAAACTGTGGTAGGAGTTGATCGGCCCGTGAATGCCCTTACCTGTAAACAAAAAGAAGAAAAAATTGACTAAGTTCTCATAGGTGTCATCTTGTCAAAAATTATTTTTTCGCAATAAAATTTCTTCATGCAAATGTCGAATAGGTGTACATCATGTAGGCATGATATGAAATTATTTCATCAAAAACTGTGGTAGAAGTTGATCGACCCGTGAATGCCCTTACCTGTACACAAAAAGAAGAAAAATTGTCTTGTTCTCATAGGTGTCATTTTGTCAAAAATTATTTTTTTTGCAATAATTTCTTCATGCAAATGTCCAATGGGTGTACATTATGTAGGCACGATATGAAATTGTTCCATCAAAAACTGTGGTAGGAGTTGATCGGCCCGTGAATGCCCTTACCTGTAAACAAAAAGAAGAAAAAATGTCTAAGTTCTCATAGGTGTCATTTTGTCAAAAATTATTTTTTCGCAATAAAATTTCTTCATGCAAATGTTCAATGGGTGTACATCATGTAGGCACGATATGAAATTGTTTCATCAAAAACTGTGGTAGGAGTTGGTCGGCCCGTGAATGCCCTTACCTGTACACAAAAAGAAGAAAAATCGTCTAAGTTCTCATAGGTGTCATTTTGTCAAAAATTATTTTTCGCAATAAAATTTCTTCATGCAAATGTCCAATGGGTGTACATTATGTAGGCACAATATGAATAAGTTTTATTAAAAACTGTGGTAGAAGTTGATCGGCCCCTGAATGCCCTTACCTGTAAACAGAAAGAAGCAACATTTTTTTTTTTTTTTTTTTTTTTTTTTTTTTTTTTTTTTTGTTGGATTTAATTCCCCGCAGAAATGCGAGAGTAGGGTCGGGGATCCCTACCACCCGCTTACAATTCTTGCAGTATAATGAAAAGAAAAGAAATAAACATACATATAATAAGGAAAAACATACATGTAGTTAATGAGATGCTCATAAATGGAACACTCTCGTAAGGTGTCCATAAGACTTTCATTTTTAGTTTTTCAAAAACGTCTTACATGTTGCTTTTTCATCATAACATTCATATGCAAATATTTCATGCGATTTCGGTAAATATTTTGTATGTATCAATGGGTATATGTATATGACATTTAACATTGACATGGTATAAAATACAGTTGTGTCATGTTTTAACATGGTTTTTTTTTTTTTTTTTTTTTTTTTTTTTTTTTTTTTTTTTTTTTTTTTTTAAAGACTTCGACTTATACCACGCCGTACTAGCTAAAACATTCGTCTTAACACGAAAACGAAAGAGAAAGACCAATGTCATGGTACTTGTATGTGAAGTTTAAATAGTTAGATGTCCCTCTGACACACCTTGCAGCAGCAAAATGTATGCTTTACAGGACTATATACAAATCAATGTTGATCATTAATAAAATATTCAAAGAATGTGTTAAATACAATGCTTCTATTTAACTTCAACGATTTAGAGACATATTTTGCCTTCTGAAATTCACTTTTTGCCAGGAAGACTGTGTTGAGATACTTTTTCCTATTTTTGCTTAAACAATAACTTTTGAAAATTGAATAACTAATAAATGTTAATACCATGTTTAGATCTGCATATTCCTTCTGCTCAGGTTTATATCCCACTACCAAATATTGTAGTTTTTTCATTGAAGTATTAATTTTACATTTTCGGAAGGCGTTTTCAACTTGAGCCCAAAGTTGTTCGATAACTGGACATTCTATAAACATGTGATCATAATTTTCTTGTATGTGGCAAACTTCGCAAAGGGGGTTGTCTGATAGGTGCCATTTAAACAATAAATCCTTACAAGGTAAAATTGAGTTTATTAGTTTATATCTAAATTCGATCAATTTGTTACTAGTTAAGTTATCAAATATTGATGTGTACACTTGCGACCAATATTGCTTTGACCCCGATATGTTAAATTTTGTCACCCAGTATTGCTCCATTATCGGCTTAACATATTCTCGTTTTATTAGGTACTCTGACACTGTCTTGTTATTAACAAGCCTACGAGTTTCAAGTGTTATTTTTGAATTAGTCTTTTGAGTGTTCAATGCATATCCCATATTGCATTTGACCGCTGACTGGGTGGATTTACGCTCTTTTAAAATTGTTTTCCATTGAGTTGGTATCCCGCGCTTTAATCGGTATACGTCACTCACCCAATTACGCTTATCATTAAGCTTATTAAAGATGTTTAAAGCGTCCAGCTCACCGGTTGGAGAAATTATGTCATTAATATAAATGATGTTAGAGTCAATCCAATGCTTATAAAGTAGGCATTTTCCGTTGCATTTAATATATTGGTTGCCCCATATAATTTGACTTCTTATGGCCGCAAATGATGTAAGCTCGGTTGAAGATCCTCCGCCTGCATTAATCCAAGTTTCGAGTAAACTTCTGTAAAAGGGAGGGAGTTTTTTTTCCAAATTTTTCATGTTGCCAATATTCATTTTAAATAGTAAGAAGTTTTTACCGTATCTGTCGAAGATATGTTTTGGTATAATTTTCCAATTCATATCGTCGTCGGATATAAGCCTGTTAACCCACTTTATCTGCAGCGTTTGAAACTGCGATTTTATGTCGGGCATTTGAAGACCGCCGTTTTCATAAGACTGTATAATCTGTTTTCGTTTTATTCGATCATTTTTGTCATTCCACAAGAATTTAAAAAATAATTGTTCGATCTTGAGTAACATTTCTTTTGATGGTATGAGACTTTGTAAAAGATAGATGCATTTTGGCAAAGCGAGAGTTTTTATAATAGTGATTTTTCCAAGAAAGGTAAGCTTTCGTCTTTTCCACGAATTAAGGAGGTTTTGTATCTCTTCAATTAGTTTGTTCCAATTAAGCTGCATACATTCTTGCCTATTTGTACTGAAATATATTCCAAGAGATTTAACTCTAGATACCGAGAAGTCAATACCGTGAATTTTATGTATGTGTCGCCTATTTCTCCCAAGTAGTAATCCTTTTGTTTTTGTCATATTTAGTATTAACCCTGACACTGCAGAAAATCGTTTTAATTCTTCAATTAAGATTGGAATACTGTTTTCTGATTGTAAAAATATGGTAGTGTCGTCCGCTAATTGTGTTAGTTTGATTTCTTTGTGTCTACCTATCTTTATTCCTCTAATTCTGTTATTATTTCTGATATTTTCAGCCATTATTTCAGCAGAGAGAATATATAAAAGCGCTGAAATCGGACAGCCTTGTCTGATACCGCGAGAGATTGGGAAACGTTCAGAAACCCATCCGTTATTTATTACACTATTATTGGCGTTTTTGTAAAGCATTTTTATAGCGTTCTGGAAGTTTAAGCCAAACCCAAATTTTTCTAACGTCATATTCATAAAACGCCATTCGATTGAATCGAAAGCTTTTTGGTAATCTAAAAATAATAGTATTCCGTCTAAATTACTGTCTTCTGCATAATCGATTATATCTTGGATTTGTCTTATGCTATAGCCAATGAATCTATTTCTGATATATCCGTTCTGGTCGGTACTTACAATGTTCGAGATAACCTTTTGTAGTTTCATTGCAAGGGCCCTAGCTATTATTTTGTAATCTACATTGAGTAGAGTTATGGGTCTCCAGTTGTTCAAATTTGTTTCTTCTCCCGATTTAAATATAAGACTGAGAGTTCCATGTGTCTGAGTGTCTGTTAACTGGCCTTTTACTAATGATTCATTCAATGCATTCATAAACAAGGGACTTAAATATTTCCAAAATGCTTGGTAAAATTCAACTGATAGGCCATCTGAGCCGGGAGATTTGTTTAATTTCATTGAGAAGAGGGAATTTTTACAATCTTCGTTAGAAATGTTGATATCACATAATTCTCTATCGGTTTCGCCCAGCGTATGTGTTAGATGAGTCGAATCAAAGTATGCTTTCATTTTTTCTGTGTCATTGATTGTGGAAGAGTATAGGTTACTATAGAAGTTAACCTGCTCCTTAAGTATGTCTGACGGTTGAGTTAATGTTCGCCCATCTGCTGAAGTTAATTTTCGGATATTTCTCTTGTTTTGCCTAATTTTTTCTAAACTTAAAAAATATTTTGTGCTTTTCTCGCCGTTTTCTATCCATTCTGCACGTGATCTGATTTGTGCCCCTTTTGCCTTGTAATCATATATTTTGTTTAGCTCGTTTTCTATTTTCAAAATATCGTTTTGCATCGTTCTATTGATGTTTTGACTATTATCCTGCTGTTCATGAAGTTCAGAAAGTTTGTTTTCCAAGAAATGGCATTGATTTGCTACACGTTTTGCGCGTTGCTTAGAATACGACTGTGTAGTTTCTATTATGGCGCATTTAATGGTTTCCCATATGTCATGTGGATTTAAACCAGCGCTATTGCTGCTTAATTTTGTTGTTTCAATTGTTTTTATGATAATATCCTGATATTCGTTTTCTCGAAGTAAACTGTTATATATTTTCCAGAAACCAGGGCCTCTAGTTTCTTCAACGTATTTAAATTTGATTGACACAGCAAGATGAGTGGTTTTGCCTATTTGAGCTGGCCTTATATCGCAGGATACTGTGTTTAATTCTAAATCGTTTTGAATCAGAAAGTAATCAATGCGACTGGCTTCGTTCAAAGCGTGTCTTTTCCAGGTAAATTGCGTTTTCTTCTTATTTCTATTCCTCCAAATATCTATTAATTTATGCGTTTTACATAAGTTTCCTAGAGAATTACTCGCTTTTGTTCGTTTCGGTATAATATTCGTTCGATTTCGCCGATCGAGTTTAGGGTCTAGTATTTCGTTAAAATCTCCTCCTAAAAGAATTGTGCCTTGCGCATACTCAGCAATTTTATCAGATGTTTGCTTGAAAAAGCTATTGCGGTCGTTGGGGTTGTTTGGCGCGTATACGTTAATTAACGAGTAACTTTGCGCGTCTATCTCAACATTTAAAATCAAGATTCGCCCAAATACATCATTGTATGTATTAAGTACTTTGTGATTTATTGACGAATGAATCAAAATTGCTACTCCTCTGCTGTTTGAGGTGCCGGGGGAGTGCGCGACAGTGCCGTTAAATTGTCGGTCGAAATTCTGTTGAATAACATTGGTTATGTGAGTTTCTTGCAAAAATAAAATATTGGCCTTCTGTTGTTTACCCCATTGAAATAATCTAGCCTGTTTGTTTTTATCTCTTACTCCCTGAACATTTAACGTCAACAAATGTATATTAGTGCTATAATTCTTCATTAATATAATTGTGTGTTACTATTTTTAGAAAATAGGATCAGTTTATACGTTATATTCGTAATAATTGTCAAAAGAGTTTCTCAATGTTTGTAACCGTTCTTATGTCTATATTTGTTATAGATCAGCCGTTTATATGTTACACACTGTCTATGTATCACACTTAAGTGAATAAACATAGTCCGTTTAAGTATCGTCTGTGTCAGTGTCGCTCTCGTGAGAAGCGGCACTCGAGTTGAGTCCCTGCATTTTCGTCTTCTTCTGTGCTTGCAAAACGTCGTCTGGTGTTGGGGGTGAATGTCTCACAGAATGTTTTTGCTTCACGTCACCGGTCGGTTTGGGTGTCTGACTACTAGCCTTAAAGTAGTCTTGAATGGATTTCAACGTCGTATTGCTCGATTTTAGTTTGTCTTTAGCGTTCAGCCTTGGATTCTTGGGCGACGCAACAGGTACCGTAGGTTGGTTGCCTGCATGCTCTATGCTGCCTGCGGCAATGGATTGAGGCAGAGCTTTAGCCTCATTCTCTGATGTTTGGTCGTCGTTTTCTTGTGACTCGTCGTCATTGTCCGTTATTGTCATCGGACAATCACCACTTTTGTGTCCCGATATTTTACACCGTTTACAAACCCAGTCATTCGTGCACTCGGCTGTACGGTGGCTGGTTTGCAGACATTTACCGCATGTCTGACTTCTTGTGCTCACATTCTGTCCTGAATGAATAACGGTTGCCCTGAATATGCCCATTTTCATTATTTTCGGGAGGGGTTCATTGCGGGGTTTGACGAATACAATCCTGTCCCCCGTTTCACAGTTTGTTAATTTCCCGTCCACCCGAAGCTTCTCGCGGGACGGGTTTTCGATTAGCTCACATCCACTATCTTTCAAAGCTTTCACAATGATACTGTCATCAGCTGATAAGGGAATATTTTTTATTCTGATCCTTAGTTGGTCAGTTCTGTCAGGTATATAGGGGTTTTTCTCGTAGAGCGGTATGTTCATATCCCTTAAGGACACTCCTTTTGACAAAAGACGCACTCTGTTTGTTATGTCCTCAATGTAGAGGCGCCATAGGGAACCGGCTCGTTGTATTCCGAGTATAGCATCGAATGGAACTTCAGCTCCAAGACATTTATATAGCTCAACATTGGTTAACCATTGTTCTTTGGTTACTTTGTAGGTACCAAATACGTCAGCTTCTTTCAAAAATATTGGCTTAGAATCGACTTTAACCGTACCTTGTAACACCTCTGAATACGAATGTTCCCCAACTGTCCCTCCAACATCTTCCGTGACCTGATCCATTGAAGTTGCCATCATTTATCACAAAACTATCCGCTATTACCTCTGAAACTACTTGGCAGTCCAAGCTTTAATATCTAAGGTATACACTGGTATAGTTCTATTTTGATGATGTCCTCAAATTATTTTATTTTATCATGTAATTCCATACACACACCGAAAGATGCCTTGGCGTGATTCGCGCATGCAACATTGTCTAAGTTCTCATAGGTGTCATTTTGTCAAAAATTAATTTTTCGCAATGAAATTTCTTCATGCAAATGTCCAATGTGTGTACATCATGTAGGCACGATATGAAATTGTTTCATTAAAAACTTTGGTAGAAGTTGATCGGCCCGTGAATGCCCTTACCTGTACACAAAAAGAAGAAAAAATGTCTAAGTTCTCATAGGTGTCATTTTGTCAAAAATTATTTTTTCGCAATAAAATTTCTTCATGCAAATGTCCAATGGGTGTACATCATGTAGGCACGATATGAAATTGTTCCATCAAAAACTGTGGTAGGAGTTGATCCACCCGTATAGGCACTACCATGGAACCCATGTTGGAAACAATGCACAAAAATTGTCTAAGTTCACAAAGCTGCAAATTTGCTAAAATTTATTTTTTCAAAATAATATTTCTTCATGCACATGTCCAGTGTGTCTGTATTGTGATGGCAAAGTATCTAATGGCTCCAGCAAAAACTGTGGTAGAAGTTGATCGGCCCGTATAGCCACTGCCATAGCACATGCAAATCCCCTGTAATAGAAAATGCTCATGAAAAATTGTCTATGTTCTCTCAGTTGTAATTTTGTCAAAAATTTTCACTATCATACTACTTCATACAAATGTTAAGCATGTCTCCATTGTATTGGTAAAGTTTCAGAGTTATTCATGGAAAACTGTAGCAGGAGTTGATCGGCCCATGAAGGCACTTTACATATGGATATAAACAAAGCCATTAAGAATTACAAAGGAAAATAACTCTCACAGAACTGGCCCCTAGCCCCTTATGTTTTATCATAATATTTGCCCCATCAATATGTATGTGTGTCCAAGGTTCAAGAAATTCCGGCTAAGGGGCTTCAAGATATTAAAGAATATGCATATAAACAAAGCCATTAAGAATTACAAAGGGAAATAAGTCTCTCGGAACTGGCCCCTAGCCCCTTATGTTTTATCATAATATTTGCCCCATCAATATGTATGTGTGTGCAAGGTTTCATGAAATTCCGGCTAAGGGGCTTCAAGGTATTAAGGAAACAAAGTGTTACGGACGGACGGACGGCAAAGTGAAAACAGTATACCCCCCTTAAAACTGCGTTTAAGCGGGTGGTATAATAATGGGATACAGGATATTGACTTAACTGATACTTTTATAGGTCAGTCTTTTCATGATGAGATTTCAAAATCTCTGTCTCCAAGTCAAACTGACTTCAACAATCAAAGGTCAGACAATGACCTTTCACCTTCGATTTTAATTGAACAAGGTCACGACCTAATGTCAAGGTCGTAACTCTGTCAAGAACAGCACAGTGATCCTGAAATCTCGCCTTTATTTGAAAGGGCTTTGAAAATGAAATTTTTTAGGTTCTTGTTATGTTTTTATGTCAAAAATGACATTTTAATGAGACAATGGCATCCTCTTGATGTTTCTGCAGACGAGGAGTGGATCGCAAATCACCAAATTGTGGTTCCTAAGGCTTATCGTCCTGGAATCTTAAACTTGGCACATGAAACTCCCATGTCAGGTCATTTAGAGATAAATTAGACTTACCATAAAATTCTCAAGCATTTCTACCGGCCAGAGTTAAAAACTGATGTTTCCAAACATTGCACATCCTGTCATACTTATAGATTGGTAGGAAAACCTAATCAGACTAATCCAAAAGCTAATTCACAGACTATTCTTGCATTTGATAAACCATTTAGTAGGATTAACATTGGCATCACTAAATCAGGTTGCCAATATCTCTTGACTATTATGTGTGCTTCAACACATTTTCCTGAAGCAACTGCACTCAGGAATAGCAAGACCATAACAATAGTTAAGGCCCTTGTAAGGTTTTTCACACTAGTAGGTCTTTCAAAATCTGTCCAATCAGATCAGGGGTCCAATTTTATATCAGGAACATTTCAGCAAGTAATGCATGAACTTGGCATTACAAATCATCAGCTTATCATCCTGAAAGTCAAGGTGCTTTGGAAAGATTCCATCAAATTTTGAAGAACATGATCAGATCTTACTGCTTGGACAGAGAAAAAGATTGGGATGAAGGCATGCATTTGCTATCATTTGCTGTTAGAGAATCAGTACAAGAGTCTTTTGGGTTCAGTCCATTTGAACTTGTATTCGGACACACTGTTTGTTGACCTTTGAAACTTATGAAAGAGAAGTGAAGTTTCTTTCAAGTAATAACAGTCCTTTAAACTTACTTCAGTATGTGTCTGTCTTCAAAACTAGATAAACAAAAGCTTTGGAAGTTGCTCGGTCCTATCTTAAGTCAGCTCAGAGCAAAATGAAGTTGCAGTTTGATAAAAAAGCTCAGAAAAAGTTACGTGATGTGAATTACATTGTAAACACTCCTGGGAGACGCAAGCAAAAACAATTATGCCATATAAACATGCTTAATAAAAGCGCTGCAGGCATGCATGATATCCCGCCACGCAAATTCGATTTAGTACAAATGCAAAGAATATATTGATGACATTAATCTGCAATACCAAACCACACCTTCCATATAAACTCATATACAAAGGTTGAAGCCAACTGGTCTAAAGATGCTCAAGATAGAGCCTGGAAAAGAAATTGTGACAAAAATCAAGGGCATTAACTCAGTATTTATTTAACAAAAAATACCCAACGTCAATCACAAACCACTCCTGTCTGATATGAACTCCTATACAAAATTTGAACAAAATTTTGTCATAAATGAAGGGCCATAACTCTGTATACATAGATCAAATTTACCCATCTTCAATCCAAAATCACTACTTCCAGATTGTAATTTTTATACAAAGTTTGAAGAAAATTGGTATACAAATGCACAAAACAGAGGCAGGAAACATAATTTTAACGTAAATCAAGGGCCATAACTCTGTACTTATTTAATGAAAGTTATTTATTTTCAATCCCAAACCACTCCTTCCTGATATAAACTCCTATGCAAAGTTTGAAGAAAATCGGTTGATAAATGCTCAAGAGACCACTCCTTCATAGTATGAACTCCTATACAAAGTTTGAAGAAAATCGGTCAATAAATGCTCAAGATAGAGCCCGGAAACAAAATTTTAACGTAAATCAAGGGCCATAACTCTGTACTTATTTGACGAAATTTACCCATCTTCAATCCCGAACCACTCCTTCATGGTATGAACTTCTATACACAGTTTGAAGAAAATCGGTCAATAAATACTTAAGATAGAGCCCGGAAACGAAATTTTAGCGAAAATCAAGGGCCATTACTCTGTACTTATTTGACGAAATTTACCCATCTTCAATTCCAGACCACTCCTTCATAATATGAACTCCTATACAAAATTTTAAGAAAATCGGTCGATAATTACTCAAGATAGAGCTCGGAAACAAAATTTTAACGTAAATCAAGGGCCATAACTCTGTACTTTTTTGACGAAATTTACCCATCTTCAATCCCAAACTACTCCTTCCTGTCTTGAACTCCTATACAACGTTTGAAGAGAATCGGTCTATAAATGCTCAAGATAGAGCCCGGAAACGAAACGCTGACGGACGGACAGACGGACGGACGGACACTCGAACGCAATTTTTTGGAGGGTATAACATAATACCCCGCACTTTCTTAAGTGGCGGGGTATATAAAATACATTGTTAGAGATAGTGATAGTTCAGTTATTTCATCAGTAAGCATAGTAAATTCTGTCCCTTATGAACAAAATCAGACAAGCTTTGAAGAAATGAACTCTGTGAACTGTGATACATTATTCTCAAAACTCCAGAATTCTGACATTCTTCATGACCTCGATCAGAAACTGTCACATCTAGATCCGGACAAAAAACATGACTTGAAACAGTTAATTCTTTAATATGAGCACTTATTTCCGGACATTCCATCCAGAACCGATAAAATCTATCATGATGTAGACATTATTGAAGGAGCAAAACCGGTGAAACAACATCCATATAGACTTCATGCAGAAAACAACAATATCTCAGGAAAGAAGTTAAGTACTTGCTGGACAATGACTTTATAGAACCTAGTCAAAGTGAATGAAGTTCTCCTTGTTTACTTGTGCCAAAATCTGATTGGACATTGCAAATGTGCACAGACTACAGAAAAGTAAATTCTGTCACAAAAACTGACATATTTCCCATACCAAGATTTGATGACTGCAGCGACAACATTGGTCACGCTAAATATGTGAGAAAGTTCGATCTACTGAAAGGGTTTTGGCAGATTCCACTTACATAGCAAAGGAGATCTCAGCATTTGTTACTCCTGATGAACTTAATAAATATAAAGTGATGCCTTTTGGTATGAAAAACTCTCCAGCATTATTTCAGCGCTTGATTAATAGATTGGTCTGGATGGGTGTAAAGCTTACATAGACGATACCATCATCTACAGTGAAGAGTGGGAACAACACCTTGAGATCATCAGAGAATTCTTCCAAAGACTCAGTAATACTAAACTGACAATTAACTTGCCAAAAGTGAATTCTGCCATGCTTATTTGACATTTCTAGGACATATTGTTGGACAAGGTCAGGTCAGACCTGTAGAAGCCAAAGTTGAGGCTATATCAAATTTTCCTGTACCTACAAGAAAACGCGACTGATGCGCTTTTTTGGGTATGGCTGGTTATTACAGGAAGTCCTGTAATAATTTTTCAGTTATAGCTGAGCCTTTGACAAACTTACTTGGAAAGAAGGACAAGTATGTTTGGTCTGAGGCTTGTCAGAAGTCTTTTGATCAGTTAAAGGCCATACTTAAGAGTGCCCCATTTCTATCTACACAACGCTTTGACAGAGAATTCAAAGTGGCGGTGGATGCAAGTGATGTTGGCGCAGGCAGTGTATTGTTACAAGAAGATGACAATGTTGTTGATCCTCCTGTTTGTTACTTTTCAAAGAAGCTTGACAAACATCAAAGAAATTATTCTACTATAGAGAAAGAATGTTTATGTTTTATTATTGCTCTTCAACACTTTCAAGTGTACCTGTCTTCTGCAAATGCACCAATTGTCGTCTTCAGTGATTACAATCCATTGACCTCCATACACAAAATGATAGACAAGAATCGGCGTTTGCTTAGATGGAGTCTCATTTTGCAAAAGCACAATCTTGACATTAAACACATGAGAAGTAGAGATGATATAATACCAGACACACTTTCAAGAGCTTGACAGTTTTGCCTTGTATGTTTGCATATGGGTATTGCAACAGAAGGTACAAGTAGGCAAAGATCAGGAAAAGGCGCAATCAGAAAAAGATTCCCACTCCAAAAACCGAGGTGGGAAAAAACCAAACTAACAATCAGGCACCTACACCATGAAACATACCGTAAGCCGAATGAGCAGCTATTTTCCCAATAGGTGGCCACTCAGTTACCTTAACTTAACTAAAAATATGAAAACATACATAAGGCGCCAACAGCACAAAAAATTTTAAACACCAAGACATAAAACAAAAAGAACCACTACAGAAGTATCGACTTGGAACGATCAGTAACACAAAGTTACTGGCGGGCTTAAACCGGTTTTACAGGTACCTAACCTCACCCTCAGCTTCTGCAGTGGTTCACAACATTTAGTTAGTTCTTCGGTCCTCGTGGTGAATCTCTAACTAGTCAATGAATCATCAAGAACAAACAAATAAATCATGATAAACATCCTGATGAATCAAAAACCAGGACTCACAGATTGAGTAAGCTGCCCGACGATGGAGATCCCTGGGCGCCGAATAACCTACTAACTCCGGAGCAAAAGAAAAACACCAGTTGGACCCCGGTGGGCCAAGCAACAGACAAGAAGCTCCGGCCCCAACCAACTAAAATGAATAGCTTTAAGTCGGGGCCATCATAGAGTCTGACGCCCGACCCACCGGCGTGCAATTAAAGAAGGCAGCATAGTTATCAACCATGATTGGGTTAAAAACTAAGCATGCAGACTGTCGCATAACATTCAAGTTATACTAAAGTTTTATTTCATAACACTTTCTTTTCTTTGAAGAGGGGAAGTGTCATATATAACTGATTAAATAATATTGATTCTTTGTAAAACTATTACTTGTTAATTATATATAATCAAAGGGGAGCAACCTTGATTAATATATATTTCATTTTAATGCTTCTAGAATTCATTCTCTAGAACTTTGTAGAAGAATGTCATTGATTCTTTTTATGACTGTTATATAATTTAGAAATATAGAAAATTCTATAAGCACCTTATAGTCAATTCCAGATGGAACTAGAATTAATATTTTTTATCACCATTATATAAAAATATATTTAAACTATGTATATTAATGAGTTCGCGAAGATTCTAATGCCCTTTTGTTTGGTCTTGATGGTCATAACGGCTTCTTTTGAAAACTCTGGAGAATTCTAAAGAACATTCGTTTTTTTTTCTTTTCTAGAGAAAAGTTTATCATATATTTTTCTAGAAAGTGGTTGATTTTTCCTCAAATATATATATCAATTCAGTCTTAGGCATTCAGACATTCAAAGTTTGGGATTAAAATAATATTGTGGATCAATTATACATGTGCTCATATTCTGGATAATTGATTGAGCATACCTGTGGATTTACATTTAAGGGACAAGGATTTATTTGAACAGTATTTAATTTGTAAGTTATTTAATTATTTATTAACTCATTTGTTCAATTGTTTGTATGTATTTGCAGCATTGATTTGTTTATCTGTTTAATTAAATTTGTTCAGTTTAAATTACTTGGTTGTTTTTCGCTGTACATGTGTCGTCTAGTTCGGCTCGGTCGTAACACTATAACATATACATCTGTAACGTGTTAAGAGTTTTTTCTGTAAGGTGTGTTTCTTTTCTCGGGGTTCATCCGTTTTTGCCCCTCCTACTGATTGACCCGTCTCATATGAGCTGAAATAACCTTGAAAGGTACGTTTAACTGTATAACAATAAAAATAGTAATAAAAACATGTTATACAAAATTTTAATTCGATATGCTGAAAATGAAGCAAAGTTTTGACAATCAAAAAGCGTATACTTTAATTTGCCTTTGAGAATATTATTTTTTTCAGTTACTAATGATTGAAGAAGTCAACCATAGATCAAACGAGAATAATTTAATTTACACTTGCTACACACAATTTATGTTTTTAATATCATTGTGTATAATATTTTTTCAAGCAAGTAAGCAACACCAACTATGTCTGAGAACTGCTATCAGAATTCGAGCCTATATTTTGGACAGGCAAGCAAGTATTACGATATATGTGTGGATGACCTATTAATGCCCGTTCAGCTTTCAGTGAACTCCATTGTGTGCATTGTTCTTGGGTTTGGAAATAGCAATTTGTATTGACTTTTCCATGCTTGCTGCAACCTTGCTTAATCATTTATACTTAACTTAAGCATCAGTTTGAAAGGTTAGCCAAAGCATAAAATAGTCGGAGTTTTATTTTAATTCTGTGTCATTGTGAATTAATGTACATGAATGTATTTTAGTAAAGATTTAAGCATTAGAAATAATGATTATTACTATGTTCGGTATCTGTGAATATTTAATTTCTAATTAATCAACTTTTTTATTCAGCATAAAAAGGTACAAGTAGGCAATGATCAGGAAATGGCGCAATCAGAAAGAAATTCCACTTCCATAAACCGAAAGGTGAGAAAAAACTAAAATGACACTTAAGTTCTTATACCATGAAAACATATCGTAAGCCTAATGAGCAGCTATTCCCCAATAGGCGGCCACTGAGTTACCCGAACTGAACCCAAAATATAAGAACGTACATAAGGCTCAAACAGCACAAAATCGACTCCAAAACACAAAACAAATATAACAACAACAGAAGTATCACATTGAAACGATCAGTAATATAAATTACTGGGGGGCTTAAACCGGTTTTACAGGCGCCTAACCTCACCCTCATTTCTGCAGTGGTTCAAAACATTCAGTTAGTTGTTCGGTCTTCGCGGCGAATCTCTATCTAGTCAATGAATCATCAATGACAAACGAATAAAACACGATAACCACCTTGATTAATCAAAAAGGGGACTTAACAGACTCAGTAAGCTGCCCGACGATGGAGATCCCTGGGCGCCGAATAAATTACTGAAACCCGGAGCAAAAAAAAAACAAAAAAAAAAAAAAAAAAAAAAAAAAAAAAAAAAAAAAAAAAAAAACAGGCAAAGCAATAGACAAGAAGCTTCGGCTCCAACCATCATAGAGTCTGACGCCCGACCCATTGGCGTGCAAAAAGTTATCATCTATGATTGGGTTATAAACTAAGTATGCAGACTGTCGCATAACATTCAAGTTCTACGTCTGTAACGAGTTAAGATTTTTCTGAACGAAAAAAAAATCAATTATTTCCTTTTGTCTTCTTAAATTTGTAAACCAAGTCACCTTAAAATTCTGGCTCCGAAAGGCCCTCACACAAAAGCGTCTTAAGCCTTACATTAAATTTGGAAATCAACTTATAGTGTAGAAAAAAGGAACAAGTAGGCAACTGTCAGGAAAAGGCGCAATCAGAAAAGCATTCCCACTCCAAAAACCGAGGCGGGAAAAAACCAAACTAACAATAAGGTACTAGACCATGAATAAATTTAGTAAGCCGAATGAGCAGCTATTTCTCAATACGTGGCCAATCAGTTACCTTAACTTAACCAGCATATGATAACATAAATTATGGCGTCAACAGCACAAAAAATAAACACCAAGACATATAACATTAAGAACAACAGCAGGAGTATCGTCTAGGAACGATCAGTAATATAAAAATCACTGGCGGGCTGAAACCGGTTTTACAGGATCCTAACCTCACCCTCAGCTTCTACAGTGATTCATAACATTTAGTTAGTTGTTCGGTCCTCGTAGTGAATCTCTAACTAGTCAATGAATCATCATGGACAAACAAATAAATCATGATAGATTCCATGATGAATCGAAAACGCGGACTCACAGAATGAGTAAGCTGCCCGACGATAGAGATCCCTGTGCGCCCAACAACTTTCTAACTCTGGAGCAAAAGAAAACCATCAGTTGAACCCCTGTTTTTCGAATTTTATGATTCCGATAGCCCTGCTGGAGAAGTTTTGCTGTTAAGCATTTATTTCGCGCGTTGAAGTCCGCTACATGATTGCAGACAATAGCAAACCTAATAAGTTGCAATATGTACACATGTATAAACCATACGACGCACGGCGAGGAACATCACCATCCAAAAACGGAAGGTTTACTATATCAAAGTCAAAGTCATCGCGTTTATCATAAATCTTAGAGGAAACAAATCTATTTGCGATAGAAAGATGTAACAAGATAAACATTTTTTTTTTCATTTATTTTAAAAATAAGTCTCAGCACGTCTTTTTCAACAACAGTTTGAAAGACGTGGTGACACTCTCTTATCATGGTTTGGTCCTGCCTGTCCCCTGGCTCCCGTCTCTCCTCTAGGTTGGTCACTGGCAGTTGAAGGACCAGGTGGTGATGGTGACCTCTCTTCGACATTTGGTTCCCCCTTCCCTCTGGTTCCTGGCTTTCCCTTTGGATGATAATGTGCAGAAGAGGGACCCGGGGGTGGTGGTCTTCTCTCTTCTCCACTTTGGTCCGCGTTTCCTACGATTCCTGGTTCTCCTCTTGGTTGGCCATTGGCAGATGCCGCCGTGTTCTCTCCAGTGTCCACTTTATCAAATATAGATGAAAATCAGTTAAGAATGATAGGTTACATACGCAATGTCACACAAAATCTGCAAGTGATAAATGAAACAAAAATAAAGTTTTGTTTTCAAAGAAAGAGAGAAAATACTAAAATGCGGACCGTTTAATATTTACAGAATCTGATGTGCAATAAATCTGAAACATAATTGAAGGGGTCAGGGCAATAAAGTACTTAAGTCAATTTAATATAAATTTTCATGAGATAACTTTGACTACGGTCTATCTGCTACAACATCGCCTTTTGGGTACAATTATTACAAAAGTGTGGCAGTTTTGCCGCCCTTGAGTTCTGAAAATGCCTGAATCACACGTGCTTATCACAAACTTTTCTTATGCTAAATTTTAACAATTATTGTCTTCGTTTAATAGAAGAGTATTATCAGCATGTGCCTGGACAATATGCTGAGCTTTTTTGTTACACTTCTTGTTGCTTAATGTAAACGACTACCCCTCGACAATTAAGAAGATGTGTTTGTTATTTCAAATCGAGAGGGATTACAAAGATGCGCCTAACTTACCTCATATGTTGACGTGAAACATTTTGCATTACATTTGACAGAACAACTTGCTTTCGCTTGAATCTCAGATTTCAGTCTCTTATTTTGACACTTACATCAATTGTAAGATAAGAGAAGGTGAAAAGCGACTGAAAGTAGGAACTTGGTAAACTAACAGTTTTGTTAAACTAAAACTAGAACTGTACTGTTAATATGTGAAGCGAAGGTGGGAGAAACAGAATATAGGCTTACATTCTCATTGCTACAAAAGTTCTGACACTTGAAATTATTATATGCGATTCATTTACTAGATTTCTTTCTACTTAATGTCCAATTAGGGCATTGCTCACCTCTCTTTGCATCGCCATTTGTTTGATCGATATTTCCTTCTGTCTCATCTGCCTGAAGTTAAATACTTTGATGCACAATATTTTTAAATAGTAATACTCTGCCAGCCCCGTACAATAATTTATGAGTTGTGTTTTTATTAATGAAATTTACAAAAATAGAGCAAAATATTGTCACCCAGTATTAATATTAAATTAACAAATTCAATAGCAAAACAAAGTGAAACGTGTTACATTTTGTCATATTCATCTGTTAAGTTAGCGATGATAATATATAAAAGAGAAATTATGGTTGTCTGGTGATTCTGGTGAGCGACGTAGCCACTGCATATTGCGCGGGGCGCAAACACACGACTTGCCGCTCCCTAACAACCGGGATGATAAACAGTTTCAACATTGTACATATTAATATCAATCTTCCCTGTATACATGAACATGCCTGCAATGTGCTGATGGACGAAGCTGAGGTCGAGCTAAGGCACCTCCAAGAGCAATTAAAACATTCCCATAATTTTTGTATTATTGGGCGTTCGAAGGCGGCACTTCTGTTATATTTCTAATTGTTTTATGTTTTGTGTCATTTGCAAGTTTTATGTAGACACTATTTTTTTATATTTAGTAAGTCAGGATACATATCTAAGTGACCACCTAATAAAGGAAATGGCTGCTCATTACGCTTACGATATGTTCTATTTGAGTTATTAAAAAAGTAGGCAATGATCAGGAAAAAAGAAATTAGAATAAAATTCTCACTCAAAAAACCAGATGACCAATGGTCTGTTAACGCTCACCTGAGACCTGAGATATAAACAAATAAACTTGTTTGACTAGAATGGTAATATACATGTATATAACCCGAGGACAGGGCAAACCCTGGAGTCAATTTCTTTTTCAAATCATAAGAATTCTCTCTATTTGCCAATTTACTACAAGTTTTGCCCTTTAAATGGCATTTTACAATTTTTCCCATTCAAAATATTTTTATTTTATTTTTCCCCATTCAAAATATTTTATAAACATAAATCTTCTGTCCATTTGCTCATTCCTAGCAAGTTTTTTGCCATTAAATGACATTTTCCTATTTTTTCCCATTGCATTGGCTGCCTAAGTCGACCTTGCAGTAAAAAAGGTCAAGGTAATCCCAGGGCCATGATTTATACAAACTTTGTAGAGCTCTATTGCCTGAGGCTTCATGCCAAGGTTCAAAATCATAGGCCTTCTGGTTCTGGAGTAGAAGATTTCTAAAGGTGTTTGCTATTCATAGCCAAGGCGGCTATCTTGGTCATGTGACCCTGACCATTTATACAACCTTTCATTCACTCTTCCTAAGAATGTTCCACATAAAGTTTAGCTTTGATTGGACAAGCGGCTTCAGGGAAGAAGTTTGAATATTATGGTCATACACATGTATATAGCCCCGGGGCAGTGGCAGACAATCCTCTTGGACGAAAATATTTTCATAAACTTGAATATTCTGTCCATTTGCTTATTCCTAGCAAGTTTTTTGTCATTAATTGATATTCAAAATATTTTTATTTTATTTTTCCCCATTCAAAATATTTTATAACCATGAATCTTCTGTCCATTTGCTAATTCCTAGCAAGTTTTTTTGCAATTTATTGACATTTTCCTATTTTTTCCCATTCAAATGCATAGGCGGCCTAAGTTGACCTTGCCGTAAAAAAGGTCAAGGTCATCTCAGGGTCATGATTTATACAAACTTTGTAAATCTTTGGCTTTGATTGGTCAAGCGGTTTCAGAGGAGAAGATCTTTGAAATGTGCGCGACGACGGACGAACACGAACGCCGGACCATGGGTGAGCGAAAAAGAAATGGGAAAAACTAATTTGACAATTACGTAAAATAATTAGGTACAATTAGGACAATTAGGTACGTAGTCTAAGAAAACATTTAGTAACCCGAGAGAGCAGCTATTTCCCAAGAGGTGGCCACACAATTGTCCGAACTTAACGTAATGTACGAAAATGTACATGAGGTTCAAACAGCACATAAATTCGACAAATAGAACCACAACAGAATTATAATGTTACTGGGGGCTAAAATCGACTTTACAGTGTTCTAATTTTTCCGACCTTTAGTTTTAGAGTAGGAAATAAAAAAAAAAATGAGATCCTTTAAGAGCAGTGCGGATATGAATGAGAAAAAAGGATGGGCCATACCGCAGTTTCGGCTACTCAAGCCTCATCAGTGACCCTTTAGATTTGTCAACATGGAGTCTAAAGGATTTGCAACATGCAACTAAACATTCTCTGGTCTCAAAGAACCGAACTGAAAATACAAGTAGTCCAAAGCAACGATCGCTCACCTGAGAGTCAACAAGTACAGTCACTGGACAAAGTGTTTTTTTACCATATATGGGTATGACGGCCATCTTGGTCATGTGATCCAAATTTCACAATATCAAAGTTTTGTTCCATCTACCCGTGAACCTCGTTTTTGATTCATCATGGAATTTATTATGATTTATTTGTTTGTCCACGATGATTTATTGACTAGTTAGAGATTCACTACAAGGACCGAACAACTAACTAAATGTTATGAACCACTGCAGAAGCTGAGGGTGAGGTTAGGATCCTGTAAAACCGGTTTAAGCCGGCCAGTAATTTTATATTACTGATCGTTCCAAGGCGAGATACTTCTGTTGTGGTTCTTATTGTTTTATGTCTTGATGTTTATTTTTTGTGCTGTTGGCGCCTTATGTATGCAATCATATCTTAGCTAAGTTTAGGTAACGGAGTGGCCACCTATTGGGAAATAGCTGTTCATTCGGCTTCCAAAATGTATTCATGGTCTGGTACTTTATTGTTAGTTTGTTTTTCCCGCCTCGGTTTTTTGAGTGGGAATCTTTTTCTGATTGCGCCTTTTTCCTGATCGTTGCCCACTTGTACCTTTCCACATAAAATTTCACTTTGATTGACCAAGCGGTTTCAGAGATGAAGAGCTTTGAAAAGTGTGTACGGACGACAGACTGGCCAAGGTTAAGAGATGACCTTGACCTTAATTAATCACAAACCTTCATCTTCTCCATTATTTGTTTGCATCTCTCAGGCTGCAATTGTTTTAAAAAAAAATTAAGTTTTCACTTTTTCCCATGTAAAAGCCTATGTTTCCAAATTGACATTGCCGTAAAATAGATCAAGGTTATCCTAGGGTTATCAATTTATCAATCTACGATAGGCTGGAGTCCCAAATGCTACATACCAAGTTCGTGAAAATCGGCCTGCCGGTTCTGGAGAATAAGATTTTTGAGTGGTTTTGACTATATATGGCCGTGGCGGCCATCTTGGTCATGTGACCAAGGTTTTGTGATCAAAATTTTGTTTCTTTTCCCATGGAGGTCCACATAAAATTTCACTTTGATTGGCCAAGCGGTTTCAGAGAAGAAGATCTTTGAAATTGTGAACGACAGACGACGGACGACGGACGGATTGGTATACTATAAGCTCACCTTATGAGCCTTCGGCTCAGGTAAGCTCATCATGTGCACTTTGGATGATGTACAGGAAGACGTTTTATGGCTGCTGCTTGGCACAATACCAGCTACAGTTATACCTAATAACCAGAGGACCAAAGGTCCTGTAAACGCTCACCTGAGACCTGAGATACCAATAAACTTGCTTGACTAGAATGGTAATATATATATCACCCCAGGACAAGGTCAGAATAACACTAGAGTCAATGTCTTTTTTTTCAAATAAAAATGTAGTTCATTTGCCAATTTACTGCAAGTTTTGCCCTTCAAGTGACATTTTAACAATTTTCCCCATTCATGGGCGACCTAACCTTGCCGTAAAGTAGGTCAAGGTCATCCTAGGGTTATAATTTATATAAACTTTACAGAACTTTATTTCCAGATGCCTCATGCAAAGTTTCAAAATCATAGGCCTTCTGGTTCTGAAAACGAAATTTATTTTTAAAGGTTTTTGGTATTTATAGCCATGGGTGTCATCTTGGTCATGTGACCTTTACCATTTATACAAACTTTCATTCCCTCTTCCTAAGGATGCTCCACATATAGTTTGGATTTGATTGGGCTTGCTGTTACAGAGAAGAAGCTGTTTGAATATCATGGTCATATACATGTATATAACCCTGGGGGAAGGGGCAGACAAACCCCTTGGCCCAAATTATTTTCATAAGTATACCTCTTCTGTCCATTTGATCATTCCTAGCGATATTTCTGTCATTAAATGACGTCCTATTTTTCTCCATTCGAAATGAATAGGTAACCTAAGTTGACCTCGCCATTAAATAGGTCAAGGCCATCACAGGGTCATGATTTATATAAATTTTGTAGATCTATATTCCCAGATGCCTCATGCCAAGTTATAAAATCATAGGCCTCTGGTTCTAAAGGTTTTTGCTATTTTTAGCCATGGGGGCCATCTAAGTCATGTGACCTTGATCGTTTATACAAATATAGCCCCTGTAGCAGGGGTTGGCAACTCCCTGGGCCCAAACTATTTTCAAAGACATAAATCTTCTTGTAATTTCCTCATTCCTAGCAATGTTTCTGCCGTTAAATGACGTTTCCCTATTTTTCCCCATTCAAATGCATTGGCGACCTAAGTTGATCTTGCCGTAAAAAGGTCAAGGTCATTCCAGGGTCATGAATTATACAAACTTTGTAGATCTCAATTTCCTGATGCCTCATGCCAAGTTTCAGAATCATATGCCTTCTGGTTCCGGAGAAGATGGTTTTAAGTGTTTTGCTATTTATAGCCAAGGCGGCCATCTTGGTCATGTGACTGGACCATTTATACAAACTTTCGTTCCCCTTTCCCAATGATGTTCCACATAAAATTTGGCTTTGATTGGCCAAGTGGTTAAGAGGAAAAGATCTTTGAAATTGTGGACGACGGACGACGGACGCTGGAGCATGGGTATACTATAAGCTCACCTGTGAGCCTTCGGCTCAGGTGAGCTAAAAAGCAAATAGGTTTTTAGTTCTTTTTTGCCATTTCCTAATCATTGCTTACATTCACCTTTTTCTGTGTACACCTTTTAACTCCTGCTTTCTGTCGGAACTTCTCCCTTTTACGAAGCTGTTTATCAAATTTCAAGATACTGACCTTTAAGACTGGCACGCTTAGTAGAGAATAGACAACACAAATCAGGAGAATGAAGAACTCAGCTCTATGTCGAAACATCCTGTAACTGAAAATACACAATGTGAAAACAATAATGATCGGGTAAATTTAATGTTCATTTGCTCATTCTTAGCCGAAGTATACTTAAGGCAAACTAAATTCAAACTTATTCAGATAGTCCAATCAGTTACTCTAGACTTTAGAGTGAATTACTGTACAATTTGGAATGCTCACTGAGACTCGTAATTGAGCCGAATGTCGTATCATTTTCGATGAAGAAGGGTATATCAATTCGGAGGATTCAAATGATTCAGGATTGCTCACCTTGCGACCGTAAATTCTTAAAAGGTAAAAGTAAGCAATGGTCAGGAGATGGCGCAACCAGAAAAAAAAACTCAAATGAAAATCACTGCAATTAATTATACAAAGGCAACATATCGTAAGCAGAGTGCGAAGCTATCAATCAATATGCGGCCACTCAGTTACCCGAACATAAACAAATTAATGAAAACAAAATAAAACTAAGATCCATTTTAAAAGAGCAGTGAACATATTAATGAGAAAAGGGATATGCCATACCGCGGTTTCGGCTACTTAAGCTTTTTCAGTGACCGTCCTATAGATTTGGCAACATGAAGCCAAAGACAATTGCTGTTATTCAACAGAATAGTCAATACGAAGACTAGTATACTCAAAATGGGTCCAAATATTTAAAACATTGCTCAGAAAATGAATCAAAACCGACGATGTTTTTCTGATTTCTCAGAATACCCTCGTTGATCTCAAAGGATCAAAAGAAAAAATAATCTGCACTATGAATGATGTACGGGGAGACATTTTAAGGCAGCCAAACGGCACAACACATATTCTGCAGTAATAGCAAATAAAAATAAAACTTTGATCCTTATAGAGCAGTGAACATATTAATGAGAAAGGGCATGGACCATATCGCGGTTTCGGCTACTTAAGCCTCTTCAGTGACCCTATAGATTTGGCAACATGAAGCCAAAGATAATTACTGTAATTTTGCATCTTCAACAGCATAGTCGATACCAGGACTAGTATACTTAGAAAAACAATGGAGGGATATGGTTTTTGTTTCGATTTCATTGCTGAAGGTATAATTTTTGTTACCCTAATAATTAATAGATATGTAGCAAAACCATCACTGTGCAAAGATTCCATAAATTTTTCGCGTTGCCTGGAAGCGCTTCTCGCAGACTTGCAGAAATGATGGAACACCCCTAAAATTAAAGTTATCACTGCTCCCTACTCTATCCAGATCTTTCATTCATCTCATCTTACTGGTTCATCCAAATGCAAAACTGTTTTGATAATCGAAATGGCGACACTTTTATGTCTAAAACGCACTTTGGGGAAATTTCAGAAGTTTTTTGGTAAAAAAAACACATTTTTTAACCAAAAATTTTTTTTTATTTAAAATATTTTCTTTTGCACTGTGAGTATGAAACTGAAATCCGTTTTTGAATGCGCGCTCTGGTTTTCTCAAAACAACGTTTTTTTAAGGTGTTGTCAAATTTTTAATCACGTAATGCAAATTCCCATTAAGGTAATGTTCAGTTCTTTAGCAAATGTTTTGAAACGCTGTAAAATCTAAACTAATGCCGGTAGCTCAAATCGGTTTTCTGTACCAAACTCACAGCTTAAAGGGCAACGTTTATAGCGAAATAAAATTTTTGGGAAAAAATCGTGTTTTTAACCAAAAATCACAGATTTCTGAATTTTTCCCAATATGCATTTTAGACATAAAAGTACCGGCATTTCGATTATCAAAACAGTTTTGCAGTTGAATGAACCAGTAAGAGAGGAGGAATGGTAGAATTGGGTAGGGTAGGCAACAGCTGGAACTTCAATTTCAGGGGTGTTCCAACGTTTCTGCAAGTCTGCGAGAAGCGCTTCCAGGCAACGCGAAAATTTTATAGAATCTTTGCACAGTGATGGTTCTGCTACATGTCTATTAATTATTTAGGTAGAAACAATTATACCTTTAGCAATGAAATCGAAACAAAAACCATATCCCTCAATTGTTTTTCTAAGTATATAAAAAGATTGGTCCAAATATTTTAAACATTGGTTAGGAAATGAATCTAAACCGATAATAATCAACTGATTACTCAGAATACTATCGCTAATCTCAAAGGACCAAACGGAAATACAAGTAGCCCAAGGGCTCAACTGAGAGTCAACAAGTATACATACAGTCACTGGACAAAGTAGTTGGGGTTTTTAGCATATATGGGTATGGTGGCCATCCTTGTCATGTGACACTGAAACCTTACTTACTTCAACAGAACAGCTCTTGTCTGGATTGTGTATTCTCTTGTCCGTCATTTTAGTTCACTCGAATAAATCATCATACAAAGTCAGGGTCATATAATAACCCCCGGGGTGGGGCTATATTTGACCCCGGGGGCATGATAAGCAGGATTTATATAAAGCTAAACATGACATTGTTGCATATCAAATAAACACGCTTAGTGTCATGCGGTTGCAGAGAAGAAGATTTTTTTCATTCTTACGAATATGAAAATTCGTAACTAAGAAATGATGCATAGTTTGAAAAAAAATCCCACGTCCCAGATGGGATTCGAACCCCAACCGCCGGTGTAGAAATCCAATGCTCTAACCACTGAGCCAAAGAGTCGACTCCCTGACGCAGTATGTCAGAGATTGTACTTATATGATACATTGTATCGAATAGCTGTGCTATTTATAGAAGCTACGCATCATTGATAATCTCGAATGAATGAGTGGTGCGATGGGACATAACATCATGTATTTCCATTATAAGTCTATGGTAGATAATGACATGCCTGGGGCATGGCCTGTATGGACCCCAGGGGTACTGTTAACAGGATTTATAAAGAGTACGATACATTGCTCCACACAAAATATGAAAGAAAGCTCAGGGCCTAGTGGTTTCGGAGAAAAAAAAATATGTTTTTCCCATTGAAGGTCTACAGAGATAATGACCCTCAGGATGTGGCCATTTTTGACCTAAGGTGCATGGTTGGCAGAATTTATAAATAGTTCTACTGCACATTGCTACATACAAAATTTAAAGCCCTGGGCCTTGTGGTTTCGGAGAAGAAAATTATTTTGTTTTTATTTTTTTTTTCAGTTAAAAGTCTATGGGAGCTATTGGCCCCCCGGGTTTGGGCTACTTTTGACCCCAGGGGCATGATTCGCGGATTAATGTAAAGCTCCCAATAACAATGCTGCATACCAAATATAGAAACTTTGGCTACTGTAGTTTCAGAGAATAAAACTATGGCAGACGATGACGCCCCTAGGGCGGGGCCTGTATGGATCCCAGCGCCAAGTTTAGCAAGATTTATAAAGAGGACCATTTTACATTGCTTCACAAAAATATGAAAGCTCTATTCCTTGTGGTTTCGGAGAAAAAGATTTTTTATTATTATTTTTTTCATTGTAAATCTATGGAAGCTAATGACCCCCAGGGTGGGGCTATTTTTACCCCAGGGGCATGGTTGGCACATTTATAAAAAAATTACCACTGCACATTGCTACATACAAAATATGAAAGCTCTGGGCCTTGAGGTTTCGGAGGAATAGATTTTTTATGCTTTTCCCATGACGCCACCGGGGCGGGGCCTGTATGGACCCATGGGGCACGGTTGACAGGATATATAAAGAAGATCGCTATACATTGCTACACGCAAAATGTGAATTCTCTGGGCCATGTGGTTTCGGAGGTATCAAATGATATTCCCATTGTAAGTATATGGGAGCTAATGGCACTTCGGGCGGTGCCATTTTGGACCCCAGGGGCATGATTGGCAGGATATATAAAGAGGACCACTACACATTGCTTCATACAGAATATGAAAGCTCAGGGCCTTGTGGTTTCGGAGAAGATTATTTTTAATGTCCCCCCCCGGGGCGGGGCCTGTATGGATCTCAGGGGCACGGTTGGCAGATTTATAAAGAAGACCGCTATTTATTGCTACACACAAAATATGAAAGCTCTGGGACTTGTGATTTTGGAGAAGAAGGTTTTTTTTTATGTTTTTCCCATTGTAATACTATGGGAGCTATCTGTTGCCATGGAAACCTTAGTTCCTATCCGACCTTGCCCAAATCCTTATGCAACCTTTCCCCTTCCTCAATGATGCTTTAGTTAAATTTGACCAAGATCGGCCTTGTTGTCTCAGAGATATTCAAGTTTGAAAATGTGAACGGACGGACGCACACACGCACGGACGCACGAACGGACGCCGGCTCGACTACTATACTATAAGCTTACCTTGTGAGCCTTCGGTTCAGGCGAGCTAATAATCTGCACTATGGATGATATATATGTATATATATATATATATATATATATATATATATATATATATATATATATATATATATATATATATATATATATATATATATATATATATATATATATATATATATATATATATATATATATATATATATAAAGTTATATATATATATATATAAAGTAGAGAAATAAAGATGTACTAAATTGGCGAAGGTAGGTTTCGAACCCGCAGACTTCGGCTTCGGCGCCTAGCTATACAGGGCCATCCCCTCTACCGACTGCGCTACAACGCTCCTTAAAAAAGGAGTTATCATAGCTCAGGTTTAGAGGCGATTTCCCTGCATAACCCGTCTGATAGGTTACTATTTTTGTTGTGCAAGCACACTCGTCTATATACATGGAATAACTGGATCCTATGTATAGGATGCCAAAGCTTGGAAATAATATTTTCATATCAAAGATATACAAACTTCAACAGCTATTCCTACCAAGATCATTTCTGATACAAGTACATCGGAAAAATTATAAAGTAGAGAAATAAAGATGTACTAAATTGGCGAAGGTAGGTTTCGAACCCGCAGACTTCGGCTTCGGCGCCTAGCTATACAGGGCCATCCCCTCTACCGACTGCGCTACAACGCTCCTTAAAAAAGGAGTTATCATAGCTCAGGTTTAGAGGCGATTTCCCTGCATAACCCGTCTGATAGGATACTATTTTTGTTGTGCAAGCACACTCGTCTATATACATGGTAGGGCTGCCACACGGCACAACATCACCCGCAGTATTAGCAACTAAAAATAATACTTAGATTCTTTAAAAGCAGTTAACATATTAATTAGAAAGGGGATGGACCATACCAAGGTTTCGGCTACTTAAGCCTTTTCAGTGACCCAATAGATTTGGCAACAGGAATCATACATAAGGTGCAAACAGTACAAAATTCAACACCAAAAATAAAATAATTTGATACAAGGCAGATCGCCGATGATTTCAGTTGCTCTGGAAACGAATATACAAAAGAAAGGATAATCAATTAATCATAAACATTGATCACTCGTATCTGACATTATATGTACCCTGAAGTATCGAGAGAAGTGGTCAGCCATACCACACTTTATTTATTCTGTTAATAACATGAAACAGTAAATATACGGATGAAATGATACTCACATTATTTTTGTCCAAATATCTGACTATAAGAAAGTTACGAAACAAACTGAAAATGCTTTACCAACATTTACGATGTTACATAAAATTCAAGACGGAAACCACTATGAAAATAACTACCGTGATAAGTGCAATGCAACAGATGTTGACCAAACCAGAGAAACTTGTGCTTAAATATACTATGTATCATAGCAAATGCAACCGTCTTTATCAAAAAGTAAAATTGAGTTCCTTTGAGAGCGGAAAGAACGTCACTGAGAAAGGGGATAGGTCATACCGCGGTTTGGGCTACTCAAGCCTCGTCAGTGACCCACTGGGATAAACTCTGGAATAAATTTTGTTTCTTTTTAGCAATTCCATTATGAAAAATAGATACTTTCTTTGCAATCACCTTCGATGGGAACGTTTTTTCTCATTTTTTTTCATTTCCCGATAGGAAACATGCGTGATCTAGGGAGGATCGACGTCAAAACCAGGCATTGACGTGGTTTATTTACTCTTGTTTGCGTGACGTCGGTATCGCCATAACATTGGTGCAAAATTTTATGTTTGGCTGTTCAACAATACCATTACGTCGAAATTAATGTGAACAAAACCTGAAAATTAACGATGATATCTGATTATTGTTTGTTATAATACAAAATAAAAAATAAATATTGAAATTCAGATTTAAGTTTCACTGAATGATGAAGCATATTCTTTGTTTAAATGTCTTTGAGAAGCAACTCTGGCTTAGCAGACATCAAAACAGCCTCATGTTTCAACAAAAAAAATGCTACTCCTTTAAAAACATTCATACAATATACAGGTTTATAAATTAAAAAGCTGTAACACTGAACATTTTCAATTCAAATTTTTAATATTTCTCTTAGTTTTGTTTTGCTCAAAACAGATTGATGGTACATGTTACAGCCCTCTGGTATAGGTGCTTCTAACGAGTATCTACAATCTTTGTTTTGAACAAAAATAAGAAGATATATATCTACACTGTACACTGTGAAGACCCAGTTTCACTATATAAAATGCGGGGGTTGTCGGGGGTATTTATGTAATGCTCATGTTTTCCTGATGCGTTTTGAAAACCTTGAACAGATCGTTTCTTTGCAGCAATTTGTTTGTGATTGAGCCGAGTACTGGTCTGAGATGTCGACCAAAGACTAAATCAAAGGTCTAAAATGAAAATAAGGCTGTTTCAGTCACTGAAGGAAAAAGTGGGAAATGGTCCATGAGCCAATACCGTAAATTTTGGGGGTCGGTACCATCTGGCCTGAACAAATCCCCTTATGATTTTCATGTAGGACTATGTTTGTAGACTTGTGAAAAATCGGGGGGACTTGCATTGCTGGTAGCTTTAATGGTGAAACGACACGTTATTTACGATACCCCATAATTTAAAAGAAGTCATCTTAACACAAAAAAACGGTAGGGAATAGTCTTCTATCTATCCATATCCCCCTTTCCTCCCCAAGGGAAATTTCTACACTATTATTCTCTAAAAGTACATTAAAAAAGCTATCCAATCCTGTTTTCTGCAATCTGAAAGTAGAGGTGTTTGCGTTTTACGCTATGTTTTATTAAATTACTCATAAATATTCAAGTTTTGCGTCAATAATGGGGTACACATAGAAAATTGAAAATATCTCAATTGTTTTTTATCCTTGAACATTGAACTTGGTCTCATTTTAAAGCTTAGACTTATCCCTTTTATCCTATGATAAGTAATGGAAATTATCTCAATTGCATATTCATGAATTTTCATTAAAACAGTAAAATGAAAAAAAAAATAAACAATATTAACAGTTAAAAATCAATTATCCCATAAAATCTAATTTCAGGCCTAAACTATCATTGTGGCTCCTTGTTATTATATCAATTATTCTATTTGTCAAATGTGTTGATGCCATGGGCCTAAATGAAAATCATCTCATTTGCATTTTCATGAATATTAATGAAAATGACGAAAATCAGGATTTACAAAGGGAAAATAATTATATTGCCATTGTGAAGGGTTGGTGTGGGTTATAGGATGTAATTTGAACCCTTAGAACAAATGCCAGTTTGGTCAGAGGATCAATTTAATGCCCATTTGTGTCACCTAAAATCACAGAGTGTTCAACATCACCACTAATAAGCGCAGATAGTAGGGTGGTACACCTATATTACCACATGTATCTTGGCTACTGATAGACCTAGAAAGCAGAAATAGGTATCAAATGATTGCTTTTGCGATGCTATATAACTATGTAAAAAATATAAATATCAAACTGACTTCCTGATGTTCGAATATTAATAAAAACTTTATGATTGTATTAGACTAAAATCACAGAAAATGGAGAATATCAGCACAGTTGTTTATATCTCAGCAACCAAAAGCTCTAAAGAACTTGAATTGGTATCAAATGATTGCTATGGCAATGCTCTATAACCATGTAATAAGATATACTAACAAGCTGGCTATCTTAGTGCTCAAATATTAAAAAGAACATCAGATATTAGAGAAAAATTACAGATAAACGAAGGGGAAAAATCAACGAAATTCTGATATCTCAGCAACCAAAAACTCCAAAGACTGGAAATTTGTATTAAATTATTGTTATGATAATGTTCTATATTAATGTGAAAAAATTCAGAATGATTTTGACCTTCTTAGTGTTCAAATATTGAAAAGAACTTTCAATTTTAGAGACGAATCATAGACCAATGTAGGGGGTATACCTACAGAAACGTTTATAGCTCAGCCAAAAGCCATAGAGAGCTTAAGTTTGTAACAAATGATTGCTATGATAACATTCTAAAACAACATAATAAGACACATTAATAGTCAGACTTTTGTGCTGTTCAAATATTGAAGATACTTTAAATATTAGAGAAAAATCACAGAAAATGGAGGGGGTATACCTACAGAAACGTGTATTTCTCAGGAACCTAAAATCATAAAGAAAGGAAATTGGTATCAAATGATTGCTATAACAATATTTTATAATTATACAATTAGATATATCAATAAGCTGACTCTCTTGTAGCGCAAATACTTAAGAGAACTTCAGATATAGGAGAAAAATCACTGGCAAACGAAGGGGGTATACAAATAAAACTGCTGCTATCTCAGCGACCAAAAGCTCTAGAGAGCGAAAATTAGAACCAAATGATTGCTAGAATTATGTTCTATAATCATAAGATAAGAAACATTTTTAATTTAAAATTCTAATTGTTGGAATATAGATGAGAACTTAAAATATTAGATAAATATCTCAGAAAAATATAGGGGGTATACCAACGGAAACGTTTATATCTCAGCAACCAAATGTCTTAGACAGCTGAAATTGGTATCAAATCATTGCTATGACAATATTCTATGACCACGTAAAGGGTATATTTCTTGTACCCTTTCTTGTTTCTCGAATATTTAAGAGAACTTAAGCTATAGAAGAAAACATTTGCAAACGAAGGGGGTAAACCAATTAAACTGCTGATATATCAGTGACCAAAAGCTCTAGAGAGCTAAAAATGGTATCAACTGATTGCAAGAATAATGTTCTATAATCATAAGATAAGGACCATAAATAATTTGACTTTCTCATTGTTGGAATATAGATGAAAACATTAATTATTAGATAAACTCTCAGAAAAAATATAGGGGGTATTCCAACGGAAACGTATATTTCTCAATAACCAAAAGACCTAGACAGCTGAAATTGGTATCAAATGATTGCTATGACAATATTCTATAACCATGTAAAGGGTATATAAACAAAATGTATTTTTTGTTTCTCGAATATTTAAGAGAACTTAAGCTATAGGAGAAAAAACATTGGGAAACGAAGGGGGTATACCAAGAAAACTGCTAACAAATCAGCGACCAAAACATCTAGAGAGCTTAAATTAATATCAAATGATTGCTAGAATATCTTTCTTCAATCATGAGATAAAAAGTAAATAATTTGACTTTCTCATTGATGAAATAGTGATGAGAACTTTAAATATTAGATAAAAAATCTCAGAAAAATATAGGGGGTATACCAACGGAAACGTATATATCTCAATAACCAAAAGTTCTAGAGACTGAAAATGCTATAATATGATTGCTTTGACAACGTTCTATAACCATGTAACAAGTGTATAAACAAGCTGACTTTCTTGTTGCTCAAATATTTAAAATAACTTAAGATATAAGAGAAAAATCACTTGCAAACGAAGGGGGTATACCAATAAAACTGCTAATATCTCATCGACAAAGGGCCCTAGAAAGCTGAAATTGGTATCAAATAATTGCTAAATTAATGCTTTAAAACCACTTGGTAAGTCACTTAAACAACCTGACTTAATTTCTTTGAATATTGATAAAAAAATTTAAATATTAGAGAAAAAACACAGAAAAATGGAGTGGATATACCACCAAACAATTTAATATTTCAGCAACCAAAAAATACAGAGAGCTTAAATTGGTATCAAATGATTGCTATGGTAATGTTCTATAATCATAAGATAAGATATATGAAAAATTAGACTTTCTTTGTGTTTGAATATTGATGAACACTTAAAATATAAGATAAAAAATCACAGAAAAATATAGGGGGTATACCAAAGGAAACATTTATATCTCAACAACCAAAAGTCCTAGAGAGCTGATATTGGTATCAAATAATTGATATGACAATATTCTATGACCATGTAAAAGGTATATAGCAAGCTGACTTTTTTGCTGCTCAAATATTTGAGAAAACTTAAGATATAGGAGAAAAATCACTGGCAAAGAAGGGGGTATATCAATAAAACTGCTACTATCTCAATGACAAACAGCTCTAGAAAGCTGAAATTTGTATCAAATAATTGCTAAGATAATGTTCTAAAACCACGTTGCAAGACATGCAAACAACCTGACTTAATTTTTTTGAATATTGATAAAAACTATAAATATTAGAGAAAAATCACAGAAAAAATTGGAGGGGTATACCCCCAAAAAATCTTTATAACTCAGAAACCAAAAGTTATAGAGAGCCGAAATTTGTATCAAATGATTGCTATGGTATTGCACTATAATCATAGGATAAGATTTATGAAAAACAAGGCTTTCTTAGTGTTGAATATTGATGAGAACTTAAAATATTAGATAAAAATGACAGAAAAATAGATGGGGTATACCAACATAAACGTTTATATCTCAGCAGCCAAAAGTCCTAGAGAGATAAAATTGGTATCAAATGATTGATATGACAATAATTGATAGCCATGTCATATAATAAGACATCACAACAAGATGACTATCTTGTTCCAAAAATTGAAGAAAACTTAAGATATAAGAGAAAAACACAGACAAATGAAGGGGGTATACTAGAATAAACTCGAAGATTTTACCCATAAAGCTACCACCTAGAAAGGTCCCCCCGATTTTATCTAATTCTATACATGCCAAAATTGTCAAAAAGTGCGGGGGGATCTGTTCAGGTCAGGTGGTACCGACATCTTAAATAGCTCATGGACCAAAAGCACAGAAGATGGCTTGAAGCAGGAAGTTCAGATTTTTAAAAGAATAGGGGTTGTACTATCTGCAGGTTTGAGATAGGTTTGCAACTATCTGTAGTTTTTATAGCTTTGCAATTACTCCACAGCTGAGCACTTGTTAAAATTCGGTTTCCTCATGACGCGACTCATGTAATACAGGGGTTAGGTGTAATCTCGTTTGAAACACAATAAAGAAGTCTTGCAATTAAGTTATTTCAATCAGCGTGCTTATTTGCTGCCTACAGATATGTGGAGATTAAGTAGCTTTACTTTTCAATTAAATGCAGAATAAAATGTGCATCATGGTGTATGTTAACATTTAATTCGAAAACATTTAATAGGCAAAAATACCCTATATTCCTCTTGGTCATTGAGCATGGACATCAATTCAAGCGACATGAAATCACCTGTTAATTTTTCAAATTGTTCATAAAATATTCTAAAAGTTCATGTAAACATTAAAAAGTTTATCTAAACTTTATTAATATATTTCAATTCCGTCATTAGAATTCAAAGTTTTCAAATTCATTTAAGCAGACTTACAATGTAAGCAACAAGAGAAAATACAATACATGCAATTTGAAATGAGCCTTTGCATGAGAAAAACAACTATTTGCATAGGCGAAAACAAAGGCGCAGATCAGCTTCGCAGTAACTGCGAAGCTGATCAGCGCCTTTGTTTTCGCTACATGGATTGTACTATTTCTTTTCTTTCTAAATCCAAAATTTCAAGCTTCTAGCCTGTTCCTGTCACTGAACAGCCCTGTTTGTGTGGGGCCTGGTCGGAACCCACATTGTTGGTTTTCTCACACAGAGGCTCAAATAATTTCAAAATGCGAATACAGTGGAGGGGAGCGAAATTCCGTGTCAGCTACCTGAGACTTAATACTGTGTGACAACATAACCAATGCTACATACTTACCTGGATAAACATGTATCGATTATCAATTCAGCCACGCGATTACAATACCTTGGACCATGATGTATGGGAGACCATCGGTTTATTGATTTTTAGGCAGATCACGACCGATACCTGGTTACAGAAGCCAGTCTATAGTTTAACATGTTGCTCAAAATTTAGTGAAATATAATTGTTGCGTTACTGTTTTGTTCAGTATAGATAATCTTTTTATCTATAGACTTTTATAAGCCCCGGGATGAAACCAACACTTTTTATGACAAATCAGGGAGCCGAGTGTGGTCAACAGCAAACAACGAAGCATCAGCTTATGTATTTCCGGATTTGTGTTGCACATTGATTTTAATTTCAGTGATATACCGGGGTATTGCGTAATTGCAACGCTTCAATCTGTGTGTCAGATAATGTATACAGAAACGCAACACATACAATGTATATGTAGACAACCAAACAGTGATTTAAGTTTTCCACTTCATATGAACTGCTTATAAATATATAACTACCTAACAAAACTGAAATACACCCAAATTTTCTGTTAATATATATTGAAAACAAAAACTGTCAGAAAGTCAAGTCAGAATGTTTAATGTTTCATTGACTTGGTTCTGCATAACAGTAAACGTTTAAAGGTTGTCATCAAACAGTTTGACAGAAACATGTTCGAAAGATGACAGTGGTCAGATTTTTCAGGTGTACAGTTTGAAAAGAAATCTCATACAGTTAAGGCCTTCAGAAATCCATGCAGAGATATTCCAACGATGTAAGAGTGCAACAAATGTTTGTCTGTGAAACCAAAAATAAGAAATTTAAAAGCTGTTCACAAATATGTCTGATCATTTAGAAAATCAGTATTAAAAGGTGCTTCCTATGGTGTATTAATTTCGCAACTTATTTGGTTTTACAGAGTCTGTAATCATGTTACGGACTTCAACGCGCCTTTAAGAACCTGAAGTTTATGGTGTCTTGGTTTACAAATTTAAGAAACTTATAGGAAGGAATGATTTTTTTTGCAGTTTTGAAAAAAAATATTATACGATACAACTGTATAGCATATAACTTAAGTGTTTTGCGACAGTCCGTATGCTTAGCTTTTAACCCAGCCATGGTTGATAACTATTCTACCTTCTTTAATTGCACGCCAGCGAGTCGGGCTCTGTGATGGCACCGACTTTAAACTATTCACTGTAGTTGGTTAGGGCTGAAGCTTCTTGTCTGACGCTTGGCCAACCGAGGTTCAACTGGTGGCTTTCTTTTTGCTCCGGATTTCGATAAGTTGTTTTGGCGCCCAAGAATCTCCATCGCCAGGCAGGTAAGTGTGTCTGTTAGTCCTCGTTTTTGATTCATCTTGGTGGTTATCATCATTTATTTGTTTTTCCATGATGATTCATTGACTGGTTACAGATTCGCCACTGCTGAAAGTGAGTGTGAGGTGAGGCGCTTGTAAAAATAGGTTGAGCCCCCCTTCCCCACCAGTATTTTGATATTTCGTTCCAAGTCGATACTGCTGTAGTGGTTATTACTGTTTTTTGTTTTGGCGATGTATTTTGTGCTGTTTGCACCTTACGTATGTTTTCATATTTAGTTAGTTGTGGTAACTGAGTGACCGACTATTGGGAAAATAGCTGCTCATTCGGCTTACGATATGTTTTTTAATTTTCGTGTTAATTTATGTATTTTTCCACCTCGGTTTTTACAGTTGGAATTTCGATCTGATTGCGCCATTTCGGGATCATTGCCTACTTTTGCATTTTCACATAATTGTTTGCCCTTGATGATTCATTGACTAGTTAGAGATTCACCACGAGGACCGAACAACTAACCAAGGCTGTACCCAGCTAACAAACAAACGTTTCTAAAACGTTACTGGAACGTTTTAGTTTGGTTTTGAAAACGTTTGGTAGTTTGGGTTTTTTTAGGGATTTTGTGGAATTTCCAAAAAGTATTTCTAAACGTTTTGGTAAAACGTTTTTTGTAAACTTTCCCACGACCTAAAGGTAACGTATAGTAGCCGGTTAGAATAGTTTTTGAACCTCTGCGCCACCCCTTCAACTCTAGTTCGTCATGAGGATCGGTCCCCCTCATTCTAGGGAAAAACACCACCTCTCCCAAACTGAGCTGCATGAGGATCGGAAATCCAAAACTGTTCTATCCGGCTACAATACAAATTTTATATTGCAAAGAAAGCTGTGCATCTCTATCGTTTACGATTTAACCAGTTTGAAGGTTAAACGTAATACCAAAACATCATTTAACAATACAAACAATGACACTTTGTTTATTATTATTATTATTATTATTATTATTATTATTATTATTATTATTTAGGGTCCAAATGACCAAACGGTATTCTCTAGAGCCTTGTGTCGTAGTTTCTGCTCATAACCTTTTTCTATCACTCCTGTAGGGATCCTGAAACATATAACTTGAGAAACGTTATTTCAGAACGTTACTAAAACATTTCAATACCGTATCTTGTACAAATGAATTCGAAACTCTTAATGTTAATGAAAATTGCAATGCCTTAATTATACACTATATAGAGATTAGTATAATATTTTCTGGACCAGGCGATGGCTTTTTATGGCTAATACCCGCCTCATAAAGCACAAATATTGATAGCTGCGAAAACACATGACGTTTCAAAAATATCACTACAGCCAAAGTTTCATTCTGTTGATTTATTTTCCTTTACATCTAGGTAATTTAGATACAACATAAATGGCAAACAAAAGCTTAAACCCACATTGGTTCGGAGCAACATTGAATAAAAAGTTGTATTTACCTTATCGCAGTTTCCTTTGTTCTCGCGTTTTGAAAATACCGGAAGCTTCCTCCACGTGGCATGCCATGTGCTTCGAAAGTTTCGAAAACGTTTTTTAACGTTGTAATGGCACCAATTGAAAATCATACAAAAAATGAAATTTGCGCATGTCGTTATGTCGCGGTCTTGTATCTTTATTTTAGTAACTCATTTAGTAACTCTATTTGATTTTCAGATTTCAGCATGTATATTTGTAAAACGTCCTTCAAACGTTAGGCTCAGCCAAACATTCATATTACCAAAGTCGAACGTTGGTATAACATTCTAAGAACGTTAAGTTCACCCAAACCTTCATACAACCAAAGGCGAACGTTCCAAAACAATTCTTGTTAGCTGGGTAAACGATTGTAGAAGATGAGGGCGAGGTTAGGCGCCTGTCAAACCGGTTTAAGCCCCCAGTAATTTAATATTACTGATCGTTCCAAGGCGAAACTTTTGTTGTGGTTCTATTTGTTTTATGTTTTGAAGTCGAATTTTTGTGCAATTTGAACCTTATGTACGTTTTGATATTTTTTTTTAAGTTCGGGTATTTACAACTGAGTGGCCGCCTATTGGGAAATAAGCTTACTCGGCTTACAATATATTTTCTAAGTATAAGTACTTAATTGTAAAGTTCAGTTTTTCCCACCTTTTTGAGTGGAAAATTCTTTCTGTTTATGCATTTTCCTGATCATTGCCCATTGTATTTTATAGGGAAAGCAATGCGCTGTTGCATCGAAGTCTATGACCATTCCTGGTCGATGACTGGCAAAAGTAATGTGCTGACAAGCGAACGAAAATTATCTAAAACCGTGATACATCGCAGAATACCAATTTTTTGATTGTCCCTATTTGTTTATGTCAAAGAGAGACAATTCTAAAAACTGATTAGTTTGACATTGATTCACAATCTTGTGGTGTATTTGTGTTTGTTTGAATTCAATACGCGCATGAAACTTTCTGACAAGTCATAACAAAATTGTCTGCTCATGCGGATTTGCAAAATTTGACGACAAGTTTTAAACACCGAAAGGAATATAACTTCGACATTAATAGAGATCATGCAATGACGCTTCATAAAATCAGTTTGCTGGATGCCTTGAAATAATATGTAGTTTTACTCAGTACATTTTGTATAATAGTTAGTCGGTGAAATAAAGATTTAAAGTGTAGCGGTTTTTTTTCACTTTTTTGCCAGTATATGATCCGTACTTCTGTTAGGCAAGTTTTCATGTCTTCGAGATAGAAAGGTTGAAGGTGACAATTTTGAAAGAGATAAAGCAAATAATCTTTATCAGTCTACTATAAAGCTTTTGCTACGATAACAAAAAAAAAAAAAAAAAAAAAAAAAAAAAAAAAAAAAAAAAAAAAAAAAAAAAAAATCACTGGCTTAGTTATTACACGCGAAGATAATATATCAAACTCTCATTGTTCTTTTCAACTTTTCAACGATGCGGAAATATTTCTTTATTCTTATATTTGCTGGATTTTTCTCGTTGTGGTCCCTGTTATTTTCGATCGAGAGGACAAAAGTAACATTACCAAGAGACTATGCTGCTTCTAGAACTAAAAGTTACAACAGAAACGTTTCGACGTCATCAATTATACAACGTCGAAATGAAAACCAAAAAACTACAAGTTCACTGCTAAATTCAACATCAAATGAGCTGTTGCATGACGAAACAAAAAAATTTGGTTTCTGACCAGGTCCGACACAAACCGGCTTGTACAGTCACAGAAGCAGGCTAGAAGCCTGAAGTTTAAGATATAAGAAAAAGCGGAATTGTACTTTCCGTGTAAAAAAACAAAGGCGGTGATCAGCTTCGCGGTTACCGCGAAGCTTGTCTGCGCCTTTGTTTTCGCATATGCAAATTGTTGGTTTTCTCATGCGGCGGCTCAAATATTGTACTACACATAGGATTTACTACAACACGTCTGTTGAAGTACAACACAATGAACAAGCAGAAAGGAAACACACCGGAAAAGGCATTTACGGATCTTGTTCGGAGAATTTACGTAAAAACGCATTATTAGACATTCCAAATGGAACGGAAAACATTGTTTCATACTTCAAAGACACGTACAAAGTGGTAGAAATGCCTGTTAAAAGTTGGATAACTGGAGCTGCAGTAAAATCATTCTGTGACAATAACATTATTTCGTATAGTGATAAATTTGTTGTGCTGAAAGACATTGTTCTAGACGTAACGAAAATGAAACATGCCGACAAGAGACCAAAAGGAGGCGAACCACTGAAAGATGTTCTTGGTCAGAACGAGAATGACGAGTTCTTCGAGTATTCGAACGGTTTCTGGAAGAGTCAATGTGAGGCGAACCAGGTACCGGTTTGTGTTATGTACCCATGGATTTCATACCTAGAAACATCCCCTGATATGAATTATACCACTAAAAAATCCTTGAATGAAAGTGACGTCGAGAACGATTTCACTATTGCAGTAACTAGAGTGGATTATGTCAATTTGCACAACTTTGTGCGACAAATGTACAACGCATTTCTCTTAATGATGATATTCAAGAAGCAACCGAAAGAAGTGGCGATTTTTCTCTTAGACGGCCATCCTGCAGGAATGCTGGACAAACCATGGTATGAAATATTCGGTAAAGTCACACGTTCAAGAACACTACCAAGACCTACATTGTACAAAAGCATAATCTGGGGATTCGCGGAAAGTGATTGCGGATTATCCGATTTAGAAGCCGATCACGTGCCATACATAGAGGAATTCCGTGCGTTTTTCCTGCAAGCCTTTCATGTTAGGATTTCAAGCAACTTAGACTGCAACCTCGTTACAATTACAATACTTCTAAGACGAGACAAGGTATTTCATCCACGAAATAAGGAGGGAATCGTTGGAAGGAAAATCTTTAATGAACACGAACTTATCGAAGACCTGATGAAATCATTCCCAAATGCATGTGTCCAAGCATTTCTTATGGATGCTATTCCACTGGCGAATCAATTGGAGATAATCGCTTCCACAGATATTTTGATAGGTATGCATGGAGCTGGTATGGCGCACACGGTGTTTCTTCCTAAACATGCGGCTATACTCGAGATGTTCTCAAAAGGTTTCAAGATTGGACGACCTTGGTTTATTTGCTATGAAAAGATTGCAAACTGGCGGGGTTTGAAAAATTCTTCATGGGAAAATTTTGATACTGACAAGGAAATGCCATATGACTACACGATATGCACCGAGAACAATTTGTTAGTAAAGTGAGGGGTTTGATGAAAGAAATAAGTTCGAGTTAATGTTAGCTCCGGGGTTTGATGAAAGAAATAAGTTCGAGTTAATGTTAGCTGTGCTAAAAAACGCTCCGACATCAACAGGGCTTAACAACTAACGAAAAAAAAAAAAAAAAAAAAAAAAAAAAACAGAACAAAAAGTCATATGCCACTACGAAAACATGCCAATGCAATATACATAGAATTTTCTTTTAGCAGTAAAAATTGAAAATAGTGTTGGAAAAAACATTTGATGTTTTAAAACATGTACATTCGCTCAAAACATTGATTGCGGGTACACGTTAGAACCGCCTTGGCGAGGCGGTTCTAACGAGTAATCACAATGTATAATTTGGTGTAAAAATAGAATTTTCTTTTAGCAGTAAAAATTGAAAATGTTGTTGGAAAAACATTTGATGTTTTTAATACATGTACATTTGCTCAAAACATTTATTGCGGGTTCACGTTAGATCCGCCTCGGAGAGGATGTTCTAACGAGTACTACAATCTATGTTTTGGATAATAAAATAAGAAATATAGGTATACCACTGCAAACCCCAATTTTGCTATATAAAACTTGGGTAGAAGGGGGTATATATTGCATGGTCATGTGTTTCAAGATGTTTCACTAAAACTAGCAGCCCAGAGAGCAGTGAAACAAAAAAAGGACAGTATGCTACATATTGCAAATTTGGACCATTTTCAGTGAAATACCGCATATTAAACAAGAGAAACTAAATGGAGGTACAAGAAGGCAATAATCAGGAAAGTGCACAATCAGAAAGAAATTCCCACTCCAAAATCCGAGGTGGCAACAAATAGATTAATAATTATGTACTTATACTACGAAAACATGTTATTAGCCGAGTGACCAGCTATTTCAAAATAGGCGGCCACTCAGTTACACAAACCTAACTAAAAGATCAAGGTGCAAATCAAATAGCACAAACATTAGCTCAGCCTCAGCCTCCGCATAGGTTCTTTTATACACAAATATAAACAAAACACATCGTCGCAAGAAGGAAGCAATGAGTTTCGTACTGCCGACCTCTCGTTTCAAAGGTCAATTTGATTAAGGTTAACGTTAGAGCCATAAATGTGCTTAGATAAAGAATAAAATCAGATGCATAATCGTAAAAGTAGGCATTGATCAGGAAATGGCGCAATCAGAAATTCCAACTCCAAAACCCGAGGTGGGAAAAACTAACTTAATAGACTTCTGGCTGAAAAAGGTCCTGCTCCCCCCCCCCACCTAGGGAATTTTGCGGACATAGTCTATCTTAAACAGCAGTCTTTTCTGATTCAAATGAGAGATGGTTGCACTTGTACGCCGGGGCGTAACGGTGTAACGGCCATTAGAATAACAACTGCTACCAGCTTATTGTATTTGCAGTAACAATAGGCTGTTTTACCATTTTATCTGCAAGATTCTTACACGTAATGGTGTAACAGCTATTTAAAAATAACAACTGTTACCAGCTTATTATATTTGCAGTATTCTTTGATTGCGAATGAACAATAGGTTGTTTTACCAAAATTCTACCATTTTTCTGCAAGATTCTTCGAGGAAAATATGTGGGTACATAATTTTATCAAGTTGACATAGATGGTCCTTTATTTGTATAACATATGTAACGTATGTAACAAAATATGCGAATTTACATTTATAAACAAATAAGGTTTTCAGTAATAGTTTCTGTGGAGTACAAATCTGCAAACACCAATGTGCAAGGTAAGACTGGCATGTTTGTGTAATTTGCATTCAAATGAGAGATGCTTGCACTTGTACGCCGGGGCGTAACGGTGTAACGGCCATTAAAATAACAACTGCTACCAGCTTATTGTATTTGCAGTAACAATAGGCTGTTTTACCATTTTATCTGCAAGATTCTTCAAGGGCAATATGTGGGATACATAATTTTATCAAGCTGATATAGATAGTTCTCAATTTGTGTAACGTATGTAACAAAAATATGTGAATTTACATTTATAAAAAATAAGGGTGTCTGTAATAGTTTCTGTGGAGTACAAAGCTGCAAAAACAAATGTGCAAGGTAAGAGTGACATGCTTGTGTTATTTTTATTTGCTAGATGTGCCTCAGTTGTAATGATGTAACACCAAGTTGTTTATATTTATATTTCATGTAATGTTACAATGTTACCAATACCAAATGGGGTTAATTTGACCTACAAAATTGATCATATATACGTTATGACTTATCATAGACCACTGAACTTGGTTTCATTTTAAACCTTCTTCACTATAGTCATTTCATCTTAAGGTTAGTTATGCAAATAATCTTAGTTGCATATTTGTGAAATTTAATTTAAACATTAAAATAGCCGAAAAATCATTGAAAAACATACAAAACGTCTTTCCGACCGAAGCTATCATCATTGCTCATAGTTTATACACCAGTGATACCATTTGACAATTTTACAGATGTACTGGGTCTATTTGAAAACTATCTCATTTGCATATAGATCAATATTAAAAAAAAAAAAAATATGAAAAGTTTGGAAAATCACGGAAAAATAAGATGTATACTTACATTATTACTAGTGTCTGGCATGTCAATAGAACTAAAATAGAAGTGGTAGCAGCTTGATGCTTTACACAGTATGTTAACTTATTACGTAATCAATGTACAACAATCGGATGTCGATCGTGTGTAAACAATGATTACACATATTCGTTTGTTACATGTTTATGGAAATCTTTATAATTTGAGGTTTCATCTCGGAAAAACTGTGTGACATAATATGGTTTAGCTACGGTCGCCTGAATAGGGTAAGTTAGAAGTATTTTCGTATGTTTTTGTGTTTTAATTCATTTGTTCAATGATAAACTCACTGCCCAGGCAAACGTCTCGTGGCCCACTGATCGCTTACATGGCGAGTTTTTAAACGTAAAAGGCCATATATCTATCTTTATACTAGTGAATGAAATAGGTATTTTAGTTATCTAGAGGTTGTTCAAAGGATTCTATCAGATTCCTCCGAGAAAAGGTTCTAAATTGATTCTAAAAGACACCCACTACAAACCTAAAGTTTTCCCATTTTTTGACTGCAAGGTGTACGACTTAATGCTTTTATATGATGCAGTAATGTACCATTTCCTGCAGTTAATGCATCCGTTCTTGCAGTAAATGCATCCTTTTATTGCAGTTTATGTACCCGTTATTTCGGTCACTATGTCTGATACTACTTACTGAACCACTAATAATAACTTTGGTAGCCACTACAACTTTTACGCACTCTTTCGTTACCTTTCTTCATACATGCACGAGTTTTGTTGACCATTAAAATAAGATTTTCATTTTATGTTAAACCAAACCTGAGTAAAGGTATGATTTGGAAAATATTATATATGACCTATTTATGAACTCTTTCTAAGAAGACCATCTGATTACTCTTAAACTATTTTTGTTTGAGCCTGCCCAGGAAAAGTGGTTAAAGTCAAACCATCCATGCATATTATAAGCCTTTGTGGCTAACTTCGGTGGTTATATTTTAAGTACTTGTTGGATGTCATCACATCCTCATTTTGGGTTAAAGTCTCATAAAATGGAGGCAACGTCCCGACATGACTTTTGCTGTTGACTGACATCAATTCCAACAAACAAAAGCATTCTAGGAAACAATGAGATAATATAATAAAGTTATTGCACTCATATCGGTGAATATTGTCCCGAGTTGGGATATCGAAGGACGCGAGCTTGCGATATAAATATCTGCTTCTCATATTTGATATTTTGTTGAGAGTTAGCGTAAAAAAAAATAAATATCTACACGAAGGTCGCGATAATATCCATAAGTATTATCATTTTTGCACATTTTGCAATTGAATCAATATTGCTGACATTTTCTTTTTTCGGCTTAAATTGTTTAAAATTGAATCTGAAAGTGACAAATTTCATCTGACGTTTTGGCCCGGTATGACGTCATTTTCCACGCGACGTTAGATGAAGATGACGTCATTAGAGTTGACGTCCCAACTTTACAGTTTTGCACGATGACCCTCAAGTCAAGAATTTGGCAATGTTTCATAAAAATAATTTTTCGTGTGCAATATCTAGTAAGTGTGCAGATATCGCCCAGGATGGGGAGCTTGGAGATCCCCCCCACCTCGTTTTTTCTTCGGTGTTAATCTAGATTATGTAGATTTTGCCGGTGGCATCTTCCACCTATGTAATGTGCGACGAATTGCCTGAAGAAAGTGAACACAACCGTTTGTTTTCGCCTAGGTATTAAAGAGCAATTTGTACAGAACAGATACGCCGCAGATAGGAATGGAACGTAGTACATACGTCGCAGATACGTCACACGTACATTTTATACGCCATATATACGGCATACGTAAGTAGAACATTCGCCTTGATGCGCCGTACATACGAAAGTGAAATTTCATAGGAATACTGATACGTCACTGATACGACGCGGGAACGTAGTAATAACGTCAGACGTACGTGCAACATACGTCGCTCGAACAAAATACGGCTCAGACCTCGTCGTATCGAAAATCTCATAGATACGCGATCGATAGGCCGCTGATACGTGAATGTGTGACAGAGCTATTAAAGACAGTTTGCACCAGTTCCGCCGATGGTGTTCCGGTGAAACTCCGGTTCCGGTGAAACCCCAGATTTTGCCTGAATAACCCGTAGTTGTTGCGATTACTGAAGGTTTATGCCGAATTATGACGGTCGAGCCCTGGGTATCACGGTTTGTTCCGGTGTATCCCCGCTGTTGTCCGTTTTTAGACACCCCTCCTAGTTCGCCCCGGTTGCATTAAATATTTAATAAAATCGTGAAGGCTCCCCGGTAAGCCCGGTTTACACATTCACGATTTTCTGTACGATTCACCACGATTCACCCCGATTCACCCCGATTTCTTTTGATGAGAAAAATTGGGATGGATCGGGATGAACCGTGGCGAAAAGTGGAAATATACAGTGTCACTACGATTCCAGTAAGAATGTCCACGATATTAGTACGGTGTCTGTAAGGTATCGCTACGAATCAATGACAATCATGACAGCAACGCTACGGTGAATGAGGATTAATCACGGTGGCACAACGAATAATCACAGTGCTTGTACAGTTCGATACGGTATAACTACGATTCAAGGCGATAGCCGTCATGGCCAATCGTGGAGTTTTGTAGCGAAACCGTGGATGCCGTACTTAATTCGTGGTGAATCGTGAGAGTTTGTGAAGTCAAAGATTCCACGGTTTATGCTTCGGAGCTCTACGATTGGCTACGATCTCTCACGAATAGCCGCGAATATAGCTACGGTGTCAGTACGGATAAGCACGATTCCGCTACGGTTGCGCTACGAATAAGGCAACACCCAATAACCACCACGATTCGCAACGATATGCCACGAATGTTTTAAACAGTTTAAAACTTCCGTAGCGCCACGATTTACCACGGTTCTACTACGAACCATCACGGTACACGACGATTTTACAAATCGTGGCGACTCTTATTGCCACCGTAGCTAAAAATCGTGAATGTGTAAACAGGCCTTTACCCCAGTTTGCCACGGTAGCGCTACGGTTCTGTCACGGTTCATCCCGGCTTATCGAGAGTGAACCGAAGGTTCACAAGGTGAGCTTATAGGGGGTTCCCGTCCGTGCGCTAGGGAATCCGTGCGGCTGTCAACAGTTTTACAAATGGGTATTCTTGAGACATGTTAGCCAAAGGCAATAAACTTTTATATGAGACATGATTAGGATGGTGGGTTGCCTGCGTGAAAACGTAACATTGTCATTATTTGGTTACAAAACATAATTGATTTTTGATTTTGCATTTTCACCGTCTATCCGTGTTATAGGTATTGTACAGGCCATTATTGTTTCAAATATACAAACGTACTTTTATTTCAGCAAATAGCAAAGCTATTTCATCTTGTGTGTTGACAACCTCGATCGTTTTACAATTTTGCTGCGCAATCGTGAAAATTCTACTCGATGAAACATATTAAGTATTCACCTCAAACAAATAATCTTTATATATAATTGTAAGATAGAATTGTATAGAAAGGATATTGTGCATGTATAATGCGGTGCTAACTGCAGATTATGAGAAACGTCGAATGATATTTACAGCACATTTAATTATATACTAAGTTGCTTATCTCTGCACAAAACGAAATTTACGACACCATTTATATGGTATGAAGTAATCATTGTAATTTATCCACGGCGTATGAAACTTGGTTTTCTATCATTCTGAGCAGGTCAAACATCAGTCTGTACAGCCACAGATGAAGGCTAGAAAAATGTAAAAGTAGGCAATGGTCAGGAAATGGCGCAATCAGAAAGGAATCCCCAATCCAAAAACCGATGTTGCAAAAGACTTGAATAATCAATCAGGTACTTATACTAAGAAAACATATCATACGCAGAGTGAACAGCTATTTGCCCAGTAGGTGGCCACTCATTTACCAAACTTAACCAAAAACACAAAAACGCACAGAATGTGCAAACAGCACAAATATATTTGCTTTGCTTGAGAAACCCTGCAGGGGCTTTCCATTCGAAGATCACACAGAGCAGACTACACATGATATGCTGACAAAAACACGTTGGTCAATGTTATTTTAATAGCAGTATTGTCCACTAATTTTAATCGCATATCATTTCCCCGGTTACGCATTCTCATAGTCAGTACAGACGACTTACTTACATATACAGTTCTTCGCTTAGAACTGCAATTTCATAAGCGGCACCACGGCCGTGACTGAACTACCTTTGACACTGCTACATTGTATAAGCCGAAAATAAACAGGTTATTTCAACAAGCGTGAAAAAATGTGTTTATCCATGTTTGAAAATGTTGACACCTGGACGGACGAGCGCACTCGGGGATGCCAAAAAGAGTCTGATTCTTTAACCTAGCGTTTTATCTTTCACCTCAAGTGAGCTTAAACAGCAATTTAGTGATTTTTTTTCTGTATATTAATTCCGTGAATCAATAAACTGATATCTGTGGTCAGCATAAAGTTTTGAAAACTGCACGGTAGAGACCAAAGACAAGTTTATTTATTGTAAAATACTTTGATCTAAACGCATCTACTGCAGCTAAAAGAATTTTTCATCACTGAAAATGGTACATCGACTCATCATGTAATGGTACACTCTTTCCATAAGGAATAACGGAAAATGGGACACTCGAAAATACAGCAGGCCGTCTATTTGTCGGAAGTTTTCCCTATTATGTAAGATACCACAACCGTATCAATTAAACATTGATGAAATAGGGTATTTATGGATTACATTTAAACCATACATCTTCGGAAAAACACACTGTTCTCACAAAGCGGGTCTGTTTTAGCGCAAGTTCTGTCTGTTAAACAATGTCTTTGGAACGAGTTTTACAATTTTATGCTGTTTTAAGATTCAAAAATGTGAAAGAGACGTCAACTTTATCTGGGCTGATTCTCCAGACGCCAATCAAGTATAATTTTTAATTTCCAGGTGCGAAACGCTTTGACAAACGTGTATCAAACGACAACTAGATATACACGAATATGTGTAATCATTGTTTACACACGATCGACATCCGATTGTTGTACATTGATTACGTAATAAGTTAACATACTGTGCTTTAGGCTATGCACTTTGTCTTCTTCACTGATAAAATGAATAAACTTATCTTAAGTTTAACGGATATTAATGCAATTTTTACAGACTGGAGAAGAATCACGACAAATAAGAGGGTATACCTTACAAAATGGCTTGTATCTAAACTACTGACAGCATTACTGTACTGAACCTGGTATCAAATGATTGCTATGACAATGTATTATAGCCATGTAACCTGATATATAAACCTTCATGTCTGATAAAGGTCACTGATATTAGAATTAAAACTTCATAAATAAGAGAAAATAAGAGAAAAATGAAGAGATATACCAACCAAATCACTTATATCCCGGCTGCTTATTGCCCATTGCTCTTATATACAAATCATATCAGATTTACTTTCATGGATATTCATAAAACGTCGATAAAATGGTAAATAGCAAAAAATAAGGGTGTCCAGCAACAGAGGCGCTCGTACTTTTGCTTCATCCTGTGTTTTGTGGTGTGTATACATGACAAAATGGCAATAATATATATTGTGATAACCTGACAATAATTCTTTATTAAAGTGACAAAATAGTAACATTTGATGTCATTTTGGCTACTCAAAAGCTATTGACTGTGGAGATACAAGTGATTTTCTTGGTATACCCCTCTATTTCTGAAGTTCTTGTTGCAATTCATAAAACAAACATTCATATGATTTATTCATAACATCATATGGTTAAAGAACATTGTCTTAACAATCGGTCGATGCCAATTTCAGCTGTCTAGGTCTTCTAGTAGCCAAGGTTCATCTGGTTTAATAGGAGCACCGCCTCAATCCTTCGGCGGTTACATCTAATTATCGCCAACATCTAATTAAACCATTATATTTTATTTATGCTCATCAAATGACTTTTTATTATAGAAGGGTGATAGAAAATTGCCCTTTAGCTTGCTGAAATACATAATCATTTTGTTGGTATACCTGCTTATTTGTAGTGTATTTTCTCTAATTTCTAAAGTTTTCATTAATATTCATAAAACTGAAATTCAGATGATGTATCTAGAAGACTGAGGGCATAAGTCCATTGCCGTAGCATTTATTTGATACCACTTTCAGCATTCTAGGTCTATTAACAGTTCAGGTACAAACTATTTTGTAGTAATACTTTTTTTTGCATTTTAAGAGACTTATAAACGTTTTATTATAGTATTTATGGGGTCCAAAGACATGATTATCATAAATGAATAATATTTCTAGTTTTGTTTTACACCAAAAACTAAATTATTCATATGGAAACATGAAATATTGACACTTTTTTTGAAATTGCTTCATATATATCTACTGTAGACCACGTCAGTCTTTATTCATGCATATATGTTACATACGTTACATTCCTCATTAAGATGCCTGAGCCTAGATACTTGGTAAAACCCACTCGGAACTATAGTTCTCAATAAACGTGAACTATAAGCAAATAATTATCAACATTAGATATAGCCATTAGAAACGAGAATTTACATGTTTTGCGTAATAAGCAACACAATATTTGGCTTTTGAAACTGGAGGTAGGGTTGCCAAATAACCCATTTAGTATAATGTATACAGTATAAGAATTTTCCATCTCCTCCATTGAACATGGTAATAGAAAATATCACATATATTTGGGAAAGCTGGAATGCGTAACTAAAAAACAAACATGTCACTCACAATGCTAATTTTGAAAGGGTAATTTTAATATATGTTACAGACATTACACTGTAGGTGTCAGATTATTGCACAAGCAACTTTAGTGTGTAGAATGGACATGTTTCATGCAGATTATGTGAGAAGGGTGAATGGAATAAAAAAGATATCATTTTTTCTGACGCTCAAACTGCCATATCATTATTTTTTAAACATATTTTGTAACATATTTAACAGATTGTAACAGACACATGCTCCAATGTACATAAAGCAAACATCTCTAATTGGAGCAAACTTGAATTGTCATTTAAGATATATGTTCGCAAAATATCTTATGGAATAGAGCATAAGACAAGCATATACTGGCATTCTTGCTATGTACAATGCCCTTCAATATTCATTATGTTTGTTACATATGTTACATTCTGGATCAAAATCTTTGGTCCTAGATACTTGGTTACGTATCCTCAGAGCCATGGTTCATGATAAAATAAGCAAGAAAGTATGGAACTTTGATATATATCCACCAGTTTCAAGTATTTTACATACTTCACGTTCGTTGCAATATAACATTTCGCATTTAAAATTGAGGGTAGGGCTACTTAATACTTCATTAATGGCAATATATACAGGATAGGAAAATAAACCTTGATTTTCTATCTGCCAATTGAACATGCTGATGGAATTGAATATTAAATCTTTGGAAAAATGCATAGTGCAACTGTATAAGTAAATGATATCACTCAAAAGTGTGATTTTCAAAGGGTATCTTAATTTACGTTACGTATGTTACAGTTCGTGTGGGTCAAACTTTTGTTCAAACGATTTTAGTATGTAGTATAGACATACAGCAAGCAGACAGTATGAAAAAGTTCAGTAAAATGATAAACTATTGTCATTTTTCTGTAGCTGAAAACACCATATCATAGTTTCTTAATTTTGTTAATGTAATATATGTAACAGGCTGTTACAGGATAACGCCCCAACGCTCTGGGTGCAAACATCTCTTATTCTACTCAGCTTAAATTGTTCTTTAAGATAGGGTATGTCTGCAAAATTCCCTAGGGGGGGAGCAATCGACCCTCTGGCTAGCAGCCTATAACAATCAGGTACTTACATGTATACTAAAACATATCGTAAGCCGAGTGAACAGCTTTTTCATAATAGGCGGCCATTTTGTTACCAAACTTAACTAAAAATGTGAAAACTTTAGATACAAACAGCAAAATAAAAATGCAACACCTAAACACAAAACAATTAGAACCACCACAAAATTATAGCATTGCGGCGATCAGTAATATAAAATTACTGGGCGAGCTTTAACTAGTTTTACATGATCCTAACCTCACCCTCGCCTTCTGCAGTGGTTTACAACATTTAGTTATTCGGTACTCGTAGTGACTCTCTAACTCACAGCTGAGAAACACGTGGTTTTGTATACCAACAAATCGATAAATGATCGGGTGGCGCACAATGAAATTCTGTTCAATGTTGAGATGAGAAATGTGAGTTTTCTCCCATTACGTTTACCCTATTGACTGATAGATTGGTGCAGTCAATGCAGAAATTGAACACTTATTATATGAAAGTAACATATGCAATCCAGATTATTTCGTTTTCACAAACACTTCCGTCCCATGAACATATAGTACTTCCCATAAAGTAGTATTGAAGTGTTTACGAAAACAAAATAATCGGGAATTCTTATGTTAGTTTCTTTCAATACATGGCCAATTGCTGTTTTGACTGCACATATCTATCAGTCAGTAGAAGAAACGCTGTAGGAGAAAACTCGAAAATCTAACGTCAAATTCATTCTCATTGTGTGTGTATCACCCGATCATTTACCTGTTTGTATGTAAACAATACCACGTGATTCCCAGCAGTGTAACTACTAGCCTATGAATCATCAATGACAAACAAATAAATCATGACAGCACAAGGAATCAAAGATTGATAATATATAGTAGTATTTTTACCGAGACGGATATAGCACGACTATGTGTGTATACTTGTTTTTAGTTTCACTTTCATCGTTTGCACTAGAAATCAAATAAACATAAGGCGAAAAGTCAGGTTCTGAATAGCTTTATTGGCTTAAGTGTGTCGAGTCAAACATTAAACAAGTGTAATGTGACATTGATACATAAAGTCGAACATCATCTTACGCGTCTTAGAACAGCCGGCCCCTCGTCAAAATCGTGCCTTAAATCGCGGCCATGTAAAGCAATATCACTATTCATAACTAGTTACACGTATATAGGCTAAACATACTATGTATAGATCCTCAATCGTTCGTTTAATTTAGCAAAATCAAACAGAGAACATATACACATGGCGGGGAAGCATCAGGAAAACACGTCCGTGAAACGTATACCCCCTTAAATCCCTCTTTTATATAGTAAAACTGGGGTTTGCAGGGTCGACCCAATTTTCTTATTTTTGACCCTAAACATACATTGTACGTGTACCCTCAATGTATTTTTTGAGCGAAAGTATTAAAAAAAATAAAAACAATTCCAATTAAATTTTTCAATTTTTGCTATTGAAAAAATTTTTTGTATATAACATAGGCAAGTTTTCGTAATATACCAAAACTCAGAGCCGCGACGCGAGAAAACCGGTCTTCGGGGTTTCCGACCAGGTCAGACACAAATCGGCCTGTACTGTCTCAGAAAAAAGCTAGAGGCATGAAATTTCGGATTTAGGAAGAAGAGGAACTGTACTATCCGAGTAGCGAAAACAAAGGCGCTGATCAGCTTCGCGGTCACCTTTGTTTTCGCATAGGCAATAATCTCGTTTTCTTACGATGCGGCTCAATAATTTTATTATGACATCAGGAAACCATGTACATGAAAAGTATTCCTCCTTGAACCCCTATTTAATAAAGTCATTATCATTTAACTGGGATTTACAGTGGTATACATATTTTTTCTTTTTTTTTTTTTTGACCCAAAAGATAGATTATGGATACTCGTAACCTGAGAACCGCAAGATGTCTAGCTCTTTCCCTGCGATTTAGCCATCGAAGCAAAGTTTAAAGTAACAAGTATTGAAATAAAACAGGTCTAGGAATTAATAAAAAATACACCAGAGGGAAAGATAGGACAATTCAAGATATATCAAAATGTTATATATAGTCTATACATTAAGAAAACAACATATTTTTCTAAAGTTGAAAAATTGAGAATTTCTATAGGATCTTTTAAAAATACTTTTCTTACTTTTGCTCAATACATAGATTGTGATTACACGTTAGAACCGCCTCGCCGAGCGCTGCTAATCTAAGAGAAAATCATCGATTTCTGATATATTTTAATTCAGTTTACGTCCCTTTCAAGATTATTTCAGTTCATATGAGACGGGCCAATCAGTAGGTGGGCGAAAACGGGAGAACCCCGAGCCCCGAGAAAAAACACCTGGCACACCCGCAAGCAGAACATGGCTTGTATTATATGTGGCCAGTGTGGTGCTCGGACCCACACCAGATACAGCGGTTAGATGAACGAGAGATTAAGAATCAGCGCTCTAAACCGCGCAGCCACAAATAAAAATATGCAGGATGCGTACACTTTCTACTGTTATATGCTGATGAATCAACTGAGTCAAACTAAACAAATAGGAGATTTACCTGTGATCACACATGCTCAAACTGTGAACTTTCAATGTTTGGGCTAGTAGATAAATTTATTTCTTTTAATTTACATCAGGAAATCATGTCCGTGTATTGAAACCCCCTTAAACCCCACGTTTATATAGCAAAACTGGGGTATGCAGGGGTATACCTATTTTTCTTATTTTTGCTCCAAAACATAGATTGCGGTTCTAACGTGTACCCACAATCTATCTTTTGAGCAAAAATAAGAAAATATCAAACATTTTCAGCTTAAAATTTTCAGTTTTTAAAGCTTAAAAAATCTCTGTATATTGCATGGGCAAGTTTTCGTAATGTAGGCCATACCATTTTAACCAAACGATTAGCTATATGTTATTCTACATATTATACTATCGGTTTTGAGGCATTGTTTAAGATTGCTTTGGTTCCTGGTCATCGCTTTTTTTTTTTTTTTTTTTTTTTTTTTTTTTTTTTTTTTTGACAGATTTCAGAATCATATTTTGGTAATACTCTTTAACAAATTCAAGTTAATTCTTCATTTAGTTTTCTCGTTCCAGCGTGTCTCGTCTGTCATATAAAATGCCGGATGATCCCGGCATTTGCCAGTAAACGCAAGCGGCATGGTCGTTTCCCATAAATGCCGGCATTTTCCAAACTATGTGTTCTGCGTACAAGTCAAAGTGGACTCGAGACTATCATCGTGAATCAGTTCAGACGTGTACACTTATAGTGACAAAGTCGGGATAAAAATCAACGAAAATAAAAGAAACACATTTTCACTTAGTTTTATATCGAGTTGCCTGAAATTTGACCTTTTATGTATGTTAGGTTTAATAATGTTAGATAAAGGCAATCAAAACAGTGTACTTTATTGTATGTGTATGCAGTACAGTGTTCCCGTTTACAAGGTAGATGACAGACGGAACCATCTAACATTATAAATCGAACGAACATTTAAAACCTGACCGAACGCTGCGGTCATGTAAGAAGACAGATTTAGGGTATCTGAATGAAGGAGAATCTGTTTTATACCGAAATGCACATTACGAACGCATAATTTGCTCAAAGGAACCACAAGACTCTACAGGCGAACTTTTAGTATAGTCATGCTCTGGTGTGCGTCCATCGCAAAAGTAAAGATAAAGACCTTTGCCGCTCAACATTTACAATAAAACGTCAATCGTACTCCATTTTTGAAGCTTACATGGGAACGGGGGTGGGACAAAAAATATTCACGGTCACGTTATCAAGCACGGCTGACGCCAACACGTCTTTATGAAAAGCAGCTGTCTAAAATACTTTCAAACTATGCCATTGCAACAGAATATATTTTTCTTTTCAGTATACTTTGACTATAATAACTGTATGCAATACAAACTCGTCTGGCGATTTTCTAGAGGGTACTGATTCGTTTCGCCCGTGAGATGTTTCGCACGAAAGTCGTTTCTTCCTAGGTCGCTTCGCCCAGTGTCGCTTCGCCCTGGGTCGTTTTGTCCTATGAGTCGCGAATCCTTTATTTTTTCGATGATCAAAGCAACAGCTGTTTGATATGTCGTAGTGACTTTTCATTCTTTGTCGATAGTGAACTTGATGAAAATCATATGAGCCTTCGCAGGAGAAAACCAACAATTCTGGTTTCCGACAAGTTCTGACACTAACCGGCCTGCACAGTCATAGAAGCAGGCTAGAAGCTTAAGCTTTTGGTCTTAAGACGAAGAGGAACTGTACAGTGTAGCAAAAACAAAGACGCTGATCAGCTTCTCACAATGCCTCATCTTAGACTCCACTGGAGTTAAATTCCAAGGAGATCACTGTTATTTTGACTGGATTTAATTCCAAGGAGATCACTGTTATTTTGACGCCTTATGTATGTTTTCATATTTTTAGTTAAGTTAAGGTAACTGAGTGGCCGCCTATTGGGAAATAGCTGCTCATTCGGCTTACGAAATGTTTTTATGGTATAAGTACCTGATTGTTAGTTTGGTTTTTTCCCACCTCGGTTTTTGGAGTGGGAATCTTTCTCTAATTGCGCCTTTTCCTGATCTTTGCCTACTTGTACCTTCCTACTTGATCTTTATACTCCCCGTTCAAGACCCATATGTTTAACCCATATTTGACGAATGGATTTTCCCATCATTATCATTTGGATGAGAGCACTTTCATTTTTAGGGGCTTCAGGTGTGATTTTAAAATTTTATTCTATTTTTTGTTGAAAATTCTCTAAGCAAACAGAATAGCCCCAGATGGGACGCCGCGTTATGCGGCGTCACATCTAGGGCTATTCTGTTTGCCTATGTCCCATAAAAGGGACGCCAGGCTTAAATGAGTTAATGTTGGTTTGAGCCTTTTGATCTCGGATGGCTAGTCATGGTGAAGCTGTGCTATCCATTGCAATTGCTAGAGAGATTCTTACAATAAAATACATTAAATTTTCCGTTTCTGGATGCTGGCGTTCCTCGCCGTGCTTCGTATGGTGTATACATTTCGCAACTTATTAGGTTCGCTAGAGTCTGCAATCATGTCGCGGACTTCACATACTAGCCTGTACAGTCACATAAGCAGGCCAGAGTCTTGAAATTTCGAATTTCAGAAGAAGAATGATTCTACTATCTTTGTAATGAAAGCAAAGGCGCTGATCAGCTGTGCAAGTACCTGCGCCTTTGTTTTTCGCCTATGTATATTGTTGATTTTCTTATGCGACTTTGGTCGGCTTAAAGTGAAAAGAACTTTTAAATACCGTTAAAATAATAGCTTTAAAAAGTTATGAAAAAGCTCAACTTTGTTACAGCTGAATTTGTAAGTTTGAAAGTCAAATTCTATAAGATACATGTACTATGTTTACAGATTTTATATAGCCTTCATAGAGTTCTCTGAGATGGGATTGTTGTTAAGTTGCAGTTTGCATTGTACATGTAAAGCTTAGATTGTATTAAGTGGTTCCATTTCTTTTTGATACAGCCATTACCTCAGAAATCTCTAAAGTTGATTTTTTAAATGATGTTTAGTTTGAGATGAGAAAATGTAAGGAAAATTATGAAATGAAACCGTTTGTGCTTTTGTTTTATAAACCATGACGCCAAAGAAATGACCATTGTAGTTTCTCTATCGTTTTCAATGGAATAAAGATGCAAAGGTTTCACCCTGTAATAGACCTAAGTTCTCTTTCAAGACTGGCTGCATGGTAAACTAGCCTCGTATATATAACATACACATCTTGCATAAAGTATATTATAATTATAGTATATAAGGATTGAATAAAATCAGGCCGAAATGACTCACCAAAATTGGCCGAAACAACCCAGGGCCGAATCGACTCAGGCCGAAACGACCCAGGCCGAAACGACCCACGGCCGAAACGACTCAAGGCCGAAACGACCCGTTACCTTTACATTGAGCAACTTACGAGTACTTATTAAGTTTGCTTGGATCTGCAATCATATAACAGACTTCAGTGTTCGAAATACATATTTAGAAACCAAACTTTGGCAAAACCCAACACTGCAGAAGATCCCGGTGAGGTTAGGGCCCTGTAAAACCGTTTCTGTGGTGGTTCTTTCGTTTTATGTCTTGGTGTTTATATATATAATATAAATATCGCTTGTAGCAGCACTCAAACCTATATTTGAATATTTTTAATTTTCTTTTAAAAATTTTTATCGGTTAAAATCGCAATTTGTTAACATTCATGTATCGTCAAGAAGTAAAATTATATCGACTGACAAAATAAACAATGCTATGTAAAGACATTCATCCAGGGAAGATCCAGATCAGCTATGGTATCCCAATACCTGAGTAATATGGTATTACATTCACCGGAATCATTTGTATGACGCGACGCATAGTCATTTTTACAGCAAAGACCTAGATTGGCAACAAAGTACGCTGGTGGCCTATACATTTAAAGTTAAGATAAGCATCACCCAATGTTTCAGCCGCATCAGCGTAACTTTTTTTTTGAAAAGGAAAAAAATGCCATCACATCATACTGATGGTTGTAATAATGCATGAGAACTTCGCACATGACAAGCTTATTTGAAAACATATAAATTTATATAACAGGAAAATTTCAAATGGACCCAACCACTCACCTGACAGTAAATGTAGCATTCTATGGGACCAGCAGACGAGCGTATGGTAAAACGTCCACGTTCGTTGTTATGACTCCTGAATGAAATAAAATAAAACGTTTGTATCCTTTGGAAGCAGTATGGATATTTGAATGGAAACAGTATGGACTATAATGCGCAATTTCGGGTAAATAAACCCTCATCAGTAGCCCTTTTAAACCGGCAATAAAAGCCAGACTATTGCGCTGCAATTTCGAGAAAAGCCTCCTCACTGACTCCTCACTGTCTCCTCAAACATCCCCAGCGTTACGCATGAATTATACATTCATTTATCCAGCGATAGCCCTGTACCTGATTACAGTGTGTTAGCAACACATTCATTTTCGAAATACTGATAACGTACTTAAAGTGATCAATCAAAATTGTCTGATCTAATTGTTTCTGTCGTTATTCTTGGTCCCAATCTCGATAGGACATTTTAAAGCTTAATTTCATGTCGCCCCTTTTTAGCTATAAAATGTCATATTAGTATGTCCTAGGTTTGAAAACAAACAAACAAAAAAACAACAACAGATTTTATATAACACAGTCAGTTGTTATCAATCATGAAATCCTAGAACACTTCGAACCATTCTTTATAAAACAATCTATTATAGAAAGAAAATGTATACAACTGCTCACCTGACTAATCGGCATCATATACGGAATATGATAGCAGACGGTCGTATGTTAAATAGTCATCATGCAGGGTTAAATCTCCTCTAGCCGCCTCAATCACAGGCGCTCGACGACTGGACTCATTTTTTTTTTTTTTTTTTTCTTCTTTTTTTTTTTGCATTTTCACCCGTTTGGAGACCCTTACGATATGTTCATGCAATTATTTTACCTTTAAAACCTTTTCTATCAATCCTCAATCAACCCTCGTCTATGGGCTACTATATAGACAAGGTCGGAAACGCGGTGTCCTAGTTTAATTGGGGTCATGGGATTCCCCGCATCTCAAACTCATACTTCACCCTTTACCGTTATTTCAATGCTGGCTGTCAACACATGAGTGTCTTTGTAAAAGGTCTCGCCCATTGCCTTCATTCAAAATAAGCACCACCGCCCGTAAAAACTAACAATTAAAGCATTCAACAGAATTGGAGGACATCCCGAATGAAATCGGCAATCTAGCCGTGACATTACTATAAATACACTGGTCACACGACGTGTTACGCCAGCACGTGATATGTGTTACGTTGGTTTTTATAGGTTGCTTGATTTATATCCAGTCAAAACACTTTGTGATCTAGTGTCATGGCAACAATGCAATACAATTATCCAGTAGGATTGATTCTTTCACACGATATTTACAGTGACCTTCCACTGATTTCTAGAAACGAAAGGTCATCATACAAAAACATTCGGGATCCCATCCAAGTAGACAGGTGGTGGTATAAAATATAAGTTTACGGGCGACTATGCTTATTTTTGACGAAGGCAATGGGTGAGACCTTTTACATAGTCGCTCATAAGTAGACACCCAGCATTGAAATAACGGTAAAGGGTGAAGTACGAGTTTGAGATGCGGGGAATCCCATGACCCCAATTAAACTAGGAAACCGCGTTTCCGACCTTGTCTATATAGTAGCCCATAGACGAGGGTTGATTGAGGATTGATAGAAAAGGTTTTAAAGGTAAAATAATTGTATGAACATATCGTAAGGGTCTCCAAATGGGTGAAAATGCAAAAAAAAAAAAAAAAAAAAAAAAAAAAAAAAAATGAGTCCAGTCGTCGAGCGCCTGTGCCTCAATTACTCTTCTTATACTCCTCCAATCTTCCACACTGACTTTTCAAAATCTTTATTTACGGACTCACCAGAAGATGTCCTTGAAAACGTATTTATTTTAAACCGGTGCACGTCATTTCGTCGAATGACATTTAGTCGAATGTAACAATACGTCGAATATAACAATTGGTCGAAAAAATTATCGAACTACGACATTTGGTCGATTTTTTTGGTTACAAACTGCGACACTTGGTCGAAAATTATTTTACCGTGATCAGACTGAAAAATCTCGGCTCAGACCTCATTTTTGTTTTGAGCTTGCTTGATTGATTTTTTTATAAGTCGGTTATAAACAGTCATAGGGTTTACCGTTAGAAATATGAATGGACGTTTTTCCGTATTGTTTGTCCTTTCGTTTTAAGTTTGCTTTGAGCAGTGCATTGATCCTCATAAGCTGAACATTTTTCATGAAAAGGTAAGTACATTCATACATTCTATTCTGATTTGGTTTTGAGTTTTTCGTTTTCATTCACCTTAAATATTTCAAAGAATCGAATCTGTAAGGGCCATGCAGAAAGAACACTCGAGGAGTATCTGCGGGGGATTGCATACAACATTACTTATTGACAAATTATTGCCAATGCTCTGTGATCTGTTTCCGGCTGAATAATTTTTTTCTATTCTATTCTTTTTTCGGTGTTCCGTAATACCAAAAGTAGATGAATAGGAGAAAGTCTGCATCTGCTGATAATAGGTATTGGAAAGGCACAGTACTAATTTCCCCCATACCGATAACATGTGATGACGTAGCAGGCCTGAAACGGTGTTGCTATAAATAGAAACGGCTCATGGGATAGGTAAAGCGCACCTCTGCAGCGCCATCTGTATCGCACAGCAGGCATAAAATTGGCCATAATTGAACCTGTTGTTAGACCAATTATTTCATTAATATGTATGTTGTGTCAAGGCCGTTATCATAAATTTCAAATGCTTTGCAATTTAATTCCTTTTCATGTTATTGACAACGGATATGTAATTTAGACCAGAGTCGCAATGTTTCCTTCACGTAAAAATTATACATATACATCGTATCAAAGACTTTCTGTTTAGAATACATATTATAAAACCATGCATTTAAAATACGAAATTCAACAGAAGCATGTTCTATGCCGACATGACTGAAAAAACTATTGGCCGAATCAGTAAATCTTTCAAATACATGCAATTTTTTTTACAAATGTGCGACTAACAAAAGATAAGAACAACCATGATATTTTCTAATTCATAAAAGTTGAAAATCGCGAGCAAATCACACATTTTAAACAGCAGTCAAGCTGTAGCGTATAACCCGAACGCGCGCCGGGCGTATCAGTGAAAAATCTCAACACGCTGAAGATTTTGGACGTATAAAAGTTAATTTGTTCCTTTAACTCGTTTTAGCAGTCACACAGTAGCGCGTGACTGAGGCGTGTGCCGGACATATAAAAATCACTTAGTGTTAGAGTACGTTTGTGTTACGTTCCAAACACGCTATGCACGCACTACAGGCGCGCAGCAAACGTTCAGCGCGCGTCTCACACACGCTTGGGGCACGCTACTGAAGCAATATCTAATAAAATCGGAACGCGCATGTAGCGTACAATGGCGTGCCTCAAACGTGCGCCGAACGCGTTTGAAGCGATTTCAACGCGCCTGTAACGCGCGTGGAACTTATTCGAAACGTATAAGACACACGCCCGAGACACACCATGCTGCTAGAAAATTTTTAAGCATGTTTAAAATTGTTCGAGCCCAAACGCGCCTGGAGTGCTAAGCGACTTACAGCGACGTATATCGTGCACCAAGCGTACAAAACGCGCGTGTAACGCGCTACTAACGTGTCTCCGACGTGCTCCTGGCGTATGTTGAATTTTACTTTTTGTCAACATGCCCGGCGCACGATTGGCTTATACGCTAACGTGTAACTGCGGCTTTACCTTCTAATTTCTATTTGCTTTGAAAATGTCACGAAGTTTTCCACAATCTAAATGAAAGTTGACAGAAAAGCGAGAATGTTTTTCTGGCTCCTTTTATATTGCGACCATACATTTCACCAAATGTAGTCACAAGCTCACTAAAACTGTTCACAACTTTGTCAAAACGTTATTTTCTTTCTTTTATTATATGCTTCTCTCAAAGTTTAGACAGATGCTCACTCGTATACACCCTGAAATCTTCCGCCATTTGTGATGAAGTTATTCAAATGCAATTTTAAAGATTTATCATAATATGTATATGATCTTTTAGGGTACGTTGGTTGATATTAAAATATTTTATTAACATTCAGTTGTATATCGCCATACCACCACTATTGCTAATGGTTATCGCTGATTATCATGTACATGCTAATTATCATTTATAAGAGTCAATGCAATCGTTGATTCACTCCTGCTGCTATCTCGACATGCTCTCCTCGCAATGACTGTTCTAATTATAGAACAAATATCTGCGCGGGAAGCCGCGGAAATTAGTCACATGTGTTTCCTCAACCCATTGCCGATGCAGGCTTTCGCCTTCATAGGCTTTTGGTAATACCTAAATGCATATAGGAGTTAAATAAGCACGCCAAAACATGACTTTTTTGGAAAGCCTACTTTCGTTTTTAACTCATCCGATTTTCGACCTAAATTCGAAGAATTTTCGACGTATTTTCGACAAACTGTTATTTCGACAGAATGTTACATTCGACCAGTCGTTACATTCGACCAAATGGTTTTCGACGAAATATCATGGAAGCATTTTAAACGTCCATACTTAATTTTTCACGTCGGCATGCCCATACTTGTCTAGTTTTTCTTCCCTTACTACTGCTTATGGGCAATTATATAAAGAACATCAACTCACAATCTTTACCTCATTCGATGGTTATGAGGAATGTATACAATGCATGGCGAGGAGCGTCACTATCCAAAAAACGGAAAATTTACTATATCAAATCAAAGTCATCGCGCTTATCATAAATTTTAGAAGAAACAAATCTATTTGAAATAGAAAGATGTTAATCTAAGAAAGAAGCTGCAGTATCTGTGGTATTCGCTTTATTCAACTGTAGTTCTGGTCGATACATTTGATTTGCCATACCTTCAAAATAAGGGTTGGCAATGCTCCAAAGGCCATCGAGGAACTTGGCATTACTCTTGAAGTTATCTTGCTGTGCTGCGAAGATCGTTCCTATTGTCCCTCGTCTTTCCTGAAATCACATTAACTTTTCGGGACACGACTTGTCTGGTCAAGAGGAATATTCAAACGATTGAATAGGGAGTATGAAGTATCTTTCCGGCAAATGCAAAAATGCAAGGGACAGCACAACTGGACCATGACTAGCCCATTGAAATTGCTACCGAATGCACTAAAAGGTGAAGGCCCAAACTATGAAAACTTTGGATTCTTGTATGAGTATCTTAAAGATCAAGTAGAAGCGCCAAAATTGCGGTGATCTCAACAGAACCAGTTTCTTGTGGAACTGGTATATCAAAGCTGGGATTGGTCAACATTACCAAATCTGAGTCTTTGTTTTGTTTTAAATAATGGTTAAATTTCAAGTGTTCTCGTGAGGATTATGATTGTTATTATATGAGCCACCGAATACTCAAACCAACAATATGCATTAGCTAAAACAAAGACGCAGATCAGCCGTGGAGCAACTATACAGCTGATCAGCGCCTTTGTTTCGCTTTATACATTTAGTACCATGCCTATTTTATCCGAAATGTCAAGCTGTGACTGTACAGGCTGGTTTGTGTTGGGCCTGGTTGGAAACCTGGGGCCAGTTTCATCAAAGTGTTTAAGACAAGATTTTGTCCTTGAAAATGTCCCAGGACGTTTTAAAGACAAAAGTCGTGTTTCATCAAACTCAAAAAATTTAGGAAGTTCTCAGATTTTGTCTTAAACGTAGGACAACTATTTCGGCGTCCTATCTGACAAGTTTTGTCCTAAATTTTGTACATGTACTAGAAATTGGTTGATTTGGTGTTTTTCGTCCCTCTCAAGAGCTAATGTTATATGGAGACGTGAGCTCGGTTTAAGGACTCATCCGAAAGACTGGTGTGCTAGAAATGGCTGCTGCCTTTCTATTGGTATTGGAGGCTGAAGAACGTGTGCTACATGCAGAATGTAATCTAGGTAACGTATTTGTTTAGAGAGGGACGCTCGTTTGTCATGACCAATCTTCCACGAAGCCCTCAAAATTCATAACATTATGTATAGTTAGGTCTACTGCTTTTAGAGAGACGTTAATTGGGGACCGGTGATTATTATGTACATGCTCAGTTTATCTTTGAGAGGCGGCAACGACGTCGGAAAACACACACAGAATGGACGAACAAACAGAAGGACAGAATTTACCCAACCCTGAATTGGAAACCCTCTATTCTTATTATATAAAAGTGCACTGGATCCTCATAAGTTTGAAGGATCGTCAATCTTAAACATTTGCTTCTTAATTTTCAATTAATCACACAGTCGCATGCAATTCAGGCACGCTGGCAAATGTGGAGTACGTTTGGGTTACGCCCCAGACACATTAAACAAACGCCACAAGGGCGTATTAAATATTTATCGCATGTCTCGTACCCGCTTGGGGCACATTACTGTTCAAAGCGTTCGGCAAGCGCCCAAACCAATGTCTCGTAAAATTGGAATGCTCATGTTCCGTACATTGACGTGCCTGCATTCAGCGCATCGGTAACTTAAGTTGAGCTGATAAGTTCGCGACGCGCAGAGCCCAGTCTTGAGCCCAAACGCGCTCGGAACGCGCACCGACGTATACAACGAGCACCAAGCGTACATGACGCGGCTGTTACGCGTTTTTAACGTGTCTCCGACGTGACGCTTGATGAATTTTGCACTTTGTCAACATGTCCGATGTGCAATTGTCTTCGTTAACGCCAATGTGTGACTGCTATAAACAGAATATTATTTGACAATTTTATCGTGGTTGTTTAAAATTTACAAAATATTCTTCTTTATACCAGTTCTATACTGAGAGGAACTAGAAACTTAAGTCTTGTCTTTAGAAAGTTCCTGCTTTGTCCACAGATAACGTCATGCATCGAAATCAAAACTTAAGATTCAATAAACGTCATAAACGTGACCATACAAATTAACGTCATTACCATGGCTATACGTTTTGCATCTTTGCGTGTTTGCAGAATTATCTTTAAATTTGTTTTTAACATCGTGATATGGTATCGATTTCTGCACTGCAAGCAGTTTTTAGCATGAGCAAGACCGACCGATCAGTTGTGCGTTACGTCACATTGACGTTTGAAATGTTGATGACTCTTGTTTTCAAGTGAAAGGCGGAGAACCAATTGATCATGGAATAAATTTGCTGTTTTCTAATAAGACGCCTGTTATAACAAAAATTGGGCCCCCATTCCTGACGTTGACGTGACGCTCACAATCAAAACGATTAACAGTACAAACTACGAAAACGGGTTTCAATTTTCACATTTAAGAAAACAAATGCCTCGTTTGAGTTCCCATAGACACCATCTTCAGTTATTTATCATGAAAATCTTTCCTGGCGTAAGTAAACGTCGCAAATAAATTTTCATGTTTGACGTTAAAAACAAAACTTCGCGTTTTTGGAGGATAAAATCTTAAATTAACAATATTTCGTGCGTATTCTCACTTTTAGATCACGGACGTTTATATACGTCATTTTACATTTAGAGAAAACGGCTCTTATCATTGCCTTTAATGCTTTTTGGAAAAGAAACGTTAAAATGACGTAGCTCCGTTATATGTGACGGAATCCAAAATTTAGAATGCGAAATGTGATGCATAAATTACACACTGCCACAATCAAAACATACAAACACATTTTATTCAAAATCAATCTGAAAATAAGAAAATAAAAAGTAATGATGAAAACTTAAGTTTCTATTTCCTCTCAGTATATATCTTCACAGTTTAGACGAGTGAAAAGCTAAAACTATTATGACTATTACACAGCTAAAATAAGATCGCACGTGATCAAGCGCATATAGAAGAGCATAGATAAAGTAGGACACTTTTGATGAAACGCAAATTTAAGGCCGTAGGACATTTTAAGGACGTGTTGATGAAACCGACCTACACATGTCTCAGAAAATGTCCTAGGACACTTTAAAGATTTGTCCTAGGAACTTTTTTGATGAAACTGGCCCCTGGCGTTTTTGTTTTCTCACTTGAAGCTCATCATTTACATGTGTACTTCAAGTTCATAATCGACGAAGAATAGAAAGCCGCTACAAAATATGTAACAAATGTTGCAACAGTTGTTATTGAGTGCATGCTTTATCATTTGGTTTTCAAAGCTTTTCAAGACAATCGACGTTTCCTTTTGCACTCACATAGGACAAACGAAATATATTCAGAAGAAGAAATAATCATTTACAATGGCATAGTATAAAAGTTTTCAGACGGCTGCTTTTCATATACACGTGATGGCGTCAGACTTTTTTGACCGTGACTATGGAAGCTTCAGAAATATTGTTTGATTTAACTGTTGTTAATCTTTACCTTTGAGATGGCCGCAGACCAGAGCATGGCTATACTCAAAGCTCGCCTTGTGAACCTTGGGGTACAGTCCAGCAAATTATGCATTCGCAATGTGCATTTTGGTATAAAACACATTATCCTTCATTCACAAACTCTTATTCTGTCTTTTTAACGATCCAAAACGTTCAAACAGGGTCCTTTGACCAAAATAATCGTTCGATTTATAACATGAGATGGTCCAGACACATTCTGGCATTTACCTTGTAAACGGGAACACTGTATCGCACGGACACCGTTTCATTTGACCATTTCAGTATTGGACGTGAAATAAGCAAATACTTTAAAGATCTAAAGTTAGTTTAGGCGACTCGAGAAGGGCGTTTCTTCTCGTTTTCGATCACATTTGTCTCGGCTTTGCCACTATGAATGTCCATGTCTGCGCTGATTTACAATAACAACGTCCTCGGCTTTTCCTGCAGGGCGGAAACATCCTCGTGCCTGCTTTTACATGTACGCAATAAAGTACAAGTAGACAACGATCAGGAAAAGGCGCAATCAGAAAAAGATTCCTACTACAAAAGAAAACGAGGCAGGAAAAAAAAAACTAACAATATGGTGCTTATACCATGAAAACATTTCGTAAGCCGAATGAGCAGCTATTTTACCGATAGGTTGCCACTCAGTTACCTAAACTTAATCAGAATATGATAACATACATAAGGCGCCAGCAGCACAAAAAAATAAGCACCCTTGCATTTGCAAAGCATCTCATAAAATTGATTGGCTACACGTCTACAATGAAATACAAACAAATCGTTGAATGGAACCAAAATTTATTTTAGTGTTCAAAAAGTGTTGCGTTGGCTATGTTACACAGTATATGTGTTTCTTTTATCATAGTAACTGCTACATCTGTTGCAATACACTTGTCGTATTCTTATTGAACTTTGTCTTGAATTTTATATACGTTTTAAAACCTTGGTTAATATTTTCAGTTTAAATAGTTTCGCAACTTTCTTACAGCCATTGGATAAAATGTGAGTATGATTTCATTTGTAAATTAACTTTTTTGTATGAGAGATACAGAATGAATAAATTGTGGTATGACATATCTTTTTATGCAAATGAGTACATAATGTTAGATACAAGTGGTCAATTTGTTTATAATTTATTGATTTAAATTTGTTTTTCATATTCGTGTCGAGAGTATTCGCAGCATTTCATTGACATTCTTAGAATTATAAGGCTGCAAGGTCCGACAAAATCCTTGAAATGCATGCAGGGATAGTGGACGGGATGTTCGCCCACTTCCATTTCGCCTACTCCCGTTTTGCCTCCTCCCGTTTCGCCTACATCATAAATGTTCTCTATTCCCGTTTTGCCTACTCATTTACTATGGATGAATAACAAGATAAGACCGTTGTTTTAAAGTATGATATTCATTTAAATATGCAAGAACATTGTAAAGATTACCACAGAAAAGTGAACTATGAATTTTTATTTATTGTTTTACAAATGATTATTTAATGGGCTTGTGCAAAATACAAACATTGCAAATTCATTTATTGTTAATGTAAAGTAAATTTAACTTTTATAACATGTACAATATTCACATATTTGCAATCACTATAAAACATAAAGAAAGGAAATAAATATATAATAAGTTGAAAATGAATAAATAAAATATAAAAGCTTGATCCTTTGGAAGCAGTGAAAACGTTCAAAGGGAGGTAGTATGGGCCATATTGCGCAATTTCGGGTACTGAACCCTCATCAGTGACCCTTTATAAACCGGCGCTGATAGCCAAAAAATGTTTTGTTGACAAAAAGTGTAGGCAAATGGGAATTCATTGAATGTCCAGAGCATGTAGGCGAAACGGGAGTTTCTAAAATGATAATATGCGAAACCCGCGTAGGCAAAATGGGAGTAGGCGGAACGGGAACAAATCGATTGGACTAGCTGAACGAACTGTAGTGTAGTATTCCTCGAGTGGTATCTCGACAACGAATGAGAGAAATGTCATCATTTATGTTTACAAATTGTAAATTTTCAGATACAGGATGTTTCGACAAGGTGATGTTTTCTTCACTCGCCTGTTTTCTGTTGTCTTTGTTCTACTTTGCGTGCCAGTCATAAAGGTCAGTGTCTTGACAAATTTGTAAATGTGTCGCCAACTCCCATTTCGCCTACCCCCGTTTCACCTATTCCCATTTCGCCTACTCCCGTATCGCCTACTCTGGACATTCAATGAATTCCCGTTTCACTTTGGATGATTTCACTGGTTCCAAAGGATGTACCTTTCACATTTTATTCATTGATATTTTGACAAATATTATGTTTCATTATTGAATGTGTAACTGTGATACACGTGACAAAAACATTACTCTATTTCTTGTTTGTGTGCTTATAATGAGATAAAACATCCGCAACAACATTTTTTCAGTCATGTCGGCACAAAACCGACGCTTTCTGGGTTTTAACAAGTACTCTTGAGACTTAAATTGTCTCGCTCAAGAACACAACGGTCCGCCAGTGGGGATCGAATACAGGACCTTTTGATTCGGAGTCCGATGCTCTATGTCACCGCGCTCCATTTTTTTTTTTTTTTTTTTTTTTTTTTTTTTTTTTTTTTTTTTTTTTTTTTTTTGTTGTTGTTGTTGTAAATGACGTTTAATAATACTAAGTTTTAGAATACTAACCTAGCAAATCATATTGTGGTATAAAACTTAACTTTAAGTTTTCATCTTCAGACGGGTTGGACAATAGATGGAAAGATCGATCAAAGAAATGAAGTTGCAAAGAGAGGTGAGCAGCGTCCTAATTATACATTGTATAGAAAGAAACCTAGTAAATGAGTATGTCAAAAGCTTTGCTGCAACATCGATCTAATACTTTATTATCTTTCTCCCAGTTGTATGTCACTTATACTCCATGTAGAATACATTTTGATGACCGACAGTGTGGACGTTTTCACTCTGATGATTTATGTATCTGGACAAACTTTTGACCACAGTGAAGTATTAAAATCTTGTACAATGTCCTGGGGAAGCGTGTAAAGGTCAAGCAATCCTCTTGTTATTTCTTGAATTTAAGTACAATTTCATCATATGCCTATCTTAAAAATAGACGTTCATTTTTGCGATAAGGTATGGCAGTCAGCATGGAATAATAAGTCTTGGATTGCTTTGGTTGCCATGTTTGTTTCTTCTTAAATTTTGCATTGTAAATTTTATATGTAAAATCCCAATCCAACTGATTCCATCAGTACATATTTTTTATTTTCATTTTTTTTTCTGATTTCGCAAGTCAATGCCGCCACCTTTATTATATATATTTTTGTAAAAAAAACCCCTAACATTTCATGTAGATATTATCATGTACAACTTTCCAATACTCATTGCACAGATACTTCTGCCCAATGCCCAATTTTTTCGCCGCGAAAATCCGATTTTCGCGGTGAAATTTCGCCGTGTTTCGCGGCGAAATTCGTTTTTTAACGTTTATAACAGGTAAGTTTAAATATCCTATTTCGCCGCGAAACACGGCGAAAAACCTGTAAATGTTAACATAAAATTATTTTTTTTAATTTAATGACCACACCATATATGATTCATCAGTTCCTAGTATAGATCGTGATTTACGTGCACATTAATAGTATTTACGATTATGCATGTATGGAAATGAAAAACGTGCATAATGCGACTTTTCCATTCGTATTACATGGTACGATATCATAGCAAAACCACGGATAGACGAAAATATTTATAACGTAATGAGCATGCTCGTTGAATATAACTTTGTTTGTTTGTTTGAATAGTTGCTTTACGTCCCAATCAACAGCAGTGGTCATGTCGGGACGCTGCCTCCATTTTATGGGACGTCATGATATCCAACAACTTAATTTGAGCTCAACCTTGTAAAAACGACAAAAAAGAGACATATATTGACATTTGGGCTTGCTGGTTACCACTCTGATCACCCTCTATGAATGCCAGCACAAGGCTAATCGATTTATACATTGTACTTGCCTTGTAGAAGTACCACTAGCAAAGATCATCCTGAGTTCAGTTTAACAGTCAACAATGTTTGAGTCCCATGGCGACAACACTTTCAGGCTAATACATGTACAAGTACGAAACCCAACAAATATAGGAATCGAACACAGGACATTTTGATTCCTGTCAATTCCTACAATCCACCACTAGGCTTCTGTGCTCAACTTTGTTCTAATTAATCTATTCACCATCGATTTATGCGGCATGTGGAGCGTACTCGTGGCCCTTACTGTATATGTGTTCCGAAATTAACTGGAAACTTCATATGACCCATTTTTACACAAAATTAGTGTACAAGTATGAACTACAATACTTTGTTTTAAACACAGTATCCTCTCTTTTTCTAGTGTAGTGTGCCTTGTATACAGTAAGGTTTTGACATTCGACATGCATGTACGTGTTCCAAGCCATCCGTACATGTAGATTTTGGAAGGCACACATCACGCTGTTTAACTCAAAACGGTTAGCAAAAGAACCTCGTAAATTATTGACAATTCCGACACAGTTTTGTACATGTACGTTGCTGTATTGCTCGTATTTGACCGAATATCGTATCGACCCGGTGAAGGTCGTATGTCGTTTCGACTAAATTGATTTCAACGAAACGGCGTGCACTTGACGTAACCAAAAATTCACTGATGCTTTTAGCAGTGTCATAACCACAGGCGATTAAATTTCTAAAGAAGAGCTGAAACCGATTGCTTCATCATGTTGAATCCAAAGACTTATATAAATCTGTGGGTTGGGATCGCGGTGGCATAGTTGTAGTGCATCAGACTCCGAATCGAAAGGTCGTGAGTTCCATCAGCACTGGCGACACCGTGTTGTGTCCTTGAGCAAGGCACATTAACTACCCACAGTACTACTTAATACCCAGGAAACGGTAGCTTCGTCCAGACATGACTGAAAAATTGGTGACTAGGACATTCAGCCACAATACAAACAAACAAATCTGTGGGCAATCATCCCATGAAAATTGCTTACGCCGCTATAAGCTTTTATTCTGTTAATTAAGCTAGATAATAGGATCTAATATTATCGAGTAAGTCTGATTTATCTCAAAAAGAAGCATGAAAATAAACACAAAGCCGATAATCAAACCAGTTACGACACAAATAATACACGTAACTTAAACGATTATTATACAAAATTGAAAATAAAACAAAATATTTATACGACTTGAAAAGAAATAAATGCATACAAATTAAAATGAAATTTAAACAATCACACTTTTGTGATTGTCGAGGGGACTAAAACGATAATCATACAAAATTGAAATGAAAATATAATATTGATACGACTTGAAATAAAATAAAACCATCCAAATTAAAATTAAATTTAAACAAAAAAAAATCTTTTTCGCCGCGAAACACCGGTCCATTGATTTTTATGCGTAATGACAGGTATACTTTTTTCGCAGTGTTTCGCCGCGAAATTTCGCCGCGGAATTTCGCGGCGAAATTCCGCGCTGACTTTTATTTTTCACACAATTTCGTCGCGAAATTTTACAATTAGCCGTTAACAAATTAGCCGTTAAAACGGCTAATTTGGGTTTTTAGCCATAACACCACTGAATATTGTGCGTCACACGAAGAATTCTGACTGTTTTTTCTCTCTCTCTCTCTATATATATATATAGAAAAAACAGTCAATCACTTACATATGTTGTCTTACATGGGATATAAGCAAACATTTTCAACTAATCTTAACTATATTTATTTGATACAGCGTTTTTGTCTTAAAGGGGACATTGGAGCGACAGAACCAAACTATGATGTGTAATAATCCTAAGAGATTATTTTGTTTTAATAACTGGGAATCAACTTATAAATAAACCGTTAATAGTCATATTCTTTTATTTGTAGAAATGGTGTTCTATTGTCAAATATTCAAACACAAAATAATATTATGCTGCTCTCCCATATTAAAATTATATCAAGTAATTCTACACTCGATGTGATTCAAGTTTGTATAAGTAATGGGGGAAAAGAGTGAAAACAAGAATCACTCCAAGTGCAAACTACTTTTATTTATTTGTTTATTTATTTATTTATTTATTTATTTATTTATTTATTTTTTTTTTTTTTTTTTTTTTCACAAGGTTTTTGCCTACCCGAACCGAAGACTTACGTGCCAGCCAACAGTCATAGTCATGTCGGGAAGTTGCCTCTATTTTATGGGACTTTTACCCAAATTAGGATGGCACGACACACAACCATCCAAACAAGCCACCTGGATGGTTTCACTTGAACCACTTCCTGGGGAAACTCAAACCCAAGCGGCCAACCAGTAATCAGATGGTCAGTCGTTAGCGTGTAAGATTTTGTACCGAGGCGCAAACAGCGCATCTATTTCTTTTGGTCGAAATGTAAGGGGGCCGAGGAACATAAAGTGACTGAACACTACTTTCTATTGTGATCTGTTGGTTGCGACTAGACTGAATGGACAAACCACGTCACATCTCGCGAGATTCACTTGAGATATAAAATTATCTCAAGTAATTCTACACTCGATGTGATTCAAGTTTGTATAAGTAATGGGGGAAAAGAGTGAAAAATACTTCCCCACCAATTACAAAGAATTTCCATAATTATTAGAAAATCCCCTCCAAAAATACCCAATACTCCAACTACTCAGATTTATTAATTTAGAAACACCTGATTTGAAGTTTTCTGTCACTTTATATCCCATTACTGATAAAATGAAGTCAAAACCAAATTTGCATACGAAATGAATTACATAAAACATGTTTCCAAAACCTGGATCCAGCTTAAAAACTAAACCACGTATGAACATAATAATGGTTTTGACTTCTTTTGAACAGTATATCAAACCAAGATACATGCGCATTTTGTTTGTCTGCCAGAGTAAAATACTGTTAACTGAATTTTAACCGAAAATGATTGACAAACAAAATGCAACAACTACATGCGTATACTTAAGATAAAACAAAGCACATCTTTGTTTTGTAGTTTTTTTCCAACAGCAAATAATATGTAATTAAATGAGAATCTTTTCATACATTTTTACATTTCAGTCAATATATTAACGTTTTATTTGATACAAGTTGACATCCTAGTCAATAAATGTTCAGTCATTTCGGTCGAAACAACTGTTTAACTAAGATTCAGCAACACCGCATGAATTGAGCCCGGGACCGCTGTTTAGTGTGAAGCTCTAACACTATGCCACAACACTCCCTTCAGTCAAAATACAGGATACAAAAATATGTTAAGCAAAGTTACTATTCTCCTAACCCCCTATTGACGGTTTGGCTTTATAATTACGCCAGGATGAACAAGTCATTTGTCACCAACATGACAGGCATATGTACTAGCCGGGTTTCGAACCCACAACCTCTTGATTGCTAAGCAAATACGCTAAACATTACACTAGCGCGGCTGTACCAACTCATGACATACATAAAAATGCCAAAACAACACTATTTATCAGCCCTAAAAGCATTAGGTGGAAGACTAGAATCCGCTAATTCATCCAACACATGCTTTGTCGAATGTGGGTCTTCCTTTTTCCATAGACATAATTGGCCAGACTTCATGATTGTACAAAAATTCTCATAAAAGAGGCTTATCTTGTTTCTGGGAAAGGTGAACCTTAGATTTTTCTACTTTTACAGCCTTCATCTACTTCTTAAATTCCAAACTTCAAACTTGGTTACCGCCCCTGAGTCTCTTCAAACCACTTATCACCCCTACTAACACTTTGTAAAATGGATTTCAGTTATCCCACTATGGCATGTACTGTACCAGCAGACAACAAAACACAAACTATTCGCCAAAAGTGCTTCCAGTGTCATGAATTTGAGTTTTCTCTTTTATCTTACATCATAAGAATTATACTACAAAATGCTTTCACCTCTGCAATCAAGTAAAAACTTTTCAAATTCCTTTTGCAATGGCGTTTTCTTTTTCTTCTTAGCATATCATGAACTATCTATAAGCATGATAAGGATAGCGTCTCTCTATAAAGTAATTATCCTCGTCTATTTTTGTTGGTTGTGTGTTCCACAGGTCTAAGAGACCTGAAAACCAGCATCAAAGGCATACATGTACAAGCAATGAAAAACACAAGTGAACCTCTCGCCAGTACAAAATTCTATCGAAAGAACAAATAACATATTAGGTGAAATATTTTTGCCCAAACCAGTTCAATTCTAAGCTTTTAAAATCAGGTTTGTAACCCTGTGTAGACGGATAGAGAAGACTACTCTTTTCTCCTAGCACTTTCCACTTGTAACAAATGACCAAAAGAGACGCTACCACAACGGGGCTGGTTTTACAGCAGGGACAACAATGGAAAGGTGAAAGTAATCGATGATCAGTAAATCGCACAATCAGAAATGATTTCCCACTCCAAGAACAAGGTTGAAAAAACTAAATTGACAATCAGGTTCTTATACAAAAAAAAAAAAAAGGCCGAATGAGCAGCCCATCTTCATCTTCCAAGAAAGTGCTGGACCCAAGCATGAGCATAGTCGCACTGTGAAAAACTATGTACATGTGTGAAGGAAGGCTCTTTGTACAGGTCCACAGCTATTTCCCGATAGGCGGCCACTCTTAACTAGGCGGCTACCCGAACTTTACAACCTTTGAATTTGATTCCAATAGAAATCTAATCAGAGGAAAGATAAGGCAAAACGGTGGGAAAATATAGGTATTGATCTCCTTGGAAATATCTTATGAAAATATATTCACACCCGCTACCGATTTCGTAGGGGAAAATTGAGGAACGCCATTCATCGCTTGTTCCCATTCTATCCATCATAGCATTTAATTATATTGCCATTAAATCTGCTGAATGTGGACCAGACCAATTCCCAACCACTAACCATTTATCTCTAGCCAAGTGACAGGTGTCTAGCTAGACACTTCATCTGCAGGGTTATCTCCAGTATGAATATACCGGATAGTCAAGTTAATGTTCCTCACAAAAGGTCAACATAAACAGCCCTTTTAAAGCATAATTCAATGTGGGATCCCATACTTTAACAACAAATAATTATTCACAGCATGCCAACCCTATGACCCGTAACTAACTCATGAATGACCGATAATGTATTAATCTCAGCTTGAACCTCTTTCATGACTAGGAAATGATTCAGAACTCTTGTCATCTAAATAATCCCCAAGTTCTAAGTTCCTGTCTAACTGCTTTAGATATGCTCCCTAACGAAGGGTGGAAATCTGTTCCTAGAACTCTCCACAAATACTTCTTATCTCTGCAAGTTGCAAGACCCTTCCAATTCTCAATAAATTTGCCAAACAACAGTTCATTTTAAGTTCTTCATACTAGATATATCTACCGTTTTAGAAGCAATACTTATGGCTCTGTTCACCTCCCTAGAAAATAGTCAGCATTGCAAGAAACAAAGAGCAGTGTTTTCCAGAATACCGTTGCAATGTCTTCAAAAATACAGTCTTGCTAGTCAGAATACTGTCTCTAAGTTGTTCTATAAATGAAATGTGCGTTTCTTTTCCTCCAGTTTTTTTTTAGAAGTACAGAACATGTTCAACATTTTCAGACACTGGGTATTAAGTTGAAAGATGATCTTATATAGATTCAAAGATAACCTAGTCGGACTAGCACATGACATACAATACATGCCCATAAATTTTGAAAGAAGCCAAAATTCCTGACCAGGCCTGAGATATTTTAGACATTTCCGCTATTCATTAAGTACACCAGACAAGGAACACAAATCTCTCTACAATAACTCATTGGTACTACTGTAGCCCTGTAGAAAGATAGATGAAAGCATTAGCTTTAAAATTCAAAACTGATTATATTAAACACCATAAACCAACCTGCAAACTGAATACCAGAATATTTCCTAGAATCTTTACCAAGAATGTGGTTCTAGTCCGATTTATCTTCGAGAGAAACCTTAATAACGTACCTACATGTATCTACAGTACGAGGTACTTTCTGCGAAGTGTCTGGGGTGAAAGGAGGATCCCTAAACCATAAATTGAGGTACCACTTGACTAGGATTTGAATTGTCCCGTCAAAGGTAAACTAAGTAGGAGGGGTCACTCTTACACTTCCAATTCCCTTGAAATGTTTGATATAGGTACAATATCAACAAGAAATCATTATCAGGGTGATGTAACATTCTCCATTCTTTGAAACATATATGAATTTCCTACCATAACTTTTGCAAGTCTCTAAATGTTAAATTATCAAATTCAACATTGTTCATTGAGAAACTTCATCACGGTCTGCAGAGATCATGTGAGTGGGAGGCTGGGTTGTCTCTCCGTGTGAACTGACCCAATGTTCTACTGTAACTTGCTCTATCACACTTGGGTCAAAATCCAAACCTCTTTCCAAAGAGGAGATATCTGGACAAAAATTCTTTTCCTTTTTTTTTTTTTTTTTTTTTTTTTTTTTGTACAATTATATTCGATGTGTCCTGAAAAGGACATAGAAGGAAAATACCACAGAGAGACACCCAGTCCCCACCCACGTGAATAAATCCACTGGGAGATTAGATCTCCTGGGTAAGGACAAAGGTATCAAGCTGCAAACAAATACATATGAAAAGCAAAATGTGCTCTAGCTTTCAATTATATTACTTATTTTATAAAGCAAATCCTACGTAAAATTAGATCAAGCAACGTAAAGACCAGAAAATACCCACATCTAAACTGATACCCCATGTAAGATATACCCTTAAAATGATACATGTACCACCAAATATCGGTTTACAACCCTTACATATCAAAACATGTGCTTCTTATTGTACAGCATTAACCATCCTCAAGAAGCAATAGTGAGAATTATTAACATGAAAAATATTCACTAAGCCAACAAAAACTTTGTTTAAGGCAATCCATTAACTATCACTTGGAACTGAGGGACTTGATAATTATGACTGACCATGGCTGCATCTATTGGAGGAAAACCCATATTCAACATAGCATAACCTGATTGAACTTGGTCCTGATTTATAAACATTCACTTTATCCTTACTTTTATTTTCTCAGTTTATACTTCTAGACTTAGCCCCGTCAGCTGAGAACAATATAATTTGATAATCCTCATACTTTACATATACTTAGACTTTCAAATCAGTGTCCAATTTTATAGTTTTGTTCCATTGGAGATTTCCACTCAATATCCAAGGCCCTTACAGTAGTTACTATACACCTTCCACCTAGAATCTTCTCATGGTCTATTACTGTGTCGCTGTATCAGAAGTAGCCCCACCAGCCTCAACAGAAGGTGACTCTGTATCTAAACAGAAGATTCATGAAATCAAGTCTATATTCAGACCATTGACAGAAAACAATAGCATTAAATTAACGTAATACTTGCTACCAAGATTGTTTTCCTCCCCGGCTAATTACTGAATAAGATCTTTTCCAAAAGGTCTCAACCCATGAGAAAATATTAACGTTTTTCATTAAAATCTGACATTACAAGTCTGTAACAAATTCCAAACGTACAAAATAACTTTTAAAAGTGACGCTCTATTGTCCCACCAATATCTATGTTTCCTCCGCTTGATGGGACTTAACGTTAGAAAATCATGGCATCGCAACACTATTCTAAAATATAACCAATTAAGGAAACAGTTTTACCTGAAGTGGACCGGGAGAATTAGGCGCCACCATAAATTGGTCTTTTGGAGCACCCACATGCAGAATGCGCACACCTTCGATATTATATTCGCTCCCTGTGCATGGGATGACATCATTGACTGGTTCCCCTATTTAGACAATAGATAGTTATCAACCATGTCAATACAACATATCGAAGTAATTACAAATTGTGATAATATAAGAATCGAGTCAGACTCTATGGATCTACGTGTACCTTACTGGAGACGTCAAACTAGACATCTGTGCACCCCTGTACCACTTTTTTTTTTTTTTTTTTTTTTTTTTTTTTTTTTTTTTTTACATCACCTCATTATTTGTTTGAATAAGGTTTAACGTCCCGATCCCAGTCAGCAAATTTACGTCTCACCGCATCCTGAGTATTAACCATTACTCTGGAGGGTTAATGTATCTTTACAAAGACATGTAACACTGTATAAGGATTGAACCAAGTACCTCTCGATTCGAGGCCTGTTGCTCTACCATTACGGCGTCCCGTGCTCCCTACAGCCGCTCAATTGCCTGTTCACAACATAGTCAAATACTATTTACCTGATAGTCTCTCAAATTCCATCCTCAACTCGGATGTTCAAGCTGATATTCAATTTGTCAGCCTCTCGAGCTCTAATCCATCCTCGACAGCCGCCTTTGTTTTGGTGATCAGATTCTTCCCCATTAGAGAGCATCTTGGTTTCAACACCTTAGCCACACCCAACACAGTTTCACTAGAAAGGATTAGAAAGGTTTTTTTAAACAACCAGCACCGTGAATTTTTATTGAAACGGTCATAACTTTCACTTTGTATTCCTCGAAAAATGCTCTCTACAGCGTCCGCGCTTCAAACCATGTACATATAGTTCAATGATTTACATGTGTCACGAGAAACATGAATCAACACGGTGTAAACAAAACTAGCACCTGTGTCACGTGCGCTGTGTAACAAAACTGAACACTCCCAATACTCAATACAACTGACCCGTTACACATCAACCAGAGGTCATTTTATGTACACAATATGCATTGAACATATGCGGCATATCCAGCCAGACATAACAGCAAAATGGCTTCGGCATACAACTTAAAAATGTCAACGCCGGCCCACAAAACGCTACACAAAGAAAAACTAAAATATCAAAACAAAAGTACCAAACTGAGAGCATACTTTACGTAAAAAGTCTCCCGATTTTTGTTCGACCTAGCCAACGCAATTTAGCCACTACGAGCACCAATTTTGTTTTAATTTTAAATGAAACCACAGTTCTCAGTCGTGCCTCCTGACTGTACCGAAATCATCCAACATGTCCAACACAATTTTAATCACAACGAACACATAGCTCGTCAACAAACACCAAGTTCGTTTTTAAAGTGAAATGAAAATACAGTCTCCGGCCGTCCTGACTGCACACAAAAATGAAACTCTTAAAACTCGTGTTCGACCTATCGAACACAGTTTCAACCACAACAAACACAAACTGACAAAGTTCGTTTTTATAGATTTAAATAAAATACAGTCTACGGCCGTACCTCCTGACTGCACACAAAAATGAAACTCTTCAAACTCGTGTTCAACCTATCGAACACAGTTTCAACCACAACGAACACAAACTGACAAAGTTCGTTTTTATAAATTTAAATAAAATACATAAAATACAGTCTCCGGCCGAACCTCCTGACTGCACACAAAAATTAAACTCTTCAAACTCGTGTTCGACCTATCGAACTCAGTTTGAACCACAACGAACACAAACTTTTTTTTTTTTTTTTTTTTTTTTTTTTTTTTAAATACAGTCTCCGGCCGAACCTCCTGACTGCACACAAAAATAAAACTCTACAAACTCGTGTTCGACCTATCGAACACAGTTTCAACCACAACGAACACAAACTGGCAAAGTTCGTTTTTATAAATTTAAATAAAAAATACAGTCTCCGGCCGTACCTCCTGACTGTACACCAAAATGAAACGCTTAAAATCCAAATAAGCGTAACACAAATGAACAGAATTCAAATTTCATAAACTTACATTTGCCCGGCCACGTGGCCACACAGGTATTTTATCAAAGTTGACAAGCTACGATCTGTACTGGTCAGTGGTTGCGACTAGACTGAATGGACAAACCACGTCACATCTCGCGAGATTCACTTGAGATAACCGAATATCCCTTGCGAATGCTAAAATTTGAAATTCGCGCTGAAATTACCGACTATGATGCGAATGGACGGGGCGTGGCTTGTACAAAACGATGTCTTTGCGAAAGCGTGAAAAATGCTTGTGGATACTTACAAATGTCTTCAGAATGTTGCGATTGATTGCCATCCACACTTCCGAATTCTTGAAAATGCCGTTACAAATGATACCAACGTCTTGCAAACATCTTACAAATGAAGCGAATGTGTAGCGAATGCTTGCCGAATTATTTTTATTTTTTTACTCATTCGCAAACATTGTAGCCAATAATATCAATGTAAAACGAAATCACCCACAATGCTAAGGGGTATGGAAAAAATATGACATTATTGGTCCAAATCTTCTCTTGAAACACACACCACTTTGTTGTTTCTCTCAAATTGCGATTTACACAATAAAAAGACAATTTTACTAGGCAAACAAAAATTTCATGGGACTTTCGTTTGTCTGTCATACATTGATGGATAGTTAAAAGCTAAACTCCATGAATAATGGCATTTACTTGAAAGAAAGGGCCAGAATAAATAAACTATGCTAAAAACTGAGTCTTGAATGTGAAAATGTTGCGATTCACTAGCGATTCTTTACGGACATCAGACATCAAAACTCAATAGAATTTAAGGATGCTCGCTTTTTCGAGATGAAATTTCATCAAATAATGCAAAATATAATGCAGTTTTCTGATTGCAAAAACGCATGCATAATAAGCACACGTGCGTTACAGCTGTCGTTATGGAAACATGGATTAACGTTATGCGGCGCAACGTAACGTCGAAATTTTATTCTAATTTCAAAATACTTCTTAGTCCAATGTATTGTAACACCCGTTCTGATTGCGTATTCCCTCATTTTATTTAAAACTTACTAACTGCAATGTACACGGCTTATGTTTGTAAAGTTACGAGGATGTTTATCGAATGGATTTGTCTCTAGAGTCTTGCAAATACCGATTCTGTCAAGTAGACAAGCTGTTAAGATTTTCTAAAATGTGGCATTTTCGGGAAGTCATTTTTTAAAAGTATTTATTTACTGCAAGCTCGAACCATTTTTATTCTTGACATTGTCTCTACCTCTACTAGTTATAGTGTATGCCAGTCGTTTTACCATTTCGTTAAACATCGGCCAGGAAACAAGGTATTGAATTTAAGTTTACAAAATGAAATCGACGTTCTGGCATATTTAACGCTAACCTATAGAATTCAATTTCACCGTATTAGTAGATAAAGCACCAGAATGCCGTATGTTTTCGAAAAATGGTCAGTTAATTTCAGAAAAATATTTTTCATTAAAAAATGTCGACCAACTTTCCCGAACCCCCCAAATACACAACAAAGTCAACCCAGGGGTACAGGTGCGCCGGGTCATGTGAAGTGACATTATTACATGTCTGGTGCATGAACGTCTGACGTCATTGTTTTGAAATGACAATGACATTTAATTACAATAGGGTCAATGTTTAATCGTACAAAATTTCATATCAATCGGTTGACGCAAACTTATTTTACAGCATTTTTAGCTCACTTGAGCCGAAGGCTCATGGGGAGCTTATAGTGTGGTACTCGGGCCGGCGTTCGTGCGTGCGTGCGTCCGTCCGTCCGTCCGTGCGTGCGTTCACATTTTCAAAGATCGTCTCTGTAACCGTCTGGCTAATCAAAGCCAAATTTCATATGAAGCATCTATAGGAAGTGGGAATCAATGTGGGTATAAGTGATCTAGGTCACATGACCAAGTTGGCCGCTATGCCAATATATGATAAAAACCCTTCAAAAATTTTCTTCAGTCTCTGAAACCACTGGACCGATTTCAACGAAACTTGACATGAAGCATCTTCGACTCAAATTCTACAATGTATTTATAAATCATGAGCCTGCAATGGCCTTGACCTATTTTACGGCAAGGTCAATTTTGGAAACATTGGCTTTTACATGAGAAAAAGTGAAAACTATGGATTTTTTTAAAAACTGTTGCAGCCTGGGATCTGCAAACAACTAATAGATTAGATGAAGATATCTGATTAAGTCAATGTCATCTCTTGCCCTTGGCCGATCTGTCGTCCATACACACTTTTCAAAGATCTTCTTCTCTGAAACCGCTTGGCCAATCAAAGCCTTATTTTATATGAAGCATCTATAGGGAGTGGGAACCAATGTTTATATCAATAATCCATGTCACATGGCCAATATGGCCACCATGCCCATATATGGTAAAACACTTCAGAAATATTCTTCTCTGGAACAGGTGGATCGATTTCAACGAAACTGGGCATGAAGCATCTATGACTGAAGTACTACAATGTGTATATAAATCATGACACTGCAATGGCCTTGGCGTATTTTACCGCAAGGTCAATTTTGGAAACATTTGCTTTTTCATGGGAAAAATGAAAACTATGGATTTTTTGAAAACTATTACAGCCTGAGACCTGAAAAGTGGTAGATGCAAACAACTAATGGATTAGACGAAGGTATATGATTCATTTAGGTTAAGGTCATCTCTTGACCTTGGCCGGTCTGTCGTCCATACACACTTTTAAAAGATCTTCTTCTCTGAAACCGCTTGGCCAATCAAAGGTTTGTTTTATTTGAAGCATCTATAGGAAGTGGGATCCAATGCGTAGATAATTGATCCAGGTCACATAACTAAGATGGCCTTCAAAAATCTTCTTCTCTGGATTCGGTGGGCCGATTTCAACGAAACTTGGCATGAAGCATCTATGAATCAAGCACTACAATGTGTATATACATGTACATCGTGACCCTGCGATGACCTTGACCTATTTTATGGCAAGGTGAATTTTGGAAACATTGGCTTTTAAATGAAAAAAAAAAGTTAAAATTACGGATTTTTTTAAAGCTATTGCACTCAATAAAAGTGAAAAGTGGTAAATGCAAACAACTTATTGAGTAGATGAAGATATTTCATTATTTTAGGTCAAGGTCATCTCTTGACCTTGGCCGGTAAATTATCCTAACACACGTTTCAAAGATCTTCTTCTCTGAAACTTTTAGGCTAAAGAAAGCCAAATTTTATATGGGGCCTCCATGTATAGTATGAACAAAGGTGTGATTGCGAAATTCTCGTCACATGATCAAGATGGCCACCGGGCCCATATATGATAAAGCCTACTCAAAAATCGTCTTCTTCTTCTCCAGAACCGGCGAGTCGATTTTCACGAAACTTCGTATGCAGCATTTAGGACTCTAGCCCATTGTAGTTTGATCCAATGATGACCCTTGGGTGACCTTGACTTATTTTACAGCAAGGTCAATTTTGGAAACATGCTTTTACATGGGAAAAAAGTAAAAACAATGGATTTTTTGAAAATTGTTGCAGCCTGAGACCTGAAAATTGGTAGATGAAGAGAACTGATGGAGTGAATGAAGGTATGTGATTAATTAAGGTCAAGGTCATCTCTTGACCTTGGCCCATCTGTCGTCCATACACGCTTTTCAAAGTTCTATCTCCCTTTGAATGTTCTTATTGCTTCCAAAGGATCAAACCTTTATATTTTATTTGCTATTACTGCAGCTGGTGTTGTGCCGTGTGGCGGCCGTGAAAAGCCTCCCTGTACATTATCCATAGTGCAGATTATATTTTTATTTAGGTCCTTTGAGATCAGTAAAGATATTTAGAGTTTTCAAAACATTCCAGTTTAGAAACATACTTCTAAGCAATGTTTAAATTATTTGACCCCGTTTTGGAATGTGCTTTAGATTTAGACTTCTCGTGAAATTTTCGAAATTACAGCACAACAGTCTGGCTTTCGTCGCCGGTTTTAAAAGGGCTACTGATGGGGGTTCATTACCCGAAATTGCGCAATAAAGTCAATACTATCTCCCTTTGAATGTTCTTATTGCTTCCAAAGGATCAAACCTTTATATTTTATTCTTTTTCTCTGTAACCGCTTGTTTTGACTCTCAGGTGAGCGATCGTTGCCCTTGGGCTACTTGCTACACGTACTTTCCGATCGCCCCTCGTAATAATATATTGTCAATATATTTCAGATGAGAGATCGTTTCCACGCCTTTCAAACTGCTGTTGAAAAGTAAAGAAGCCTGCCGTAATCCAGAGGCCGGACACATGAAGACAGTCGACTTGTTGAACTGTAACATCTGAATAAAATCTTTTTTTTTTTGTATTGGCCGAGGTGCCATCTTGAATTTTGTATGGTCCTAATTGTTTTCGCATATCCCGATATCAATCTTGAGGAAATTTGCAAACATCAACTTTGACAAATTTATGTTTGCAATCGCCGAAATGTAAGTGATTTAAGAGCTAACACCAAGTGTCTTGCATTGTTGTGTCATCGTAACAATACAAATGCAAATCGACAAAAAAGATTAAGGCCTATTCTGTTAACATGATAGCATCTTAGTAACTCAAATGTTGCTTCGAGAGAATGATGTCTTAATCTCATAACATGTAATGTTCATGTACTGGAGAAGTTTTACAGATTTTCACGAAACACGTGGCGGTACAGTGTGAGTGAAATGTATTACTTGGATGAGAAATAAAAAGACCTCAAACCTTTACCTAAAAGAGTCTGGCATGTAGACTGATCAACGACTACATACCTTTTACCAAAGGTCAACCGGCATTGGCAAAACAATCGCACTACATACACTTGCTTTACCGATTTAAAATGAGTTCGTCTGTTTATTATGGGTAGGAACTACTGTAAATCCGGAAATTTTCGCGAGAACTTAATTTTCGCTAATATTCGCGAAGTCGTTGCTTCGCGAAAATAAAGTCCTCGCTAATAAAGAATTACTATAAGCTTTATAGACTGCACGAGTACTCGCTCGCGAATTCAAGAACTCGCTAATAATTCAGAAATCGAAAATTCGCGAAATAAAAGTCTCGCGAAAATTTCCGAATTTACAGCATAAAATATAATACCCGTGCATGTTTCGGTAAAGAATTACGTCAAAATAGCAGTGCCTTTTCATATCTTTTGTCAGTAATTATACATTATAATGCGCGATATCCACATTATTTCTAAACATGCAAACATGATAATGGTATACGTTTACTAGCTTCGTCGTATGCTATTATGTATGCATTGACTACTGACTACTGAGGAAGTACGTTAAAGATAATACATGCAATTATAAAAGCGTTGCAGGCATGCATGATACCCCGCCACGCGCCAAGGATCTCGTGTGAAATGGCATTCAGTTTGCCTATAGTTTGAAGGCCTGTATCTTGACAAATACAGAAGTTATGACTGTAACAAAGTGTTTTCACAAACGCCTGATGTCTTATGCACTCAACAAAATAAACTTTGTATGGACATTTTACATATACTTGCCATGGCTCCAGGTTAAAGAGGGTGGTGGTATTTTTTTGACAAAAATGTTTGATTCAGAAAATCAAGATTTCTGTCCGTATCTATCTAGCCATCTTAACACTTGGGACATTATAAGGGGACGCGTTTTCATAAAAAGGAGATAGAAAATATTGTATTCCTTTGTTCAATAAACTTTTAAACACAACCTTTATTATCTACTCTATTCCCTGAGGTATATCATAAACACATTACCTTAGGGCTAATAAAAGAGATAAATTGTTTCTCAGGCCCTCCCTCATCTGTTGTAACTTCCCCTCATCATCTGTCTTTTTTCTGGCTCAAATAAAAAGAACCTTAATAGAAAAGAGCGATCCCTGATGGCCCAGCTGCGTAGTGGTATCCTGCCTCTAAGAATAGAGACAGGTAGATATGCAAGAGAATCACCCGATGAACGTTTATGTAAATTGTGTAATGACTCAACGGTAGAAGACGAAAAACACTTCGTCTTAAACTGCTCTTTTTATCGTGATATTAGAAATCAGCTGTTAAATTCCATAGACTTACCTGCTGACTGAAACACATACTGTGAAACACAAAAACTTAAGTTTCTTTTAAATGTACAAACTAGGAAAATTGCAAAATACTTGGTTAAAGCATATTGCTTAAGAAGACGTTAGATCTATTCCTCCAGATAACTTTACCACGTTTCCTTTAATTGTATATACATGTAGTAGTGCCTGTGTATATATGTTACATGTATTGTCTAAAAGTGACTTATAGACCCATTGGGTCGGGTGTTCATTGTTTTATGTTTGTCAAATTAATTGTATACTTTAACACATGTCACTATGATAAACGATTTACTTACTTACTTACTTACTTACTTACTTAAAAATAGTCCTTTTTTCAGATGCCAAACATGTTATTTTATGTGTTAAACTGATTGTAACAAAGGGTTTTGGCCAGAAGTGTACAAAGGCTGTTCAAAATAAACCATATACTCCAAACTTGATGGAATAAATATGTTTAATCCAAATACACCATGAACATAACTTTTACATAGATTTATTCATACACACGTACATGTATGATGCAAATGTAGTCATTTTAGTAGTGTGTAACTGTTATTGACCGTTTAACTTTTGCCACAAATTGAATTAAAAATGTGGCCTCATTCGGTTTTGTACAAATATCAGGATAACATGTCCGTGTCATGTATACCCCCTTATACCCCACTTTTATATAGCAAAACTGGGGTACGGAGGGGAACACCTATTTTTCTTATTTTTGCTCCAAAATATAGATTATGGGTACTCGTCAGAACCGCCTCGGCGAGGCGGTTCTAACGTATACCCACAATCTATGTTTTGAGCAAAAATAAGAAAAATATCAAAATTTTGCTGATGAAATTTTTATTTTTTACAACAGAAAAAATCTCTGTATATCGCATGGACATGTTTTCGTAACGTAAAAAACAAAATAAAAAACCTGCCTCCTCATCTGTCTTTTCAAACGGTGGCCAGAGAAACAATTATATAAGTGTTTTGGCCTAATACATGCAATACCACGATTTTAATAGTGTGTCCGATAAATGTACCTTGTACATGTGTGCTACATCAACAATTAATTATTTGTTCTTTATGGCAATTAAATACTGAACCACATAACATTTTTTTTTAAAAATTATGTTTTAATAACTAGGAATAAAATCCACTGTCCAGGCAGATCTTAACTTGTCTCAACTTAGACTGAGATACGATTTACGGTAGACGAGAGACTTTAATCGATTTCTGGGGGGTATCTCAAGGCTGTCCAACTTAGTTGGAGAAAACCCTATACTTCTACTAGCTTACATCATCAAAGGTGTTTGATAACTTTCGTACTATGTTTTATAAGTTTTTCTGAAGGTATCTGAAGTTTTTCAATTAAAAAAATCGTACACAGATCTTATTTTAATCTTGTGCATCTGTAACGAACAGCCGAGCCAAGCCACAGAAACCCCGCCAGTGGAAAAGCATGCTAATCCACCAAGGGTGGTTTACTGTGCTATATACCCAACACTTACTCAATTCTAAAAGTCTCGAGTTTGAAATTTGCATATTTCCAAGGGAAGCTATCCCGTTACATTACTTCCCCCTCCGAGAAGACTCGCCCCGAGTCTTGGCCTGGGGACTACATGGGTAAGGCAACCCCGGTCTGGCGGTTGTCACCATCCCACTTCTGACACCAAATGTAACGAACAGCCGAGTCAAGCCACAGAAACCTCGTCAGTGGAAAAGCATGCTCATCCACCAAGGGTGGTTTACTGCGCTATATACCCAACACTTACTCAATTCACAAAGTCTCGAGTTTGAAATTTGCAAATTTCCAAGGGAAGCTATCCCGTTACACATCGATCACATGCATGCTAAGGCCATGGTTTGTTTTTAATTGTTTCCTGTCACGAATCACGCAAATCTATGCGACTTGCAAGAAACAGACGTCGAAGCAATTATAATTGCCTAACCATTGCTGCTTCTTAGACACCGACTGCCTAGTGGTGATGGTGGTCATGGGGGAGCCACAGCAGTTCTCGATGTTTGGTCGGAAATGACCCTGTGAAACCATCGTGTCTGGAAGGTGACAATCACACCATTGAAATATGCCGATGCAGGATTGAACATTTGATAGGTTTATCAATTATTGACATTTTACTGGCGTCCCCAATGGAATTCGATCCCTATGTAGGTAATCAGAAGTTTACGACGCTACTGATCGAATAAGCTATCCGGAGACACAAATGTAAACGTTTCTTTCTCAGTGCGGCGGTCATATTCTAGTCATATATGCGTAGACAATGATATTCTGACACTGATGGTGTTAACACAAATCAGTAAAGTTGCATCCAAACTTTTAGAATTTTAGTGACAACTTTTATTCGGTCTATCATTCTTGGTTATCCAGTTCGCAGAACAGTCAGCGGCGGAGCTCTACGAAGCAACAACAACAACAACAATGGCACTATCAGGGATAGTCGATTTATTTTTATTTCATATTGGAATAAGTAAAACAATATATTCCAATACAACTCACCGGAAAAAAAGTCTCAGGCAAAAGTCAGGGAAATAAAGTCACGAAAAAAATCAATGAAAAAGTTTTTCCATGACTTTTTTCCAGTGACTTGTGTTCTTGCATTCATTTAGTCAATGGCTAAAAATGATTTTCGAACAATTTACTCAAGCAAATTAGCATATTGTTATTTTGTACCCTTTCAACGTCATCCTATATTTTTGGACGTTTACCTTCTCATCAGACAGTGTAAGGTTGACTTTCTGAGACTGCGTTATATCGTTGTAATGCATAACAAACGGACATGTAATGATGTATGTTTTTGAATTGTATAGTCTTTTTGCAAGACTGCGGAAAGCTTAAAAAATATCGACGGTTTCAGCAACTTTTATTCCGTTTATTATGTATTCGAATTGTAATAGATTAGCTCAGGGGGGTGACTTGAGTAATTATTCACTGTTTGTCTGTCAGTTGTAAGCATGCACATCGCTCACGCTCCGCGCTCGTGATATGACCTTTCTTACAACTGACCTCAAAACAGTGAATGGTTACTCAAAAAATTACTGCTCAGCAGAGCTGACTTATTTCTTTAAATCTTATAGCTATTGAGACAAAAGTAGATTATCTATTTCTCTTTGTCCGGATGGACGGGGTCCGATTTATAGCCGCTCAGCTGAGCTGCTCTCGTGAGATCTGAAGAGACAAAGTTCTGAAGCGCTACCTGGCGGCAACAATGCACCCGAGTCGTGATACTGAAAGTGTGAGCTTAAAGTACAACCATGCTCCATCGTCCGTCGTTCACGGTTAATGGTGTGTACCTTGCTGACCACCGTGAATGATCAAACATGTTCTCCTCTGAAACCACTCGGCCGAACGAAGTCAATCTTGATATGGAGTATCCCTAGGAAAGGGGAACCAATGTTTGTTTAAATGGTCTAGGCAAACATGATCAAGATGGTCACCGCGACTCTTCTCTGGAACGGGTAAATTGATGGTGTGTGGCATCATGGACTCCGGCCCATCGTAGTTTTACATGAATTTTGGTTTGTTTGTGTTTTTATGAAAACTACACATAAAAGTTGCCTTTAACTGATCAAGCGGTTTCTGAGAAAATGTAGTTTTAACTGAAATATTTTAAAAAAAATCCTTTGCCCAAGGCCAAGAAATTGTATTGACCTTAATTACACGTACATGGAAAATATGTTGAAGTAATGTTGGTCGTTTATATCTACCACATCATTTATGGTAATGCCATCTGAGCTCTGGTCAGTCTCTTGCGCCTGGTCTTCTGTTGAGCTGTGACAAAACAGTACAATGTAACACGCATGCGTAAGCGAAGCATAATATATCGCATAATAAATCACTTTATGGTCTTCGTCGTGCGTTAAATATATACTGACCGGCAAAAGAAACCCGACACTTACATTTGGAGGCATAATCGGAAAAGCAGAGGTACAATAAAACGAGATGTATACGGCGTGAAAGGCACATCATTTCCACATCATTTGGTTACAAAAAATCACGTTTTCGACAAAATACCTTTCTGTAATGCACAAAGATGAAAGCAAGGGGGTCATTTCAAAAATCACAAATCTAAGTCGTAACCATTACGAGGTAAATTTAAGCTGAAATAAAACAGTTGTTATGCATTGGCCATTGCGACCGCATGCTGAATTTCTTCTAACGACTGCTAAAAAGGGCATGTTACATGGAAAAACATGCGAAAATAAAAAAATCGCCCCGAAATGGGTAAACACATGATACCAACGAATCGTCTAAAGCGGAAGTGGTAAAATTATTCAAAGCGGGTCTGATCACCTAAACCAACAATTACGGCTTCGTATCGAGGCCACACTGACTGAAAATAACGTCGAATAACATTAGACTGAAAGACCGGCTAAAAAGGTTCAAACAGCCCGACTTCATTGATCGATAAAAATGGTGACAGAAAAAATTCCAAAGAAATAACGATGGCGAAATGTCTGACTAACATTAGACTCAACATGTGTAGACTTTCACATGTAACCATTCAACCATAACGTTGCACGAGCAAATATTGCTTAAATTACAGTTTACATGTTTACAGAATTTACCAAATGATTGCCGCCAAAAACGGATTCGGAATCATTAGACAATAGTAAGAGATGCATACATACCAAAACTAATCCACCCCTCACAAGGGATAAACTTTTTATATAACATTAAAAAGTGTCGGGTTTCTTTTGTCGGTCAGTATATAACAAATATGTTAACTAAGTTAATAATGATAAAAATATGCATGTACATATGCTTTGCTTGTTGTATATACTCTACCTTGATATTGCGTATAATATAAAGTTTCAAACAATATTGGGACCTAGAACATTTCTACCTTAGTGCAAGACATTTTCCAAGGACCGGCGTTTCCAAACACGAAAAAGCAATGGCGAAAAAAGCTACTCGCTTTCGTCATTTTGCTAGCAAGTAGGAAATGTCTAGTGACGCATGCGGAGGTGTGCATCTGTACAAGTTCTCAAACCCGATATATTGCGTCCACCCCCACCACGGGCGTCCACCATCCAAGGGCCGCTGAAAAGATGTGGGCGAACACATTTGTTATGATCTAGCCGACGCATACAAATGCCATAATCTTATTTCTTCAGACAGCACGGCGCATCAATGAGCGGTTTACCGGCAGATCCCGTGTATATACATGAACATGTTTGTATACAATGTCTTCACCTATTAGCTTATGTATGTAGTCCTTGACAATATCCCTCAAAATATAATCCGAACTACCATTGCAAACTGGATTAAGTTGGAAATGTCTAATAGACTTTGTTATGATAAACCTAACTGTTAAGTCAATGCAACGCCAAGATAAAGGTATGAATTGACTACAGAAAACACATAAGCTTACAAGTTAAGCGCATGAGATAATTTTCTGAAACGAAGAATGTACATATTACATGTCTAATGGATTATTGGTAAAAAAATCTGAAGAGAAGCATTTTTTCCTGACATGACTACTAAAACACTTGACCAAGTTCAGTCAGGTAGACTGTATATATAAACAAGTTATAGGCTTTTACAAAATTATTGAAATCAGGTTTGATGAGCTAGTATCATAACTTAGGTTTTGAGCATTTTGACAGCCTTCCCCCTGAGATCAAGGATGCCATTTGTATATGGCATGTGTATTGGTAAAATACAATTGCATGCTCTATAAGGATTTTCTTGATCTCAGAGGGGAACACATCTTAATAAATATATTTCTGTTTCCTATATGTTTAATAGGGGAAATTATGTTTTCAACCCAAATTTTCAAAAAGGAACTTCACAAACTTACAAAACAAATATTGGTATAATTCAAGAACCAGGTTAGCTTACGATATGTTTTCATGGTATAAGTATCTGATTGTTAGCTTGGTTTTTTCCCACCTCGGTTTTTGGAGTGGGAATCTTTTTCTGATTGCGCCTTTCCCTGATATTTGCCTACTTGTACATTTTTTGCTTTAAAGAGATGTTTTTCATTTCCACTATATTTGTTATTTTGGAATTTCTATAGGCAACCCTTTATCATTCTCTTTAATTTAGTACAAATGCACGGAATATCTTGGTTAATAAAAGCTCAAGATAAAGAGCAGAATAAAATTTTGACATAAATCAAGGATAATAACCACTTTTTACCCATTTTTAATCCCAAAACGCTCCTTCCTGATATGAGATTTAATTTTATAATACAAAGTTTTAAGACAAATTTTCAATAAATGCTCTCAAGATAGAGCCCTGAAACGTATTGCTGACGGACAGACTGACGGACGGTCGGACGAGACGGACGGACACTCGATTGCATTTTGGACGGTTTAACATAGCATCTCGCACTTTTTCAAGTGGCGGGGTATAATAAAGTAAATACGATGCGTAATAAGAGGCCTGGGAACAAAAAACTGTCGGTGTTTCTCGGTCCCCACTGTGCATAAACCATCTTTCAAAAACTGCCTTAAAAAGGCTGTTCAAAATCTCACTTTTTTCGGAAGGGCAGATACATGTAGTCATCCCGTTGGGGTTTAACTGGTGTTTTTCTTTTGCTCCGGATTTTTAGCAAGTTATTAGTCACCCAGGGATCTCCATCGTCAGGCAGCTTACTGAATCAGTGACTCCTGGATTTTGATTCATCATGGTGGTTATCATGATATAATAGTATTGCCTTTCAAAACTAAATTGTAGGGTAAGGGTTAGGATTAGCAAGATGTAAAGCAATATATTAAATACAAACGGACATAGCTAAGGAACGACACATATAGATTGGGTGTGATACAATTTCCCATTTAAGTCTGTTTACTAGTGCCTGATAATATTTTTCGCAGAAATTATAGAGGAAATATTTTCTTAGCACAACTGAGCATTTAGTTTGTCGTAAAATGTGCGGATAAAATTTTGAAACGCAATTGATAAATAAGAAAGTTCTAGTCAAAACATTTTTGACTAAGGATTTTCGTTATAAAAATCTCATGAAAGGGAGGAAAATATTTTCCCGCAAAAAATATTCAATTCTCAGTATATCATTATGGTCGCTCAAAATCATAATAAAATGACACAAATGACTCACCTAAGACAAAATCGTCATGATCAAGTTAACATTTAAAAGACTACCCATTGTCATGATCATGGATTATCTTCCTTGCAAATGCAAAATCCCTATTCAAAATTCATTTTGGCCATTACAATCTTAATTATCTGCTGAGATGTTAAGATAAATAAAGAACACGATTTTGACATGATAAATATTTGTCTATCGTCCCCCACACATAATAATTTCTTCGAAAAACCATAAACAAAGGCAAGTTTTTATTTATGAACTTTAGTGACAACCCAGCAGGTACATGACGTAAGTATGACGTCAGATCGACGTCGATGCGACGTCATGACTTCGCATCGTCGTTGATATGACGTCATTTTGACGTCATGTGCCCGCTGGGAAAGCAGGACTGCTATCGATCCACGGGTCCGACACTGTTCTTTCATGATTTGGTCATGACAATACTTCTACAGCATTAAATCGTCTTACACTTTATTTAAAAGAGCATCATTGAAACTTCTTGATACATGAAAGCGTGATAACATATAGCTAAAATGAAACTTTGTTGTTTTGTTCACAGTCACTGCAAAAATTATTAGACCGAAACCCTTATGTCTAATCAGCTTTCAGTAGGAATCCTAAACATACTGTTATTTTAATGCTACAAGCGTTGCCACAATCTCCTACATTTCAATGATTTCAATGAATCTTGGCATGAAGCATCTATGACTCATGTACTACAAAGTATATATAAATCATGGCCCTGTGATTACCTTGACCTATTTTACGGCAAGGTCAAGTTTTGAAACATTGGCTTTTACATGGGAAAAAATAAAAACTATGTATTTTTTGAAAACTATAGCAGCCTGAGACCTGAAAAGTGGAAGATACAAAGAACTAATGGATTAAATGAAGGTATATGATTAATTAAAAACCGACTTTCTTCTCCCAGGAAGAATAGGGGTCAGTGCCACAGGTTATGCTAAATTATTTGACTTGCTGTGAGAGAACACATTAATCTGTCAGTATCAGTAATTAAAGAGTTCGATGCAGGATTCTGTGTTTTCCAAAATTTATTTTACCTGGTCATGCCCAGAGATTCCATGCAGGAGTATTTTGGCTCCAGAAAGCAATACCAAGCGTTTACATTGGATTTGTATTTTAAATCAGTTCAGACCTATCGTGCACACAGTCTAATCAGCAACAACAGTTCATAGTTATCATACATGCAGTCTGATGACCAACAACAGTATAGATTTATCATGCACGCGCCCTGATCAGCTCCAATAGTTCAGATTTATCATGCACCCAGTCTGATCAGCATCAACAGTTTAGATTAACCATGCACGCAGTTTAGTCAGCAACAGCAGCTTGGATTTGTCATGCACGCAGTCTGGCAAGCAGCAGCAGTTCCGTTTATCATACACATAGTCTGGTGAGCAGCTAAGATTTATTATACACATAATCTGATCAGCACCAACAGTTCGGATTTATCATGCTCGCAGTCTGGTCAGCACCAATAATTCGGATTTATCATGCTCGCAGTCTGGTCAGAAACAACCATTCAGACTTATCATACACGCAGTTTGATCAGCAGCAACAGTTCAGATTTATCATGCACGCAGTCTGATCAGCACCAACAGTTCAGATTTATTATGCACGCAGTCTGATCAGCACCAACTATTCAAATTTATCATGCACGCAGTCTGATCAGCACCAACAGTTCAGATTTATCATGCACGCAGTCTGATGAGCATCAACTGTTCAGAGTTATCATGCATACAGTCTGATCAGCACAAACTGTTCAAATTTATCATGTACATAGTCTGATCAGCACCAGCATTTTATTTATCATGCACGCAGTCTTGTCAGCACCAACATTTCAGATTTATCATGTACGCAGTCTGATCAGCACCAACTGTTCAGATTTATCAGACATTCAGTCTGGTCAGCAGCTACAGCTCAGATTTATCATGCACGCAGTCTGATCAGCACCAACAGTTCAGATTTATCATGCACGCAGTCTGATCAGCACCAACTGTTCAGATTTATCAGGCATGCAGTCTGGTCAGCAGCTACAGCTCAGATGTATCATGCACACAGTCTGGTCAGCAACAACAGTTCAGATTTATCATGAACACAGTCTGATCAGCACCAACAGTGCAAATTTATCAGGCACGGAGTCTGATCAGCAGCAGCTTTCAGATTTATCCTGCACGCAGTCTGGTCATCAACAACAATTCAGATTTATCATGAACACAGTGTGGTCAGCACCAACGCAGCAACTGATCAGATTTATTACAACTCAGATTTATCAGGCACGGTCAAAGTGCATATCTATCAGGCACGCAGTCTGGTCAGCACCAACTGTTCAGATTTATCAGTCAAGTGCAGGTAGAACCAATAAAATTAGTCACAGTGGGTCATACAGACAGGCCAATGATATAACTGCCAGACTAATGGCAATGAACTCGTTTTCTTCATGTCGTCCATACACACTTTTCAAAGATCTTCTTCTCTGATTGCAATAGGTTAAGCAGTTCCGGATTGCTGCATTATTTGGTGAAATTTCTTCTCGAAATAACAAAAGCAAAAGAAATGACAAGTTTTATACGTACTTTCCGACTACCCCACGTAAACATGTATACTGCCCCGGAGTGGGTGCATATGAGCTCCTGTGGACCAACTTTTTTTTTTTTTTTTTTTTTTTTTTTTTTCAATATCAGTAATGTTTAGTCCTACTGCGCATTTCCTGAAAGACTTTCACTTTAAATGACATTTTAAAAGTTTTATCCATTCAAATGCATTGGTGTTTTATATGTACTTTCCGATTACCCCACGTAAACATGTATACTGCCCCGGAGTGGGTGCGTAAGAGCTCCTGTGGACCAACGTTTTTTTTTTTTTTTTTTTTTTTTTTTTTTTTTTTTTTTTTTTTTTTTTTTTTTTTTTTCAATATCATTTATGTTTAGTCCTACTGCGCATTTCCTGTAAGACTTTCTCTTTAAATGACATTTTAAAAGTTTAACCAATTCAAATGCATTGGTGACCTATGTCTACCTTGCCGTAAAATAGCTCAAGGTCATCACAGGGTCAATTTTCATATAAACTTTGTAGCACTTGAGTCAGAAATCAAAAAAAGATTCCCACTCCAAAAACCGAGATGGGAATACTCTAAATACACAACCATGTATTTATACCATGAAAACATATCGTAAGCTGAAAGGGCAGCTATTTTCCCAATAGGTGGCAACTCAGTTACCTACACTAAACTAAAAATATGAAAACATACATAAGGCGCCAAAGGCACAAAAAAGTTAACACCAAGACATAAAACAAAAAGCCACCACAGAAGTATCGCCTTGGAACGATCAGTAATATAAAATTACTGGCGGGCTTAAATCGATTTTACAGGTACCTAACCCCAACCTCAGCTTCTGCAGCTTCTGCAGTGGTTCATAACAAGGTAGAAGTAGGCAAAGATCAGGAAAAGACACAATCAGAAAAAGATTCCCACTCCAAAAACCGAGGTGGGAAAAAACCAAACTAACAATCAGGTACTTATACCATGAAACATATCGTAAACCGAATGAGCAGCTATTTTCCCAATAGGTGGCCACTCAGTTACCTTAACTTAACTAAAAATATGAAAACACACATAAGGCGCCAACAGCACAAAAACAAATAAACACCAAGACATAAAACAAAAAGAACCACCTCAGAAGTATCGACTTGGAACGATCAGTAACACAAAGTTACTGGCGGGCTTAAACCACTTTTACAGGTACCTAACCTCACCCTCAGCTTCTGCAGTGGTTCACAACATTTAGTTGTTAGCTTCGGTCCTCGTGGTGAATCTCTAACTAGTCAATGAATCATCAAGAACAAACAAATAAATCACGATAAACAACCCGATGAATCAAAAACCAGGACTCACAGATTGAGTAAGCTGCCCTACGATGGAGATCCCTGGGCGCCGAATAACCTACTAACTCCGGAGCAAAAGAAAAACACCAGTTGGACCCCGGTGGGCCAAGCAACAGACAAGAAGCTCCGGCCCCAACCAACTAAAATGAATAGCTTGAAGTCGGGGCCATCATAGAGTCTGACGCCCGACCCACCGGCGTGCATTTAGTTCTTCGGTCCTCGTGGTGAATCTCTAACTATTCAATGAATTATCAAGAACAAACAGATAAATCATGATAAACATCCTGATGAATCAAAAACGAGGACTCAACAGATTCAGTAAGCTGCCCGACGATAAAGATCCCTGGGCGCCGAATAACTTACTAACTCTGGACCAAAAGGAAAACACCAGTGGGACCCCGGTGGGCCAAGAAACAGACAAGAAGCTCCGGCCCCAACCAACTAAAATGAATAGCTTTAAGTCGGAGCCATCATAGAGTGTGACGCCCGACCTACCGGCGTGCAATTAAAGAAGGTAGCATAGTTATCAACCATGATTGGGATAAAAACTAAGAATGCAGACTGTCGCATAACATTCAAGTTATAACCTATACGTCTGTAACGTGTAATGAGTTTTCTGAACTGAAAAGAAAAATCACTCCTTCCTATAAGTTTCTTAAATTTGTAAACCAAGTCACCATAAGACTCTGGTACCGAAAAGCCCTCACAGAGAGGACCGAACAACTAACTTACTAGTTAGAGATTCACTACGAGGACCGAACAAGTAACTAAATGTCATGAAAACACTGCAGAAGCTGAGGGTGAGGTTCGGATCCTGTAAAAAGGTACAAGTAGGCAAAGATCAGGAAAAGGCGCAATCAGAAAAAGATTCCCACTCCAAAAACCGAGGTGGGAAAAAACCAAACTAACAATCAGGTACTTATACCATGAAACATATCGTAAAACCGGTTTAACCCCGCCAGTAATTTTATATTACCGATCGTTCCAAGGCGATACTGCTGTTGTGGTTCTTATTGTTTTATGTCTTGGTGTTTAATTTTTTGCGCTGTTGGCGCCTTATGTATGTTATCATATTTTAGTTAAGTTAAGGTAACTGATTGGCCACCAATTGGGAAATAGCTGCTCATTCGGCTTACTAAATAATTTCATGGTCTTAGTACCTTATTGTTAGTTTGGTTTTTTTCCCGCCTCGGTTATTTTTTTTTTTTTCATATTGACGTGTTGCCGTCAGCCGTGCTTAATAACGTGACCGTGAATGTCTTTAGCCCAACACCCTTTCCCATGTAAGCTTCAGAAATGTAGTTTGATTGGACAAGTACATGTAGTTCAAGAGAATAATCGTTTTATTTTAAATGTTCAGAGGCAAAGGTCTTTATCCTTACTTTTGCACACCAGAGCACGGTTATACTAATTGTTCGCCTGTTTAGCCTTGTGGTTCATTTGAGCGAATTATGCGTTCATTATGTGCATTTCGGTATAAAACAGATTCTTCTTCATTCAGATATTTTTATTTTGATTTCCTAACGGTCCACGATGTTACATCGTGTTTTAAATTATCGTTCTGTTTATAGCATCTGAAGGTACTAACAAATTCTGACATTTACCTTGTAATGACTTACCTCTACATATGGATTATTGCTTCATTGACTTTTTTGCAGATGATGCAAATTTTCATATCAATGGTAAAAAAATACTGAGATAACATCGAAACTACAACATGATGGAGATAATTCAAAGACTTGGGCAAAACAGCATAATATGATAAAACTACATTCATGTTACTTGAAACCATACCTAAAATCCCCTGAAGCCTCTGAACCTAACAAACAAATAGATAACAATAAATTAAAACAAGTTAACAAGAAAAAGCTACTGTGAGTGTTTATTGATGAAAATCTGTAATGGACGGCACATACATGTATAAATTACCTATGCTCGACTTTATCCTCTAAAATCTCACTCAAAAGACAATTATTCACGTACGTTCCGGTTGAAATCCAAAAAAAATGTTCTATCAGGGATATATTCTTCCATTAATCGACTATGGTTCTAACACCTGGGGAACAACTTCAAAGCAAAATATTGAAAGAATATCGAAATTGCCAAAACGCGCAGCTCTCATTATTTTAAAGGCGGACTACAATACACCGTTCTCCGAAATGTTAACCAAACTAGGTTAGTAAACCGTTCCTAAAAGACATAATTATAATAAAGCTGTACTGAAATATAAGGCATTAAATAATCTTACGCTAGAGTATACTTCTGACTTGATTAATCCTTATTAATCCATAATCACAGTCTTCGTTCAGTTTAAGACGGCTCTTTGGCGGTACCTAGATCCAAGACCACTCTATACGATGGTTCATATTCTGCTTCAGCACCTAAACTATGGAATGCTTTACCTGGCGAGATAAAAATGTCAACGACACTAAACAATTTTAACCAGAAGACCAATGGTCCTGTAAACGCTTATCTGCGACCTGAGATACCAATAAAATTGTTTGACTAGAATGCTAATATGTGTGTAACCCAAGGGCAGGGTCAGAGTAACCCTTTAAGTCAATGTCTTTCTCAAAAAATAAAAATTCAGTCCATTTGCCAATATGTTGCAAGTTATGGCCTTCAAAAGATATTTTAACAACCTTGCAATAAAATAGGTCAAGGTCATCCAAAGGTCATAATTTATATAAACTTTGTAGAGCTTCTTTGCCCAATGCTTCATGCCAAGTTTCAAAATCATAGGCCTTCGGGTTCTGGAGAAGAAGATTTTTAAAGGTTTTTGCTCTTTATAGCCATGGCAGCCATCTTGCTCATGTGACCTTGACCATTTATACAAATTTTCATTCACTCTTCCTAAGAATGTTCCACATAAAGTTTTGATTTGACTGGCGAAGCGGTTTCAGAGAAGATGAAGTTTGAATATTATAGTCGTACACATGTATATAGCCCCGGGACAGGGGCAGACAACCCTCTGGGCCCAAAATATTTTCATAAACATGACTATTCTGTCCATCTTTGGCATGTTAGTGGAAACACAGCTATTTTTATTTAACGCCTCAATCTTCATCAGCACTAAATTGCTGGACAGAGTTGCAGGCCTCGACACTGCGACCATAAAACCAAAATTTCACCCCCAAATAACAAATAAATGATTGAGACAACAACTACGACAATCACTTGGTATTTGTCTTTGCTTCTGGCCGAAGTGCACACATGCACATGGATTGCACCCGAGCACACCAACCAACAAAACAACATACATATAGATCTGTAGTTTTGATTCTCAATCAGCTTGAAAATGTCACTTCCAAATAATTAGTTATACCTTATGCCGGTACCAGCTCATATGTCAGAACTATTACTACAATAACTGTCAATGGACTAGTTCTTGTTATATGTCTTCAACACATATTTGCAATATTTTCAACCTTTAAGGGTAGCTCATTGTTATCATCACATGAACTCTTTTGAAATTTGGTGATATTGGAGCTAGTGACTGTCTATTGGCAAATAGTTCAGACACAAATCATTAAAGGATGGGCATCCTGGCACATTATGATAATCGTCACCAAGCTCATTAAGAGAGCACAATTCACAAATCCTATATTATAATGAAACTTAAGAATACATATAAACAAATAAATCTAACAGAAAAATTCAAATGTCTGTCTTTGAATACACAACACAACAAAATGCGTAATAGTAGAAGGGAATTCGGTAAATAAAAATAAAATTGAGATCCGTTAAGAACAGCGAGCATATAAATGAGAAGAGGGATGGTTCATTGCGCGGTTTCGGCTACTTAAGCCTATTCAGTGGACCTTTTAAATTTGGCAAAATGAAGCAGAAGTGAAATACTGTAATTTTGCAACTCTCAACAGAATAGTCGAGACAAAGACTAATATCATCCAAATAGGCCAAATATATAAAACGTTTGTTAAAAATGAATCTTGATCGATGAGTGTTGATTTCTCAGAATACGGTTAACCAAATGAACAAATATATTTCAGCCACGTCATGAGAAAACCGACATTTTGCATTATGCGAAAACAAAGGCGCAGATCAGATTTGTAGTTTCTGCGAAGCTGGTCAGCGCTTTTGTTTTCGCTACATGGATAGTACAATTCCTCCAGTTTCTAACACTTTCCAGCCTCAAGCCATCTTCTTTGCTTGTACAGCTCGGTTGTGTCGGACCCAATTGGAAAGGTACAAGTAGGCAAAGATCAGGAAAAGGCGCAATCAGAAAAAGATTCCCACTCCAAAAACCGAGGTGGGAAAAAACCAAACTAACAATCAGGTACTTATACCATGAAACATATCGTAAGCCGAATGAGCAGCTATTTTCCCAATAGGTGGCCACTCAGTTACCTTAACTTAACTAAAAATATGAAAACATACATAAGGCGCCAACAGCACAAAAAAATCTCATACACCAAGACATAAAACAAAAAGAACCACCACAGAAGTATCGACTTGGAACGATCAGTAACACAAAGTTACTGGCGGCTTAAACCGGTTTTACATGGCCATAACCTCACCCTCAGCTTCTGCAGTGGTTCATAACATTTAGTTAGTTATTTGGTCCTCGTGGTGAATCTCTAACTAGTCAATGAATCATCAAGAACAAACAAATAAATCATGATAAACATCCTGATGAATCAAAAACCAGGACTCACAGACTGAGTAAGCTGCCCGACGATGGAGATCCCTGGGCGCCGAATAACCTACTAACTCCGGAGCAAAAGAAAAACACCAGTTGGACCCCGGTGGGCCAAGCAACAGACAAGAAGCTCCGGCCCCAACCAACTGAAATGAATAGCTTTATGTCGGGGCCATCATAGAGTCTGACGCCCGACCCACCGGCGTGCAATTAAAGAAGGCAGCATAGTTATCAACCATGATTGGGTTAAAAACTAAGCATGCAGACTGTCGCATAACATTTAAGTTATAACCTATACGTCTGTAACGTGTTATGATTTTTCTGAACTGAAAAGAAAAATCATTAATTCCTTTAAGTTTCTTAAATTTGTAAACCAAGTCACCATAAAATTCAGGTTCCGAAAGGCCCTCACTTAAAAGCGTCTTTAACCCAACATTATATTTGGAAATCAATTCATAGTGTCTACGATAAAATTTAGAAAATGTTTTTCGAAGTTTATGATACCGATAGCCCTGTTGGAGAAGTTTTGCCGTTAAACATTTATTTCGAGCGTTGAAGTCTGCAATATGATTGCAGACTCTAGCAAACCTAATAAGTTGCGAAATGTATACACCATAAGAAGCACGACGAGGAACGTCACCATCCAAAAAAGGAAAATTTACTATATCAAAATCAAAGTCATCGCGCTTATCATAAATTTTAGAAGAAACAAATCCATTTGCAACAGAAAGATGTAGATCTAAAAAGGGGGCTTCAGTATCTGTGATATTGGCTTTGTTCAACTGAAGTTCAGGTGGGTAAATTTGATTGACCATACCTTCAAAATAAGGGTTGTCAATGTTCAAAAGGTCATCGAGGTACCTAGATGTGGAATTAAAAGCCTCGACATTGTTGGAACCCACATTGTTGGTTTTCTTATAATGCGGATCATTTCTAACCCGATATTCCTATGCTGTCTTAATATATTACAGAGCGAGCCACAACAGAAAGGTACAAGTAGGCAATGGTCAGGAAAAGTGCAATCAGAAATACATTTCCACTCCAAAAACCGAGGTGGGAAAAACTAAATTGACAATTAGGTATTTACACTTAGAAAAAATATTGTAAGCCGAATGAGCAGCTTTTGCCCAATAGTCAGCCACTCAGTTACCGAACTTAACTAAAATATAAAAACATACATAACGCTCAAACAGAACAAATAATCGACTCCAAAACATAACACAAATAGAACCATCAGTAATACAAAATTACTGGGGGCTAAAACAGATTGACAAAGAGGACCGAACAATTAACTACATGTGGTGAACCACTGCAGAAGCTGAGGGTGAGGTAGGTATTACTGATCGTTCCAATGCGATACTTCTGTGGTGGTTATTATCTTATTGTTTTATGTCGTGGTGTTTAATTTGTGTGTGTGTTGTTGGTGCCTTATATATGTCATCATATTTAAGTTAAGTCTAGGTAACTGAGTGGCCACCTATTGGGACATAGCTGCTCATTCGACTTACGATATGTTTTCATGGTATAAGTACCTGTTTGTTAATTTAGTTCTTTTTTCACCTCGGTTTTTTTTTTTTTTTTTTTTTTTTTTTTTTTTTTTTTTTTTTTAAGTGGGAATCTATTTCTGATTGCGCCTTTTCCAGATATTTGCCTACTTGTACCTTTTTACAGGGCCCTATTCTCACCCTCATCTTCCGCAATGGTTCATAGCATTTAGTTAGATCATCGCAATCGAAATGTCTGCATCCTTTATTATCCCCCGATAGTGTAATCTGGTACCGTGCTTGTGACGTACTGTAAACGGGACATGCATATTTAGCAAACATTCCTCAATGATAATCAACTATATTTGATAGAACGCCATTTATTTAAGGGGAAGACCCAACAGCCGGAGGAGATACTCGACCAAACTCCAAACATGATAAGAGAGCGACACCAGCATTATAAATTACTGAAGAGAAGAATTTTGGAATCGATTTACCAAGAGTGGACTTGTTGAACTGTAACATCGCAATAAAATCTTATTTTATATTGGCTGAGTTCCCGTTGTCAATTTTGCAAGGTCCCTGATTGTTTTCGCATATCACGATATCAATCTTGAGGAAATATGTTAAGATTGAATTTGACAAATTTATGTTTGGAATCACCGATATGTACATGTAAGCTATAAAAGAACCAACACAAAGTGCCTGTATCGTAACAATTCAAATGCTTAATTTCAATGCTTTGAATAACATAACATCTCAGTATTTCAAATGCTGCTTCGAGAGAATGGTATCTCAGTCTCGATCTCATTACAATACTTGGGTGCTGGAAATAGAACGAAGTTAAAATTTTCACTAAGGTAAGAGGAGCATCATTGAAAGTTTTTGATACATGCAAGCGTGATGACACATTGTTACATTGAAACTATGAAGTTATTGTAATGTCCAATGCCACTACAAAATTGTTAGAACAAAACACTAATGTCTAATCAGCTTTCAGCAGGAATCCAATAAACGTACTGTAATTTTTAATGCTACAAGGGTTGCCACAATCTCCTACATCGACAATATCTCCACTGTCTAAGTGGACAACAGTTGAGACTGGACTTTCATAAACCCCACTGGGACAGTCATTCAGAACATTACTGACACCATTCTTCTGAATATAACACCATACATCAACCGCCAATGACCCGGTGAACACATAAACACCAGGATACTCATCAGGAAAACATGTCCGTGCAATGTATACCCCCTTGAACCCGACTTTTATATAGTAAAACTGGGCTTGCAGGGGTATACCTATTTTTCTTATTTTTGCTCCAAAACATAGATTGTGGGTACTCGAGGCGAGGGCGAGGCGGTTCTAACGAGTACCCACAATCTATGTTTTGAGCAAAAATAAGAAAAATATCAATTTTTTCAGCTGAAAATTTTCAATTTTTAAAGCTAAAAAAATCTCTGTTTATTGCTTGTGCATGTTTCCGTAATGGACAGGTAAATCTGCCGGTAGTGGTACTCTAGTGGCCTCATAGGTTAAGTCTGGTCGCGGAGAACACGAGAAGTTCAGTCGATTTGTCGTAAGTTGGGGTATAGCTAAAAATAGCAAACGCTGACGTTGGAGTCGAATCTGAAGCAACATAATAGAACAGATAAGAAAATAAAAAAAGAAGAAATAAGAAATAGATTATTTCTCAGTCAGATATTACTTGGCAATTTGAAGCATTTACATATAACAATGACAAAATTACATTGTATTTATACTACTCAAACTTCGTCGATACTTTTATGTCTAAAAACACTTTTGGGAAATTCAGAAATCTGTAAATTTTTTACCCAAAAGTTTTTTTTCGCTTAAACTGTTCTCCTTTAGGCTGCAAACTTGAAACAGAAAAGAGATTTGAGCACAGTGTTTCGGCGTTTTAAAACATGTAATGTTATTGGACTAAACGTTTTCTTCATGGCAATTTGCATTTTGTGATTAAAATATTTTGTGCCAACCAGAGAGCGTGTTCAACAATGATTTCAGTTTCATACGCATTTTAAGCGAAAAACAGATTTCTAAAATTTTCCCATAGTGCATTTTAGACATAATCATATTGACAGTTCGGTTATCAAAACAGTTTTGCAATTGAATGAGCCAGTAAAAGGGGATGAATTAGAAATCTTGATAGTGTAGGCAACAGTCAACTTCAATTTCCTGAAAGTCTGCGAGAAACGCTATAAGGCAACGCGAAAAAGATGGAATGTGCACAGTGATGGTTCTGCTGCATTTATATTGCAACATGTAAAATTACCAGTATGTTCTGTGAACAAACGTAAAGTTTATGATCCATATCGAAGATTGAGTAAAACATGTATATGTTACAGCCAATATGTGAAATCAGCCTTATCATGAAATGCCTAAAAATTTTAGCCTTTTCGTGAAATGACTAATTCACTCAGCCATTTCATGAAACGGCTAAATATTTCAGCCTTTTCATGAAATGACTAAAAAATTGCTCTAGTCATTTCACGAAATGGCTAAACTAAGAAGGGAACCTTTAAACCAAGACAAAGACTGAAGTTAAAAGCTCTGATCATTGGTTAAACATGATAAAGCACATAATGTAAGCACATCAAATGATCAATTGTATGTGTCATGAGTAATCCAGTTAATATATTGAGATTTTCAATTTCTTACTGGCACAATATATTGAGATTTTCAATTTCTTACTGGCACAATTTCGTTTCATTTTTCCAATTGTCTTGGGAAAATTCCAAGTTATTGAATCACACAATATAAGATACTAAGCATTTACTTGTAAAATAGTAAAACATCAGCAACATGCCATTAGTTACGCGTATCAATAGTATAATTTTTCAATACCATACGTATAATGTTCAGTTTAATTCACATTCATGTACATTGTCTGCTTGACTGTTATGGCATCTGCTATTATACATTTTACCAGCCTTTAAACACTTACATCTGTTGGTTTGACATTGTTTTTTTTACCATTTCCACAATCACATCGAAACAAACCTTGACCACCTGAAGTTGTTGCTTTCACAGCTGGGTGACGTGTCACTGTACAAACCGTGTGTTAACATCACGATTAGTCTGGAGCTTTTGTGGACCTAAATCAAATTGAATCCTTGCATATTTAGAATAGACAGCAATAGTGTGCATATTATGTTCATCACAAACCAGAATTACACCAAGAATGTTTCATGGGTCACCTCTACCTCTGTCAACCAGAGGTATAGGAATAGCAACATTCTCTCCCATTTCAAATCAAAGGGTAGTCGAGTAGGATTTATCACACATTTTAATTAGCTTGCAAACTGCTTTAATTAGCCTTTTTTTGACTATGATCAAAGGAATGGTTTAAACTTCTTTGTTTTCTTATTGTGTTTAACTTATAATCGTAATCATACCAATTACATGTATACTTATCTTTAACTTTATTATTATCATTATTATTATTATTATTAATATTATTATTATTTAGGCCTACAATAATATTCTTTTAAAAGTAAAAATGGAAGATATATGTACGATCACATTCATTTTTGTGGTTTAATCAAATGAATTATTCCAGTTATGATATCAAAGGCATTAATTAAACTCAAGGACTTATTACATAGATTGGCTGAAACTGAACCAGTCAATCTGTGTAACAATGACATTGATATTTTAGTCATTTCATGAAAAGGCTGAAATATTTAGCCTTTTCATGAAATGGCTGAGTGAATTAGTCATTTCACGAAAAGGCTAAAATTTTTAGTCATTTCATGAAAAGGCTGATTTTACAGATTGGCTGTAACATATATATCGACACAGGAACATCATGAAAACATTTAGAATCCGTGTGATGAAAACCTCAATCGATGTAGAAAAAATGTGGTTTTGAGGGGCATACTTTTTATTCTCATGTCTTGAAAAATAGGACAATGTCGTTTCAACACAATTTATCAAAACAAAGCCGTGAAAAATATTACTTAAATATGTATGCGTGTTTTCTTAACTCATTTCAGCCTGGCGCCCCTTTTGTTGGGACAAAGGCAAACAGTATAGCCCCAGATGAGACGCCGCAGAACGCGGCGTCCAATCTGGGGCTATTCTGTTTGCTTACAGGAATTTCATCGAAAAATGGAATCAATTTTAAAATCACACTTGAAATGAAAGTGCACTCGTCCAAATGATAACAATGGGAAAGATGGGTTAAAATACGCCTAAATAGAATAATTGAAAAATACAACTATACCTGTCAAACTTGTAAAGGTAGTGGAATGGTTCTGTAGAAGCAGACCATAGCTATATGTCTCGTTCTCAAGATCCTATATTCTATCATCTTGGATGTTGTTCAGGTCTTCGCACAAAGATTGTCTACTTTCTATAGGTCCTTTGTATAAAAATCAAACATTGTGAATTTTACTACGAGTAGATGAATGAAGAGCCGCTAAAACACAGAAACTATATCGGTTGCACAATTATATGTATAATAATTAAGTTCACCATCATTTTGTCTGCATGATAGACCATTTCATCCAATATCATTAAGGAGAGTACAAGTAAACAATGATCAGGAAATAGCACAACCATAACGAAATTCCCACTCCAAAAACGAGTTGCGAAAAGAACTTTAAATTAATACAAAGTTATTTATATTGAGAAAATATAATACAGTTTTACTTGCCCCACAGTATCAATTTGATAAACTAAATCTGGAATTTGTACAAAATATAACCTTTGTTTGAATGTTTATTTATTTATTGATATAGGCCAGCTTAGTTGTTTTAGAAATTAAAAAGGTTTCATACCAGTATTTGGGACCAAGTTATACAGAAAAAATGTTGGAATTCCGATGGGTACAAAATGTGCACCTGTCGTAGCTAATTTATTTTTATAATGCTACGAAAGAGATTTCATGGATTCTCTTAACCATGATAATCAAGCTGATGTTATCGAGGCGTTTAATTCGACTTCTAGGTACCTCGATGACCTTTTAAACATTGACAACTCTTATTATGAAGGTATGGTCAATCAAATTTATCCACATGAACTACAGTTGAACATTTGCCAATATATCAGATACCGAATCCCACGTTTTAGATTTACATCTTTCTGTCGCAAATGGAGTTATTTATTCTAAACTTTATGATTAGCGCGATGACTTTGATTTTGATGTAGTAAATGTTCCGTTTCTGGATGAATACGTTTCTCGTCGTGCTTCTTATGGTGTATACATTTTGCAACTTATTAGGCTGTCTAGAGTCAGCAATCATGAAACAAACTTAAACGCTCGAAATATATGTTTAACAGCCAAACTTCTCCAACAGGGCTATCGGTTTCATAAACTTCGGAAAACATTTTTTTTAATTTTATCGTAGACATTATGAATTGATTTCTAAATATAATGTTGGGTTAAAGACTTTCGGAATCAGAATTTTATGGTGACTTGGTTTACAAATTTAAAAAACTGATAGGAAACTTAGGAAGGATTTTTCTTTTAAGTTCAGAAAAAATCATTACACGTTACAGGTGTATAGGTTATAACTTGAATGTTATGCGACAGTCTGCATGCTTAGTTTTTATCCCAGTCAATGTTGATAACTGTGCTGCCTTCTTTATTTGCATGCCGGTGGGTCGTGCGTCAGACTCTATGATGGTCCAGACGTAAAGCTATTCATTTTAGTTGGTTGGGTCCGGAGCTTCTTGTCTGTTGCTTGGCCCACCGGGGTCCAACTAGTGTCTTTCTTTTGCTCCGGATTTAGTAAGTTATTCGGCGCCCATTATAGGGCAGCTTAATCAATCTGTGAGTCCTGGTTTTTGATTCATTATGTTGTTTAATATCATGTTTGATTTGTTTGTCCATGATGATACATTGACTAGCTAGAGATTCACCACGAGGACCGAAGAACTTACTAAATGTTATGAACCACTGCAGAAGCTGAGGGTAAAGTTATCGGTTTAAGTTCGCCAGTAATTTTGTGTTACTGATCGTTCCAATGCGATATTTCTGTGGTGGTTCTTTTTGTTTTAGGTCTTGGTTTTTATTTTTTGTACTGTTGGCGCCTTATGTATGTTTTCATATTTCTAATGAAGTTTAGGTAACTGAGTGGCCACCTATTGGGAAAATAGCTGCTCATTCGGCTTACGGTATGTTTTCATGGTATAGTACCTGATTGTTAAATAAGGTTTTTCCCACCTCGGTTTTTTGGAGTGGGAATCTTTTTCTGATTGCGCCTTTTCCTGATATTTGCCTACTTGTACCTTTTTGCTTGTGTTGCTTACTGTACCTATCTCAATTTTAAATTATTTCAGTATGTGATTACAGTTTTGATTACTTTTTGTTCTTGTTTGAAACTGCTTAAAAACGTTCTGTATAACAAAAGTATGAATGATATTATAAGTAAGAATAGCGGGAACTGGAATGGATGCAATAAAATTTTAAGTCCCAAGATAGACACCAGCTTGGAAAGAAAATACATAAAACACAACAAAACATTTTTTCCGACAACACACTCAAAAAGCAGAATGACTAGCTCTTTCCCAACAAGGTAGTCATCTGGCTAAGTTTCAACAGGAACAAAAGGCAACGAACACGACAGAGAGGCAGGCGCAATAAACAATAGTATAATAAAGATAACCCATTTTTCCTATGACATCTGTTATTGTTTTTATTGGGGATAAATATGATAAAGATAAACCATTTTTCCTGGGACGCAACTTATCGTTTTTCTGGGGACAACCCCGAAAACTATTTTTCCTGGGGACATCCTCGAATTCATAAAGAAAGAAATTTAAATAAAAACAAAAATAGTGTTAAACTGGCGAACACATGTACATGTGCGTTCAGTTATTAATATACCCCTTCGATATTCAGAAATAAATTGACAACTTGTCTTTTTTTATCAATCGTCACTGGCAAGAAATGGACAACTGGACAATTTTGTTTATATAATGTGTTAGGTATAAATATTTACTCTGTATATAAAACTTCCCGGTCTTATGATATTGTATGCCTAAATTGATATCATAACATATGGAACCAAATTTTTAAGCACAATTTCGCTGATATTCGAGTTACAAAGATTCCACAAGGAATCATGGTTAATGGATTGTAATTTTATCAGTAATTTATGATAGCAGAACCAGTTTTGTACTACGGTTAAAAATATTGTGTCTTTCTGAGCACTATTTACAATGGTACACCCTGATTTTCATTCATTGTACATTTTAGAATTTCATGGTAAAGCGGTTGTTACAATATAAAAATAAGCATGTCAGTGTTATTTTGCAAGAAAGCTAAAATTCTACCAGGACGGTTTTACAACAAAAGTTGCAAGTGTGTTCCTTCATGAGATAAGCATGTCTTACAGCACGGTGGAGTCACCCATGGCTTTGTATTCTGCCAGAACATGGGTTGACATTTCATCATACAGTTTCATGATTTGTTTTTCCGCACCGAATACAATAATGGGCTAATCTGATTGTTCGGCAATGACTCACATCTCCCCTTTGTGATATTCCAAACCTCTTCTATAGTGTTAAAGTAATTAAAATTAACATGCCAATAAAGAATCCGTATTTATTCAAGGCAATGTTCTTTGTATTTATCCCAAATCCGAAAAACACATTATTGATATTAAAGGAATGTTTGTCTTTGAATGTCCTTTTGATTCCTTGACTTAAAGTCTATAAAAAAGTGGTTCCTTATGGTATGTAATCAGTACAGGCATACAAAATCACAAGGTCTGGAAGTTTTATATACAGAGTAAATAATTATACTCATACCTAACAGATTATATAAACAAATTTATCCAGATGTCCATTTCTTGCCAGTGACGATTGTTCAAAAACCAGAAAAGTTGTCAATTTATTTCTGAATATCGCAGGGGTATATCAATAACTGAATGCACCTGTATATGTAATTAAAATAAAATACCAACTACATACCCCAGAAATACAGCGATTATCATTATCATTAATAAAACCATTTTTACTAGGACAGCGAAATTGCCATTAGTACAGCGAAAATGTATTAGTGATTATTTAAAACGGATTAGAAAAAAAAAAAATAAACAAATATCTCAACTGGCTAACACATTTATTACAAAATATTGCTGCAAATTAAGCCAAAACCTCGACCCAAAGATACTAGGCGGGAAGGAGAGCATTTCCACTGGTTCTTCAAGATGTTCATTCACGAAACTAAACATGAGCCCAACAAGAAAAGCAGCATGTCGACCATAATAAGTAAAAAAAAAAACCCGACGAGCACAACAGACAGACAAACGGACACAACACGCAGCATGAATATAAATTTTAACACAATCGCCATGGAACGGTCAGTAACGAATTACTAGGGGGCTTAAATCGATTTTACACAGCTCTAATCCTCGCCCTTTGTCTGTTGATATTTATATCTCAAAAACAATGTTCTGTCAATTTGAAATTACATTCTAATGTATATTTTACCTCTATCCTTTCAACTGTCTCATTGTAGTCCTTTATCGTATTTTGATTGCTGTAAGGTTTGACTCAATTTCAATGTTAGCCTCACGTTGGTCTTCTGAAAATTCCATAAGTGAAGTAACGGTATTTCCTAATAAACTGATTTTGTGATTGTTATCTTCGACGTCAGATTGTGTTCTGTTTGCATCCGATTCAAGATGGATAACTGTGGCTTCAAGGTCTGCGGTAAACACTTGGTGGTTATCTACTGATGCTTCAATACTGATAATTCTTAGCATTTCTCTGTCGTTGAATTGATCTGATTGTAGTTCAGCTATAGAGGTATTATTAATCACCAGATTTGTCTCTAGTTTTACCAATCGTTCGTGATGAATTCGATTTACCGTCTCTTCGATCGTATGTGTAGTATCATTGTATTGCATATCTGCGTCTTGAAGCTGCTTCATTGTTTCATCCAGATCTAAAACCTCTTTTTTGTTGATTTATATAACTCCAGTGTTCATTATTGTCTGACTCAAGTTCAGTTAGTCTAGCCGTAATATTGTCTAAACCCTCTTGAGTCAACTCACTTTGTTTATCGAGATCCGTTTCAATAATCAGGAAAACATGTCCGTGAAATGTATACCCCCTTATACCACACTTTTATATAGTAAAACTGGGGTATGCAGGGGTATACCTATTCTTCTTATTTTTGCTCCAAAACATAGATTGTGGGTACTCGTTAGAACCGCCTCGAGGCGGTTCTAACGCGTACCCACAATATATCTTTCGAGCAAAAATAAGAAAAATATCTTTTTTTTTTCAGCTAAAATTTTCCAGTTTTTAAAGCTCAAAAAATATCTGTTTATTGCACGGGCAAGTTTTCGTTTCAATAATCGTGACAGTTTCATTTAGCGATTCGAAATCGACCAGAATTGATGCACTTGTCTCATTAGATGTTCCCAGATTATCACTTGTATTTGACATATCTGTCTGATTTGCAATAGTTGTCTCAATTCTGTCAACTCTTTCCGAGTATTCAAGGAAATCTTCTTTGTGTTGTGTCAAACTGGCTTCCAGCGTATCAGTTCGCGTCTTGAGCTCTAGCAGTTGGTCCGCATCGGTTTGTGTCACCCCTAGAAGTTATGAATCACACCAACAATGCAAACGCACAATAAACTTTCCATAGTGTTAATGTGCAGTTAGAATTTGCTAGATTTGCTTGATGCTATGATCATATTATGCTAGCGAATTTGATGTGCTGTCCAAGATTATATGTTTTTCGTCGTCTATTGACAAATAAAAAGTCTCCCAGTACACCATCGATAGTGCAGTTTATATTTTCCTTTTGGTCCTTTGAGGTCAGCAAAGGTATTCTGAGATAATCAGAAACTTGTCGGTTAGTATTCATGCTCTAACCAACGTTTAATGTATTTAGCCCCATTTGGATAATACTTGTCGTTGTGGAATACCCTCTTGAAAAATGCAAATTTACAATTATTCTCTTTGGTTCCATGTTGGCAAACCTAAAGGGTCACTGATGAAGCTAGAGTATCCGAAACCGCGGTAAGACCCATCGCTTTTTCATTTATATGTTCACTGCTCTTTATGGATCTCGGTTTTGATTTTTATTCACTGTTGTGCTAGCTCTTACAGCGACATGGTTTGAGTGGTCGCTTATCCTACCGGAGATCCTGGTATGATCCCAGAACAGGGCATGGGGTTTTTCTCCTTATAAATTACTTCACATAACATTCTGCTCTGAAAAACCTTGAAACTCGAGTTAATAGTTGAAATGTGTAACCATCAGGAATACATATCCATGTAATGTATACCACTTAACCCCATTTTTATGTAGAAAAACAGGGATATGCAGGGGTATACCTAAGTACTATTCTTATTTTTGCTCCGACACATAGATTGTGGGTACTCGTTCTAACGTGTACCCTCAATCTATGTTCTTAGCACAAAATAAGAAAAAAATATTTAAATTTTCTAGAGACAATTGTCATTTGTTTTACAATTGAAGAAAAATCTATATATAACCTGTTTTCGTAATGATTTTAAAAATGAACCATACTGAAAAAGTTGTATTCATGTACTATACTGACGGAATTTAAATTCGCAACACTTTACGTTGGTTATAATTTGCTTAAAATGGATTTAATAATGTTAAACTGAAGCAAAAAATAACATAATATCGTGAATTTAACCACCATACACAGTATTTATCCATAAAAATGTGTTCGCTGAATTCTATCTTCAGCGTCATCGGGACGTGACCTTTTCTAAAGAAAATCTAATAGTGGCTACAAGAAAGGGATTTTGTGAAAGCAAACCATCTCTGGCGATTGCTAACAACCTAAATTAAAAGAAAAAGCAAAATAAACGTTGGCGCTTTCTTTCAATGTCGTTTAAGGCGGTAGCACAGCATTCGATTACAGCGTCAAAACTTGTAAGAATATTATGTTAAATCCATGCCTTTATATTGTGTTTAAAAAGTTTGCATTTGTTTCAGTTTTACCCGCAAAAAGTAAAGTTATCTTCAAAAACGTTAAACTACGTAATTACCATGTTTTAATGGAAATCAGTGAGGACGCAGCCAGCGTGCATGCGGTGATTGTATTTTATTTTGAAACCTTACTCGACGCAAAATAATCCGAAACAAAATGGCGACCACTTTTTGGTCGAAATTTCGATCAAAATGACACGCTTATTGCTGTGCTTAAAACAATAGCGGCTATACGGTACAGCTAGATCCGCCTTGTCCAGGATTTCATGTTACCGTGTAACACTGAGACGCCACATGACAAACTTTTTTCAACGAAAACGTCACAAAACAATATTGCCTGTCACAGCTTTCCCCTGAATTTCCCATTTCAGAGGGTGCCATTTATTTTAGAACAAAAAATTGTTCACACTCGGATCTTGTATTTGACCGTACGTAAGTCATCTAGATAGATTTGACCGTGTTGAGGCTAATTCTGTGTATTGGAGAAGATCGTTTTACGTCACACCACATGTGTAAAGTCGGCGGTCGTTTTTGAAGTATTTCTGTGGTGTAAACAGTCACATCATGACACGCTCTTCTCTGTAAATCAAAATGTGTGATACTTTAAATGTTGTCAACTTTCTCCATTTTGTGGAAAGGATTTAATTAATCAGTTTGGTGAAATTTCATCACGTAATTCTGGATTTACCAAACCCATCATTCCATGGACATGAGGAGTGGGTGGGGGAAGGTCATGTAATACTCTGAATACTGCTACCTTCTGAGATAATGTATGGGGTGTACACCTGGCAGATTAGACATGTGAGACTCTAGCAATGCTCGTAAGTACCCACAAATATGTTTATAACAGCATAGCTCTATCCACAATCGTGACAATGGTCTCTAAAAGATCTTTGCGGAACCCTAATTGCACCAGTCATTTGTAGCCACTGCCCCCTCCCCCCACCTACGGGGAAAGGTAGGGGAAAGCTGGGCCAAAGTGCAGGGTAGTTACTTTTTGAGTGTCCCCGCAGTGTAGGGGAAATGACGGGGTTGACAATAGGATCCTAACCCCAGGGAGATTTTGTACTGCAAAGGGCAGGGCAAAGAGCAAAGTTTTGACCTCATTGTTTGCCCCCTGGGGGTTGGGCTTATAGCAGGGCACTGAAAGCTTATCCTAATCCCCGCCCTTCACCGTAGGTGGCGGAGCAGTGGCTACAAATGTCTTGTGCGTAAATTGGTGTGAACAGGTGAACCACCGTGAACCACGGCAGAAATGAGAAATTAATAAATCTGGTCTAAGCTTCTCTGTACATTTTAAGGCCGCTTCTGTTGTGGTTCTAGTTCTATGTTTTTGTTGTCTTTGCTTGTGTGTGTGTGTATGTGTGTGTGTGTGTGTGTGTGTGTGTGTGTGTGTGTGTGTTGTTGTTGTTTTATGGCTTTTTTTTAACATATTAACAAGTGTGGTGTATTAATGAAGAAAAGCTGTGTATTAATCATTATCAGTCTATTCTTGTGGGTATGCAGTGTTAGTACTCTGCTGTTACATTAGGAAAACATGCCCTTGTAACATACATTTTCTTATGTTGTTAAGATTGTAAATTTTTAATATTTCATTATTTGTCTTATTTTTGCTCAAAACAGAGATTGTGGGTGCACAAAGAACCACCACGGCGAGGCGGTTCTAACGGGTACCCACAATGGAGCTTTGCTTTGGAGCAAAAATAAGAAAAATACTAGGTATACCCCTGCATACCAAAGTTGTATTACCGTATATAAAAGTGGGGTTTGAAGGGATATACTTTACACAGACATGTTATCCTGATGTCAATGCTGATTTATATTTACTTCTGGAAACAGGAAATATTAGAGAATTTTGGGGAACATCAATTTTCCCTGTCTCTTTGGACAGCATTTGTGGGGTCAATGGCTTCCAACAGGGTTCAAACAAACAGTTTTTGTGGGCTAGGGAAAAATATATGCGTTACCATACGCACCAGTCATTTGTATCCCCAGTCCCTATGTGACCGGGGATAGGGGCACAGCGGGCTTATGTGCCGGGTTATAACCTCCGATGAGTGTCGAAGATATGACAGGATACAGTCACATTTAATTCAGATGAACTAGTAGTTGTATCTTTCGTATTTTACTACTTTTCTAGTCTGGCTTTTATGCCCTGCTTTTTCCTGGCACCATAGTGACTGTGGATACAAATGGCTGGTGAATTACTACATACCATGCAACTTTATTAAACATGATTTAAATTATCTTTCAGAGGTCTGAGGCATGCAAGGAATGTGATGTGATCCCTTGACATGGTCAACAACATGATGTGAATACCCAGGAAAATTCTGCACTGCGAAATAAACAATAGAAACAACTGTTAAAGTAGAAAAAAAGGCTAACATGGCCTTGGAATTTATACCACACTTTTATATATATAGTAAAACTGGAGTGTGCATGGGTGAACCTATTTTTCTTATTTTTGATCCAAATGTTTTTGTCTATGGGTACTTGTTAGACCCACCTCACCAAGACCATTCTGACATGTAGTACCCACAATATAGGTTACAGCAAAAACAACCGGCATCTTTCAATTAAAATCTTCATGGGTGTGTTTTCGTATTGTATCATGGTTTTTAGACTTGAAGTTTTGGATTTTGGAAGAAGAGGAATTGTACTATCCCTGTAGTGGAAACAAAGCTGCACAGCTGATCTGCGCCTTTGTTTTCACCTAGGCTAAAATGGAATCTCTCATGACGCAGCTCATATATGAACTCAGATAAAAAACAAGGCCTGTAAAAAATGGTTTTGTTTGTTTGGGGTAACATCTTGGAAAACTCAAGGTAGGGTTACTATAAAGGTGCATATTTATTTATTAATTTTATTTTATTCTCTTATTATTTTTTCTGTTGAAAGTCATTTATTTACCATAAATACTGTTGTTTTCTTCAATTTCTTAGAAATATTGAGATAAAAAAAATAGGATTCACCAAAAAATCTAGGTAGGGTCAGGTTACCCTAAACACTCCCTTTTTTAGCTCACCTGAGCCGAAGGCTCACAGGTGAGCTTATAGTATACCCATGCTCCGGCGTCCGTCTGTCGTCTGTCCGTCCGTTGTCCGTCGTTCACAATTTCAAAGATCTTCTCCTCTGAAACCGCTTGGCCAATCAAAGCCAAACTTCATATGGAGCATCCTTAGGAAGGGGGAATGAAAGTTTATATAAATGGTCCAGGTCACATGACCAAGATGGCCGCCATGGCTATAAATAGCAAAAACCTTTAAAAATCTTCTCCAGAACCAGTGGGCCGATTTCCACGAAACTTGCCGTATGTAGCATCGGGGATGCGGGCCCATCATAGTTTATATAAATCATGACCCTAGGATGACCTTGACCTATTTTACGGCAAGGTCAACTTAGGTCTCCAAGGCATTTAAATGGGAAAAAATGGTAAAATACTATTTAATGGGTAAAACTTACTGGAAATAGGCAAATGGACAAAAGATTAATGTTAATGGAAAATTTTAGCCCCTGGGGGGTTGTCTGCCCCTGCCCCGGGGCTATATACATGCATATTTTCATAATAATGAAACATCTTCTGTCCTGAAACCACTTGGCCAATCAAAGCCAAACTTCATATGGAGCATCCTTGGGAAGGGGGAAAGAAAGTTTATATAAATAGTCAAGGTCACATGACCAAGATGGCCACCATGGCTATAAATAGAAAAAAAAACCTTTAAAAATCTTCTTCTCCAGAACCAGAAGGCCAGATTTTGAAACTTGGTGTGAAGCATCAGTGACTGGAGCTCTACAAAGTTTATATAAATCATGACCCTGGGATGACCTTGACCTATTTTACAGCAAGGTCAACATAGGTCGCTCATGCATTTGAATGGGGAAAAGTGTTTAAATGTCATTTGTAGGGAAAAACTCGCAGGAAATGGGCAAATGGACTTAAGATTGATGATTCTGAAAAAATTTGGACCCCAGGGGTCTGTCTGCCCCCACCCCGTGGCAATATACATGTATATTACAGTGATATTCAAAGAGCTTCTTCTCTGAAACTGCTTGGCCAATCAAAGCCAAACTTTATGAGGAGCATTGTTAGGAAGTGGGATTGAAAGTATATATAAATGGTCAAGGTCACTAGATGGCTGCCATGGCTATAAATAGCAAAAACCTTAAAAAATCTTTTTCTCCAGAACCAGAAGGCCTATGATTTTGAAACTTGGCATGAAGCATCAGGCAAAGGGACATCTACAAATTTTATATAAATCATGACCCTTGGATGACCTTGACCTATTTTACGGCAAGGTCAACTTAGGTCGCCCATGCATTTGAATGGGGAAAATTGTTAAAATGTCATTTGAAGGGCAAAACTTGCAGTAAATTGGCAAATGGACTGCAGTTTTATGTTTTCAAAAAGAAATTGACTCCAGGGGTTGCTCTGACCCGGCCCTGGGGTTATATACATGTATAGTACCATTCTAGTCAAACAAGTTTATTGGTTTTCAGGTGAGCGTTTACAGGACCATTGGTCCTCTGGTTATTTTAGGCCTAAAGTATACATGCTCACAGCTGACTTGAGAAATAAAAGAAAATGTGTTTTTATTATAACAATGGCCAACTCAGAAATCCAGAAGTCATTTCTTATGAACCAGTTTAAGTATGGAAATCTGAGCTTCGTTGTTGTAGTAATTGACCGATATTTAACATGGGCGTAATATTCAGAGGGGGGACAGGGGGTCCGGACGGCCCCTAGAATTGCCAGATTATTAGTTTTGCCATGTTGAAATTTTCCGTCAGACCCCATCTGGGAATTTTGACCCCCCTGAGAAAATTTTCTGGATCTGTGCATGTTTTATGTCAAAACCATTGATCACAGGCAGAGCTACACACAAAGGTTTTCCTTCTGAATCCCTTGTTATAATATGCAATTATTGTATATAATGCTTTGTTTGTCTTGTTATATGTTGTAGGTACAGAATTAAAAATTTAAACCATAGAAGTTTCATGCATATATTAATTTATCAAAGCCACAACCAAGCCAGATTCACACAACACCTTATATAGCCTGGTTTTACAAACAGAGAAGGTTTTTACATACATGAAGTTGAAGAATACGAGGAAATGTTCTGTAAATTTTTGAACCCAGTACTCATTAATTTACAGTTCGATCAGTAGTGTGTACGTCTGAATTAATCTTGAAGCTGTAAAATCGCAAATGAAATACTTTATACATGTGATACTTCCAATGATTTTCTTAAATCTACATTCTATATACATTTTTCAAATGCCTCCATCAAATGAAAGAAAAAATCTCTGATGCATCTTAAACTCATCACATGTATGACTGGTGGCCCCAGGTTATAAAACTTCTTTCATGCTCAACTCAGCTGAGACTAAAATTTATCCTGCTCATAAATGTTAAAATGCCAACAATTGATGGCATCTTAATATTTATTAGCAGAATAAGTAACTAGTTTTTGAGTTTTGAACCTGAATTTTCCCATTTTTTTACCATTTCAACATTTATAAGCAGTTGAAATTTTATGCTCACCTACGCTGAGCTTGAAAAACGTTTTATAGCCTCAGGGCCTGGACTGATCATTTGAGATTCATGACACAGCCTCATATGTTTACTACCAGACTGAAAACAACAAAACTTACTACATGTATTAGAAATGAAACAAGCTTGATTTCTAGAAACACTGGACAATATCAGTCATAATAGTGTGGCAATTACTGAACATATTTACCTCATCTGAGCCTTCAGGCTTACTAGGTGAGCATTCAGCATATCTATGCTCTGGTGTCCCTCAACCATTTCCAAAAATGATAAGTACATAGAGAATCGCAGAGGGGCATAATCACCTTGAGGTCATTGACAACAGACAGTGCCATAAAAGTTGTGGCACTGAGCAACTCACAAGCCATTACACAGTTCCTGAGCCTGAGCATGGAGGTTAAATCAAAACCTCCATGGCCTGAGGCTTGGATTTATATGTTTGCCTAAGGTAATAGTCAGATATATTCATCAACTCAGTACAAAATAAAAAGAAAATGATGATAAATGTGTCAGTCTAACATATTGTCCCCAACATAGGATCTACCGACAATCTCAAGCAGCTTTGCTACCTTTTTCAACATTGATATTTTCCTCAAAGCTTTTACTTGTGTTCTAAAAATAGTATCAAACTGCGACAATTTTCAATTTGGCTTTACTTTTCTCAAATATTTCTCGATAAAATTGAAATCTGAATGAAAGTGACAATGTTTGATACAGCATCGGTTGAAATGAACCGTATTTGACGGATTAATAGCGATTATGCTGACATTTTTTCATAAAAAGTCAACCAATTTGGGCCTAATTTTGGGGCATAAACGCCATTCTCATCGTCAGTACCAATTTTCTTTTTTAGAACAAAAATTTGTTCACACCGATCATATCGTGATTCATAAATCAATATTCTCACAAAAGATTGAATTTTCAGAAAATATGGGTCTCGACACGGGAGAAAATCAAATACTCGTTAAATAAACGATTTAACACGACTGACATTTTTGACAGTTGACTCGCGAAGGAAAATCCCCTGAATCAATGCGCCGACAAACTGTCATGACAACGAAGCAGCTTCATAGGGCGGATATAGCATTGCTTAAAAAGGACTGCGAGTTTGATGAAAATCAGTTTCGTCTTTGGTACACACGAATGGAATTATTTAAGGCACTGTCTCTCGCTTCAAAGTGGATGGCTTAATTTTCGAACGTTTTTGGTTGCTACGATTTTGATTATATCATTGCGCCTTGGCTACGCATCCCGACTGAATGAAAGTCAACAAACAGCATTTGATTGGGTTTTTGTGTTTCTCTCAAGAAATCATGTTGTATCTGAAGAATATTTTTCGTTCCCATTTACCTATTATGTGATTTGTTTTTCTTGAATGTTTGGGTAACACTTGAAATTAATACTGTATGACGTTAATTAAGGACACTGCCATTTCGATATTGGTATAAAAGTTAAGCAGACTGATTGTACGTTTTATTTCAACAAATAGTTTTCGGAAAAATCCCGTATTCTGAGAAAGGATCGATAATGCAAGTGTTGCGTTTTTAAAGTCCGTGAATATATTACATGGACATGTTTTCGTAATGATTGTAAAAAGAAATGAGCGAAACCGTTGTATGGCCCATCCATTTTCCTATTAATATGTTCACTGCTCTTAAAGGGTCTCAGTTTTATTTTTATTTGATGTTGATTTTGCTTTTGTATTATTTTTTTTTTTATCTGGCGTGACATATCTCAAATATTTCTTTCAAAAAAATCAAAAGATTATTATGTTATAATTTTTAAATATCTTCAATTTTCTGTACATTGCACGGACAGGTTTTCATAATCATACATGTTCACTGACGATTACACCAAGGGTAGGTACAGCGACTACGCTGAGTATTACGTGACCTACAAGCAGTAGGAAAGAGCCAGTTATCTTGGTATTAATGCATACTTCAATGAGGGTGAGATTAGGCGCCTGTAAAACGATTTTGTTATATTACTGATCGTTCCAAGGCAATATTTCTGTTGTGGTTCCAGTTGTTTTATGTTTTGGAGTCGATTTTTTGTGTTGTTTGAACCTTATGTATGTTTTCATATTTTAATTAATATTCTGGGTAACTGAGTGGCCGCCTATTGGAAAATAGCTGCTCATTTGGCTTACAATATGTTTTCAAAGTATAAGTACCAAATCGTCAATTTAGTTTTTCCCACCTCGAGTTTTGGAGTGGGAATTGTTTTTTGATTGCGCCTTTTCCTGATCTTGCTGTTCAAGACTTTTTGGAAAACTATAAAGTGATAGTCCCTTTAAATTACCACCGGTATATGAATATAATGTCGATACCATCTGAGAGAATTGAAGCTATAAAATTTGTCGTTGTACAGCATTTAGTAGAGGCTTAACTTATGTTATATATACATATTATGTTCTTTTGTTATGTTGCTTATGTTCTGTTGCTTCAGTGAATCTATTTCTTTCTTCTTCTGTAATAAAATTAGTATGCATCATATCACCATGATAACATATGTCAGTGAAATGTTTACAATTGAAAGTTTACATGTACATATGTACATATTTCGGAATAAAAGTAGTTCGAAAATTTTGAAAGTTTAATTTTGTGCTTATGGGACTATTAGATCATAGCTGGCTTGGCTTCCATGACCTTTCGTCCAAAAAACATTTGAAAAATTCGTCGAATAGACAGTTAACAGAATACTCATTTAAGCCTGGCGTCCCTTTTATGGGACATAGGCAAACAGAATAGCCCCAGAAGTGTCGCCGCAGAACGCGGCGTCCCATCTGGTGCTATTCTGTTTGCTTAGAGAATTTCCATCGAAAAATTGAATAAAATTTAAAAATCACTCCTAACACACCTAAAAATGAAAGTGGACTCTTCCAAATGATAATGATGAGAAATTCCATTCGTCAAATATGGTTTAAATAACGCTATTCCTGGCCACGAGGTTATAAAACTTTTTTCATGCTCAGCTCAGCTGAGACTAAAATTTATCCTGCTCATAAATGTTAAAATGCCAACAATTGTTGGCATTTTAACATTTATTAGCAGGATAAATTATTAGTTTTTGAGTTTTGAACCTGAATTTTCCACTAATTTTGATTATTTCAACATTTATGAGCAGTTGAAATTTCATGCTCAGCTGAGCTGAGATTGAAAAAAAGTTTTATAACCTCGGGACCAGGTCTCTAACTATATGCAAAACATATAGAACCCAGGGGTAAATAACTGTTATCTGCCCAAAGACAACTGAGCCTGTGCGTGAGAAAACCAACAATTTGGGGTTCTGACCAGGTATGACACAAACCGGGCTGTACAACCACAGAAGATGGTTAGAGGCTGGAAATTTTGAATTAAAGTAGAAGAGGAATTGTACTATCTGAGTAGCGAAATCAAAGGCGCTGATCAGCTTCGCGGTTACCGCGAAGCTGATCTGCGTCTTTGTTTTCGCATATGTAGATTGTTGTTTTTCTCACGCACAGGCTCAACTTATGTTGTTATACAATCCAAATATACCCCTATTCACCACTTTATAAGGTAAAACTGTGGTGGACAGGGGTATACATTACTTCTTATTTTTGATCCAAAACACAGATTCGTTAGAATCGCCTGTTTACTGTGTACCCACAATCTATGTTTCGAGTAAACATACTTAACATTTCGAAAGATTGAAATGCTTTTTTTTACATCTCTTACATTTTCTGTACATTGCATGGGCAGGTTTTCATATTGACGATTACACCAAGGGTAGTTACAGCGACTACGCTGAGTATTACGTGACCTACAAACAGTCCCATCAGAAGCTTGACCAAACGCCTTACAGCTTCAAATTGATCATCTAGCTTTATTTGTTCTATGCTGTGGGTTTAACAATAATTAAAACAATATAGGGATCAAACATTATTTTCCATTCATTAACATTCAATGAATAGCAAATTTTAATGAATTACAAATTCATGTTTGATCGCTATTATTGCATAAATTCTGCAGAAACGAAAGAAATAATGGTGTACTATATTTCACAGCCTCGTCATATTTTCATACGCGTAAAAGCTTTCGTTTTTATGCTCGTTCCGGAAGTACTTCAGTTTCTCAGTATTAGCACATCCTTTGAGTGGCGCCCGTTTATGAGCATAAGTAAAAAGGTAAAAGTAAATGGGGAAATCAGAGAGAAATTTCCACTCCACAAACCAAGGGGTGGGTAGGAAATCAATATGACATTTAGGTACTTATACCAAGAAAACATACCGTAGGCCGAGTAAGCAGCTGTTCTCCAAAAGGCGGCTACTCAGTCACCCGAACTTACACGTAACTTGAAAATATGAAAACGAACATAAGGCTCAAAGAACACAACCATTCGACTCCAAAACGCAAATCAATAAGAACCACAACAAAAGTATCGCCATGGAGTGATCAGTAATATAAAATACTGGGGGATGAAATTACTGGGGGTGTGGGGGCTTATACCGGTCGATTATCTACCTACGTTCATTTTTGATAATACTAACATTAGCTATGTTGATATTCATAAACATTTAGGTGTTACTTTTTCTTGTAATGGGCAATGGAAGACTCATACTGATAACATACTCAAATCTGCATATAAGACATAAGGTATCATGAGAAAACTAAAGTACATATTCAGCCGCCAAGCACTTAATCAAATGTATATATCCTACATAAGGCCTACGACAGAATACTCATCAAAAGTCTGGAATGGCTGCTCAGACCAAGATAAAACTGCACTGGAAAGACTTCAAAACGAAGCCGCACGTATAGTTACGGGCGTCTCTTGAAAATTCGTATACGGAATGTGGATGACTCGCTTGCAAAAAGAAGAGTTTTTTTTTCTTCAAAAATGTGTTTTATGTATAAATGTTTTAATAATCTTGTTCCAGACTTTATATCTGATATTATCCCACCATTTGTCCGTGAGGTATCCAATTATCCATTACGTAATCGTGATAATCTTACAAATATATACACACGTGTACAGAAATTTCTAACAGATCGTGTGTCCCTTCGTCTGTGTCTTACTGAAATGAACTGCAGTCTGATTTAAGAGAAGCAGATACTTTCTTGACATTTCGGCATAAATTCAAGGAAAACATACTTGGTGACATTAAAATACCTTCTTTTTATCTGAAAGGCAATAGAAAATCTTATCTTATCTTATCTTATCTTATCTTATCTTATCTTATCTTATCTTATCTTATCTATCTATCTATCTATCTATCTATCTATCTATCTATCTATCTATCTATCTATCTTGTCTGTCTGTCTGTCTGTCTGTCTGTCTGTCTGTCTGTCTGTTTTTATTTGTTATTTACGATTTACAATATATTTGTTGTATTTGTAAATATGTTTGCCATGCTGCATTATTATCATGTTGTAGGGGGGCGGGCTGAACCTAATGTTGATAGAACTTGTAGCCCAACCCCATTGTACATAAAAAAGGCAATAAAATGTCTAAACGAAACTAAACTATACCGGTTAAAGCCATTTATTATATGGCAAGTGATGAAATATAGAGAAATATGTATCAAATATAACCAATATTTGAAAAAGTTATATTTTCACATGTGAAAATATAAAAAAGTTATATTTTCACATGTGAAAATATAAGATTTGGGAATACGCAAATTACGATTCCACCGTTTAATTTCTAATTTATACATAACTAAATTTTATAATCTATGCTATTGTTGACGCAATGAACGTTCACACACAATAGCGACGTAATGACGTGACGTAATGACGTCATTTAGGATTTTGACGTCATATGCTTTAGCGCGCAACGTTACAATGACTACATGCAATATAATAAAAAGAAAATTCAAGTTTTTGTCGTGAATATGACTTTTATTTCATCTCGTGAAGTGAAAAATTATATATTTCATTCGTGCCTTCGGCACTCATGAAATATAAAACTTTTTCACTTCACTCAATGAAATAAAATTCATATTCACTCCAAAAACTTGAATATCCTCTATGTATTAACAGCACGTGCGCGCGTGAATTCCAATATTAATGTATGGCTTCCTCTTTATTAATAAACGGCTATTAATATCGTTGACACGGGTATTTATGCAATAATACTAAGTAAGTTATCCTAGACAATAATTGCTTGTTCTTGCCATCTAGCTCTGCACGTATGATGTTAAAAGTTTGGTGATTTGCTGTACATGTACAATGCGTGGACTTTCCCGAAATCTTAAATTGTGCCTGCCTCTCTCTCTTGTGCTCATTGCCTTTAGTTTCGATAGAAACATAGCCGAATGGCTACCTTGTTGGGAAAGAGCTAGTCATTCTGCTCTTCGAAAAAAAGTTGTCGGAAAAATGTTTTGTTATGTTTTATGTATTTTCTTTCCCACCTGGTGTCTATGTTGGAGCTTTAAATTTAATTGCATCGATTGCTGGTTCCTCTTTAAGAATTCTTAATTCACCTCACATTTATCCTTGGTAGACTACTATCAACTGTGAATGCCCTGTTAACCTAGGACGTGTATTATGATCTCACCCTTCTCAGTAGCAAACTATTGCAAGCATTGTTTGTGTGATAACTACTTGAACATTCATAAACTCTTGAACATTAAGAAAAAGAAAATTTCAACGAAACAGTCCGCAAACGCATTATTTGATATGTGTCTGGCTCTGGTGAAAATATTGTCAAGTTTAAAAGGAATTTGAGTACATTGTTTGCCTTTATGTACATACACTCCATTTCCTGATCCTTGCTTAACTTTTAGGTGTTTATTATCTATATACATGTATGTATGATTATCTTCAAATTTTTGAGGAAATAAAGTCGTCATCATCATCATCATCATCATCATCATCATCATCATCATCATCATCATCATCATCATCATCATTTTTGTTACTATTATTATTATTATTATTATTATTATTATTATATAATTGCACTTGCTTTAGATGCTAGGCTGTGTTGTTTAACGCATCGTTCAGGAACCAGCAGATGATACACAAAAATTGGTCTTTGATTAATATAATAAATACATACTTGATTAAATACTTGATTTAATGTTTGATTAAGAAACTTACCCAATACTAACATAGTAGATGACAAAATAAAAAACAAACAAACCGATCATTAACCTAAAATTATTATTAAGTTACATTCTTTGAGCATGTGGTTTTATTCCATCGAATACGTTTATTTGTTTCAACTATTATAGCAACGTCTCTAAGGATACACATGGCAAAATATTAGTATTACATTGGACGATTTCACGAACTTTACGCTTGGATGAAAATATCATATCAATTTCCAATGGGTCTAGCTATGAAAATCGGATTTTCTGTCTTCCACGTGTCGTTTGCATCATTGCCAAATATATCTAAACAAATTATATTGAATTTATAATGGAACTTTTAAATCATTACGAAAACTTGTCCATGCAATAAACAGGGAATTTTTCCAGTTGTAAAATTTGAAAATTTCATTAGAAAAAAATGAATATTTTTTTTTAATTTTTGCTCAAAACATAGAATGTGGGTACACATTAGAACCGCCTCGCGGTGGTTCTAACGAGTACCTACAATCTATGTTTTAGAGCAAAAATAAGAAAAAATAGGTATACCCCTGCAAACCCATTTTAACTATGTTAAAGTGGGGTTTAAGGGGGTATTCATTGCACGGACATGTGTTTCTGGTGTTCACATTTTATCCTCATATTTAATGTATCAGATAAATTCAATAGAATATCGAAACTCAGTCTATTCCAAAACTACATATGAAATGTTCTGATAATGAATAAATACAGAAATAAAGAAATATAACGACAAACCAGTTTGTGCAGGGATTCAAACCATTTTATAGATGCAACGCCCCAACCAATTATCTCAATAATTATAAATCATATATATATATTCCCGTCACCCTATTTTCAATAGTATCTGTGGTCGAAAACCTTAACAATAGTTTATGACATACTAACATGAAAAAAGTACAAATGAAAATAATTAAAAATGGTTAGTATATTCAGTTTAACCTCGATATTCTAGATGATTCAATATAATGGTTCTATAAATCTGTGTTCGTGCCTTGAAAAGTGCCCTTTGACATCATAAACTACGATTATAAGAAACCATGACTGCCCATGTCGACTTGATTATATTTGTTTCATATTTTGATTCACATTTTAGATGTTACGCCTTTTGCATGTATGTGTGTTATCTTTTGTTCTTAAGTTCATGTAACTAAGTGGTCTTCATTACAGAAAGAACTGCTACCTCGCTTTACGGTATGTTCTCTTTGAGTCGGTTGGCCGTGTCCTACCTGGGGTTTTATGGTGGTGCATGCACTTTGCTTCATTGGCATAACCATGACTGTTCCCGCGGAATGTTAAGTCTATGTTACATGTCCCTACTCTCTCGATGATTAATTCCTCATCATTTCATGGCGATATCCTTGTGAATAAGTAGAACATAAAAATGATTTAAAAGTAGTTTAAGTCAAATAAATTGATCAATTATTCTTTAAATATACTATCAGTTCAATGAGGTAAAGGTAGAAAGGTACGAGTAGGCTATGATCAGGAAAAAGCGCAATCAGAAAGAAATTCCTACTCCCAAAACCGAGGTGGGAAAAATCTAAATAATTGACAATTAGGCGCTTATACTATATACCGTAAGTCGAGTGAGCATTTTTTCCAATTAGGCGGCCACTCAGTTACCCGAACTTAACTAAAACTATGAAAACGTACAAAAAGTTCAAACAACACAAAAATTCGACTCCAAAACATAAAACAAATAGAACCCCAACAGAAGTACCGCCTTGGAAGGATCAGCAATACAAAACTAATGGGGGCGGGGGGGGGGGCTTTAACCGGTCTTACAATGCCCTAACCTCATCCAAACCTTCTGCAGTAGTTCACAATATTTAGCTTAGTTGTTATTTCGTTATTTAGTTTCAAAGACAAACAAATAAATAATGATAACCACCATGATGAATCAAAAACGAGGACTCACAGATTCAGTGAGCTGCCCGACGATGGAGATCCTCGGGCACCTCCATCGCGATTGAAATGTACAGTAATCGCTGATGTCTTAAAAGACTATGAACTTGGGCGTACATACTGAGTGAAATAAAAATTAATGCAAGACACTGCAAAGAAATATAATTATTGATAGTTAATTTCTGTTCCGTTATAACAGTCACAACAACTTGATGGACCCAGCCATTTTTCACTATATCAAAACACTTTGGCCGCGCCGGTTTACCTCACGTGATCACGTGATCAAGGTTTGTAAACACTAAAAAACAGGTCCTGCTTGCTTTAGACATTTGAGCCACCTCGTGCAAAAACCAACAATGTGGTTTCCGAACAGGTACGACATAAATCAGGCTGTACAAGCACAGAAGATGGATAGAGTCTGGAAAATTTGGATTTAGAAACTAGAGGAATCGTACTATCCGTGTAGCAAAAACAAAGGCGCTGATCAGCTTCGCATTTACTGCGAATCTGATCTGCGCCTTTGTTTTCGCATATGAAGATTGTTGATTTCTCGTGAGGCGGCTCATTTGTTCCAATGTCATGTGAAGGACATGGGCATGTCTTGTTTACCATAATGGAACTTCGCATTGTCGTAAACATGCATGTTCAAGCAGCCCGAATAGCAGACGCATATCAAAGAAATCGCCAAAGAAATCAAAGAAATCGCACTATACTATTACTTGCGTGAACACCGGCCATTTATTGCAGTTGTGTAATCTGTTGAAAGTACAGAACATCAGGACAAATGGCATAATACGAAAGCAAAATTGAAAGCAGGTTTGCTGTCTTTTCCAAACATTTCAGTGATGGTAAAAACCGTTATACTTGATTATTGTACTCCAGTCATCAGAGCCCAATAAATCCCTAGACCCCGATTCCGATAACATTACGAAAACACGCCTAGTACGCAATTTACAGAGATATTTTCAACTGTAAAAATAGAAAATTTCATCACATTTTGTTTTTATATATTTTTCAATTTCTTTTCCCTAAAAACATAGATCGAAGGTACACGTTAGAACCGCCTTGTCGAGGCGAATCGAATGAGCACCCACAATCTATATTTTGGACCAAAAGTACGAAAAACTATACGAACTATACCCTGCATACCACAGTTTTGATATATAAAAGTAGGGTTAAAAGGGGTACATTGTATTCATTGCACGGACATGTTTCTTGGTGTAAATACGAACGATTGAGCCGAAGTTTCGTTTGGACAAAGAGAGCTTGCATTTCGGCGTGATAGGTATAAATTTCAAGGTTTTGTGAAATGATGTTCTGCTTTAAAAGTATCCATGTCACAATATTTAATGTTTGATTAGACACTCTTAAGCCGAAAATACCACTCCTAGACGTTTGTTTTTGGACCCGAATTTCGCCTTATATTTGTTTGATTTCTAGTATAAACACTGGCATTAAATTGAATAAACACATGGCCATTTGTGTGAGTTATACGACACATCAATAATGCGCATGCTGAGCCACACTTTTATTTCCAAATGCTTAACCTGGTGTTAAAGCATTGGTTCATATTAATATTATATTAGATTTGTTCCTGAGAAATATGTCCGAGCACTTGCTTTCTTTTGGAATGTTCGACACACATTTATATATATTATAGTGCACATGCAATATTAATGTACATGAACACTTTTCATCAGGAAAACATGTCCGTGCAATAAGTACCACTCATACTCCACTTTTACATAGTAGAACTGGGGCATGCAGGAGATTACCATTTTTTTTTTCTATGTTTGTTTAAAAACATAGATTGTGGGTACTCATTAGAACCACCTAGGCTATTTTTTCTATTGAACATTTTCACTTTTAACAACTTCGGAAAAATCTGTATATGACATAGAAAATGAAAATAAAACGGAGATCCTTTAAGAGCAGTGTGCGTATTAATGAGAAAAGGGATGGGCCATCCCGCGGTTTCGGCTACTTAAGCTTTGAATTTGGCAAAATGGAGCCAAAGAGAAATACTATAATTTTGCAACTTTCAACAGGATAGTCGAGACAAAGACAAGTAAAGTCCAAACAGGCCAAATATATTAAACGTTGGTTAGAAAATGAATCTAAACCGATAATGAATTTCTGATTTCTCAGAATACCCTCGCTAATCTCAAAGGATCAAAAGGAAAATATAATCTGCACTATAGATAATTTACAGGGAGACTTTTTATGGCCACCACACGACACAACACCAGCTGCAGTAATAGCAAATGAAAATAAATCTGATATCCTTTAAGAGCAGTGAGCGTACATGTATTACCTCTACTTAAGCCTCTTTAGTGACCCTTTGAATTTGGCAAAATGGAGCGAAAGAGAAATACTATAATTTTGTAACTTTCAACAGGATAGTCGAGACAAAGACAACTATTGTCTAAACAGGGCAAATATATATATTAAACGTTGGTTAGAAAATGAATCTAAACCGATAATGAATTTCTGATTTCTCAGAATACACTCTCTAATCTCAAAGGACAAAAAGGAAACTATAATCTGCACTATGGATGATTTACGGGGAGACTTTTTATGGCCACCACACGGCACAACACCAGTTGCAGTAAGAGCAAATAAAAATAAATCTGATGTCCTTTAAGAGCAGTGAGCGTATTAATGAGAAAAGGGATGGACCATACCGCGGTTTCGGCTACTTAAAAGGGTACAAGTAGGCAAAGATCAGGAAAAGGCGCAATCAGAAAGAGATTCCCACTCCAAAATCCGAGGTGGGAAAAACCAAACTAACAATCAGGTACTTATACCATGAAACATATCGTAAGCCGAATGAGCAGCTATTTTCCCAATAGGTGGCCACTCAGTTACCTTAACTTAACTAAAAATATGAAAATATACATAAGGCGCCAACATCACAAAAAATTTAAACACCAAGACATAAAACAAAAAGAACCACCACAGAAGTATCGACTTGGAACGATCAGTAACACAAAGTTACTGGCGGGCTTAAACCGGCTTTACAGGTACGTAACCTCACCCTCAGCTTCTGCAGTGGTTCATAACATTTAGTTAGTTATTCGGTCCTCGTGGTGAATCTCTAACTAGTCAATGAATCATCAAGAACAAACAAATAAATCATGATAAACATCCTGATGAATCAAAAACCAGGACTCACAGATTGAGTAAGCTGCCCGACGATGGAGATGCCTGGGCGCCGAATAACCTACCAACTCCGGAGCAAAAGAAAAACACCAGTTGGACCCCGGTGGGCCAAGCAACAGACAAGAAGCTCCGGCCCCAACTAACTAAAATGAATAGCTTTATGTCGGGGCCATCATAGAGTCTGACGCCCGACCCACCGGCGTGCAATTAAAGAAGGCAGCATAGTTATCAACCATGATTGGGTTAAAAACTAAGCATGCAGACTGTCGCATAACATTCAAGTAATAACCTATACGTCTGTAACGTGTTATGATTTTTCTTAACTGGAAAGAAAAATCATTAATTCCTTTAAGTTTCTTAAGTTTGTAAACCAAGTCACCATAAAATTCAGGTTCCGAAAGGCCCTCACTTAAAAAAGGTACAAGTAGGCAAATACATACTGAACTTCTGTGCACCTAACTTCCATGGGAAATAACACAGAATTTCCGTCAAATAAGCTTAATCCGATTAAAGAAGTTATGTCCCTGTAGACCGTCGAAACGATATACCTGAGTTTCACCGATAATGGGTTACCTGTAGCTAGTGTGAGAGTTTTGTCTGATAATTAATTTACCTGTATTTCCTTACCTGTGCCAAGAAGACGAGAATCTCGCACAGAGCGAGAATCTCGCTTAATGGGTGAGATTTAGTAAGGTTAAGCCCGTTTTCCATGCTGACAGGACTCAATTCGTTTCTTCATACATTCAAAACGTGTAATTTTTGTTTTAAGTAGCATCTAGTAAATGGGCTTTGGATGCACTTGTGGTTGATAATCTTTGTCTCTGTCGTTGTCACAGCATTTGCGTGGCATGATATAGAGACGATATACAACCATGGTGAAAATTATGCCTGCATGGCACAAGATAAAAATATGAAAAATAAGACAATTTTTACTTGTTAATCTAAAAGTACAAGAACGCACTTCCCTATCATTTGACTGAATCGGTATGATACCGAAAAGGATAAGTCGATGCAATTTTATGTGTCATTGATGCCCAGGCCTCAGAGTACATCTAGAGATAAAGCATCATAGGAAACGTATTTGATCTGCTAACGCGGACATCCTTTAATGTTTCGTATATGCTGTGTAAACGTCAGTTTGTGAAAATGAACATTTAAAGTCATCATTACAAAAACTTGCTCTTGCAAAATATGAATTTTTTCAGCTGTAAAAATGAAAATTTCATAAGAAAAAGAATGACATTTTTAATCATTGAGCTCAAAACATTGATTGTTGGTACACGTTAGAACCGCCTCGGCAAGGCGGTTCTAACGAGTACTCACAATCTATGTTTTGAAAAAAGTAACACTATAAAAGTGTGGTTCAAGTGGATATAAATTTCATGGACATGTTTTCCTGATAATTAAAACTGGTGAATTTCTCAAGGTGCAGTCTTCATGGTTTTAATCAATTTAAATGGTCATTTTAAGCTTACTCCTCTTATTCATAAAACACCCGATGTGTTTTTCTAAATGATTATTTTTGTTATGACAAGGATGTCCAAATTAAAAACCTCTGTCCGACAAAAGCCACTGTCTGGCAAAACTGCCCTTTGTTTCCACAGGAAACAGTTACTCGGATCAGCCTAGGCTTCTGGTTGTGCCGTCAATAATATGCATACATTTGATGAATCCGCCCATGTATTTGATTTATACTATCTTTTGCTGAAAATATTATCAAAGTTTCTCTATAGAGAAAATTGTTATTATTAATAATTTTGGCCCGGCATTTAATGTTTTGTCGAATATGTCCGTACTTCAATTTTCCCTTTTAGGTCACGCGTGCCACCTGGCCGCTGTCCCCTCATTTACTTTGCCTTGGGCTACGAAGTTTGTCTACTATCAAAACAATGTTTTATAAACTTGACATCTGTATATATTCGGCTCAGCGCAAGAAAGCCTGTTTTCGGGCCTGGGAACATGTCTGATAATTATAAGTAAACATGTACAACCAGAGTAGTGAGTTTCCATTTTGTTTTTAACGACAAAAGTAACGATGAAGAGATGCTCAGCGTTAATGCTGGTCGGCGGCTGGACTTATTATGCAAGATACAAGATTCCTCAATACTGCTCAGTGAGACAACACCGAATATATGATATTTATCAGAATGCGCGAAAGCTAAACAGCTATGCGTTTGTTGTACATATTTGGTAAAACTAGATTTTGTCAGGATGTTGCAAACTTGCCTACTGCAAACTTGAAATAAAAGCTGATAATAGATATTATAACTTGTTTAAAACAGTAAGCTACTTGAGATTTTTTAAGGGTGACCGATGATCAGTCTGCAGATGTATGGTCTTGTTTTCCTTTTTTAAATTTTAGAATAGGTATAATTCCCCAGATGATTATTTTTTTTTTTTTTTTAATTTGACCTTTTTTATTGGAATATCTCAAATGATTTGTGCTTTATCAAAGACTTCATATACCGCATATAAGAAAGAAAGAAAGAAAGAAAGTACATGTACATGCGACTCGGGTCTACTCATAATTAGAATTGATAAATGCAGAAGTCAATTATGATTTAATTTTTGTCTCGTGGCGAAATGCTTTGAAGATAAAAGAAGAACCACTACCTTTGATTTTTTTCGCAGTTAAGGCACAGTGTCATCATGACTCGAGTGATTACACTAGGTCGGTTTGATGACTTGAATATGTGTGAAATACTTGTAAAACGTTAAATGGATAATTTGTTTTCTTTAATTGGTGGCGGGATTTGAATTTTGTGTTTGATCGTGTACTTTTCTAGTTGGGGATTACGGCATCTCGATAAAATTCTAAACTTCAAATACGTGATAAAAGTTATTTTCATAATAGTAAAATGATAATGATTAATGTAACATGAATGCACATGATTTTTTTAATTATCCATTTTTGACTAAGAAGTACACGTAAGTGTTTTGGACATAATGTCCGGACAAGCAATATTTCATTTCAGAGATAAAGCTTTAACCATTTTGTTACAGAAAAGTATTTTTTGAACCATCGGTTAAACTAAAGCATTTCTTGAACTTCTCGCGTCTTTCATTATCCTGATGCAGCCAATGACGCTTCGATATTACGGCTTCAAAATAAAATAACTATAAACTTCAAATGCATGATCAAATATTAATAACCATAATAATTAAAATGATAATAATAAATGATATCGTATATAATTCTGTACTCCGTAATTGACCGCACATGATTTCTTGAAATATTTAGTTTTTGTAATGTAAGCGTATGAAAGTGCAGACATACAATATTTAATCTCAAAGATACAATTTTGAACATTTTTATAGTAAAGTATTTTGGCCCCTTCGGGTATTAAACTAAAGTATTTTCTTGAATCTCTCACATATTTCCATTACCCGAGGCAACCAATTGCGCTTCGATATAACACAGTTACCTGTAAAATTTATGGTGCGGACTTAGTAAAATTCCAAATAAAAATAATTTCCAAAAAGTGTTGAAACTGGTATTACCCTGTACCAGCGAAGCAAAAAGGACTATTGCTAGAGTCAGTAAACTTATACGTATGTAAAGTATGGAATGTGCAGATAATAAATATAACAGCATCCTAAATTTCCATGAAATATTTTTTTTGTTTAATTAGACGTAGAAATGGTGAAACACGCGTTTTGACCCTTTCTCAATAGTTTGATATAGGGTAACAATATGCCACCTTCCGACGACCCGGGAAGCAAAAAGATCAAACTCAAATAAAATAAAATATATATCATCGGAAAGCTGATAAATTGTAGAATATGGATATAACAGCATCCTGTTTGTAACTTTTTAAATAAAAATGATATAATTGTATAAAAACTGCTTTCCATAGCAATCTAATGTTAATTGGTAACCAAATTGGACAGGTAAGGTCTACCTGTCATTGCCTACGGAAATCCAATAATTCATCGGTATTTTCCGGTAAAAATGCAGGTAAGTTTCACATGTCAGGGAAAGGCGCAATCAGAAAGAGATTCCCACTCCAAACCAAGCGTCTTTAACCCAACATTATATTTGGAAATCAATTCATAGTGACTACGATAAAATTTAGAAAAGGTTTTTCGAAGTTTATGATACCGATAGCCCTGTTGGAGAAGTTTTGCCGTTAAACATTTATTTCAAGCGTTGAAGTCTGTAACATGATTGCAGACTCTAGCAAACCTAATAAACTGCGAAATGTATACACCATAAGAAGCACAACGAGGAACGTCACCATCCAAAAAAGGAAACTTTACTATATCAAAATCAAAGTCATCGCGCTTATCATACATTTTAGAAGAAACAAATCCATTTGCAACAGAAAGATGTAGATCTAAAAAGGGGGCTTCGGTATCTGAGATATTGGCTTTGTTCAACTGAAGTTCAAGTGGATAAATTTGATTGACCATACCTTCAAAATAAGGGTTGTCAATGTTCAAAAGGTCATCGAGGTACCTAGATGTGGAATTAAAAGCCTCGATAACATCAGCTTGATTATCATGGTTAAGAGAATCCATGAAATCTCTTTCGTAGCAGTATAAAAATAAATCAGCTATGAGAGGTGCGCAATTTGTACCCATCGGAATTCCAACAATTTGTCTGTATAACTTGGTCCCAAATCTAATATAAATATTATCAAGGAGATAGAATAAGGCGTCGCACACATTCTTACATGACCAAAGTGTATACCGACTTTGGTCAGAGGAAGTGAAAAAAACCTTTCTGTCATTACATGCCAAATAAAGTGAACCATAGTTTTTAATGCCCTTTTGAATGTCCACTCTATCAAATCCAGAAGTTTTTCTTTAATTAGATTATGTGGTATTGTTGTATACAGAGTAGAAAAATCATATGTGGACAAGCTTGGCGCACGGAACCCTCTACACTTCAATTTACTGAGCACCTCACCAGAAGTTTTAATTGATCAAAACCAATTTTAATTTGAAGTTTCATACACTGTCTCACAGTATCTTATAACATGAGATTTGATAGCAGTAAGACAGAAAGTTAATAATTTAGAAAGTTCAGTGGGAGTACAAGAGCTAGAATTTGCAATAAATCTAGCTTTATATGGTCTTTTGTGAAGCTTAGGTAACCAATACATCGTAGGAAGTTTGTCTTGGCCTTCATTGACACAAACAGAAAACTTAACAGGTAAATCGTTTAAGTGGGCATTAACTACAGACACCTCATCAGTATCTGTCTCCAGATAAGCCCTCCTGTTTTAAGGTGTTAACGTAGTGAAGCCTACAAACGACAACAACATTGTTTGCGGCTTTATCTGCCGGAACCAAGACATACTTTCTATGAAATTCTTGGATACCCTGCTTCAAATGCCTAAATGACGATTTGGGTTTAGGAGGTAAAAGATTAGTATTTTGTAAGCCTCTTCAGTGACCATTTAAACTTGGCAAAATGGAGCCAGAGAGAAATATTGTAATTTGCAACTTTCAACAGGATAGTCGAGACAAAGACTACTTCTGTATATGACATAGGGATGTTTTCGTAATGTAAAACACGAAGCCAAATAAACACTTATGCACTGGACCAGATTAGAGTTCTAATCTCTATTTATTTTTCTGACTGGTGTTGGAACGCTTTATTCCATGGCATTAACTCGAACATAATGCTTTCATCAAACCCCTTACTTTACTAACAATTTGTTCTCGGTGCACTATCGTGTAATCATATGGCATTTCCTTGTCACTATCAAAATTTTCCCAGGAAGCATATATCAAATTCCGCCAGTTTGCAATCTTTTCATAGCAAATAAACCAAGGTCGTCCTTCCTTGAAACCTTTTGAGAACATCTCCAGTATAGCAGCATGTTTAGGGAGGAAAACCGTATGCGCCATACCAGCTCCATGCATACCTATCAAAATATCGGTGGAAGCGATTATCTCTAACTGATTCGCCAGTGGAAGAGCATCCATAAGAATAGCTTGGACACAAGCATAAGGGAAGGTCTTTATCAAATCTTCGATAAGTTCGTGTTCATTAAAGATTTTCCTTCCTACGATCCCCTCCTTATTTCGAGGATGGAACACTTTGTCCCGTCTTAGAATTATTGTAATTGCCACGCGATTGCATTCTAAGACGTTTGAATTTCTGACGCGAAACGCTTGCAGGAAAAACGAACGGAATTCCTCTATGTATGGCAAGTGATCGGCTTCTAAATCTGATAAACCGCTCTCACTTTCCGCAAATCCCCAGATTATGTTTTTGTATAATGTAGGTCTTGGGAGTGTTCCGGCACGTGTGACTTTGCCGAATATTTCATACCATGGTTTGTCGAGCATACCAGCGGGGTGACCGTCTAAAAACAGAATCGCTACTTCTTTCGGTTGCTTCTTGAATATCATCATCAAGAGAAATGCGTTGTACATTTGCCGCACAAAGTTGTGCAGATTAACATAATCTTCTCTGGTTACTGCAATAGTGAAATCGTTCTCGACATCAAGTTCATCCAAAGATTCTTTAGTTGTATAATCTATATCAGGTGATGTTTCTAAGTACGGAATCCACGGGAACATAACACCAACCGGTACTTGGTTCGCCTCACATTGAGCCTTCCAGAATCCTTTCGAATATTCGAAAAACTCGTCGGCCTCATTTTGACCAAGAACATCTTTCAGTCGTTCACCACCTTTGGGTCTCTTGTCGGCATGTTTCCTTTTCGTTATATCTAAAACAGTGTCTTTCAGCATAACAAATTTATCATTATACGATCGAATGTTATTATCACAGAATGAATTTACTGCATCTCCTGTTATCCAACTTTTTACAGGTAGTTTGTCTACTTTGTAGGCGTCTTTGAAGTATGAATTAACATGTTCCGTAACATTTGGAATGTCATGTATTGCGTTATCACGAACGATTTTAGAGCAAGATCCGTAAAATCCTATCCCGTGTCGTTTCCTTTCTACTTGCACCTTGTGCTTTTCTTCAATAGACGTGTTGTGATCATTCCTGTATGTAGAATTCAGAATTCCATTTACGTTGGATGTTAATTTTGATGTTGTCCGAACAAATATTTTGTTCTCATTTCGACGTTGCAGAATTGGTGAAGTCGAAATATTTCTGTTGAACAATCTCCTTCCAGAAGCCGCATAGTTTCTGGGTAGATTTAATTTTGTGCTCTCGGTCGAAAATAACTTTGTAAACAACAGAAACCACAATGAAAAAGATCCAGCAAAAACAAAAATAAAGAAATATTTCCGCATCGTTGAAAGTTTTAAACAAAAATGGTTTCGACAATTTATGTTTAAGCAAAGACGCTGCGACCTCTTTTTAACTTTTTGTTTTAAGTTACAAATGTGTATTTAACTTTGGTTTTAAGTTACTTAGAAGTGGTTTAATTCAAACAGATTAAATGCATACAAACACGCTAATATTTACATTGTCACATAAAAGAAACTTTTAAATTTTAGCGAATAAACCATCTCTCGAAAACAAATATGGAAATTATGGCGGTTCAAGGAAACACTCAAAAACACCATTATGAAAACTTTCCGATGGAATAAACAGAGAATTTTAGAGTGGTAACAAAATAAAATGAAAATTTCCAATAGAAAAAAAAAAGATATTTATGTTATTTTTGCTCATAACATAGATTGTGGGTACACTTTAGAACAGCATCGCCGAGGCGGTTCTTACGAGAACCCACAAATTTTGTTTCGGATTAAAATAAGAGAAATAGATATACCCCTGCATACCCCTGCATATCACAGTCATTTATTATATAAAAGTATGGTTTAAGGGGGTATTCATTGCACGGACTTGTTTTCCTGATGCCATAGCTTATCAAGTGTATAGGATATAACCCATTAAATAAAGTTCCCGGATGAGAAGGAAATTTTCTTGAGCACAAACGACAAAAGTATTTATGAACTATATATGTATAATTATAATCATGATAAAAGACATAACATTACGGATATAAATGTCAAACTGACATATATGTATACGGTATTATGTACATGTGTTTGCATTTTACCCAATAGAAAACTTTTGAACAATGATTATCATCTTCGCATGCCTGTTGCAGCCTTGCAGCCAAGCAGATAATCACATCAGGAAAACATGTCCGTGTAATGTACACTTTTATATAGCAAAACTGGGGTATGCAGGGTTATACCTATTTTTAGCTCACCTGAGCCGAAGGCTCACAGGTGAGCTTATAGGATAGGCAGGCATCCGTCGTCCGTCGTCGTCCGTCGTCGTCGTCCGTCGTCCGTCGTCGTCCGTCCACAATTTCAAAGAAGAATATTTCTGAAGCTAGTAGGCCGATCTTGATCAAATTTAATGTGAACCATAATTGGGTTGGGGGATTGATGGCATTAGGTTTTGGAGCAGATTGTATCAAAATTGTGGTTTCCATGGCAACAGATAGGTCCCATAGACTTACAATGGGAAAAACTAAAAAAAGTCTTCTTCTCTGAAACCACTAGGCCCACAGCTTTGATATTTGGTATGTAGCAATGGCTAATGGTCCTCTACATAAATTGTGCCATTCATGCCCCTGGGGTCAAATTTGGCCACGCCCCGGGGGGTCGATAGTCTCCATAAACTAACTATGGGAAAAAAATAAAAAAAATCTTCTTCTCTGAAACCACAGGGCCCACTGCTTTGATATTTGGTATGTGGCAATGGCTAATGGTCCTCTACATAAATTGTGCCAGCCATGCCCCTGGGATCAAATTTGGCCACGCCCCGGGGGTCGATAGTCTCCATAGACTTACAATTGGAAAAACTAAAAAAATCTTCTTCTCTGAAACCGCTAGGCCCACAGCTTTGATATTTGGTATGTAGCAATGGCTAATGGTCCTCTACATAAATTGTCCCATTCATGCCCCTGGGGTCAAATTTGGCCACGCCCCAGGGGTTGATAGTCTCCATAGACTTACTATGGAAGAAAAAATAAAAAAAATCTTCTTCTCTGAAACCACAGGGCCCACAGCTTTGATATTTTGTATGTGGCAATGGCTAATGGTCCTCTACATAAATTGTGCCAATCATGCCCCTGGGGTCAAATTTGGCCACGCCCCGGGGGTCGATAGTCTCCATAGACCTACAATAGGAAAAAACTAAAAAAATCTTCTTTTCTGAAACCACTAGGCCAACAGCTTTGATATTTGGTATGTAGCAATGGCTAATGGTCCTCTACATAAATTGTGCCATTCATGCCCCTGGGGTCAAATTTGGCCACGTCCCGGGGGTTGATAGTCTCCATAGACTTACTATGGGAAAAAAATTCAAAAATCTTCTTCTCTGAAACCACAGGGCCCACAGCTTTGATATTTTGTATGTGGCAATGGCTAATGGTCCTCTACATAAATTGTGCCAATCATGTCCCCGGGGTCAAAATTGGCCACGCCCCGGGGGTCGATAGTCTCCATAGACCTACAATAGGAAAAAACTAAAAAAATCTTCTTCTCTGAAACCACTAGGCCAACAGCTTTGATATTTGGTATGTAGCAATGGCTAATGGTCCTCTACATAAATTGTGCCATTCATGCCCCTGGGGTCAAATTTGGCCACGTCCCGGGGGTTGATAGTCTCCATAGACTTACTATGGGAAAAAAATTAAAAAATCTTCTTCTCTGAAACCACAGGGCCCACAGCTTTGATATTTTGTATGTGGCAATGGCTAATGGTCCTCTACATAAATTGTGCCAATCATGTCCCCGGGGTCAAAATTGGCCACGCCCCGGGGGTCGATAGTCTCCATAGACCTACAATAGGAAAAACTAAAAAAATCTTCTTCTCTGAAACCACTAGGCCCACAGCTTTGTTATTTGGTATGTATCAATGGCTAATGGTCCTCTACATAAATTGTGCCATTCATGCCCCTGGGGTCAAATTTGGCCAGGCCCCGGAGGTTGATAGTCTCAATAGACTTGCTATGGGAAAAAAATTCAAAAATCTTCTTCTCTGAAACCACAGGGCACACAGCTTTGATATTTGGTATGTGGCAATGGCTAATGGTCCTCTATATAAATTGTGCCAGCCATGCCCCTGGGGTCAAATTTGGCCGCGCCCCGGGGGTAGATAGTCTCCATAGACTTACAATGGGAAAAACTAAAAAAATCTTCTTCTCTGAAACCAAAAGGCCCAAAGCTTCTATATTTTGTATGTAGCAATGTTTGGTAGTCCCCATTATAAATTGTGCCAGTCATGCCCCTGGGTCAAATTTGGCCATGCCCCGGGGGTCAATAGTGTCCATGCATAGACTTTCATTGGTCGATTCTCAATTAATTTAAATCTCATGAGCTTACCATTTGATAATCTCTCAGGTGAGCTACAGGACCAATGGTCCTCTAGTTCTTATTTTTGCTCCAAAACATAGATTGTGGGTACTCGTTAGAACCGCCTCGCCGAGGCGGTTCTAACGTGTACCCACAATCTATGTTTTGAGCAAAAATAAGAAAAATATCAAAATTTTTCAGCTGAAAATTTACTGTTTTTATATCTGTTTATTAGATGGGCAAGTTTTCGTAATGATATATGATACATGTGCGCGAAAAAAACAACAATATTGGTTCCGACCAGGTCCGACACAAACCGGGCTGTACAGCCACAGAAGATGGTTAGAGGCTGGAAATTTTGTATTAAGAAAGTAGAGGAATTGTACTATCCGTGTAGTGAAATGGAAGGCGCTGATCAGCTTCGCAGTTACATAGAAGCTGATCTGCGCCTTTGTTTTCGCCTATGCTGATCGTTTGTTTTCCCATGCGGCGGCTCATATTAACACATTCAACATGACATGAAAACCTTTACCCATCATGTTGCAGAAAAGCCTCAAAAGTTTGCATTACGAAAACTTGCCCATGCAATAAACAGACATTATTTGAGCTTTAAAAATTCAAAATTTTTAGTTGACAAATTTTGATATTTTTCTTATTTTTGCTCAAAACATAGATTGAGTAACCACAATCTATGTTTTTGAGCAGAAATAAGAAAAATAGGTATACCCCTGCATAACCCAGTTTTGCTATGTAAAAGTGGGGTATAAGGGGGTATACATTACACGGACATGTTTTTTTTTTGGATGAAAAGTTTGGTTTATAATTGATACATTTATACTAGAAGTCAACATTGTATATGAAGTGGAATACTCTAGTTTAACAGTGCGATTTTCTGCAGATACATGTATGTTGAATGTTTTCGCGGCGATTCTTAAAACCTTATTTCACACAGTGGCATACAGAAACGTTGCAAGGACACAATATGTCCATAAAATAGATTTCAAATGTGTAAAATATGAATATGGCTGTACATGGTTAGCTGATGATGTTTGGTTGTTTGCCGCCGAACACACCCGACTCCCTGAATTGTAGGCACAGTGCAGGAACACCAAGTCTCTGAAAATATACAAATCACATCATACCATAAGGTATTGTTCTGCATATATTTAGGTGTCCGTTTGTGGGGGTCCTGAAAGTAGCGCAGTTTTAGGTAAAACTCTAAAAAAATACCACCCTATCAAGATAATTTCAGCTCATATGAGACGAAATATGACAATTGACATTCTATATTTGTACATGCACGTTGGATAAACAAAAATGAATACAAGATCAAACTTAGAAATAATAGTATTTAAGATTTTTTTTGGGGGGGAAGAAGGGTTATCCCCTGAGTTCGCAGTTATTCCATCTGAAACCTATACGCGGCCATCTGTTGTTCAAGTATAACATCAGGAAAACATGTCCGTAAAAGGTATACCCCCTCAACCCCACTTTTATATACAGCTTAGAAAAACTGGGGGTTACAGGGGTGTACCTACTTATCTTATTTTTGCTCCAAAACATAGATTGTGGGTACTTGTTCGAACCGCCTCGCCGAGGCGGTTCTAACGTGTACAAACAATCTCTGTTTTGAGCAAAAATAATAAAAATATCATTTTTTTCCAATGACATTTTCAATGTTTGCTTTTGAAATAAATCTGTATATTGCATGTGCGTATTTTCATAATATATAGTATGTTTAAGCTTTGGAGTTCAAGGATACATGTTAGTTTACAATCGTGATGAAAGATACTGAACATTATAAACAATTGCTTTTCTACTTCAGTATTATATAACAGGAAGAACTAAACAATTCAGTTCAGTCAATTCAAAGATGCATAATAATAAGGATATACCATTTTTCACAGGAACATTTTATTAAACGATAAACAACTGTAATCAGTACCCGATGTACATTAGGCACCTGTGGTAAATCATGGTCTCTATAGTAGGGGTCAAGAATCTTTGTCCTATGTTCAAAATTCTTGTATGTCAGTTTCATATTTACTCACCTATAAAACATACATTCAAAATTTATAATTAATGTCAATTTACCATAATCCTATTATTAATTCTTTCTATATCAGAACATGCTAAATTATCCAGTCTACATTAATAATAGTACTATAGTTTGGAATTTGTATCTGTTTTGACTTAATATGTTCCACAGTGTCCATTTTCACATTTTTTCATGCATTTTCACAATTTTCTTGAACATTGCACAGTTTATTTTGTTGAAAATTGTATGAATGTGAAGCTGACATGACGCATTGCTTATTATATTGTATTTCATATCTTTCATTGGTTTTTCACGATTTTTACTGTGATAAATTCACTTTTGAGCAAGTGTTTTAACAACTTCTTACACTGTCCGTATATATGGTACTTGACATACCTGAGTTTTTGATAATTGGAAAAATCAATGCATAGTTTCTTGACCCCTTCTATAGAGACCCTGGGTAAATATACCATACCCGTAAACCCTAAAATGGTTATGAACCTATTTTATTTGTTCATGACGGTTTTCATGACTCTTAAAACAGTTTATACCTCGGATTTTCTTCACATGTAGTACGAATCCCTTTGTTTTCCAGAAGCGTAAATAAGGATCGTAGTGAAGTATCCTTGCAGGACTCACTGAAAAATAAGTCATTTATATACGGTCAAGCCTTCATACTATTTTCTACGCTATTTCTTCTATTTTATTTATACACGAATTGTTTACTTTGTTTGTTTGTTTGTTTGTTTGTTTGTTTGTTTGTTTGTTTGTTTGTTTGCTAATTCGTTTTTGTTTGTGATGGAGTACAGGACTCCGTGAGAAGAGGTCATTGGTCCGACCCATAGAACTTGTTAATACTCAAGATGTCTTCGTCCTAACATAACTAAAACTGTTGACTGAGACGTTAAGCTGTAACCAAAGTAAACCAAATGTCTGCATAGGCGAAAACAAAGGTGCAGATCTGATCAGCGCCTTTGCTTTCGCTACACGGATAGTAAAATTCCTCTTCTACTTATACCCAAAGTTTCAAGCTTCTAGCTTCATTCTGTGACTGTACAGCTTGGTTTGTTTTGGACCTGGTTGGAAACCCAAGTTGTTGGTTTTCTCATGCACAGGCTCAAATGTTTTTTACTCATTTAGAACCGGCGTCCCTTTTATGGGACATAGGCAAACAGAACAGCCCCAGATGTGACGCGTAGGCAAACAGAACAGCCCCAGATGTGACGCCGCAGAACGCGGCGTCCCATCTGGGGCTGTTCTGTTTGCTGTGAGAACTTTTATCGTAAAATCGAATAAAATTTAAAAATCACTCCTGACGCCCCTACAAATGAAAGTGGACTCACCCTTATGACAATGATGGGAAAATCCATTCGTCAAATATGGGTTAATGTTGTTTTTGCCTTACCTGCTAAGTGTACTGGGTTGTCTCTCATTTTCATTGATCAAGAGTACTGTAGCATCTGTTACAATGCCTGTTCTCAGATATGGTGCCTCATAGGAAGCAAAATACCTGAAAATGTTTGACGATACTAAAACTATACTCATGATTTAACCTCAATGGCCATAAAATACGTTGAGGACTATAAAATGAAGAGGATAAGCACGCAACCATGTGAGACTTGAATTCAAGTCGAAATTCAATTTTAAAAAATCAAATTTAAAGTACTCGTGATCAGAGTAGTGTGTGTTTTGAGACGATTTTGGTTATGTCAGTGAAACTCCATTGCGAAACCAAGCAAATATTATTATTATTAGACTTTTGAAAATTTTCAGCTGAACAAAAAATATATATACTATTTTTTTCTTATTTTGCTCAAAATATTGATCGTAGGTGAGGCGGTTCTAACGAGAAAATAAGAATACCCCTGTAAACCCTATTTTCATCACATAAAATTATTATGTCAGTAAGGACTAATAGAGCTAGAGGCGCAGATCAGAAGAGCTGCTGCACCTCTGTTGCTAGAATTCGATGAAAACCATTCAATTCAAAATCAAAATCCACTGACTTGCAAAAAAACAAACTTTTGAAGCCGAATATGAGCCGCCGCATTGGGAAAACCAACAATCTGCATAGGCGAAAACAAAGGCGCAGATCAGCTGTGCAGTAACTGCACAGCTGATCTGCGCCTTTGTTTTCGCTACTAACATAGTACAATTCATTTTCTACTTAAATCCAAAATTCCAAGCTTCTAGCCTGCTACTGTGACTGTACAGGCCGGTTTGTGTCGAACCTGGTCGAAAACTGATTTGTTGGTTTTGTCATGCAAAGGCTCATATATGATCTGTTTTGTGTCTTTCATTCTTCGAGACACAGGAGATGCGACTGCTCACCCTTGTGCATACGTACGTAGTTGGGCTATATATAGGCTGTGATGTGGCGTTCAGCATTATTGTTATTTTCCCTGTTGCTTGTTCTGCAAACTGAAACAAAAACCCAACAACAATTACGTGGTAAATACGACTCTTCTCATCACCCATTAGCGATATACAAGTAGTTACATTCAGGTAAGTCTATGACCACCTCAGAAAATAGCTCCGCACTCAGCTTGTCATGCTTACCATCATCGTTCTCTATGCATCAGTACATATTCATTTTTCCCACCTTGTCAGCTCGTTAAGTAAATATGCCTACTACATAAGCAAACACGCTGTTTTTTTGTGTTTGTTTGTTTTTTTTAATTCAGTTTTACGTCCCTTTCAAGATTATTTCAGCTCATATGAGACGGGCCAATCAGTAGGTGGGCGAAAACGGGAGGACCCCGAGAAAAACCACCTGGCACACCTGCAAGCAGAACTTGGCATGTGGCCAGAGCGGGGATCGAACCCACACCAGACACAGCGGTGGATTTAGAAACAGCGCTCTTAACCGCTCGGCCACGGGGGCCGCTCAAACACGCTGTTATTTTTTTTTTTTTTTTTTTTTTTTTTTTTTTTTTTTTTTTTTTGATAAAATGTGTGAATCCTTTACAAATTCACTCTTATTTTTGTTGATAAAAAGTGAGAATCCTTTGCAATGCAAAGGATTCTCATATTTTATCAACAAAAAATAACAGTGTATTTTGTAACATTTATGTTTAAACGAATCGTTAACTAACGATGTCGTTAATTTTGAACAACTGGCCCCAGGATTTTAGGTTCTGACTGCACCAGTTACTGATCATTGCTTGCCTTTACGTTTTCCTTACATGTACTTTTCAAGAATCTTATCAATAATATAAATAAAAACACGTCCCCCATCTGATTTACAGAAGGTGGACAAAAGTATTCGTCACTTTTGAAAACTCCATAGATTTCAATGTATTTATACGTTTACAAGAAAAATATGCTGCCATTCGTAGTCCACATATCTAGATGTTTTGATGTCATTCGGAAGTGAAATGAATAAAGCAATAAATAAAGGTTATTTGATGAAGTTTCGACATTGTATTTTGCATGTGTAACCATTTAAAGTTTCAGGAAGTTTTGAAAAAGTCGCTTTCCCATTGACGTCAATGGTGGCGTTGCCGAAAAATTGTCAAAAATGATCTCACATTATTAAAACATATTTCAACTTTAAAATGGGTGACTAAAATTAACTGAAACTATCTATTGCTTTATTTATTTAGCTTTAACATGACACCAAGAACATGACAATATCTGAACCAGGATAGTTTTCTTATCAACATAAAAATTACATGGAAGTATATTGAGTTTTCCAAACGTGACGAACACTTTTGTCCACTATCTGTACAGCTAAAATGAAACGGGACGTATTCCGTGAATATGTAGATATATAATTAGGTAAATAGGTCACTGTGTGGGCGGCAACTTTAATATTCATATCTGGGCGTGTTCAGCTAGTCCATCTGTTAAAGTAGGGAGATTATAGGAAAATCGAACTCAGTCAGCTTGGACCGCTGTTACATATTTACCGTTAGAAATCAGCTACCTGTATTTTGTCCAATTACAATGAATTAGACAAACTCATATTTCATTCTAAGACTTATTTTATAACGGAAAACATGTGAGTTGAATCTTTTAACTGTACACCTTTAGCTTTTACCCAAGTCAAAGGTAGACCATACCAAATAACGTGTTCATGAGGTAACGCCCAAATACAGTGATCTATGATTTTGTCGAATTATACATGTACATCTCTATTATGTGGGGTAATGGTGTACTCGCCTGTCGGGATGCTAGCAACCAGAATGCCCTCTCTGCGCTCATAGGACACTCCTCAGTGGCATCATAGCTCGGACAAACAGAGCCTGCCACTATACCGTCAGGGTGACTGGAGTTGCCGCACCACCGTAGGGTATCGGCAATGTAACCTAAAATAACCAACTAAAGTAAACCAAAAATCAGGGTCGGTCGGGTTAGCGGAAACACAGCTATTTTTTTCGGCCTGATCAGGAAAAAGCGCAATCACTCCAAAAACCCGAGGTGACTCACCTGTTAGGGTATCTTCTAGTGTTATGAGGCGTCTCCCTTTATCACTGTACCTGTGAACAAGTTCGTAGACATTCTCCCAGAATAGTTGCTGAAATAGGTAGGTTCATGCTTATCTCACGGTAGGTCCATATGGTTATGCTCCAATCTAGTATCATATAGTCACTCGGAAATATTAGCAATGAGTAAATTTTCTCTCTTTTACACTAATCTGCTAACAGTTATGTAAACAAGGCTTACTTAGAAGGGCGAAAGCACCATCCCTCGTGATTTGGTTAAAGCGTAGCTTTTAGATCTATAACGAAGCACAATTTAATCTTTCTTTCTTAAACTTATCAGAAAATAAAGTCCTGTCACTGTTGTTCATGATACCTTCTTGATTTTGTTGCATGTTTTGATCGAAATAAAATGGTATACATTCATTAATTGTATGTATTAACCCATATTTGACGAATGGATTTTCCCATCATTATCATTAGGGTGAGTCCATTTTCATTTTTAGGGGCGTCAGGGGTGATTTTTAAATTTTATTTGATTTTTTCGATGAAAATTCTCTAACCAAACAGAATAGCCCCAGATGGGACGCCGCGTTCTGCGGCGTCTCATCTGGGGCTATTCTGTTTGCCTATGTCCCATAAAAGGGACGCCAGGCGTAAATGAGTTAATATTTTACCTTGTCTTTTGGTATTTCATGCCTGGCTACATCAATGTAGTTTTTGTATCCTGCACTTGAAACATTGCACAACGACTGTCCAGCGAATCCTGAGGAGAACTTTTTCCAAATATCATCACAATCTTTCCTGCAATTTTAAAAATGAACAGACCGATACAAATGGTCCTACAAAAATGTGAGCCATTTGATATTTTACGTTTGTGCCATGCGCTGGGGAAAACAATCTCAAAACAACGTAGTCCGGTGGCCGATACTGTATTCGTTCTAATAAGCGCACTTTGCTCGTAACTTGTCACCCTCTATTATGTAATCGTTTTGGTAACAAAAGTAGATCGCTATCTTTACAAGCTTTCAGCATAAGAAAGAAATACGTGACTATGAAATTGCCAATGAAGTTTAACAATGTATACATTCATTGGATTGTTCTGGCCAAAGCGAGTGCTTATGGCGAGAAAAACAAACCTGACATCTTCGCTAATTATAATCAGCTGCACAGGTGATCAGCGCCTTTGTTTTCGCTACACGGATAGTACAATTTCTCTTCTTCTATTATCTTCTGCGCTTGCAAAGCTTTGTTTGTGTCGGACCTGTTGGGAAACCAAATTGTTGCTTTTCCCATGCGAAGGCTCATATTAAAATCTACCCACCTCTGATTACAGAAAGCCCCGGGATTTATTCTGCTCTGGTATTCCAAACATTTCCCTATCACAAGCTCTTTGAGATTCGGCATCGCTAGATTTCCGTTCGCGCATACTTGTGAAGAAACTACATGGCGTAAAAATATGAAAGACGCGGAAAGAACAAGTGGCAAAACGTTGCAACGAAACATGTTTGATTAGAGTTTATCAAAAACCTCCAAGGCAGATGTTTGCATGTTGTATAATTGTGCATGCAAATATTTTGATTTCAGGCTTAAATTACAGGTTATGAAAATAATCTTCTGTATACTGATTAACCAAAGTTAAGCATGTTTGGTGCTCATAGATCATACTTCATGGAACCTGTTCTGAAACCTGTCCTTGTAGTCGACACAATGTGCACTCTGTCAGAGAAAATATTTTTCCTATTTGAAAACAGAGGATGAGATACACGTCCGCCTGCAGTCATTTCTATACAAGATCAAACCAATTATTAAACATTAGTTTGCTAATGCATCATGTTTAAGGCAATGAATGCTAGAATTTCGTTGTAAGGTATAGATAGCCGGAGATACAGGAGATACAGGTATGAAGGCAAACAAATTGGTGCAACATAATCAGTATTTAGTTTGAGTATATTCATTGCAGTGTAATCACACCGTACATAGGGCTCGTCAAATTCCAACTGGTACGTCAAATTACAGATGTTTCTGCCAGCGCTTGCGTTTTGGCGGGTTATTTATTTATTTATTTTTTTATTTATTCATTTATTCATTTATTCTTTTTTTTTTCTTCTTCTTCTTCTACTTCTTTTTTTATTATACTTAAGCTAACGGTTTTAGAAAAGAATAATAATCGGCAGTCTTGTGTGGACACCCACGCATGTACAAGAGTCATCGTCAGCTTATCCGTGGATTGGCCAGCTGACCGCTTATACCAATAATCGCACACAACACGTCTTCAAATCTTTCTAGTTTAAAAGTCACGAGGTACAGTCGGAAAGTTCCCGGACTGTTCTTGTTGTGTTATTTATTTTCTAAGAAGAAAGTCAAAACCTTGCACACTGGTGGGAAACACATTTTTCTACACAACAATACATATATTTAGGGACTTTTTAATCAAACCATCGAAAATTTAGGGCTCAAGGGCTCAAAGTATGGACACTAATAGCGTACGGAGCACTTTGACATTAATGTTCAGCGTTACTTTGACATTAACAACGTTCATACCTGCGTCAAGCTCAGATTTCAGACGAGGAAAGATCCACCGGGGCCCACCGGGGCTAAATCGGGGCTATATGGTGCATGCCGTAGTCTCTCGTATCCTATGAAAGCAATAGTCGTCAATTGCCAATGTGATCGATGAGTGGATGGTGTTGTCTTTGTGAAAAGTCCGATTTTTTTAGCTCACCTGAGCCGAAGGCTCACAAGGTGAGCTTATAGGATGGCCATGCTCCGTCGTCCGTCCGTCCGTCCGTCGTCCGTCCACAATTTCAAAGATCTTCTCCTCTGAAACCACTGGGCCAGTCAAAGCCAAACTTCATGTGGAGCATCCTTAGGAAGGGGGAACGAAAAGGTACAAGTAGGCAAGGATCAGGAAAAGGCGCAATCAGAAAAAGATTCCCACTCCAAAAACCGAGGCGGGAAAAAACAAAACCAACAATCAGGTACTTATACCATGAAAACATTTCGTAAGCCGAATGAGCAGCTATTTCCCAATAGGTGGCCACTCAGTTACCTTAACTTAACTAAAAATATGAAAACATACATAAGGCGCCAACAGCACAAAAAGATTTTAAACACCAAGACATAAAACAAAAAGAACCACCACAGAAGTATCGACTTGGAACGACCAGTAACACAAAGTTACTGGCGGGTTTAAATCGATTTTACATGGCCATAACCTCACCCTCAGCTTCTGCAGTGGTTCATAACATTTAGTTAGTTCTTCGGTCCTCGTGGTGAATCTCTAACTAGTCAATGAATCATCAAGAACAAACAAATAAATCATGATGAACATCCTGATGAATCAAAAACCAGGACTCACAGATTCAGTAAGCTGCCCGACGATGGAGATCCCTGGGCGCCGAATAACTTACTAACTCCGGAGCAAAAGAAAAACATAAGTTGGACCCCGGTGGGCCAAGAAACAGACAAGAAGCTCCGGCCCCAACCAACTAAAATGAATAACTTTAAGTCGGGGCCATCATAGAGTCTGACGCCCGACCCACCGGCATGCAATTAAAGAAGGCAGCATAGTTATCAACCGTGATTGGGTTAAAAACTAAGCATGCAGACTGTCGCATAACATTCAAGTTATAACCTTAAAGTTTAAAGTTTATATAAATGATCCAGGTTACATGACCAAGATGGCCGCCATGCCCATATATGGTAAAAACCATAAAATAATCTTCTCCCTGGAACCGGTGGACCGATTTCAATGAAACTTGGTATGTAGCATTGGGTACTCTGGCCCATCATAGTTCATATAAATCATGACCTTGGGTTGACCTTGACCTATTTTACGGCAAGGTCAATTTTGGTAACATAGGCTTTTCAATGGAAAAAAGTGAAAACATTGAATTTTTCAGGAAGTTTTGTAGCCCGTGACCTGAAAGTTGGTAGATACAGACAACATGTTGAGCTAATGAAGTGCTGTGAGAGGTTAAAGGTCAAGGTCATTTCTTGACCTTGGCAAAAGGTCATTTACAAGTTAAACGTTAAACTCAATTTTCTCAATAACCGCTCAATCAATCAAAGCCATAGTTAATATGTAGTATCCTTAGGAAGGGGGAATGAAAGTTAATGTAAACAGTCATGCCAATGTATGGTCGCTTGTACAAGTTTAATATCATTTTACATTTCCTGATTTTGGTTCCATTGCACTTCCATGCAATAAATAGCTACGCTATGCTGTCTTCCATACTCACAAGAAGTCGGCTGAATTATAATATTGGTATTAAAAAACGAGCTATTCCAGGTAAATCGTCAAGGACAAATGTTATATTTTCGCTGATAGCTGTGCACAGTTTATTTGCCCTTGTCGCTGTTACATGGTTAGCTGTCTTGCTTCTTTGCTCAGGAGACATACACCCAAACCCAAGTCCTTCATCAGTATCTTCATCTGACAATTTATCTAACAATGCATCAAGTTTGTCCTCATCTATTCTTCAATCACTGACTACAGGTCATAGTCTGTCTTTTATCCACTATAATGTGCAGAGCATCTTAAACAAATTGGATATACTGCAAGCTGAATTGTCAGAATTTGACATTTTAGCATTTACGGAAACATGGCTTACTCCACAAATCGACACAGGTGACTTAGAACTCGCAACATACATGTATTTCAAACCTGAACGGAAAGATAGAGAAACTGGTCATGGTGGTGTTATTTTATATATTAAAGAAACTTTAAGATACAAACGACGAGCAGATTTAGAAATAAGAGGCATAGAATGTATTTGGATCGAACTAATGAACAATCACCAACGGATTTTATTTGGACTGTTTTACAGACCTCCAACTTCTTCTGCAAATTATCTGTCTAGTATAGAAGATTCATTAGGTTTAGCAATAGACACAGGCATCACAGATATAATTGTAACCGGAGATTTTAATCTTAACATGCTAATGCAAAGCTCAGCAAGAAAAGTTGATGCACTCTGCGCACAGTTTTCACTTTTTCAAACCATTGACCAGCCCACCCACTTTACAGAAAAATCAGCAACATTAATAGACATTATACTAGTCAGTAATAAACAGCATTTATTGAGCAGCGGAGTTACTGATCCATTCCTTGACCAGCCAGTGCGGTATCATTGTCCAATTTTTGGGATCTTTAAATTTAGTAAATACAAAAGTAAATCATTTACCCGTCATATATGGCATTATGAACAAGGTAACTATAATCAAATGAGAGAGAGGGCTTCTGCTGTATCATGGGAAGACCTGCAACATGATGATATCAGCATTTACGCAAACAATATCTTTACAACAATTGATAACATAGCACGAGATTGTATACCAAATAGAATTGTTCGTATAAAACACACAGAACCCCCATGGATCACCTCAAGTATCAAATCATTCATTAGCAAGCGTAAACGCGCGTACAAAAAAGCTCGAAGAACAAATCTAATTGAACATTGGGAGTTTTTTAAAGGCACACGTAACAAAGTAATTTCTATGATACGTAAAGCTAAAGATTCATTCCATCAACAATTAAGTGACAAACTTAAGTCCCATAAATTATGCTCCAAAGACTGGTGGTCGACCATGAAACATTTTATCAATTCAAACTCAACATCTACTATTCCTCCACTTGAACACGACGACTCTATATACACAGACGATATCGACAAAGCTAACGCATTGAACACTTTCTTTCAAAGCCAAACAATATTGAATGAAGATGGTGCCATTCTACCTGATATACAGCCTTCGCAAGTCGATACAAACCTTGACAAAATAGTTCTAACACAGCAAGAAGTGCAATCAGTCCTTGAAATTCTTCCGCTTGGTAAAGCAACTGGTCCTAATGGTCTAAGCAATCGTATTCTGCGAGAGTTATCTTCTCAAGTTTCTGCTCCCTATTGTTCCCTCTTTAACCAGTCACTGCGGCTAGGAGTTTTCCCATCTTCGTACAAAGAAGCAAATGTATGTCCAGTACCAAAGAAAGGCGACTTGTCCTTAGTCACAAACTATAGACCTATTTCTTTGCTTAATTCTGAAAGTAAACTGTTTGAGAGAATTGTCTTCAAATATCTATATAACCACCTACATAGAAACAATTTACTGTCTTCAATGCAATCAGGGTTCATACCTGGTGATTCTACAGTGAATCAATTAACTTTCCTTTATAACACTTTCTGTCAAGCTCTAGATTCTGGTAAAGAGGTAAGAGCGGTCTTCAGTGACATCAGCAAAGCGTTTGACCGTGTTTGGCATCGAGGTCTCATTCACACACTTCGAGCTGCTGGTGTCACGGGGGAAGTTCTTGCCTGGTTCAAAGACTATCTTTCAAATAGAAATCAAAGAGTCGTTATTCCTGGAGCTACCTCTGATACTGTGTACATACAAGCAGGCGTCCCACAAGGCTCTATACTAGGGCCGCTGCTTTTTCTCCTGTATATTAACGATATCGTTGAAGACATAGGTTCGAACATAAGACTATTTGCGGACGATACAAGTCTTTACATTATTGTCGAAAACCCTGCTACGCTACAGCAGCACTTTGTCTAAACACTGATTTAGGTAAGATATCCAGGTGGGCTGCAACATGGCTCGTTACTTTTAATGCTTTGAAAAATGAAACTATGCTCCTCTCCCAGAAACTATTTAAACCATATCACCCACCTCTGTTTATGCAAAACCACCAAGTAACAGCTGTAGATTCACATAAGCATTTGGGCATCCACTTCGCTAGCGACTGCTCTTGGCACAAACACATAGAATATATAAAGCAAAAAGCATGGTTAAGAATTAACTTAATGAGAAAATTGAAATATAAACTAGATCGGAAAGCCCTGGAAACATTTTATTTGGTATTTATACGCCCAATTTTAGAATATGGTGATGTTATATGGGACAATTGTGCAAAATATGAAAAAGAAGCATTAGATAAGATACAGAACGAAGCAGGAAGGATAGCCATAGGTGCCACAAAACTGATCTCAATACCTGCCTTGTATACAGAAATTAAGTGGGAAACCCTCAGCCAAAGACGTGAAGCTCATAAGCTCACATTGTTCTATAAAATGATGAATCAACTCACACCAAATTACCTATCGTCCTTAGTCCCACGACCAGTCGGAACAATCTCACGCTATAATCTTCGTAATTCTAATTCTCTCCGAACTATTGATGCAAATACGACTCAGTATTTCAATTCTTTCCTATCGTCTACAGTAAGAGCTTGGAACAGTCTACCTAGTGAAGTTCAACAGTCTTCCTCTGTCAGTCTATTCAAGTACAGCTTAAAAACAGTAAAAGATCGGACACCTGAGTATTTCTACTTTGGCAGCCGCAGAGCACAGATACTTCACACACGATTACGTACAAACTGTAGTTCACTAAATCTTGACCTTTTTCATAGAAGCATTTCTGCATCACCTCTATGTCACTGCGGCAGCATTGAAGATAGTCAACATTTCTTTTTCCATTGTAGAACTTATCAGGCACAGCGAACCGAACTCCTTAACACAATAGCACTATACATGAACCCTAACTTACACTTGTTGTTATACGGTGACCCTTCTCTTAGTTTGGAAACAAACATTAAAATATTCGAATGCGTACATAAATACTTGATTGACACTAGACGTTTTTAAGGAAACAAAATCTCACAATTAAACAGTATATTGCGACCTCTGTGGTCAGATTTGATACCGGTCTGAGGTCCCCCTTGTTCTCTGCACTCACCCAACATTCCCTCCAATTTTCAATATTTCAATATTAATTATGCCATCAAACGCCAAATAATCTAATATTTATTCATCTTACTGTGACAAATATACAGCCATAATTACTACAGTTAATATTTTTCTCCATTAAGGAGCGGAATTCTATAAGTATTTTGCTTTCGTTCCAATCCTTTCTATTGTGTATTGTTATTTATTGTATGTATGTATATATATGTCAACAAAGAATAAATATGTTTAAACTAACAGTCAAGGTCACATGACCAAGATGGCCGCCATGGCTATAAATAACAAAAATCTTTAAAAAAATCTTCTTGTCCAGAACCAGAAGGCCTATGATTTTGAAACTTGGCATGAAGCATCAGGGGGAGGAGCTCTACAAAGTTTATATAAATCATGACCCAGTGGATGACCTTGACCTATTTTACGGCAAGGTCAACGTAGGTCGCCTATGCATTTGAATGTGGAAAATTGTCAAAATGTCATTTGACGGGAAAAACTTTATGGAAATGGGCAAATGGACTGAATATTTATGATTCTGACAAAAAAGACCCCAGGGGAAGGTCTGCCCCTACCCCAGGGCAATATACTTGTATATTACCATAATATTCAAAAATCTTTTTCTCTGAAACGACTTGGCCAATCAAAGCCAAAAGTCTTGTAGAGTATTCTTAGGAAGGGAGAATGAAAGTTTATATAAATTAAATGGTCAAGGTCACGTGACCAAGATGGCCACCATGGCTATTAATAGCAAAACAACTTTTAAAAATCTTCTTCTCCAGAACCAGAAGGCCTATGATTTTGAAACTTGGCATGAAGCATAAGGGAGAGGAGCTCTACAAAGTTTATATAAATCATGACCTTGGGATGACCTTGACCTATTTTATGGCAAGGCCAACATAGGTTGTCCATGTATTTGAATGGAAAAAATTAGTAAAATGTAATTAAATGGGGGGAAACTTGCTGGGAAACTATGCAAATGGACAGAAGATTATGTTGATGGAAAAAATGTTCTCAGGGGGTTGTCTGCCCCCGCCCCCGGGCTATATACATGTATAGGACCATAATATTCAAAAATCTTCTCTGAAACCACTTGGCCAATCAAGGCCAAAATTTATGTGGAGCATCGTTAGGAAAGGCGAGTGAAAGCTAATATAAATGGTCCAGGTCATATAACCAAGATGGCCACCATGGCTATAAATAGTAAAAACCATTATAAATCTTCTTCAGAACCAGAGGGCTTTTCTTGGCCTGAAGCATCAATGAATACAGCTCTACAAAGTTTGTATAAATCATGACCCTGGGATGGCCTTGACTTATTTTATGGCAAGGTCAGTATAGGTTGCATATCCCAGTTCTCAGGTGAGCGTTTACAGGACCATTGGTCCTCTTGTTTATAATATGTCAAACCCCGGCCGTGTCTTCCCTAGGCCTCCCGCTATATTAGCGCGCCTTAAGCCAATCCAAGTTGAACTAAAGACACCACAGAATTTTCTATGCACTTTCCTTGGGTTTCATAAATTTGCAAGTGTTTGTATGTGTCTTGCATCATGGCACTCATAACATACTTGATTACCGCGCGCTGCTACGTACGCTCCCACGACGTCCGCATTTTACGCTCGAAAATTTCATCCATGTCTGTCTAAAACACTGTCAAAATTGTAATTTTCATGTTGTCGCTCTGATTATTTGAAGTTGAATCAAAATACTGTTGATTTGACAACATACAAAAATTCACGCTGCTGTGGCGCTGTTTTATAACGGAAATAACAGCAATTCAAAACATAAAAAAAAATCTGACTGAGCGGTTTTTCAAAGTGCTCCGTACCCTCATATGCCGTATGTTAATCGATATTTTGAATTAATTCTTGCATTCTTTTCTAAATTTATACAAAAAATAAAGTAAATGGATGGGATTTGTTATTTCAAAAATTTCATAGTGATTTGACGTCAAATATCTTTTAAAATTAATCTGTCCGGGAACTTTCCGACCGTACCTCGTACAACATGTACAAGGTAAATAATGTTTTATTTTGGGTTTTCTAATTATTATGTTTATGTTGGGATAGTTTTGTTATATTAAAATATTGTTGATGATAATGACGACCACGATGAAAATGATTTGGTTTTCGAATCTGAATGGTTTAGTAGTTGTTCACACGCCAAATTGACAATATTTCACCAGAATGATGATGATGATGATGATGATGATGATGATGATGATGATGATGATGATGATGATGATTGGTGTTTCGGGAGTCCCTGATGTGATAAGTTTGACGTTTGACGTTTACCAGTAAACTACATGTATTCTGATTCTGATTCTGATTCTGCCGGCGTCCCGGGTTTTAATAATAAAAGATAGACTTAATATGTGATATAATTTTGGACCTTAAATGGATATTTGTTATTTGGACGGAATATGTACACTAAATGGTATGTTTATATTCATTATATTGGTCATTCATAGAGAAACAGGTGGGATATCTCAGCTGGGTCTTTCATACCAGATCAACGAGGAAAATACCCCCAATATTCGCTATTTAGCAAAATATCTAAAAAAATTAGGGATGTCAACCGGAGTCCGAACGTTCGGACTTCGGATCCCGTACCGAAGTTCGGATCCAAATTTTAGCGTCCGGACGTTCGCTAAAAAGTCAAAATGTCTAATGTTTAGGTAAATTCCATTATTATATGACAAAAAAAAAAAAAAAAAAAAAAAAAAAAAAAAAAAAACGCAAGCAGAATTTAATACAAATTTCCAACCATGTAGTGTCAAAGGTCACGGTTTGACAGGTAAAGAGTAAACGGGACAATGCCGGTCACGAGGAAGCGACAATAAACAAAGAAAGGATTTAAAGTGTTAATTTGCCTCTTTTGTTTCTTTTGAAAACGATGTGATTGACACTTCTCAAGTTTTAAAAATAATAATTATATAGACCGCCGTCCGGCAAAACTACAATAGATATGTTTCGGGATTAAAGAAAACAAGTACTATGATCTTAATTTGACAAAATCAAAGGCGGATTCTTAAGCTGACCCGTTTATGCAGAGAAGAAAAACATTCAGAATACCATTAAATTTTCTACATGTATGACGACGTCATACAGTTAGTTTAGCATGTTTGAATGTAGATAAAATTTCCTAAACTGCATGGCGTTTCGTTTCTGCACCACATCAACGGAAACAACGCGAAGCTCAGTAACTCTTGATTATGAATGTACTTTCAATGGAACACTCGACAAACATACTTTTATGTATGTATATATTCATACATAAATGCACATATGATAAGTATGATCTGATCCGATAGAAAAAAAAAAAAAAGATGCGAACGTTCGAACCATCCGGATGTTTGTTTCCGAACGTCCGAACCCTAAATCTGACACCAAATGACATCCCTAAAAAAAATATTCATACCATAAATTTAATTTTAAATGATTTTTACTATGGGAACATATTTTGTTCAATATATCCACTTATAATTGAGAAAATACGAAATCAAAATTCTCAGCTCGGCAGCTCGGGCTCGGCAGCTCGGCTCGGCTTGGGCTTTCATACCTCACCCTTCCCGAGTGTTGCGGTTAGTAGTTAGACCATACGGAATCAACCGGCAATTTCCGTCACTTTCCGTAGGGGTCAAAGTTCTAAAATTAGATCAGAAGCGCGTGACAGCAGATTGCTAACAAGATGGAAAACGAGAAAACACCTCTGATCGACGACCATGAGGAGGAGGAGGAACTTACAGGCTGTGGGGCAACGTTGCCGTGTAATCCCAGACGGCCCCTACACAGATATCTTGTTCTTATTATCATGTGTTTCCTTTCATTTGGCAAGTTTACTTACCTTGTTTATATACAATGTATGCGTTTTCGTAGGATACTAGTATTCGACAGTCAAGATTTTACATAAGAAATGCAATTAATTTTTGTGAATTATTAATGTTAACTATAGGGATCAACCATGGTTTTCAGTGTTCAAACATTCGATGGATCAAGAGGAAGGTGTTTGAACACAAGGCAAGTTCAAACGGCACGTGAATTTCATGATTTGAACATGGGTTTGCTGTTTGAACACGGCTTTCGACCAATCGAAAACGGCTTCAAACAGCTATGCGCATAAATATCTATGCAAGAATATTTTATCAATTGTTACGCATATGAAATAACGCATTTTACTATGTTCTACAAGCTACACACTTGTGATCTGACTGGAAAAATGTGACTCAGTTGTTTGTAAGCCTCTCCTCACCTAACCCCGCCTATTCGTGTGTAGCTCTGGAACGTCATGTCCTTAAAAGAGGAATTCTGTACAAATGGTTGGGCCGACCTACTCCTCATCAGTCAGGAAGGGTGGGGTTTAATACTCGGGATAGCTAGACTATATCCAAGGCTAAGTGCGGGACAATTATGTCTCCCCCCGACAGGGTGGGGAGACACATTGTTTTTCCCCGTGTGTCTGTCTGTCCGTCACAAATCGTGTCCGCCACAAATCATGTCCGCTCTATAACTTGAAAACCGTTAAAGATTTTTCAATAAAACTTGGTACACTTTTAAACCACGACGAGATGATGTGTCGTGCACAAGAACCATAACTCTAGATTGAGTATTTTTGGAGTTATTTCCCTTTGATTATTTTCAATACAATTTCGTGACAGCTTGACATTGCACAAGAACCATAACTCTAGCTTGAGTATTTTATGAGTTATGTCCATTTTTATTTCCATACAATTTGGTGTCCACTCTATAACTTGAAAACCGTAAGAGAAATTTCAGTGAAACTTGGTACACGTGTAACGCACGATGAGACGATGTGTCATGCACAAGAATTATAACTCTTGCTTTCATATCTTTTGAGTGATTTCCCTTTGATCATTTTTCCATACAATTTCATGTCCACTCTATAACTTGAAAACCATAAGAAATATTTCAATGAAACTTGGTACACTTATAAAGCACGATGAGATGATGTGTCATGCTTAAGAACCATAACTCTTGCTTGCATATCTTTGGAGTTATTTCCCTTTGATTATTTTTCATACAATTTTGTGTCTGCTGACTCTGCTCTATAACTCAAAAACGATTAGAGATTTTTCAATGAAACATGGTACACTTATAAAGCATGATGAGATGATGTGTCATGCACAAGAATCATTACTCTTGCTTTCATATCTTTGGAGTTATTTCCCTTTGATTATTTTCCATACAAAATTTCGTGCCCGCTCAATAACTTGAAAACCGTAAGAGATATTTCAATGAAACTTGGTACACATATAAAACAGAATGACAGGAACTATAACTCTTGCTTGCATATGTTGGACATGCACATAGAAAGGGGGGAGACATCAGTTTTCACATAGAAAACAAATTCTAGTTTTTTATTGGGTTTGCAGTGCAGGGGAAATGACAGGGTGTTGAGATCTGTTGACACAATGTTATGCCTAAATGAAATATATGTGTGGTTCCTGTTTCATGCCCCCAAAAATTAGGGTTGGTAGGTAGGGAGTTTTATTTAATTTAGTCAAAACATTTAACACAGAAAACGGCCTCAGAATCAGAAAATATGGCTATTTTTAGTTGTTTATCTCTCCAAAGACCATTTTAATGTTTAAGGTAGGGTGAAAAAATTAAGGTAGGTAGGGAAACCGGAACCACACATATAAATCAATTAGGCCTTATGCGTAGTGAGTAATGCTTAAGGAAGTGTGGTTTAGCCAACGGACCCATACATTTAAGCCTTAAGACCTGTTTACACATTCATGATTTTCTCTACCATTCACCATGATTTATCCTGATTTCTCATGGTCAGAAAACTCGGGATGGATCGTTGCGAAAAGTGGAAATATTCAGTGTCACTAAGATTCCAGTAAGAATGTCCACGATTTAAGTACGGTGTCAGTAAGGTATCGCTACGAATCAATGATGATTTATGAGGGCAACACTACGGTCAATGAGGATTGACCACGGTGGCACAACGAATGCTCAGGGTACTTGTACGGTTCGATAGTGTACTGGTACAGTTCACGGCAGCCTTGGTCATGGCCAATCATGGATCACCGTAGCAAAACCGTGGATGATTCATAGGACAACCGTACACAATTCATGGTGAATCGTGAGAATTCGTGGTGTCAAAGATCCCATGACTAGCTCACGAATAGCTGCTGATATCGCTATGGTATCAGTACTAATAAGCATGATTCCGCTACGGTGCGCTACGAATTAGGCCACACCCAATAACCACCATGATTCGCCACAAATGTTTTAAACAGTTTAAAACTATCGTAGCGCTACTGTGGAGTTTCCCGAATCATCATGATTCATCAAGATTCACCACGATTCACCACAGTTCTACTACAAATCACCACCACGTGAATCTTGAATGTGTAAACAGGCCTTTAGTTGCCAAATTGGGTTATATTTTGTTTATTGCATATTTCGGATATCATGACATTCTAATGTTAGCTAGAAGTCCCATAATGGAAGCAATATTCTGACATGGCCAAAGCTGTTAGCAGCAAATGAGTCTGACTATTCGCTATTCGCTGAAGACACAGCCATGTACCTTGCTCTTGATAAGCAAGGTGACTCAGAGATCCTGCAAAAAGACCTTGAAAGCCTAGAGAAATGGGAAAAACTGTGGGATATGAGTTTCAACACTTCAAAATGTCAGGTCATTTATGTGACCCGACGCCAAACACCACTCCAAACTAAATATTATCTTCATGGCTGTGTACTTGAAAGTGTATCCTCAGCTAAATGAGCCGCCTCGTGGGAAAACCAACAATGTGGTTTCCGAACAGGTCCGACAAAAACCGACCTGTACAAGCACAGAAAAGAGCTAGAAGCTTGAAATTTCGGATTTAAGAAGAAGAGGAATTGTACTATCCGTGTAGCGAAAATAAAGGCACTGATCAGCTTCGCAGTTACTGCGAAGCTGATCTGCGTCTTTGTTTTCGCCTATGCAGATTGTTGGTTTTCCCATGAGGCGGCTCAAATATCTTGGGGTCACTGTATCGGAAGACCTCAGCTGGTCAAACCATATTGACACTATTACTTAAAAAGCAAATCAGACTCTCGGTTTCATCAAACGTAATATCCGGGTCCATAAAAAGGACCTGAAGTCCACAGCATATAAGACCCTTGTCCGCCTACATGATTTAGAATATGCCTTTACTGTGTGGTCCCCTAACACCAACCAAGATATCAATAAACTTGAAAATGTGCAACAATGGGTCGCGAGATAGGTCATGCAAGATTGGCAACAAACATCTAGCATGACCGCAATGCTACAGGATCTCAACTGGCGCACCCTCAACCAATGACGCATAGATAGTACATTGGTCCCCCTATACAAGGTCACATACAACCTTGTAGCCATCCCTGCTCACAACAACCTGATCCGGAACACCCGACAATCATCCAGAAATCACTCCATGGCATACAGGCAGATCCTACCTCAAAGAGACTACTACAAGTTCACATTTTTCCCCTGGACAATCATACACTGGAATGCCCTACCGCCACATACATGTATCCCCGTACTACCTACTCTGGCTCAGTTTAGTACAGCTGTTTGCCAGATAACCCACAAAAGTCCTTGAATACCAGCATCTGTTTTTATCTTTTAATTATACTGACACTCTTGATCGCACTGTACAAAGTCTTGTCACCCACTTTTTAGCTCACCTGAGCCGTCAGGCTCACAAGGTGAGCTTATAGGATGGCCATGATCCGGCGTCCGTCCGTCCGTCCGTCGTCCACCATTTTCAAAGATCTTCTTCTCTGAAACCGCTTGGCCAATCAAAGCCAAATTTTACATGAAGCATCTTTGGGAAGGGGGAACCAATGTGTATATAAATAATCCAGGTCACATGACCAAGATGGCCGCCATGCCCATATATGGTAAAAACCCTTCAAAAATCTTCTTCTCCGGAACCACTGGACCGATTTCAACCAAACTTGGCATGAAGCATCAATGACTCAAGTACTACAATGTATATATAAATCATGACCTTGCGGTGACCTTGACCTATTTTACGGCAAGGTCAACATAGGTCGCCTTTGCATTTGAATGGGAAAAATTGTTAAATTGTCATTTAAAGGAAAAATCTTGCAGAAAATGAGCAGTAGGACTGAATAGTAATGATTCTGAAAAAAATTGGGCACCAGGGGCTCATCCGCCCCCACCCCGGGGCAATATACATGTATATTATCATAATATTCAAACATCTTCTTCTCTGAAACCGCTTGGCCAATCAAAGCCAAATTTTGCATGAAGCATCTATGGGAAGGGGGAACCAATGTGTATATAAATAATCCAGGTCACATGACCAAGATGGCCGCCATGCCCATATATGGTAAAAACCCTTCAAAAATCTTCTTCTCCAGAACCGGTGGACCGATTTCAACAAAACTTGGCATGAAGCATCGATGGCTCAAGCACTACAATGTGTATATAATTCATGACCTTTTCATGACCTTGACCTATTTTACGGCAAGGTCAACATAGGTCGCCAATGCATTTGAATGGGGAAAACTTTTAAAATGTAATTTAAAGTGAAAGTCTTGCAGGAAATGGGAAGTAGGACTGAAAATTAATGATTCTGAAAAAAATTGGACCCCAGGGGCTCATGTGCCCCCACCCCGGGGCAATATACATGTATATTTCCATAATATATATTCAAACCTCTTCTCCTCTGAAATCGCTTGGCCAATCAAAGCCAAATTTTATGTGAAGCATCTATAGAATTGAGGAATCAATGTGTATATAAATAATCTAGGTCACATGACAAAGATGGCCGCCATGCCCATATATGGTAAAAACCCATCAAAAATCTTCTTCTCTGAAACCAATAGACTGATTTCAAAGAAACTTGGCGTGAAGCATCGATGGCTAAAGTACTCCAATGTATATATAAATCATGACCCTGTGATGACCTTGACCAAGTTTATGGCAAGGTCAACATGGGTTGCCTATGCATTTGAATTGGGAAAATTGTTAAAATGTCATTTGAAGGGAAAAGCCAGCAGGAAATTGGCAAATGGACAGAATATTGAAGATTCTGAAAAAAGAAAATGGCCCAAGGGCTTCATCTGCCCCTGCACTGGAGTTAAATACCATAATATTCAAACATGTTTAAGGGTGATTTTCAAAAAAATGAAGTAAAAGTGTGACATTGACCCATTTGAGGTCAAAATTGAGATGTGCATTTGTCTTTTTAATTTTTGTTCCTGGTTTTTCTATGGTTATCAAAATAAGAGAAATCAACATTCAAATCTATTTGACAACGGCCATTTTTGTGATTTTCTTGTTTCTGTGCTTTTTGTTGTTTATTTTCAAAACTGGTGATATACCTTATAAGTAGTGCTACATTTGTAACATACACTTTAGGTTTCAAATTTGTTCTTAGTTTGATAGACCCTATACTGGGACTAGACTCTATGCCATTAATTTGATAAAATTATCAAAAAAAAAAATTTTCACACATTTATTTGATAAATTTGAACCTAAAATTGCTTTCTGCACCTATAAATTATTCCATAACCACTCAAATGATCAATGTATTTAATGATGAACTGTATCTTACAAGTGTACAATGCTTCCTGTGATTGCCATATAAATTTATAAGAGTATTAGTAATATGAATCGTTAGGAATTAGCGTTTAATTTTTTGGACTAGAAAATATGCGTTGCACTTGTGACATCACTTTTGTTAATATTAGAAACCAATATGCATAACTATATGCAAAGGGTTGTTTTTGTTGGTTTCTTTCTGACCTGCTAGACTAAAATATAAAGCAAAATAACAAGTCATACATGATATGCTTATATGGTCAGTCAAGAAATACAAAACGTTGCACTTGTGACAAAAATGGTTAACTGATTAGATCAGCTACTTTTGAAAATATAAGAAAGGGTTTTTAATGAAGAACCTCTGATGATCAATCCAGATACATCAGACTTGATCAGTAAGATCATACAATAGATGTAGGGCTTACAATGATTGAACACTGGCTTTCACAAGTTTAAGCTAAGCTATTTTTACTGTAGTTTATTTTTAGGGGTATGGTTATTATTTATAAATGCTGAAGAGGCAACAAAGGCGAAATACATGCATGCTTCATTGGCAACTCTCAAGTACCTAATTGTTTGTAACTTTTTAGAGATTTTGTTTTGTTAGGTAATCAGATAATTGTTTTCTGACCATTTGAAAATGACTTAATATTCAAAATGTCACGCTAAAACGTTGCACTTGTGACATTTTTAGGTATATATTGTTGTATAAATCTGGTATAGATCCATCTTTTTTTATGAAATTTTGCTTGGAGTTTGACACCTTCATAACACACATTTAAGGTATAAATGAGACCTTATATGTATAAAGCTTATCAGTTCAGCTTTAATATTGAAAAATACTTCATTTTTTTTGAAAACCACCCTTATTGGTATATGCAGCAGATCTCAGGTGAGCGTTTACAGGACCATTGGTCCTCTGGTCATTGCTTTTATTTCATCTAACCCCCTTCAGCTCTTGGTATTCCGGAACACCATCTGAATTCCTCTTCGGAGGTTAAGATGTAAAGGAAGATAGATAGATGAGAAAAAGAAAGATTTTGTCTTAGATACATGTTCGTTAAATGCAGTTTTCTTTTGACATGTTATATCTCTCATTCCAGGAAGCTATTTCTGCTATGATAACCCAGCTGCTCTCCAAGACAATATGGTCCGTGACCTTGACCTCTCGACAAGTCAGTTTATGGGGTTCTACTCCTGGTACTCATGGCCCAATGTGGTCCTATGTTTCTTTGGGGGCTTCCTCATTGACAGGGTGTTTGGAGTGAGAATAGGGGCCATCATATTCAGCTTGTTTGTGACAGCAGGACAGGTAATGAGGCACATGACTGATGGTAAAGGTCACCGATTTACAGCCCCTTTCACTTGACTTTGTCGTTTGAGCATTTAGGTCAACCAAGTTTGTGTGTAAATCAGATAACTTTTTTTCCATTTTAGAACTGAAACAGTGTCCCAGGTGCCAGGTGTTCTTAAAATCTAGTCAGCATTTATCTTTACTTAATGATGTCACCTTTTCTGATAAAAACACTGTAATTCTTTGGTTAAAGCACATTTTTATTTCAAAATTCTTTGCACAGCACATATATGTAAAGAACACACATCTGAAATAAGATAGGACAAAACCCGAATTTTATCACCTATTGGTATCTACATGTCCAAAATTCCACTTATTAAGATAAAAAATTCACTCGAGTTTGCCGTTTTAAAGGTCATTTAGTTTTAAGCTGCCACTCAGATTAGCAGATCAATCAATCCAGATGACTTTGTGGACAACATGAAAAGAAACTCAGATCCTCAGAACCCATGGTCTTCTTGTGTAAAGCAAATGCTCAAATGGCAAACTCGAGTGAAAGGGGCTGTATTAAGGTTTATACAGCATGTCACAACGTATGGTGGCCGTCACAGTCTACTCTTGTGACATCAGCCATGGAGAGATATATCAACTTTTGCTTTCTTTTCTGAAAGATGCCCCACAAGTTTCACAGAGTGACCAAGCAGTTTTGGAAAAGATGATCCTTAATAATAGTGGAAAACAATAGTTACTGATGGATATTTAAAATTAGATTTCTTAATAGTAAATCCAATTGAGCCAAATCCAAGTGAGGCTCTCTTGAGCGTAAACTGTGCACTTACCTGAAGCTGGGTATTTCACAAGAGAAGTGACCCTGCATGTTACTCGTGTGCATGTATTTTTCCAACTAAAAAAATATAAAAGAATAGCAAATTCTGAAAATAAATAAATAAATTAATTAATTCCTCTTAATCATTTGATCAGAACTGTTTTAATATTATTATAAAGAAATACTGCAACAATTTTTATGGGTCATTCCTGTTTTCATACATGAGCCTTCACATGAGAAAACCAACAATTTGGGTTTCCGACCAGGTCTGACACAAACCAGGCTGTACATCCTGAGAAGCAGGCTAGAAGCTTGAGATTATGGATTTAGAAAGAAGAGGAATTGTACTATCCCTGTAGCAAAAACAGAGGCGCTGATCAGCTTCACAGTTACTGCGAACTAATCTGTGTCTCTATTTTCACATATGCAGATTGTTGGTTTTCCCATGCAGCAGCTCGCATGTGATGAGTTTAATAGGCAGCTGCACTCACAATCTATTTATGTTTTGAGCAAACGTAAAAAAAATATATATATATAAATAAATGAATGTTTTTTTAAAAAAAATATCTGTACTAAAGATTGCATTGGGCAATTTTTGTGAATGTTATGTTCCTATATTTTCAGGTTGTTTTTGCCCTGGGTTCTTTATTCAATGCTTACTGGTTGATGTGTGTGGGTAGATTCATCTTTGGGTAAATTTTCGTTTCTTTGATTTAGCCTTTTATGTCCATGGTCAAAAACATGCCTATTGAAATAGCATGCCAAACTTGTCTGACTAGAGAACACAGGACAGGTGATCTGCCTGTAATTGAAGAAGTATAATATTCTTACTTGGGGAAAAACATTATCCTTTAAGTGTTACATTAAAAGTTCATCATGAAAACATGTCCGTGTAATGTATACCCCCTTGAACCCCACTTTTATATAGCAAAACTGGGGTATGCAGGGGTATGCCTATTTTTTCTTATTTTGCTCCAAAACATAGATTGTGGGTACTTGTTAGAACTGCCTCGGCGAGGCGGTTCTAACGCGTACCCACAATCTATGTTTTGAGCAAAAATAAGAAAAATAACAAAATTTTTCAGTTGAAAATTTTCAATTTTTAAAGCTAAACAAATCTCTGTATATTGCATGGGCAAGTTTTCGTAATGTTTGGACATGTTTTCTGGAGCACTTCGGTTACAAAAGGCAACCATAAGGGTATAGTTAAGCCATGGTTCTTTGGGGTTTTGGACCAAGTCCTACACAAACTGATATGATTGTACAGTCACAGTAGAAGGATAGGTGAACATTTTGGATTTTACAAGAAGTGGGAATGTACATGTACTATCTTTGTAGCGAAATCTGCTTCTTTGCTGTACATAGGCAAAACTCTGGTTTTCTGATTAAGCAGCTCATTTAATAACTGGAAGACTTGTGCATAATGAAATCACTTATTTCAGTATCGGTGGTGAGTCCCTTGCAGTCGCTCAAAATACCTACGCTGTGAAATGGTTCCAAGGGAAAGAACTCAACATGGTGTTTGGTCTTCAGCTCAGCTTCTCAAGAGTCGTGAGTACATTTATTACATGATCTATAATTAGCACAAATCTTATTGGTTCAAAGGGTGATCACATGCATTTGATAATAGTTTGTATTGCAGTTTTAGGGAATAAAAAAATAAAAAATTGGGATGTAGTGTGGGCCATATTGTGCAGTTTCGGGTACTGAACCTTCATCAGTGAACCTGTTTCAGTAGACATAAAGGTTATTGAACAATGAACAATAAAAATTGTCATTGACCAATGCTTTGCAAATTGATAACTTCATTTAAGGTGTGTTATTTAGTAATGTTTGTTGAATGTGTCTAGTTTGAAATCAGTTCTATTGTTTTTTACTTTAGGGTAGCACAGTGAATATGAATGTGATGCAGCCAGTCTATAACTTTATCAACAAACATATCCATGGTTACAAGTGCCTTGCTATAGCTCTATTCTTTGGTAAGACTTGAGAGTTAAATTATGCATATCAAACACCTGTGTACAGTGTGCAGGTATATTTATTACTATGTTAAATAAATGCAAATTTTCAAAATACATGTATAAGTTTATCAGCATAATAAACAATAAATAAAGTGAAACAAATGCAACCTGTATTTAATTCTATCAATTAACATATTCATTTCTACATGTTCCTGGCTAAAACTCTCTTCTTTGGTCAATATTGAAGGTTAAATTTTGCATATGGAGCCTCAAATCTCTATTTATTATGTGCTCTGTTCTGAAATGACAGAAAGATTGATTTCTGGAACCTTAAACAACAAAAATGCAAGCAATTTTGTTATGAAATTTCATAAAATATCGGCATAATAAATATAGAAAATGAATAAGATCTTAGCAGTTGACCCCATAAAGGCAGTGACTTAACATATGAGCCTCGACGCGAGAAAACCGGTCTTCGGGGTTTCCGACCAGGTCTGACACAAACCGGCCTGTACAAGCTCAGAAAAGAGCTAGAAGCTTGAAATTTCGGATTTATGTAGAGGAGGAATTGTACTATCCGAGTAGCGAAAACAAAGGCGCTGATCAGCTTCGCGGTTACCGCGAAGCTGATCTGCGCCTTTGTTTTCGCCTAGGCAAAAATCCGGTTTTCTCACGATGCGGCTCATATCAAAGCATTCAAAAGATTATAGAAAACAACATTACAAAAACTTGCCCATGCAATATACAGATTTTTTTCTCTCAGAAGAAAACATTGAAATTTTCAATTTTTGTTTTTGTGAAAAAAAAAGCTCTGTATACTGCATTGGCAAGTTTACGTAATGCAAAAAAATATTGTTGGAAGTCCGTTATGCCATTGTATTGGACATTTATTTGCAAGCAAACTTTTACAACAAAATGCACAACTATTAAAATATGTTAACAAAATCCCTATGACATAAATCATTTTATTGTGATATTTTTTTGTACAGGTGGGTTTTGGTGTATACTATCATTGATATGTGCTCTAGCTCTTGGCTTCTTTGACAAGAGAGCTGACAGAATATTGAAACGAGCAGCAGTTAAATCAGGTAAATTTCCATAAGAAGATGATGTGCCATAAGAGAAATGAGCCGCCGCACAAGAAAACCAACAATCTGCATATGCGAAAACAAAGATGCAGAACAGCTTCGCAGTAACTGCGAAGCTGATCAGCACCTTTTTTTTTGCTACAGGATAATACAATCTCTTTTCTTCTCAAATCCAAAATTTCAAGTTTCTAGCCAGCTTCTGTGACTGTACAGGCTGGATTGTGCCGGTGTCCCAGTTTATTTTACCCCCTGGACAGGTTACCCCCCGGGGGGTAAGCTGACCGTGGTATGCTTACCCCCAGGGGGGCAAAATTTCCCGGGAAATCTTACCCCCACCCCGGATATCTTCACCCCCAGGGGGCAAGTGGTCCAGGCCAGTTTATCTTGCCCCCCAGTTCCAAGTATTGGTTGTGACTGATTTTTATACCCATTATTTGAACTGTCCAAAAATGAAACAATGTTGGATTAAAATCAACAGACCAGTCCTAAAAAGTGGTTTTCAGTGTATGAAAAGTAGAAACTGATTGGTATAAGTGTGGGGGGTAACCTGTTCAGGGCAGTTTATCTTGCCTCCCGCCTAGGTATTGGAGGATAAAATTTTCTAGGCTTGATACAACTGTTTAAAATTAAAACTTTAAGATGCTTTATCAGTTAGAAATGCAATTCATTTGATTAAAAAGACCTTTTCCTCGTCTTTCAATGCTATACCCTCAGTTACATAGGCGGGGGTCAAGCTGTCCAGGGCGGTTTATCTTGCCCCCAGCCTATGAATTGGAGGTTCAAATTTTCTTGGCTTATCACAGTGTTTAAAAATTAATTCAATATGAAGCTTTATCAGTTAGAAATACAATTAATTTGAATTCAAATCCATTTTCTTCCTCATTCAGTTCCTATGCTCAATTTCACGTTTGGGGATGAAGCTGACCAGGGCGGTTTATCTTGCCCCCCGCCTAGGTGTTGGAGGATGAATTTTTCTAGGCTTATCACAACTGTTTAAAATTAAAACTTTAAGATACTTTATCAGTTAGAAATGCAATTCATTTGATTATAAAGACCTTTTCCTCATCTTTCAATTCTATACCCTCAGATACATAGGTGGGGGTGAAGCTGTCCAGGGCGGTTTATCTTGCCCCCCGCCTAGGTATTGTAGGATGAAATTTTCTAAATTTATCACAACTGTTTAAAATTAATACTTTAAGATGCTTAATCAGAAATGCAATTAATTTGATTATAAAGAACTTTTCCTCGTCTTTCAGTTCTATACCCTCAGATACATAGGTGGGGGTGAAGCTGTCCAGGGCGGTTTATCTTGCCCCCCGCCTAGGTATTGTAGGTGGGGGGTAAGATAAACCGCCCTAGACAGCTTCACCCCCACCCGGACCTGGTCGGACACCCAAATTGTTGGTTTTGTCACACAACAGCTCAAATAACTATGAAGCAAATTGACAGGTGATGCCAATTTGAGGTTGAATCAGTGCAACATGCCCTTAAACTGCTGAAGAAAATCCAATGTCTGGATTATGTAATAATATCGAAAATGCATAGCACCATTCTTGAAATTTTGCTGTCATTATAATTATGACATTTGAAATTTTGTGGTGCAGCCCCCCTGTGTCAGAACATGACATCAAGGAATTTGATGTAAATGACTCATTAGTTGGTATTTTTGTACGGTATTTTGAATACCATTCTCAGTGATATCAAAATATACATGCATTGATTAATGTAATTTTATAAAATTTGTTCACAATTATCTGGGCTATACTTTTGTGTACATGTAAAATGAGCCTGTGCATGAGAAAACCAGGATTTTGGCCTATGGGAAAACAAAGGTGCAGATCAGCTGCGCAGTAACTGAAGGAAAGTACAATTCCTCTTCTTAAATCTGGAATTTCAGTGTTCTAGTCTGCTTCTGTGACTGTATAGACCGGTTTGTGTGGGACCTGGTCGGAACCCTGAAGACCGGTTTTCTCACGACGCAGCTCAAATGCAACCTGTCAGAGAAATTGAAATGCAAATTATGTATTATGCTTATTCTTTTGCCTGCAGCTGGATCAGGTAAGTCCTAATCTAACATGGGCATGTGTGCTGAATGGAATAAATATGGTTATCATTGATTTACCATTTACCATTGATTTACCATTTAACTAAAACATGACTAACATTTTAATATTACCCAACCCACTGTTTGATAAGAGATCAAATAGTTTTAACAATTTGCATAAGTTAGTACTCAATTGACTTGCGATGTGTGAAATGCATGCAACGAGACTAATATTACGTCACCAGCAGGTCAATAGTTTTGACTATACCACGCTAGTGACGTCACCAATGGGAACGTAATGAAAAAAATGGAGTAAAATAGTTTTGACTATACCATGATTTATGACACCAGAGTCATGAGAATTATGTAGAATGTCTAAGTTAAACATGTCTTAAGTGGAATTAACTCTGTAGGCCACTTAAATGTAAATTTTGCTACAAAACTGGTGGTTTCTGGATTAGGTAATAAAGCAATTTTTTCATAGCTGTTTGGCAGAATAGTCAAAACTATGACCCTCAGTGCCGTTGACAGCTTAATGTGCCTCTGGTTGTCAACAGCACCTTGGGGCATACTTATTCACCCACCTGACATGAAATAACTGCTTATTAAGTGTATTTGTTAAACGAATATCAGAAACTAATTAAGTGTATCGAGCAAATTGGCAGTTTTTCGCGGAGTCCTTTTAAAATGGAATAAACAAAAGTAAAACCTTGCGTGTTCCGACATTTTAATCCTTTAAAAATGATCTACAACGACAAAATTTGTTTATTTTACAACGTATGATTGAATGTGAAAAGCATCCATGACACCGTGCTTATGTTGCCATTGTTGTTGTATCGTATAGGGTTCTGCCTTTGACTTATTGGCGCACCCGGATATTTAATGCCGGGACATGTTTTTGCCGATACCGTATTAATAATTATTTTAATTCACCATTCTTAATCGAGAAAGGAGAAATGCATTTTCTGATAGGATAAAATTATACAAGATTTAGGTGTCCCAATGCTTAGACAATCTTTGGTTTGCGTCGCCGTCGAAAATGAGCAACGTTACGTAACAGGTGTCACCAATAGCCTACAGCAACTTGTTTTTACGGCCTCGTTACGGTCTATCGATAATTCCCTAGGGCGTTTGGCTTATTTTCACAACTTTTATTGCTAATCTTAAGAAAACAATGTGTCATTCACGCTTCGGGAGCGGTGGATTGTGTCAGTCTAAAAATTACGGAAATGGCAATTATCACTAGTGAATATACATGCAGCCGACACGGTTCGTAAGCACATTATGCTTTCTATTAGAAAACACGATCTTTCAGTTTTAAATGTGCAAAAGATCATTTACATTGATTATTCTCATTGTACCATAAAGAGAAACTGTAAGAAAATCTCACCTTGGCAAACGCCTGTTTTTTTTCCTCTCGAGTACCATAACGAGAAACTTTTTACTGCAATACAATTAAGGAATATATATGGGTAAAACGGCACCTTCGAGTCGCCACAATTTTTTTTTTTTTTTTTTTTCAAAAGTGGGCGAAATTTTGGGATCCAAGGTGCCCTTGCGTTATATTCAGCACCGCGTTAATTCAAGGCGCGGTATAGCGGGTCTGTCCTGTATTAAGATGATTTTACCATTTTTGCCAACAGCTTTTAATATTATAGAATGTTGGGTGCAATAGTATTTGAATTCAGATTAAAGACTGGACAATTTTATGCTATGTGACAAAGACCTTTTCGGTGCATTTTACATAGCAAAGCAAGAATAGATCAAATAAATGACTGGGAATTGATATTATGAAATTTAGAATACTACTGTATTTAACAAAGACCCCAGGTGGCCAAGAAAAGACAACAAAACGCATTGCAAAAACTTGCCCATGTTACAGAGAATTTTTCAGAAGCAAAAATTAAAATTTTCATTTTGAAAAATGTTGATGTTTTTAATATTTATGCTCAAAACATTGATTGTGGGTAAACATTAGACTCGCCTTGCCAAGGCGGTTCTAGCGAGTACCTACAATCTATGTTTTGGATCAAAAATAAGAAAAAATTGTATATCCCTGTATACCTCAGTTTTGCTATATAAAAGTGTGGTATAAGGGGGTATACATGTCTCGGATGTAATCGTGATGCATCAGTCACTTGAAATTCACAAATTCAAATTTCTTTGTTTGTTCTGTGACTTTTACATATATATTATTATTACAGTAACTTGCATTTTGATTATTTATGATTAAATGCTTCCATCAAAACAGCTGTTGGTTACAAAATGCATTCCTGAAGTCAAATATATGATGCAGATGCAAGTTTTAGCTTAAAGTTTTGCATTAGTTTTACTAGTCTTTGTATCGACTACCATGTTGAAAGTTGCAAAATTTCAGTAATTCTCTTTGGCTCCATGTTGCCAAATCTAAAGGGTCACTGATGAGACTTTAATAATTGAAACCGCGGTATGGCCCATCCTCTTTCTCATTAATGTGTTCACTGCTCTTAAAGGATCTCAGTTTTTGATCAATTATATAGGGGGTGGTTCTAACAAGTACCCACAATCAACAATGTTTTGGGGCAAAAATAAGAAAAAAAAAAAGTATACCCCTGTTTACCCCAATTTTGCTTATATAAAAGCGGGGTTTAATCGGTTATACATTACATGGACACATGTGATCCTTATGTGTAGGTCTTGGACTGTAAGTACACATGTACAGTTGCTAAAAGGCTCTCATCATCTATTGATATGTTTTATTGTGATACCATTTGATTATTTTTAGATGAAGTTATCAGAATACAAGATGTTAAAGATTTTCCCGTCTCGTTCTGGTTGTTGTGTGTAATCTGTGTGGCCTACTATGTAGCAGTGTTTCCATTCATAGGACTAGGACTGTAAGTATGTCACAATGGTCGTGATCCCTTCAGGACTCGAACTCAGGGTCTCTCGCTTACTGTGTGAGCACTCTACCACTGAGCTATCGAGCCACTTCTTGGTTGATGTATTTATAAATTATGTTTGGAACATGATGGCCTAGTGGTAAGGTCATCAAACTCAGGATTTAGACAGTTGGGGATTTGAACCTGCTATTGCTGGATTGTGTCCTTAAGCAAATTACATTTACCAGTTTTTGACGAATGGGCTTTCCCGTCGTTATCAATTGGATGAATCTATTGTCACTTTAAGGGGCTTCAGGAGTAATTTTGAATTTTTTTTCTATGTTTAGATGAAATTCCCCTAAGCAAACAGAAAAGCCCCGGTTGGAATGCTGCGTGATGCGGCATTTGAGACGCCGCAAGAATGCGGCGTCGCATCTAGGGCTATACTGTTTGCCTAAGTCCCACAAAAATGATGCCACATTTATGAGCCGCATCGTGAGAAAAAGGATTTATTGCCTTTGCGAAAACAACGGCGCAGATCAGCTGTGCAGTAACTGCACAACTGATCAGCGCGGTTGCTTTTGCTACACGGACAGTGCAATCCCTCTTCTACCTAAATCCAAAATTTCAAGCTTCTAGCCTTTTTCTGAGACTTTACAGGCCGGTCTATGTCGGACCTGGTCATAACTCCGAAGACCAGTTTTCTCGCATTGCGGCTCTTATATGAGGTAACTTTTCATAGTGCTGGTCAATACTGGAAGTGCTGGCTCCATTCCAACATGACTGAAAAATAGTTTATCGAGGACCGAGGACAGAACAAATAACTAAATGTTGTGAACCTTTGCAGAAGCTGAGGGTGAGGTTAGGTACCTGTAAAACCAGTTTAAGCCGGCCAGTAATTTTTTATTACCAGTCATTCCAAGGCGATACTTCTGTGGTGGTTCTTATCGTTTTATGTCTTGATGTTTAAAATGTTTTGTGCTGTTGGCACCTTATGTATGTTATCATGTTTTTAGTTAAGTTTAGGTAACTGAGTGGCCACCTATTGGGAAGAGGCTTACGAAATGTTTTCATTGTAAAGTACCTTATTGTTAGTTTGGTTTTTTCTCGCCTCGGTTTTTGGAGTGGGAATCTTTCTGATTGCTCCTTTTCCTGATCATTGCCTTCTTGTACCTTTTTACTGAGATGTTAAACCACAAAACAGACACACACACAAATAATAAATCATGTACTTTCTTAGATATACTCCCAGAAAATAAAATGGTACTATGATTGTAAAATGTGTATTCAAAGAGGTTTAGAGACCTTCCCTTTAAAATATGCACTTTGTAAGTAAGTTGCTAGTTACATGTAAACATTCAGTCCTATATAATAGTAACAGTTTAAAGAAAGAAACAAGTATTCGCTATTATTTATAAACACATGACAGAGTACTTTGGCAGTTTGTTTTGAAATGGAATTCAGAAAGTTCTATATGATGTTTAACTATTTCCAAATTCTCTTTCAGAGTTTTCTTTGAAATGAAATTTGACATGGACCCTTCAGTAGCTAACAGTGTCAACAGGTATATTAGATCAAGTTATTCAGTATTAGAACAGATGTGTTATAAGCAAATGTACTTATGGATTTCTGGATCACGGGCTATGTAAATGAGTTTTACCGTATATTGGCTTGTCAGATTATAGGCAAATGGTCTGAAATGGTGGTATGGTTGTGATTTTACATTTATCTATATCAATTCCTGTGCATTCTTTTCTTACTTAATGTAGAAAAATACAGAGCATAGTTACTACTAAACTAACCTGTGAAAGCAAATAATTCAAGTCTTGAAACAGATGTATTTCATTATCTTTTATTTTGCTACATACGTAGCACAGCCATCATTAGGCCATCATAGATATTTATGACCAGGCCTCGAGGTTATAAAACTTTTTTCAAGCTCAGCTCAGCTGAGACTAAAATTTATCCTGCTCATAAATGTTAAAATGCCAACAACTGTTGGCATTTTAACATTAATGAGCAGGATAAATTACTAGTTAGCTCACCTGAGCCGAAGGCTCACAAGGTGAGCTTATAGTATAGTAGTCGAGCTGGCGTCCGTCTGTGAGTCCATCAGTCCGTGCGTGCGTCCGTCCGTCCGTTCACATTTTCAAACTCAAATATCTCTAAGACAACATGGCCGATCGTAATCAATTTATCTAAACCATCATTGAGGAGCGGGAAAGGTTGTATTAGTTTTTGGGCCAGGTCGGATCAGAACTGTGGTTTCCATGGCAACGGATAGCTCCCATAGACTTACAATGGGAAAAACATAAAAAAATCTTCTTCTCTGACTCAGAAACCACAAGGCCCAGAGCTTTCATATTTTGTGTGTAGCAATGTATAATGGTCCTCTTTATAAATCCTGCCTGCCGTGCCCCTGGGGTCCATACGGGCCCCGCCCTGGGGGTGTCATGGGAAAAACATAAAAAAATCTTCTTCTCCAAAACCACAAGGCCCAAAGCTTTCATATTTTGTATGTAGCAATGTTTTGTGGTCCTCTATATAAATCCTGCCAATCATGCCCCTGGGGTCAAAAATGGCCCCGCCCCGGGGGGTCATTAGCTCCCATAGACTTACAATGGGAAAAACATAAAAAAATCTTCTTCTCCAATACCACAAGGCCCAGAGCTTTCATATTTTGTCACTAGCAATGTATAGTGGTCCTCTTTATAAATCCTGCCAACCATGCCCCTGTGGTCCATACGGGCCCTGCCCCTCAGGCGTCATGTGAAAAACTTTGAAAAATCTTCTTCTCCGAAACCACAAGGCCCAGAGCTTTCATATTTTGTGTGTAGCAATGTATAATGGTCCTCTTTATAAATCCTGCCTACCGTGCCCCTGGGGTCCATACGGGCCCCGTCCCGGGGGTGTCATGGGAAAAACTTTAGAATATCTTCTTCGAAACCACAAGGCGCAAAGCTTTCATATTTTGTGTGTAGCAATGTATAGTGGTCCTCTTTATAAATCCTGCCAACCGTGCCCCTGGGGTCCATACGGGCCCTGCCCCGGGGGCGTCATGGGAAAAATGTTAAAAAATCCTCTTCTCCGAAACCACAAGGCCCAAAGCTTTCATATTTTGTGTGTAGCAATGTAAAGTGGTCCTCTTTATAAATCCTGCTACAAATCCTGCCAACCATGCCCCTGGGGTCCATGCAGGCCCCACCCCGGGGGTGTCATGGGAAAAACATAAAAAAATCTTCTTCTCTGAAACCATATGGCCCAGAGCTTTCATATGTTGTGTGGACCAATGTATAATTCTCTTCTTTATAAATGCTGCCAACGGTGCCCCTGGGGTCCATACAGGCCATGCCCCAGGCATGTCATTATCTACCAGACTTACAATGGAAACATGAAAAAATCTCTGCAACAGCATGACGCAAAGCTTGTATATTTGATATACAACATTGTCATGTGGAGCTCTACATAAATCCTGCCAATCTTGCCCCTGGTGTCAAATATGACCCCACCCCGGGGGTCATTATAGGACCCTGACCTTGTTAGATGATTTTTTCAAGTGAACCAAAATGGCAGAAAAGAAGAAACACAATCCAGACAAGAGCTCTTCTGCTGATGTAAGTAGGGTTTCAAGGTCAGGTGACCAAGATGGCCACCATACCCATATATGGAAAAAACCCAATTACTTTGTCCAGTGACTGTACTTGTTGACTCACAGGTGAGCGATCGTTGCCCTTGGGCTACTTGTTTTTGTGTTTTGAACCTGAATTTTCCACAATTTTTGACATTTTCAACATTTATGAGCAGTTGAATTTTCATGCTCAGCTGAGCTGAGCTTGAAAAAAGTTTTATAACCTCGGGGCCAGGTTCCACATAAACAGGGCTGCCAGTCACAACACTCATCAAGAGACTGCACTGCTATTTGGCCTTTGCAGTAAATTGTCTACCATACATGTATAAAATACTTGTAAATTTGATGATGTTTCTTTAAGACATATGCTTTATGAATCCATCTTTTACAAAAGTTATTCCATTCATGAACATTTGTTTTCTGCTTTCAGTTTAGTGTATATCATATCCGCAGTAGCATCTCCAGTGTTTGGTTTTTGTATTGACAAAACTGGGAAAAACATTTTCTGGGTAATTCTCGGGACCGTAGTCACTCTGGGCTGTCATGCACTGCTGGCTTTTACCTTTATAACCCCATTTCTTGCCATGGTAAGTTTTTTTGTAGCTTTTAGTTTGGGTGGGGTGGTTAGGCAAATTACTAAGCAAAATGGTTTCGGTCCACAGATTGTTCAATAGCATGCTGCTTATTGATGAAGAGCATTTGTCAGTTAATGATGAAAGAATGTAAACTCAATACTGGTGATCTGCCTCTTCAGATGCTTGCCTGGGATTTGAGTAACAAGGGTTAATTAACCATACTTGAAATAACCTTATGTGTATTGATATGCCATAAAAACCCAATCATCATTACGAAAACTTGACCATGCAATATACAGAGCTTTTTTCCTGGAAAAAAAAAAAAACAAAAAAAAAAAAAATCATTCAATTTTTTTTTTTTTTTTTTTTTTTAATATTTTTGTTCAAAACATAAATTGTGGGTACTCGTTAGCACTTCCTCACCGAGATGGTTCTAACAATTACCCACAGTGTATGTTTTGGATCAAAAATAAGAAAAATAGGAATACCCTGCAAACCCCAGTTTTTCTATTTAAAAAGTTGGGTTTAAGGGGGTATAGGTTTCATGGACATGTTTTCCTGATGATTGATCAATCAAAGGAGCAGCCGCATGAGAAAAACAACAATTTGCATATGCGAAAACAAAGGCGCAGATCAGCTTCGCGGTAAACGCAAAGCTGATCAGCGCCATTGTTTTCGTTACACATAAAGAATAGTCCCTCTTCTTCTTAAATCGGAAATTTCAAGCTTATGACCTGCTTCTATGACTGTACAGGCTGGTTTGTGTTGGACCTGGTCAGAACCCCATGTTGGTTTTCTCATGCACAGGCTCATTAATGTCAGCTCTTGTATTCCAGAGTGTGATGGGTTTGTCGTACTCAGTGCTAGCGAGTGCTCTCTGGCCAATGGCATCTATGGTGGTATCAACTCACCAGTTAGGTACTGCATATGGAATGTAAGTATAGAATTCAGGTCACATGACCAAGATAGCCACCATGCCCATAATGGTAAAAACCCTTCAAAAACCTCAACAGGTGGACTGATTTCAAAGAAACTTGGCAAAAAGCATCAATGACTAGAGTACTACAATGTTTATAGAAATCATAACCCTATGATGACCTTGACCTTTTTATGGCAAGGTCACTCAGCATAGGTTACCTATGCATTTGAATTTGGAAAACTGATATCATTTTAAGGTAACATATTGTATGAAATGGGCAGTAGGACTGAATATTAATGATTCTGAAAAAAAGGACCCCAGGGGTTTTTCTATCCCATACTTTTTTATTACCATTATGTACAAACACCTCTTCTGAAACTGCTTGGCCAATCAAAGCCAAATATTTTATGAAGCATCTATAGGAAGGGTGAACCAATGTGTATATAAAAATCCAGGACACATGACTAAGATGGTGGCCATGCCCATATAATGTAAAAAACCCAACTACTTGACTGTACATCTTGACTCTCAGGGGAGTGATTGTTGTCCTTTGGGCTTCTTGTATTGCTAATGCAGTTGTTGGTATAGATTCGTGTAAAGTTCAGGTTTCAAGCTGTACAATAGCTGTTATTGCAGTTGTTTCTTTAGATTTATATCTTTATATCTGTTTCAGAATGCAAGCTATACTGAACCTTGGTTTAGCTGTTATAGCTATCACATTTGGTGCTTTGCAGTTTGTGTTATAGTTTTGTGTGTCCTTCAAAATTCTTTTCAGTTGTTGCTATAGATTTATATCTGTTTCAGAATGCAAGCTATACAGAACCTTGGTTTAGCTGTAATAGCTATTGCAGCTGGTGCTATAGTTGATGCCAAGGGCTACCTCCTCTTAGAAGTTTTCTTCCTTGCCTGGTTGTGTAGTAAGTAAAGTGTTATGTTATAGGCTATACCTTTGCAAATTGGTGTCTTTGGCATTTCTTAAAAAAGTCTGACACAAACTATGCTGTTCAGCAGACGATAGATTTTTTCCAGTGGAGGGAATTTGCAAGCTGTGGCACAACACAAAAGGAAACAAAGATGCTGATCAGCTGTTAGATTGGTGACTGCCAAACTGATTTGTACCGTTGTATGGTATTTCAAAGTTGGTTGCAATGTACGCTGAAAGTCATAATCCTTGCCTGACTTATACTTGACCTTTTCAGTTTACATGTACAAGTTTTCAGAATACACCAGGTTATATGCTTACATTGATTACATGTTTGAAACATCATTTCAACCTAAGTATTTTGGTAATTTTAGTAATTGGAATATGCAATGGTAAAAAAAAAACAAAAAAAAAACAAAAAAAAAAAACAAAACAAACAAAAAAAACAACAACAACAACAAGAAAATCAAATGAATTTTACAGGTACATGTAATAGTTAAACGGTATACTGAGGAGAAAAACAAACACAGCTTACAATGTAATTATTTTTGTTTTTCTTTACAGTTGCCTTAATAGCAGCAGTGTTACTATGGTTATGGGATGCAGCTAAAGGTGGGCGACTCAACAGATCAGCTCGCCTGCGAGCACTAGAAAAAGCTCAACAGGAGGAGGAAGATATTAAGTATGTACATAGTTACAATAATTTTCATGCTCAATTATGCTCAGTGTTTTCATACTCATCTGTGCTCATCTTTTATGCTTCATTTTGTCTATTGCTTTCAAGCTTTACTATGCCTATTGTTTTAATACACTGTTGTCATGCACAAATATGCTCAGTTTTCATGCTCAACAGTGCCATCTGTGATCATGCTCATGTTTAATTATGCTCACTGTTCTATTGCTTAACTTAGCTCAGTGTTTTCTTTTAAGTATGCTGATTGTTTTCATGCTCAACTATACTGAGCATGGCATTGAAAATGTCCATTAATATAAAAGTAACCAGAACTCATCATTTGAGCCACCTCGTGGGAAAACCAACAATGTGGTTTCCGAGCAGGTCCGACACAAACCGGCCTGTACAAGCACAGAAAAGAGCTAGAAGCTTGATATTTCGGATTTAAGTAGAAGAGGAATTGTACTATCCGAGTAGCGAAAACAAAGGCGCTGATCAGCTTCGTGGTTACCGCGAAGCTGATCTGCGCCTTTGTTTTCGCCTAGGCAGATTGTTGGTTTTCCCATGGGGCGGCTCATTTCTTGATTACTTGCGATTGTTTCTGTAACTGTAGTGTAGGATATTTTATGGTCTTCTAAGTTTGGCACGGTCTTTGTTCTGTTTTGTGAGTCTATAAGAGTATTCGTAATGTTTGCTTTACATGGAGAAATTTTCAAAAACCCTCTTAGTTTGTTTTCTTGAATATGAATAATATCTTGTGCCATTTATTTTCGTTTCAGGAAAGGACTTGTTAATTAAAGCTGACAGTTAACAGTGATCTCAGGTCCAGTGCAAAGAGTGCAATTATTTGTGGAGCTAATTTATCTGTTGACACAGTTCTGATGCCAGTTAGTGCAATATTTCTGTGAATTTCAACTGTGAACTACTACGTGCCAAATAGTCAACAAACTTGTAAATTGACAATTTTTTAAGATGAAACAATTTGATATTTTTGTTGTTTTTGGACCGAGCAATAGCTCCATTGGCAGTGTGTCTGATTCTTGTTTAAGCCAACTTGTTGTCAATCCCCATGTCTGGCACATTTGTTCATGAATATATTTGGCCATTTTGTCCTCCCAGAGGCAGTTCACCAGCACACAGTGCTCATATTCCTTGCAAGCAGATTTGATTATATGAGCCATCTCGTGGGAAAACCAACAATGTGGTTTCCGAACAGGTCCGACACAAACCGGCCTGTACAAGCACAGAAAAAAGCTAGAAGCTTGAAATTTCGGCTTTACGTAGAAGAGGAATTGTACTATCCGAGTAGCGAAAACAAAGGCGCTGATCAGCTTCGCGGTTACCGCGAAGCTGATCTGCGTCTTTGTTTTTGCCTTTGCAGATTGTTGGTTTTCCCATGAGGCGGCTCATTTTTGTCCCCTTTAGCTGATTCAAGAAAAGTAATTTGTGTATGGTGAAAAAGATGTCATTACAGAAACATCTCCATTTGCACAAAGTATTCTATAATTCAGCTGATTTTGATTGTATTTTTGCATTAATTACACTTGTGGTCCATAAAATCATGTGTTTTGACTATCCGCTATGATCACCTCATCGATTCGATGATAACAGATACCCACAATATATGATTTTATGGATTAATATTAAAAATCGATAATTTCATAACTACCCCTGATTTTCCCCATTTTTATATGTAAGGTGCAAACCTCACTGGGTGCTTCCTTGGTTCCGATATAAAAAGGTTTTGTTTGACTTTTTGGTACCAGATTTTTTTCTATTAAGTTGACAGAGTAAATCCACACAAAACAGAGTTGGCAATAACATTACTTTCACAATTTATATCACTTCTTAACAAATCAAATAAAAACTTAGTATTAAATTGCATTCAAAGCACTATTTTATGACTTGAAATTCTTTCACTGACGTCATAAATGAGAATCAAATCAAATCATTGACCAAATTCTAGGAATTATTGTAGAAAAAAATCCGATACCAGAATCAAACAAAACCAAATCCTAATGGGACCTATAGTAAAAGTCAAACAAAACCTTTTTATATCGGGACGAAGGAAGCACCCAGTGAACCTGGGGTAGCTTTCATACGGAGGTGTTTCCATGATGTACACTGTGTACTGGTACATTGCCCAGGAACTGTATGGCTAGGATAACTGATAGAATTTTTCTCTTTTTTTTTGTGATACGGATCTGCTTAACAAGATGATATTGTTTTATCATGACCAGTCACTTAATCTTTTCTCCATTTTATGCTGTGCTACTCAATATGTAAATGAAAAGACTGTTTTAGCATAAAATGTTTTAAAATCCAAGACACTCTAACATTAAAACACACACAATATGGGTTTTGTAAATAAAGCAATGCCTGTCCAGTCATTTCTAACGTCATAAACACATTCCAGTTTCTATTTCCCATGTAACCTTGATATATGCTGTATCTGTGATTTTTCATGTGATTTTGTCTTCACATGAGAAAACCAACAATCTGGGTCCTTGATTAAGTCCAACACAAACCAGGCTGTACAGTCACAGGAAAAAGGAAGCTTGAAATTTTTGATTTAGTAAGACGAGGGAATGTACGATCTATGGAGCAAAACCAAAGGGGCTAATCCTGATCTGTTGTGCTTCTCATTTGCAGATTCTTGGTTTACTGGTGTGGTGGCTAAATCATTACGAAAACTTGCCCATGCAATATACAGAGATTTTAAAAGTTGTAAAAAATGAAAATTTTCATCCGAAAATTTTTGATATTTTTCTTATTTTTGCTCAAAACATAGATTGTGGGTACACGTTAGAACCGCCTCGCCGAGGCGGTTCTAACAAGTACCCACAATCTATGTTTTGGAGCAAAAATAAGAAAAATAGGTATACCCCTGCATACCCCAGTTTTACTATATAAAAGCGGGGTTTAAGGGGGTATTCATTGCACGGACATGTTTTCCTGATGATTAAGTTTGTCTTCAATTGTATCTTATTTCTGTGTGTAGTATCTTTTGTCTTGTCTTTTCAAGTTTATACATTTTGCATTATGAAAACATGCCCATGCAATATACAGTGAGAGATTTTTAATGTTGTAAAAAAAATGAAAATTTTCAGTAGGAAGTTTTTGCTATTTTTCTTATTTTTGCTCAAAACATAGATTGTGGGTACACATTAGAACCACCTCACCGCGGCGATTCTAACGAGTACCCACAATCTATGTTTTGGAGCAAAAATTTTTGCTCAAAACATAGATTGTAGGTACACGCTAGAACCGCCGTGGTGAGGCGGTTCTAATGTGTACCTACAATCTATGTTTTGGAGCAAAAATAAGATGAATAGGTATACCCCTATGAACCCCAGTTTTACTATATAAAAGTGGGGTTTGAGGGGGTATACATTTCACGGACATATTTTCCCGATGGAGATCAGGATAACATGTCCATGCAATGTATACCCCCTCATACCCCACTTTTATATAGTAAAACTGGGGTTTACAGGGGTATTCCTATTTTCCTTAATTTTGAGTCAAAACATAGATTGAAGGTACACGTTAGAACTGCCTGGTTGTACAAAACTATCAATTTTTTCAAGTGAAATCGTCAGTTTTTGCAGTAGGTGAAACTTGTGAATAAAATCTGTATACATTGCATAGGCAAGCCATTTTAACCTATCTTCTCTTAAGAACACCTGACTTGTTTTAGTAGTCCTTTTCTCTTAATTTATTAATCATTCATCTTCCTAATACATGTATTCTGTTGTATCATATGTTTTGTGTTGTTTTGAAAAAGGACAAAATTGTTTTATGTTATGAAAAACTATGAGATTATTTTACTTTAGTAAAGAGAATGTTAATCACAAGAATAAGAATGTCTCGTGTTAGTTAAAAAGTACAACAATAAAAACAAACAAGTAGATTAGTTGAAGTGTGATCACTCTTGTGCATGAATTAGAAACTAGCTAAGCATAGTTGTTAAGCGACTTGTCTTGTACAAATTATGAAAACTTCCCCATTTAATATACAGAGACTTGTTTGACCTGTAAAAATAAAAAAATTTCACCTGAAAAATTGGGATTTTTTTAATATTTTAGCTCAAAACATACATTGTGGGTACACGTTAGAACTGCCACGGCGAGGCGGTTCTACGAAGTACCCACAATGTATGTTTTGGATCAAAAATAAGAAAATTTGGTATACCCCTGCAAACCCAGTTTTTCTATATTAAAGTGGGGTTCGAGGGGATATTAATTGCACGGACATGTTTTCCTGATGATCAGGGCTTGCAAGAACAATCCTCGGCTTCTCCAGGCTTTTGGACGAGGCTTTTACGTGTATCTGAAGACCCATGTCCATATGACCTCAGCTGTTGAGTTGACCTTAAAACTTTTAACCCTGCAGACACCAGTACCACTACAAGAATGCACCTAATGAGTGTCTTTGTTTTTATGCATATGCAGCAATTCATGTCTATTTTAATATTTTTTGTACCTGTAAATAATATTCTTTTAAGAAATAGAACAACACAAAATTTTAAATGTTTATTTTTATAAATGACAAAATAAAAGAAATATTGATATAAAAATTTTCTAGGCTTGTTCATATTAATCCTTAAGATTTATTATAAAAGGTGGCATGCTGTTAGACTAGTGATGAAAGTTGTAAATTACTATCAAGTGAATGAGGATTTGAATTAATTTAGTGGTGTCATTGAGCATTGTTTTTAGCTCAACTGCACGAATTGCAAAGAGCTATTATAGTCTATTATTGTCACCTATTATAGTCACCTCGGTTGCCCACATTCCCATGCGCATTCCGATTCCCATGCGTTTTTTAGAAATCCACAACTTAACAGCCACTGACCAGAAAGTATTCATACTCGGACTATGGGTACTCTGTATGATTCGCTTTCTTTCATTCCATGGCATCAGGCTTCAGGGTCGATCACCTGGGGTGGTGCTAGATGTTAAAAATCTAGAACACTCGGCTTTTTTTATGTTAAAATTGTCTAGAAGTCTGTTGATAACCACTTATTAGACAGCTTTGATACTTTGACCATAGATCCCCCTGACTTGTGTGTTATGAAGTTTAAGTATGGTTGACCTAATTTCCATGGTCCAGTGAGTTTGCCTTTAATATCTTGACACTTATCTGGTATATTAACATACTTTTTTCAGATTATTAGTTTGCAAATAATCTCGGACCCACAATTCCGTAACCCAAGAACTGTACCAATTTATTGGCCAGTTTGCTTGTATTACATGCAGAATTATAATACTACAGTATCTTCACTCATGTAAGATACAGTTTTAACACATGCAGTAAACTGATCATAGTTTCATCACCAAACGGCATCACAAGCTAATCTTCCGACATGTACTGCCCAACTCATGAAAAGCCAAAAAAGCTTGCGAGGTAATCGTGTTACATTATAAAATCATTTTTTTTAAATGACTAAAACAATTTCGGCAATAGTAATACTATTTATGACGCCACTAACGTCAAATCTAAGCGTTACGTTATGACATAAAACTTAAAATCTGAAAATTCATTTTAACAGCTTTGTTCAGAATCAAAACCTAACTTCATTTACGATGCAATTATTGAGTAACGCACTTTAACGCGAAATTAACTGTACTTCAACGTACAGCAACGTGGTAGAAATTTCCATTTTACAACTTCACATTGACGTACATATCTCAAATCATTGCAAATGAAATACAACAAACTGACATACATTTAAAAAAAATATACAGTCAAATTACACCGAAAAGATTTCAATGCATATTTACAAATGATATTTTCCTTACCGACGCTGCTGATCTATATCTGCCGTAAACCATTGACAGGGTACCCACACAGAACCGACATGGTACCAAGTATCTTTAAACACCGAATTATTCAATTGACTTCAGTTTTTTTTATACTAAAACCAAACTAATTGACCAAGATCCCGAGATAAGACCAACAAACAACTTGTTTGAAAATCACAAATCGGAATCTGATAATTTCTTCATACAGGTATTCTAATAAAATTTCTAAATATGCACACACTTGAAATCACATCCAGATCAGTCTGTAAAAAGTGCAATGAGCAACAACTAACCTAGGTTTTCCCTAACATATCTTATGAATGATATCGTGTGACATTCACAACCCGTTTGTCTTGATGCTTGTTAAAAATCTAAGTCACTCCAGAAATGCATTTACGATAAAACAATCAAATGCATATCCAAGTCCTGTAAAGAAATAGATCAAACTGAAAATCACACCACATTTCATAACACAAATCATAATACACAATAATACAAACAATATCATAAAAGACTTCAAGTTGAGCATAATAATTCTTTTGGCCTAATTATTCTTACCGAGTTTGATGTATATCAAGTGGCCTTGGCGAGTTGATAAACAAACGCTATACCCAACGGCCAATAATGCCACACTATACTTAAATGCGAAAACATCACTACAATGTACCAATACATTAATCGCGACAGCCTAACGGGTCAGAAAAAGTGATAGAAAATTATGGGAATTGTCATGGCATTAACATGACATTCGACCATTTTGGCCTTATTGTCAATTAAGCTGTTTGAGTTCATATAAGAGGGCATAGCGTTATAAATTTTTAAATAATCGTCCATACAAAGTTTCAGAGTTTCATTCGCAAATTCATACTCCCATGGTGAAAATCTAAAAACTACGTTTGAGCTAATTGTTATAAATAGCACATTGTTGTTGATTTCCATATGTAGCTCGGTTTCCCTCAGTTTGACGTGTAGACAGAAGAATAACTTGTGGACGAAATGAAGATTTCTGTTGTTGCAATAGTCAGATGGCGCCGAACGTTTAACATCCGGCGTTGGTTCAGTAACCGGCTGGTCCAATTCTTGATCTGGCACGATAGCCGCATCATCTAAGACAACTTCGCACATAGGAAACAGATTTTCAATGCCTATGTAGCAACGCCTTTTGTGAACGTGGTTAACAAATGCCTCAAGGTCAAGAGTATTATCTCTTGTCACAATTCCAGTAATGAACAACTGAACAATAAGATAATCAATGAAAAACATACCATCCTGATTAATTATCTCAATATAAACTTTTATATCTTTGATTTGTTGCGCGTTCAAAGGTGGCTTAGCAAAGTCTCGTTTAAGTCCGTACCATAATTGGTTCTCATCCAGCTCTTGTACCGGCAATGGATTTCCAAAAAATGTTAGTTTAACAGAAACGACGAGGCAGTGGGAGTTATAGTTGATTCTAGTTCTTTTGCACGTGTTTTCGTCGAATGTAATACCATTACAATGAAAACTGCGACAAACCATCTGGAATACAAATCATTACCAAACAAAAGCAATAATTTATAAGCAACAGGGGCGGATCCAGGATTTCTGGAAGGGGGGTTCAAATCCATCAAGAGGGGGTTCGTTTTCAACATTGTACCTGATTTTTCCTAAATTTCGCCATGAAATTGAAATAATTTGGTCCTAGAGGGGGGTTCAAGCGAACCGCCCGAACCCCCTCTAATTTAATCCGCCACTAAGCAAATTTAAAAAAGTGCGCGTTAGTATTTGAAAGTATATTCAAGTCTACGTATTATGTAAATAAGTAAAATTAGGCAATGACTGGAAATGGCGCAATAAGAAACAAATACCCACTCCAAAAACCGAGGTGGGAATCACAAACTGACAATAAGGTACTTGCACTAAAAGAACATAACGTAAGCAATAAGCAGTTATTTCCCATATAGGCGGCCACTCAGATAAAAGAACTAAATTGAAAATATAAAAACGTACATAGGGTGCAAAACAGCTCAAGAATTCAAAACAAAACTATAAAACAATTAGAACCAGAAATTAAGTTTTGCCTTGAAACGAACTGTAATATAAAATTAATGAGGTGTTAAAGCGCTATTACAGAGCCCTTAACTCAACCTCAGCTTCTTCAGTGGTTCACAACATTTGATCGGTCCTCGTGGTGAATCTCTATAACTACTTTTAATGGATCATCGTGGAGAAAGAAATCATAATAGTTACCTTGAGGAAAAAAAAAACTCACACATCTCATCATGATAACATGTCCGTGTAATATATACTCACTTGAACCCCACTTTTACATAGCAAAACTGGGGTATACAGGGGCTTACCTACTTTTCTTAAAAAAATAAAGAAAAGTAAAAATAAGAAAAATAGGTATACCTCTGTATACCCCAGTTTTACTATATAAAAGTGGGGTTTACGGGGGTATTTATTACACGGACATGTTTTCCTGATGGAAAATACACCAGTTGAACCCCGGTGGACCAAGCAACAGACAAGAAGCACCGGTCCCAAACCAACTTAACTCAATAGCTTTAAGCGACGCTTTCATAGAGTCTGACTCCCGACACACCGGAATCAAATTAAAGAAAGAATCATAGTTATCAACCGCCATTGGGTTTAAAAATAAGCATGCAGACTGTCGTATCACAATTACATTATATCCCTGTTGCATAAACTTAAGCTGTCATTAAACCTTAAGCTGCCATTAAGTTCAAGATCACTTTTAGTGAAAATGGCATTAAATTTCTGCTGCATAAAACAATTTTAAAGTACGTCTGGAGCTATATTTACTAATGGCGACTTTAAGTAGATGCTAATGTCGATTTTCATAGACAAAAATGCAACAGGAGTAAAGCTGGAATTAAGTTAACTGGGACTTTAACCTGCCATTAAGAGTTAACAGAGTTTTATGCAACTGAAAACAAAAAAAAAAAAAAAAAATCATTTCTTCCTAAAAGTATGAGTCTCTTAAATTTGTAAACACGGTCACCCTTAAATTCTGTTTCCGAAAGGCCCTCGCGTTAATGCGTCTCGAATCCAACATAAATTCATAGTGCCTTTGATCGAATTAAAAATGTTTTCTTGAAATGTATTATATCGATAGCCTTGCTGGAGAGGCTTAATTGTTAAACATTTACGTCGCACGTTGAAGTCCGTACCAAGTTTGTGGACTCTAGCATACCTAGTCAGCTGCGAAATGTATGTATACTACCTATGAAGCATGACGAGGATCGTCACCATCCAAAAACGGAAAATTATCAATATCAAAATCAAAGGCATCGTGGTTACATGTATCAAAAAATTTACAGGTCCATTTTCTTTAGAAAGATGTAAATCTGAAAATGGGGCTTCGGTATCTGTGGGGTTGGCTTTATTCAACTGTGGTTCAGGTGGATAAATTTAATTGACCATGCCTTCAAAATAAGAATCATCAATGTTAATAAAACGGCCATCGAGATATCTGGAAATCGAATTAAAAGTCCCGATAACATCAGCTCGGTTGTCATGATTAAGAAAATTCATGGAATCTATTTCACTATGAGCCACCGCATGAGAAAACCAACTATTTTCATAGGCGAAAACAAAGCCGCAGATCGGCTGTGCAGTATCAGTCTTGGTCAGAACCCAAATTGTTGGTTTTCGCATGCACAGGCTCACTTTATCTAATGGTATTACCTGTTTGCGATCACTATATCTAGTGGTATTATATGTTTGAAATCACTATATCTATAGTCTATAGTGGTATTACCTGTTTGAGATCACTATATTTAGTGGTTTTACATGTTTGAGACCACTATATCTAGTAATATTATATGAACCTCAACGCGACAAAATGTACCTTCGGACATTCTGACATTACTAGTAGAAAGCAGCAAAACGCGGGAAAATGATGTAATATACGTTTTAGAAAAAAACACTGTGTGTATAATCTTTGAACGCTGGGCTTCCATATGAATGAATTTTAAAACACATTTATTTTCAATATTTGGAGTTATCTGCCCTTGTTATAGCCCTAAATGCACACAATTTTCCTATATATGTCGTTAAATGGTAACCATAGCAACCGCATCATCATAAAAATAGACAAAATAATTACGACAGATTGCCTGTAAGTATGGTATGCTTCCATCTTAATAATAGGTTCTGACCAGTGCCGAAACAGTTTTATGCAAATGCATCGAGCTTTGTACGCTCTACTAACATGCAGAAATGCATTACGCAACTTTGACGTCATTTTTCAGGACAATGACGTCTGTAGGGTTCATATAGTAAATTGGTCATAACTCACAAAATAACTGAAATAATCTGGTCAAATAAAGATTAAAATACTCTAGAAACATCAAACATTCAAAGTAACTTTGTTTTTCTAATACTCAAAAAAATTGTCGGAAGGTACATTTTCTCACGTTGTGGCCCATATGTTTGAAATCACCATATCTAGTGGTATTACCTGTTTGAAATCACTATATATATAGTGGAATTACCTGTTTGAGATCAATAAACTGTGTGTCTGGATCACAACCAAGCATTCTACTATTCTCAATTCCACCTATAACTTCTGCACTAAGCTTAATATAGTAACCAGGGGCAAGTGTTTCATCCTTTTGATCGCGAGCACTCTCACAAGACCATTGTTCAGGTAGCCCTGGGTTGTCCGTGTTGCACAAATAACAGAAATAATTTTTGTAGGTTTTGTTGAAAGAATCAATAAACGAGTGGCAGGCAGCTTCGATAAAACTGCCATAGTTATTCCAAAGTCCGGTAACATTGCATTTAGAAATCGTATAATCACTCAAATAAGTGCATGGCTGTGCAAACGTAAATAAAGGTGGCTGAAAATACACCATGCACTTATTCTCTTGCACAACGTGCATTAAATTTTCGTGGTTAAACTCAATCCTTTTAACACATTTAATTGACAAGTCCCAATAGTTTCGATTTGTTTCTTCCTTTTCACCATAATTACATTCTGAACAATATTTATTTCTGAGTGGAAAATCATCATACCCTTCATAGAAAATTGGGACCACTGATGAGAAATGGTTATTCATTCCCGGGTATTTGCAAAGTTTCACGGAAATTAAGTTTTGAATTTGGGATTTGCATCTGTCATTCATCCAATACGCACTACTAGTAGTATCATGATGACGACTCTTGTCGTTAAAAGGATTGTAATATCTTTCAAGCACGCAGGATTTACTGAAACAAAACAAAACAAGTGTTATAGTGTCAACTGGGCAAGGTTTTCGAAATTAATTCATAGTATCAATTACCCTTTTTCATGACATTACGTGTTAATGGTCTAGATCAATCAAACTATGGATGAATTTCCAAAGCCCCGCACTTGAAGCAACAGTCAGTTGATTATCTGTTTTATCCTATATATAGACTATTTGTTTGTTTGTTTGTTTGTGTTGAGGCTCAACGTCCAAGTCAACAATTTTTGGTCATGTCGGGATGCAGCCAACGGTTTCCGGTTTTAGTACTGTAGGGGGTTAATGTGTCTTGCCCAAGGACACAACACGATGGCGCCTGTGGGGATCGAACCCAGGATCTCTCTGAGACACCAAAAAATTTAATCGGTTTAGATTCATTTTCTAACCAACCTTTGATATATTTTGCCCCATTTAGATTATACTAGTCAAAATTTGATCATCAGTCTTAAAGTATGATATCACCTCAGCATTGCATCAAAGTTTGTTTGTTTGTTTGTTTGTTTTTTTGTTTTTTTTTTCAGTTTTTTCCCAGTGCAAGCACCTGTTGGAAGAACGCAACTTATGCCCATATTACAAAAGAAATAATTTGTATGCGTGAACGGCAGAGACAGACGGATGTGAAAAAAATTGTTAAATTCATTGTGCATTGTATATCTATTCCTGATTTATAAAAATAATAATACTTAGGGTCCCAAGCAGTACGAAATATAAGCGCTTCTTTGAAGTTTTCAAACTGATCAAAACAACAGTCGTCGTCATAGTCACACCTCGTCTCACGTGAACAGTATCCACAGCAATCTGCAATAGATGGCGCTACATTTATTATTAAACAATCTATAAATAAGCATTTTCTGATTGGCCCAGAACTTGAGCTGATATAAATGCGTGTTGCCTCAGTCATTATCAATATTCAACATCATGCCAAGTGCCTCAGTGATAATTGTGTATTATCTTACTATTGTTACACGGTATTTTATTTATCATTGTTATAATTATCATTATCACATACTTAGATCTATATTTCCAGCCAAAATCTCAAGTTCCCATATGTGATAATGTGTTTCCCGCCCTCTGGTTATCAGCACGGGTTGGCTGATAACCGGAAATCATGCATTTTGAATGGAAGGAGGTTATCATGCCCGCCGTAAAGTGTGATGACTTAACGTCATTTTAATGGCGCTGTTTTCTTTTTCTACACAGATATCGACAATTTTTCACATTCCTATATGGAACGCCAAAGCTGTCTGATGGTAAGGAATTAAAACATTTGGTTTAAACAATATTTATTATTCAAATCAAATTACATGATATTTCAGTTTACATATAAACAAAGTATCAGGATTGGAAAACAAGTCTTTCGGCTTATGGCTATCCTCTCCTGTGAAAGCTTAATTCCTTTCTAATAAAGAGACGTGTGTTATGAAGGTAATTACTTAAATTACATACTTATATGCTATTTTACAATAAATGAACAAAAGACGCGTTGTGTGTTACTGTACTCCGGCGGCCCATCGGGATGCCAAGTCCCCACCAATACCTCAAGACCAGCGAGGTGTGCAAGGGATATTTAAATTAAGTAAATCTTCCAGTACGCGCTATAAAGAGTTGAACCGCGTTAAAAATGGCTTCATTTTCATTTACAGATAGAGTAGGGTTGCCTCTTAGCAAGGTCTTAATGGGCATGTGAAGAAAGTCATTGAGCACTTGATTTCGGGGTATGTTATATTGGGGACACTGTAAGAGATAGTGTTTAGTAGTTTCAGGTTCACCGCAGTTACAACGAGGAGAATCGACAATCTTACTCTTATGAATATGGTGTACTGGAAGGGTCAAAATGACCGAAGTGGTTAACCGATCGGTCCATGCCTATTTCAAAATAGACATGCACCCGCAAATATAGGGGTGCACCCGCATATTTAGAGGTTCACCCCTATTTTTAGATAGAGGTTAACCCCCTAAAATGCAGGTACATGCCTATTATAGGGGTGCATGCCTATTTTAGGGGTTAACCTCTACTTTACGGGTGCACCTCTAAAAATACGGGTGCACCCCTAAAATAGGCATGCACCGCTATTTAGGGGTTAACCTCTATTTAGGGGTGCACCCGCATATTTGCAGGTTAAAGCCTAAATATAGGGGTTCACCCGCAATTTTAAAATAGGGGTTAACCTCTATTTTTGCAGGTTCACCCCTATTTAGGGGTTCACCTCTATTTAGGCATGGACCCCTAAAAATAGGGGTTAACCCCTATTTTTAAATTGCGGGTTAACCCCTATATTTAGACATGCACCTGCAAATATGCGGGTACACCCCTAAAATAGAGGTTAACCCCTAAATAGCGGTGCATGCCTATTTTAGGCTTGCATCCGTATTTTTAGGGGTTAACCTCTAAAATGGAGGTGAACTGCTAAAATAGGCATGCACCTCTAAAATAGGGGTGCACCTGCATTTTTAGAGGTTAACCTCTAAAATAGGCATGCACCTCTAAAATAGGCATGCACCTCTAAATTGCGGGTTAACCCCTAAAATGCAGGTTAACCCGTATCTGAAAATAGGGGTGAACCTCTAAATATGCGGGTGCACCCCTATATTTGTGGGTGCATGCCTATTTCAAAATAGGCATGGACCGATCGGTTAACCGATCGGTTAACCACTTCGGTCATTTTGACCCTTCGAGTACACCATAATTATGAAGATGGAAATGGAGTGAGCTACACTCTAGTCTAAGGCGTGCATGGTAAATCTGTAGTGTTCTTAATCCAAAATTATAATATGCTGGTGGTTTGACTCGATTAGCATTGAGCTTTGATTTGAAAATGGAGAAGGATTGCGAGTTTCTTATTTCATCAGATAAATTATTCCAATCACGTATGGTTGAGGGTAAGAAAGAGTCATAATACAAGTTAGAATTACATTTAATTGTTGCTACGTTTCTTGCATTTCGTAATGAGTATCTTGAATTTTCTTGGACTAATGGAGGAACAAGATTGTTTAAATAGTTTGGCCCGATTGCATGTATCATTTTATAAAAAAATCTTTAGTTTCTGCTTGGTGCGTCTGGTCGCAAGCTTTTCCCACCCCGTATCGTCATATAATTTTTCAACGCCGCATAATTTGGTGGCTCCTGTAACAATTCTCATTGCCTCAACCTGTACAGATTCAATTTTCAATTTATTTTCTTTGGAACAGTTATCCCATACAGGCCCTCCATATTCCAAAACTGGCCTCACAAATGATATATAATACAGTGATGTAGATAATTATTTTTCGCAATGTGTACTGTACGCATCAGAATAAATGTACAGTGCGTACCGACAATATTACTGTGTACGCGTTTTCTGAAGGTTCATATTCTAACCTCTCATTCAGAATCAAACTTATAGATATGCACACGTATGGATAAGACCATTTATTCAAGTATGAAAATTAAAGTAAACTGGTTGATAATCCTAAAATTACATGTTATTCTGTCATTAAGGCTTGTTAAACAATACTTTGGTATCCAGTATAGATAATAAGAGAGCAAAAGTGAGGAAAAACATAACTGGCATGGCTGTAGAACATGGAATACATCAAGTTTTGAATTAAAAAAATATGACCAGAAATCAATGCAAAATGCCTATTCAATAAACCAAAGTGACACACTACTAATAAAGAATCTGTGACGGTCTTCAGGGTTTTATGCCTCATTTTCAAAAGACCAGAACAATGTCTCAAAGGTCCTGGTGATGGTATTTCATGATTAGGGCAATAGCCCAATGTATTCTGAACCTATAACTATTTAAAGTTTTTACTATTTCCTCCATATAGTGTAAAAAAGACGATTTTAGCGGGGTTGGGGGTCAAAATTTCATATGTGAGAAAAATTAAATTTTTCGCTTTTCCTTGCTTGTAATCCTTTAATTCCACTACTGTTTCATATTTTGTGCATGCAACACTGTGTTGAGTGCAATAAACATGCATAATGTCATTGAAATAAAATTGAAATATTACAGCGTCAACATTTTGGGTACAAACCTTTAGCAGTTACCTGTATAATATTATTGTCTCAGTACTACCAAACATTATACAAGACACTGTTACCTCACGAGAAAACCTGCTATCTGTTATATGCAAAACCATATACCCAGATCAGCGATGACCAGCCAGCTACTCAGAATCGTGTCATTAATTAACAAATTTTCAATTCATCTTCTATGTCTTACACAGCTTGATTAGGGTTTGATCTTAACCAAAAAAACATTTTCTCCAGACACGGCCAATTGTGACAAAACTTGGTCACACTGAGCAACCTTGCATGAATATTTATTTACCTGTATAAACCTGTTACAACACGGCCTTCAGTGTATTTATTTTTCTGATTCAGTTTAATGTCCATTTCAAGATTATTTCAGCTGTTTTTTTTTTTTTTTTTTTTTTTTTTTTTTTTTTTTTTTTTAATTCAGTTTTACGTCCCTTTCAAGATTATTTCAGCTCATATGAGACGGGGGGTCAATCAGTAGGTGGGGCGAAAACGGGAGAACCCCAAGAAAAAACACCTGGCACACCCGCAAGCAGAACTTGGCTTGTCTCACTTGTGGCCAGAGCGGGGCTCGAACCCACATCAGACACAGCGGTGAGATGATCGAGTGATTAAGAAACAGCGCTCTTAACCGCTCGGCCACGGGGGCCCCCTATTTCAGCTGGTATGAGAAAGACAAATCAGTAGGTGGGCGAAAACACGAGAACCCAGAGAAAAACTACCTGGCACACCCGCAAACAGAACTTGCCGGGCTTGTCTTGCATGTGTCTCGTTTCAGTGTAATGGTTGTGTCGTAGTGATTCTAATCATAAACTTTATTTTTGGTTCAGTTAGATTATGGCCGAACAACCTTTAATAGTAACATTTTTTCAGTCATTTTGGGATTGAGCCACACATTACTTCTTGTACCCAGTGATCTGGGGAGTAAATGTGTCTCAGGCACAGCTCGGCTCCCCACGACTGGATCAAACACAGGGCCTCTATTTAGAGTCGGTTGCATTAAATAGGCGAAAGATTAATATTTTGATGCCTAACATGATATAATAAGCAATGGCAAACTGCGTAAACATCCCAAAAGTTGGTGATTTGAAACTTCACGTCGCTGTATTGCACCAATGACAAAGGCATTTTTAAGTCCCCATAGTACTGGCTAATACCTAGACAGTGGTGGCACAGTACCGTCATGATTCAAAAGTTGTTAATTTGGAAGTTAATACATTAAAAAAAAGGAAAACAGTCCACCAATGTTACTGTTTGTGGTGCAAGAGGTTACTGCCCGTGTAAAGAAGTGGACAATATTAGTATAGAATGATTTCAAAAGTTTTTTCCTCAGAATGTACAGTACTCTCATTTTCTGGGGACTGGAACATAAAAGGTGGTTTTAAAACATGCAGATTTGGGTTATGTTGGAAACAAATGTATATATCCATTCTTTGTACTTTATATATGGCTTACAATTCAACTGCTGTTTTGTTTTCTTTTTAATTTTAAGTTTAAAACAATTTCACATACTTGAGCTCTAGTACTGAGATAACATTTTGGGCTGTAGGGTAGTGTCCCCCCCCCCCCCCGAGTCCCAGAACGCCATTCACATATATTATGTATAATATGACAATACATTCATATGCAAAGGGATTTCTTGGGACTCGGGGGGAACAATGTTAAATAAATACTTTTCTATTTTTCTATATGTTTTATACAAAATATGTCCATTTTAACCCAAAAATAAAGCAGTACATCTTTTAAAACAAAAACCTCAAGCCAATATCATGAACTATAGACTACTAGCAAACATGTATACAAAAACAAAAGCGTTTGACCCAAATTTAATTTTCTCAAAATCTGAGGCAGCTATACATTATAACTCCCATTACCACCGTCAGAGGTCCTTCATGAATAAACCTTTGGTTAACAGACACTGAACGGAATACACGTTTATGGTATAACTACTGAAGATACATAATATATTGCATGGTATGTAATATGAAACGATCAGAAGTTGCATTCATATTGTAACTACTTTTCGATTGTTGACAGAGCAGCCTCACAATACTAGTTGACAAATTGTCATTTTGTGACAATTTTAAAGGTATTTATACCCCCGGCATTTATGCCGACGGGTATATAGTTTTCGCTTTTCCGTTTGTCCGTTCGTCCGTTCGTATGTTCGTTAGTTCGTTTGTTCGTTCGTTCGTTCGTTCGTTCGTTAGTTCGTTAGTTCAGTAGAATTTGCGTCAAAGTTTTGGTTAAAGTTTCTCTAGTGGTGTATATCTCATGCAGTTATAGTCAGAGACCATTCATATTTGGACTTTAGGTACCCTATAGGGTTTGCTTTGATTCCAAGAGTTCGGACCCCAGGGTCCATGCCTGGGGGTGGGGCTAGAGTTCAAAATCTAGGTCACCTTTAATTTGTGTCAAAGTTTTGGTTAAAGTTTCTCTAGTGGTGTATATCTCAAGAACCATTTATCAGTAATCATTCATATTTGGACTTTAGGTACCCTGTAGGGTTAGCTTTGATTCCAAGAGTTTGGCCCCCAGGGTCCATGCCTGGGGGTGGGGCTAGAGTTCAAAATCTAGGTCACCTTTTATTTGTGTCAAAGTTTTGGTTAAAGTTTCTCTAATGGTGTATATCTCATCAGCCAATTTTCAGAAATCATTCATATTTGGACTTTAGGTACCCTATAAGGTTTGCTTTGTTTCCGTGAGTTCAGACCTAAGGGTCCAAGCTCGGGGGGTGGGGCTAGAGTTCAAAATCTAGGTCACCTTGAAAATGTGCTATTGACATAGTTTTTTTCTTCTTCTCTAAGTTCATATATTAACAAAGACTTATAGGAATGTATTCCTATTTGGATCATAGATACCCTTTAGGGTTGAATTAAATTCCATGGCACCAAACATTAGGGGTGGGGCTGGAGGTCAAAATCTAGGACACATTTATAAAATACAATAGTTACCAAGATTAATGTTCTGTAGGTTTGTATCTTGACAACCATTTGTCAGAAAGCATTCATGCTTACAACATAGGTACCACATAAGGATTAGACCCAAGGGTCCATGCATGGGGGTGGGGGTGGGATGGACCCAAGGGTCCATGCATGGGGTGGGGGTGGGACTTGAGGTCAAGGTCTGGGGCATTTTTTTTTTTTTTTTTTTTTTTTTTTTTTTAAGAATGACACTCTATTTTCATTCCAATCTAGGACTGAGGACCTGACCCACAATGTCCGTGGATTATGTCCTAGATTGAGTATACACGTCAGCTCTGTATACTGCTGTAAAATAGATCTGTCATTCTAAAACACCACTCCCCCATGTTTGTATGCAATGTGCTTTACAGTGCTTATTTCTAAAGTGTACTTGATAAGGGTACTGTCTTTCATTGGGGATTTGAGGCTCAATGTCAGGGGTGAGCATGTGCAGGGTTGTATAGGTAGGGGGTAGGGAGGGGGCTTTGTGGCTACCAGCCGGGGGTATACGTGCCTCTCAAGGCACTTTTTCTAGTTTTATCTGTGTACGCATTAAATCGTAAACTGTTTGCGTACCGCTGATTTTTACTGCGTACATGGTACGCACAGGTCTGATATTTCTATGCGTACAGGGCGAAAAATCGTGCGTACATACGCAGTACGCATCGTTATCTATTTCGCTGATATACATCCGTTCTAGAGAGGCCCTATCAAGTTTAAATTTAAATGCTCTTATAATGGTCAAACACTGCCATGCTTTTTTTAATATGTCGTCAATATGAGCTTGCCATCCGCAGTTCTGAGAGAAAATCAAACCCAAATGTTTATGTACTTCTACTTCTTTTAAAATAGTATTGTTCATAATTAAATCAGGATGAATAAGATGAATCCTTTTACGTGTTAAAAGCATCGATTCTGTTTTTGCTGCATTGAAGTCCACAAGCCAGAACCCGGCCCGTGTGTGCACGCGTCCCAGATTATTATTTAATATGTTAGCAGCAGTTACAGGGTTTTCGACCACTATATATAGGCTGGTATCATCAGCGAAAAGTCTTACATTGCAATTTAATTCTCGGACAATATCATTGATAAATATCAAAAACAAAAGCGGTCCAAGAATAGAGCCTTGGGGGACGCCAGCTTCAACTAATTTAAACTCAGATGTACAACCATTTATTACAACCCGTTGTTTTCTATCGTTAAGATAATTTTTAAACCATTTTAGTAATCTTCCAGAAACTCCTATGCTATTTAATTTAAACAGAAGGCCATCGTGCCAAACTCGGTCAAAAGCTTTACTTATATCGCAAAAAACAACACGCACCTCTTTACCAAAATCTATTGCTTCACAAAATGAGTTATACATATCAATTAGCTGGTATGTTGTTGAATCTCCATGAACGAATCCTGATTGAAATGGGGTTATAATGTTATTTGATACACAATAATTATATAAATACTTATGAATACAACGTTCCATGGTTTTACCTATAATGCTTAAAAGAGATATTGGTCTATAGTTATTCGGTAGAGATCGGTCGCCTTTTTTATGGATTGGCACAACGTTTGACTTCTTGTAATCAAGAGGAAATATTGCTTCGCGTGAAGATCTATTGAAGAAATCACTCAATGGTCCACATAGTTCTGTTGACGCTTCTTTAAGTAATCGAGGGCTTATATTATCAGGCCCTGATGCTTTGGTTACCCATACAGGCCCTCCAAGATGCCGTAATATATCACTGACATCTTGTGAGCTTATATACAATTAAAACATTTGATGCATCATCGTCATTATATCCTGCTCACATTTGATTATATGTTGTATAGTGTGCATTATATGATGAGAAAAGTCCATTATATGTTGGACCAGGTTCTTTATATTATGAAAATTTTCATTATATGATGAGTAAACATCTTTATATTATGGTAGACTTACATTATATGATGGGTAAACATCTTTATATTATGGTAGACTTACATTATATGCTGATACAACCTCATTATATGATGTGACAACTACATTATATTATGGGCTATTGTCTTTATATGCATCAAGTTCATTATATGGTTCGATAACTTCATTATATGCGCAAACTTCATTATATGCGCAAACTTCATTATATGATGTGACAACTACATTATATGATGTGGAAGATTTTGCGAGAAGAAGAATTACATTGACACCGTTTAGAGAGTTATTGTATACATGCTGGGACTACCGGACATACTGCTGATTCTATCTATCTATCTATCTATCTATCTATCTATCTATCTATCTATCTATCTATCTATCTATCTATCTATCTATCTATCTATCTATCTATCTATCTATAATCATCATGATCATGATCCATCATCACCATCATCATCATCATCGTCATGATGATATATCATCATCAATATCGATCATCATCATCATCATGATCGAAAGTAGTATAGAGGGTGGATTTTTAATCTACTTTCCTGGTCGCCTGGTGTTGTTCGGTTGTTCAAGATGGTGGCCTCCATGGGACCGATATTGCGCAATATTTCGTAAGATCCACGAATCATTCTATTTCCGTTTCCATGCCACTTTCGATATCTGATCCGGTTTCTTATTGGCATTTTAAGAACGGCTAGCGTCATCCTGGCCACCACTAGCAGACTTCCAGGATACCGGTGCCAATAAGATTAAGCTTAGATTTCGACTCCCAATACCCTCCCGAGTCGAAAGCGTCGGTCTGCGACACTATCAGACCACTCGCAGACTTCCAGGATACCGGTGCTAATTAGTTTAAGCATATATTTCGACTCCCAAGACCCTCTCGAGTCGAAAGCGTCGGTCTGCGACACTACCAGACCACTCGCAGACTTCCAGGATACCGGTGCCAATTAGCTTAAGCTTAGATTTCGACCCCCAATACCCTTCCGAGTCGAAAGCGTCGGTCTGCGACACTATCAGACCACGCGCAGCCTTCAAGGATACCGGTGCCAATTAGTTTAAGCAGATATTACGACTCCCCAGACCCTCCCGAGTCGAAAGCGTCGGTCTGCGACACTACCAGACCACTCGCAGACTTCCAGGATACCGGTGCCAATTAGTTCAAGCTTAGATGTCGACCCCAAAGACCCTCCCGAGTCGCAAGCGTCGGTCTGCGACACTATCAGACCACTCGCAGACTTCCAGGATACCGGTGCCAATTAGTTTAAGCATATATTTCGACTCCCAAGACCCTTCCGAGTCGATATAGTCGGACTGCGACACTACCAGACCACTTGCAGACTTCCAGGATTCCGGTGCCAATAAGTTGAAGCTTAGATTTCGACATTCAAGACAATCCCGAATCGAAAGCGTCGGTCTGCAACAATATCAGACCACTCGCAGACTTCCAGGATTTAGCTCGGATTGGAGTTTATGGAGCTGTTTTATCTTCATGCCTCCCCAGTTCCTCATTCTGACTCCTCGCACCCTACAAAATGGCTATTTGAAACTTTTCGGTGACTGTCATACTCAGCGAAAACCCCACCCCCACCCCCGTATATTATATGGTTTATGCACAGTTGTGTTCTACATACATTGGATATAGGTGTATTTGGACGAACGATAGTCAAGGTTTGGTAGCAACAGTTGTGTCACCGGATTCCTGGAAGTCTGCGAGTAGTCAAAACTTGTCGCAGACAATTCAAATGGTCTTATAGGGTCTAACAAGGTCAAATCAGATTTTAACTCTATTGACATCGGAATCCTGGAAGTCTGCGAGTAGTCAAAACGTCTCGCAGACCGTTTCAAATGGTCTTATAGGATCTCAGAATGTCAAATCATGCTTTAACCCTATTGGCACCGGAATCCTGGAAGTCTGCGAGTAGTCAGAACGTCTCGCAGACCGTTTCAAACCGTGTTACATGTATATGGTTTGAGAAGGTCAAATCAGGCTTTTACTCTATTGGCACCGGACTCCTGGAAGTCTGCAAGTTGTCTGATATTGTCGCAGACCGACGCTTTCGATTCGGGATGGTCTTGATAGTCGAAATCTAAGCTTTAACTTATTGGCACCGGAATCCTGGAAGTCTGCTAGTGGTCTGGTAGTTTTTTTTTTAATTCAGTTTTACGTCCCTTTCAAGCTTTTTCACTCATATCGAGACGAATCAATCGGTAGGTGGGACGAAAACCGGAGTACCCGGGAAAAAACCACCTGACAGACCCGCAAGCAGAACTTGGCTTGTCCCACATGTGACTCGTGCCCCGAGCGAGGCGCGAACCCACAGCGGTGAGATGATCGAATGATTAAGAGCACTGAAGTCAGAGACCTTAACCACTCGGCCACGGGGGCCGCCTGGTCTGGTAGTGTCGCAGACCGACGCTGTCGACTCGGGAGGGTCTTGTGAGTCAAAATATAAGCTTAAACTAATTGGCACCGGTATCCTGGAAGTCTGCGAGTGGTCTGATAGTGTCACAGACCGACGCTTTCGACTCGGGAGGGCCTTGGGAGTCGAAATATATGCTTAAACTAATTGGCAACGGTATCCTGGAAGTCTGCGAGTGGTCTGATAATGTCGCAGACCGACGCTTGCGACTCGGGAGGGTCTTTGCGGTCGACATCTTTATTTTAAACTAATTGGCACCGGTATCCTGGAAGTCTGCGAGTGGTCTGGTAGTGTCGCAGACCGACGCTTTCGACTCGGGAGGGTCTGGGGAGTCGTAATATATGCTTATACTAATTGGCACCGGTATCCTGGAAGTCTGCGAGAGGTCTGATAGTGTCGCAGACCGGGATGGTCTTGATAGTCGAAATCTAAGCTCTTACTTATTGGCACCGGAATCCTGGAAGTCTGCGAGTGGTCTGGTAGTGTCGCAGACCGACGCTTTCGACTCGGGAGGGTCTTGTGAGTCAAAATATATGCTTAAACTAATTGGCACCGCACCGGTATCCTGGAAGTCTGCGAGTGGTCTGATAGTGTCGCAAACCGACGCTTTCGACTCGGGAGGGTCTTGGGGGTCGAAATCTAAGCTGAAACTAATTGGCACCGGTATCCTGGAAGTCTGCGAGTGGTCTTATAGTGTCGCAGACCGACGCTTTCGACTCGGGAGGGTCTTGGGGTGGAAATCTAAGCTTAAACTAATTGGCACCGGTATCCTGGAAGTCTGCGAGTGGTCTGGTAGTGTCGCAGACCGAAGCTTTCGACTCGGGAGGGTATTAGGAGTCGAAATCTAAACTTAATCTAATTGGCACCGGTATCCTGGAAGTCTGCTAGTGGTGGCCAGGATGACGCTACCCGTTCTTAAAATGCCAAAAAGAAACCGGATCGAAAGTGGCATGGAAACGGAAATAGAATGATTCGTGGATCTTACGAAATATTGCGCAATATCGGTCCCATGGAGGCTGCCATCTTGAACAACCGAACAACACCAGGCGACCATGAAAGTAGATTAAAAATCCACCCTCTATACTACTTTCGATCATGATGATGATGATGATCGATATTGATGATGATATATCATAATGACGATGATGATGGTGATGGTGATGATCGATCGATCGATCGATCGATCGATCGATAGATAGATAGATAGATAGATAGATAGATAGATAGATAGATAGATAGATAGATAGATAGATAGATAGATAGATAGAATCAGCAGTATGTCCGGTATAGACTGCTGGCTGAAAAAGGTCCTGCTCCCCCCCCCCTAGGGAATTTTGCAGACATAGTCTATCTTAAAGAGCAGTCTTTTCTGATTCAAATGAGAGATGATTGCACTTTGTACGCCGGGGCGTAACGGTGTAACAGCTATTTAAAAATAAGAACTGTTACCTGCTTATTATATTTGCAGTATTCTTTGATTGGGAATGAATAATAGGTTGTTTTACCATAATTCTACAATTTGTCTGCAAGATTCTTGGAGGAAAATATGTGAGATGCATAATTTTATCATGTTGACATATATGGATCTCTATCTGTATAACGTATGTAACGTATGTAACAAAAATATGCGAATTTACATTTATAAACCAATAAGGTATTCAGTAATAGTTTCTGTGGAGTACAAATCTGCAAACACCAATGTGCAAGGTAAGTATGTCATGTTTGTGTTATTTGCATTCAAATGAGAGATGTTTGCACTTTGTACGCCGGGGAGTAACGGTGTAACGGCCATTTAAAAATAACAACTGTTACCAGCTTATTCTATTTGCAGTATTCTTTGATTGGGATTGAACAATTGGTTGTTTTACCATAATTCTACCATTTGTCTACAAGATTCTTCAAGGGCAATATGTGATAGATAATTTTATCAGGTTGACATAGATGGTTCTCAATTTGTGTAACGTATGTAACAAAAATATGTGAATTAACATTTATAAACAAATAAGGGTTTCTGTAATAGTTTCTGTGGAGTTCAAAGCTGCAAACACCAATGTGCAAGGTAAGAATGACATGCTTGTGTTATTTTCATTTGCTAGATGTGCCTCAGTTGTAACGGTGTAACACCAAGTTGTTTATATTTAGATTTCACGTAATGTTACAGTGCTACCAATACCGCATGGGGTTAATTTGGCCTACAAAACTGATCATATATACGTTATGACTAATTGTAGACCACTGAACTTGATTTCATTTTAAAGCTTCTTCACTATAGCCGTTTCATCTTAAGGTAAGTTATGCATATCATCTTATTTGCATATTTGTGAATTTTAATTTAAACATTAAAATGGCCAAAAGGTCATTAAAACCCCATAAAAATCGTCTTTCAGACCCAAGCTATCATCGTTGCACATAGTTTATACACCAGTGATACCATTTGACAATTTTACAGATGTTTTGGGTCTATTTGAAAATTATCTCATTTGCATATTTATCAATATTGATATAAAAAAAAGTTTGGAAAATCACGGAAAAATAGCATTTATACTTACATATTACTAGTGTCTGGCATGTCAATAGGCCTAGAATTATAAAAGTGGTAGCAGCTTGATGCTTTGGGCTATGCAATTTGTCTTCTAGTCTGATAAATGAATAAACTTATTTTAAGTTTAATGAATACCTCGTATTAATGAAATTTTACAGACTGGAGAAGAATCACGGAAAATAAAAGGGTATACCTTACAAAATGGCTTGTGTCTAGGTTACTAATACCACTACTGTGCTGAATCTGGTATCAAATGATTGCTATGACAATGAATTATAACACTGTAACCTGATATATAAACCTTCTTATCTGATAAAGGTCACTAATATTAGAATTTAAACTTCATAAATAAGAGAAAATAAGAGAAAAATGAAGAGATAAACCAACAAAATCACTTATATCCCGGCTTGTCATTGCCTTAGAATGTTTAATTGGTATCAGATATTTGCTTGGACAATGCACCATTTCCCAGAGCTCTTATATACAAATCATATCAGATTTACTTTCATGGGTATTCATAAAACGTTGATAAAAATGGTATATAGCAAACAATTAGGGGTGTCCAGCAACAGGGACGCGTGTATCTTTGCTTTAGCCTCATATGTTTTGTGGTATGTATACATGACAACATGACGATTCATATATTTTGTGATAACATGACAACAATTCATTATTGAAGTGACCAAATAGTAACATTTGATGCCATTTTGACTACTCAACAGCTATTGATAGTGGAGATATAAGTGATTTTGTTGGTATACCCCTTCGCGTTTCTGCAAATTTTCTCTATTTCTGAAGTTTTTGTTGCAATTCATGAAACAAACATTCATATGATTTATTCATTGCGATCTCCCGTTGGGAGATCGCATATATAGTTGATCAAGATCAGAACGTGGGGCTTAATCGACCACTGCGGTCGGGTTTTCATTGGAATGACCTGTATCTGTGGATAAGAAATCGTGAACCAGTCAAAGACCATGTCGATTAAAGGCAAGTTGTGAAATCCAGAATAACTTTGTTTATTGGTCACACTAAACACCGTATTATACTGTCGGGGTCCGTGGAAACATCCCAAAACACACCGAACCACCCAAACCACTTTAAAACCACCCCAAACCACATCACAATACATTCAAACCCTCATTGAAGAGGATATTTCAGTAGATATGGTACCAGCTTCTTAAAAGATGCAAACTAACACATACACAATAAAAAGTGCTGAGAGATCGCAAGCTTTTTAGAAAAGCTTAAACTTGTAACATCATATGGTTAAAGAACATTGTCTTAGCAACCGGTCGATACCAATTTCAGCTGTCTAGGACTTCCAGTAGCCAAGATTCATCTGGTATAATAGGCAACCCGCCTCAATTCTTCGGCGGTTAATCGCCAACATCTAATATCCATTATATTTATTAATGCTCATCAAATGACATTTTATCATAGAAGGATGATAGAAAATTCCCCTTGCCATTTTTAGCACATCCAGACTTTAGCTTGCTGAAAAACCATAATCATTTTGTAGGTATACCTGCTTATTTGTTATGTATTTTCTCTAATTTCTAAAGTTTTCATTAATATTCATAAAACTGAAATTCAGATGATGTATTTAGAGGACTGAGGGCATTAGTCCATTGCCGTCCCATTTATTTGATACCACTTTCAGCATTCTAGGTCTATTAACAGTTCAAGTACAAACGATTTTGTAGTAAAACCCTAATTTTTCTGCATTTTTAAGAGATTTCTAAACGTTTAAAAATAGTATTTATGGGGTCCAAAGACATGATTATCAGAACTGAATTAGATTTCTAGTTTTGTTTTACACCAAAATTTAAATTATTCATAGGGAAACGTGAAGTGTTGACACTATTTTTGAAATAGCATCATATATATCTATTGTAGACCACGTCATTCTTTATTCATACATATATGTTACATACGTTACATTCCCCATTAAGATGTCTGAGCCTAGATACTTGGTGACACCCACTCAGAACTATAGTTCTCCATAGGCATGAAATATAAGCAAATAATGATCAACATAAGATACAGCCATCAGAAACGATTATTTACATGTTTTACGTAATTAGCAATACAATTTGGCTTATGAAACTTCGGGTAGGGTTGCTAAATAACCCATTTAGTATAATATATACAGTATAGGATTTTTCCGTCTCCTCTATTGAACATGGTAATGTAAAAAATCACATATATTTGAAAAAAAGCTGGAATGTGTAACTACAAAAAAAAAAAAAACCGATGTCACTCACAATGCTAATTTTGAAAGGGTTATTTTAATATATGTTACAGACATTACACTGTAGGTGTCATATTATTGCTCAAGCAACTTTAGTGTTGAGAATGGACATGTTTCTTGTAGACTATATGAATTGGGTGAATGGAATAATAAAAATCTTATTTTTCTGACGCTAACATTGCCATATCATTATTTTCAAAACATATTATGGTAACATATGTAACATACTGTAACAGACACATGCTCCAATGTACATAAAGCAAACATCTCTTATTGGAGCAAACTTGAATTGTCATTTAAGATATATATTTGCAAAATATCTGATGGAATAGAGAATTAGACTGACCTGTACTGGCATTCCTGCTATGTACAATGCCCTTCGTTATTCATTACATGTACATATATTACATTCTGGATCAAAATCTTTGATCCAAGATACTTGGTTACAGATTCTCAGAGCTATGGTTCATGGTAAAATAAGCAAGAAACTATGATATATATCCGACAGTTTTAAGTATTTTACATACTTCACATTCGTTGCAATAGAATATTTCGCATTTGAAACTGGGGGTAGGGCTACTAAATACTTCATTAAAGGCAATATATACATGATAAGAAAACAAACCTTGGTTTTTCTATCTGCCAATTGAACATGCTGATGGAAATAATTATCATATCTTTGGAAAAATGAATAGTGCAACAGTATAAGTAAATGATATCACTCAAAAGTGGTATTTTCAAAGGGTATCTTAAATTACGTTACGTATGTTACAGTAAGTGTGGGTCAAAATTTTGTTCAAACGATTTTAATATGTAGTATAGACATACAGCAAGCAGACAGTATGAAAAAGTTGAGTAAAATGATAAATTATTGTCATTTTTCTGTAGCTGAAAACACCATATCATTATTTCTTAATTTTGTTTAGGTAACATATGTAACAGGCTGTTACAGGATAACGCCCCAACGCTCAGGGTGCAAACATCTCTTATTCTACTCAGCTTGAATCGTTCTTTAAGATAGGGTATGTCTGCAAAATTCTCTAGGGGGGGGGGGAGCAATCGACCCTCTGGCTAGCAGCCTAGTAGTCCCGGCATGTATACAATAACTCTCTAAACGGTGTCAATGTAAATCTTCTTCTCGCAAAATCGTCCACATCATATATAATGTAAATGTCACATCATATAATGAAGTTTGCGCATATAATGAAGTTTGCGCATATAATGAAGTTATCGAACCATATAATGAACTTGATGTATATAAAGACAATAGCCCATAATATAATGTAGTTGTCACATCATATAATGAGGTTGTATCAGCATATAATGTAAGTCTACCATAATATAAAGATGCTTACCCATCATATAATGTAAGTCTACCATAATATAAAGATGTTTACTCATCATATAATGAAAATTTTCATAATATAAAGAACCTGGTCCAACATATAATGGACTTTTCTCATCATATAATGCACACTATACAACATATAATCAAATGTGAGCAGGATATAATGACGATGATGCATCAAATGTTTTTATTCCTTACATCAGACAGCTTTGGCGTTCCATATTCCTATATAAAATTCATTGTTTATCGTATTCATGACGTCGCTGTTTTCCGGTTGATAACGTCTTGTATTAAAAATGTTACGACCACACGTGTGATAACACTTTTGCGGGAATGCGTAACGTCATTGGCGACGTCCATTACATCCATGTAAATTTTCATTGAAAATATATCCATTTTGAAAGCGATAAAATTCTTTTTAAGAGTCATATGATAAAACGAATCCTACACTCGTGATCATTTCATATGAAAGTTATTAAGCTAACCGAAGGCTCGCGAAGGCTCGTTTAATAAATTTCATATGAAATGACCACTCGTGTAAGATCATGTACATGTATATAAGCCTATTTTACGAACAAACTGGTAGCTCACCTTGCTGATCGTTTGTTGACAAAGGTGGGCATGCTCTCTGGTATTCTTCCACGAGCCGATTAAATGTGTCCATGGGTCGAGATGTCTTAGAAGCTATGTATGCTACATGAATGATGAGAATAATTGGGCATAGTTTCATCTTGGCCACCATATATTATGTGTATATATCTTAATTACTTCAGAATCGCGTGAATAGATTATTATACGTATTTATTAAAATCTAAACGTATAGCGCAAATACTTTAACAGAGCCTCTTGACCTAAAAAAATTTTGTAAACACTACAAAAGGGGCACCTATTTGTTTTGCACATTTTCTTGTGCCATGCGAAGCACGTATATTGTTCACTATCATAGATTGACCTAGAGATTGACATTTTTGAAAACATTGTTATTTAAGCAGTCCAATCAACAAATGCATATCTAAGTCAGAGGTTAAGCGGTATGGTCAAAGTATTTGCATTATACATGTAATTCCATATATTTTGTTTCTATTTGTGTAAATACCATCCTGTTGAAACACTCGTATTCAGTGTTCTATATGAAGTTCTTTGAGAATAACAAAATGATATTTCAATAATATGTTTTGCTAGATTAAGATAAGCGGTATTAAAATTACGCATCTTAATACTGTTTAGTAATGAAATTGCAGCATGAGGCTACTCAAGGTATAAGTTTCATGTGAAATATCAATTAAAGTGAATTTGATATGTTTTATTAGTAACTATGGCATGACAATGTATCTCATTTTTATTCACCCATCAACAAGACTATACTGCGCCAGGAATCGTCAGCTTATTAGTCAACAGTCAACAGCGTTTTTAGTAGCGCGTTATCAGCTGTCGTTTGTCATACAAGTAAGAGAACACTATAAATTCCAAACGTTTATTCAAGAATGTCGAAACCCGTGGTTAGAATTTGTAATATCAGGTGTTTTATTGCCTTATTTTGTATATGATTTTAAAATGAAAAATCCTGTCGGAAACCAAAATTACAACACAATTTAGAGCATCTCCGTCAGCCTCCAGTATCTTGGATGTTTGGCTACTTTTGGCGTCACATTTACACATGTACATGGAATTGGCCAAAGGGACACAAAATGGGGTGTGATATTACACAATGGTCAAATGCAACATGCTGCAGCTGACAAATAACCTGGTAAATAAAACTGAAGCTTCTTACACCCTTGAGGATACAGTACTGTCCAGATTACGTTGTTAGCATTAAGTACCTAGGTGTAACATTTACAAATGACGAAGTGGAATACCCATATAATAAAAGTAGGTACGAAGGCCAACAGAACACTTGTGTTCTTGAGGTAAAACGTATTTGCTTTCCCCCTAAGACTTTAAAGAAGCAGCTTATACAGGACTGCTGTGCCCAGTCCTTGAATATGGAAGTTCAGTTTAGGATCATCATACTAAAGGACTTCAGGGGGAATTGGAAAAGGTACAAAATCATCAGGAAAACATGTCCGTGTAATGTATACCCCCTTGAACCCCACTTTTATATAGCAAAACTGGGATAAGCAGGGGTATACCTATTTTTCTTATTTTTGCTCCAAAACATAGATTGTGGGTACTCGTTAGAACCGCCTCGGCGAGGCGGTTCTAACGTGTACCCGTAATCTATGTTTTGAGCAAAATTAAGAAAAATATCAAAAGTTTTCCAGTGAAAATTTTCAATTTTTACAACTTAGGAAAAATCAGTCTATTACATGGGCAAGTTTTCGTAATGAAATCATGTAGCTATATTTGTTACTAGGAATTGTACCTTCGAGGAAGGTAGTATGACTTGCATTCTTGAACAACTCAAAGTGGAAATCTTAAAAGAAGGAGAACGGAATATCGACAAATTGATATACAATGGTCTGAAGGGTAAAGCCAGAATACCTACAGACATTATCCCCAAGACTAGGCGTTGTATAAATAAACACTCCATGGCACTTTCAGATACCATCTGCTAGTATAGAGGCCTATAAATGTAATAAATTATTTTTCCAAACTATCCGAGACTGGACTCTGTTTTGCACCGCTGAAATGTGAGATGATTGTGTGTCCAAGTTCGCTTCGCTTGTGCGTTCTAGGGACTAATTTCTCCCCCATCCGAACCCCCTGGCGAAATATTGTCATTTGGCGTGTCACCAGTAAACCATTCAGATTCAGACGTAATAAACTGCATCAGTGTCCCTTTTACAATGTAATGAGCAGATAATATGCAAATTAGGTTTATGCCGTTTTATATTTCATAACTGTAAGTGAGAAATTTGGAGGTTGGCTGGCTATATCAGGAGGTGGAGGAAATATAGCGCGGGGAGGATAACATTGCCCAACGTTTTGCTCAGCTTACATATTGACTAGTGCTCAAAGGTAATGAAAAGGTAAAATTAGATACAGTTGCCATTACAGGCCGCTGTTTCGAATAGCATTTGCCTAAATGCTATTCAGTGGAAAAATCTGACCTGTTATATATTTCCATAACTCTCAAGTATAATTTGTTAAAAATTAGCCCAGGTCTGGAGGGACGTATAAGTGCGTACTCTTCAATGTTAAACACACCGCATCTCATAACATGTCCAAGACGGAATATTTCCATCGGTATTCCGTTAGACCTCTCCATAACGACGGAAATGACATGTATTGAGCCCTTGGTCGAAAATGAAAATGAAAAATCATCGAAGACGCCAAATAAATTGAAAATTATATTATGTTATATCTTTTCTGACTGATAGGACTTAGTTTTTACATATTCTAGATGTAAAGATACGCAGATTCATAAAATACATTATGTTTTCTGTGGAAAATATTACCTGCATCCATAAATAGATAAGGGGAGACTACTGAAAAATATGGGACACAAAGTAGAAAATCAATTGCTTTTTGCAAATTTATTGAAATTCTTCAGGCTAACCAGATGTTTACAAAAAAAAAAAAAAAAAATAACATAAGAAAAATTCTAATAATTTTCAACAAATAAAGCAGCTGTAAGCTTCTTGCGAAATCCATAATCTGTTCGACCATAGTTTAAAGGCAACTAATGATAAGCTGTCACGAGAGAGGAGCGAGGTCACGAAGTGTATCGGAGTGCAGGTAAGCCAGCTGATCTATACATGTCCGTGAAATAATAGACTGCATTGAGAGCATTTCATTCGCTAAACGGCAGTATGAGTCATCCCCATTCTCATAAATATGTTTTCTTCTCTAAAAGGATCTCAGTTTTTCAATACGATGTTTTGGTTACCTTAACTTCACAAAAGACCATACAAAGCTAGATTTATTGCTAATTCTAGTTCCTGTACTACCACTGACCTTTCTAAATTATTAACTTCATGTCTCTCATGTCATACGATACTGTGAGACGGTGTATGAAACTTCAAATAAAATTGATTTTGGTCTATAAAAAATTCTGGCGAGGTGCTCAGTAAATTGAAATGTAGAGGGTTCCGTCTGACGAGCTTGTCCACATACGATTTTTCTACTCTGTACACCACATTGCTACATAATCTGATTAAAGAAAAACTACTCGATTTGATAGAGTGGGCATTCAAAAGAACATTAAAAACTATGGTTCAGTTAATTCGGCCTGTAATGACCGAAAAGCTTTTTTACTTCCATTGACCAAAGTCGATATACACTTTGGTCATGTCAGAATGTATGCGACGCCTTATCCTATCTCCTGGATAATATTTATATTAGATTTGGAACCAACAGATTGTTGGAATCCCGATGGGTACAAATTGCGCCCCTCTCGTAGCTGATCTATTTTTATACTGATACGAAAGAGATTTCATGGAATCTCTCAAACTGATGTTATCGAGGCTTTTAATTCGACTTCTCGATACCTCGATGACCTTTTGAACATTGACAATCCTTATTTTGAAGGCATGGTCAAACAAATTTATCCCCCTGAACTACAGTTGAATAAAGCAAACAACACAGATACCGAAGCCCTCTTTTACATCTTTCTATTGCAAATGAATTTGCTTCTTCTAAAATGTATGATAAACGCGATGACTTTGATTTTGATATAGTAAACTTTCCGTTTTTGGATGGTGACGTTCCTCGCCGTGCTTCTTATGGTGTATACATTTCACAACTTATTAGGTTTGCTAGAGTCTGCAATCATGTTGCGGACTTCAATGCGCGAAATAAATGTTTAACAGCTAAACTTCTCCAGCAGGGCCATCGGTATCATAAACTTCGAAAATTTATTTCTAAATTTTATCGCAGACACTATGAATTGATTTCCAAATTAAGTTGGGCTAAAGGCCCTTTTACGCGAGGGCCTTTCGGAACCAGAATTTTATGTTGACTTGGTTTACATTTAAGAAACTTATAGTAATGAATGATATTTCTTTTCAATTCAGAAAAATCATAACGCGTTACAGACGTATAGGATATAACTTAAATGTTATGCGATAGTCTGCATGCTTAGTTTTTAACACAATCATGGTTGATAACTATGCTGCCTTCTTCAATTGCACATCGGTGGGTCGGGCGTCAGACCCTATGATGGTCCCGACTATTCATTTTAGTTGGTTTGGGCCGGAGCTTCTTGTCTGTTGCTTTCTCTTTTTCTCCGGAGATTTTAAAGTTATTTGGCGCCGAGGGATCTCCATCGTCGGGCAGCTTACCCAATCTGTGTGTCCTCGCTTTTGATTCATAATGGTATTCATCATGATTTATTTGTTTATCCATGATGATTCATTGACTAGCTAGAGATTCACCACGATGACCGAACAACTAGCTAAATGTTGTGAACGACTGCAGAAGCTGAGGGTGAGGTCAGGTACATGTAAAATCGATTTAAGCCCGCCCGCCAGTAATTTTATATTACTGATCGTTCCAAGGCGATACTTCTGTGGTGGTTCTTATTATTTTATGTCTGGGTGTTTAAAAATTTTGTGCTGTTGGCGCCTTAATGTATGCTATAATGTTTTTAGTTAAGTTAGCTGCTCATTCAGCTTACGAGATATTTTCATGGTATATGTACCTGATTGTCAATTTGGTTTTTGGTTCCTCGATTTTTGGAGTGGGAATCTCTTTCTGATTGCACCTTTTCCTGATCGTTGCCTTCTTGTACCTTTTTGTAATGAAAAATAGCAATTTGAAGATTCCTGGCTTATTATAGCCTTGTTGCTGGGTGTAAGATATATTGATATTCCATCGCTTATAAGATAACATATCAAATTCATTTAAATTGATATTTCATAGAAACACATAATTTTAGTAAGAATTGTCTGCCATTTTATTGTTAAATTGAATTATTAAATTACATAATGCTGAAACCACATATTTTAAACTACCAAAACAGTTTAATAACGTCATTGTGTTTCAATGAACTTAGATGAAATGGAAAATACCCAAAATGTTTCCAAAAGGGTTGAAGTTTTACAAGGAGAAACAGAATTTACTTAAATAAAATATAAAGGTTTGATCCTTTGGAAGCAGCAAAAACATTCAAAGGGAGATAGTATGGACTATATTGTACAATTTCGGGTAATGAACCCTCATCAGTAGCCCTTTTAAAACCGGCGACGAAAGCCAGACTATTGTACTGTAATTTCGGAAATTTAAACGAAGTCTACATCAAAGACATATTCCTAAACGGGGTCAAATTATTTCAAACATTGCTTAAAAGTATGTTTCTAAACGTGAGTGTTTTGAACACTCTGAATATCTTTACTGATCTCAAAGAACCTAAATAAAATATAATCTGCACTATGGATGATGTACGGGGAGACTTTTTAGGGCCTCCACACGGCACAACACCAGCTGCAGTAATAGCAAATAAAATATAAAGGTTTGATCCTTTGGAAGCAGCAAAAACATTCAAAGGGAGATAGTATGGACTATATTGTACAATTTCGGGTAATGAACCCTCATCAGTAGCCCTTTTAAAACCGGCGACGAAAGCCAGAGTATTGTACTGTAATTTCGGAAATTTAAACGAAGTCTACATCAAAGACATATTCCTAAACGGGGTCAAATTATTTCAAACATTGCTTAAAAGTATGTTTCTAAACGTGAGTGTTTTGAACACTCTGAATATCTTTACTGATCTCAAAGAACCTAAATAAAATATAATCTGCACTATGGATGATGTACGGGGAGACTTTTTAGGGCCGCCACACGGCACAACACCAGCTGCAGTAATAGCAAATAAAATATAAAGGTTTGATCCTTTGGAAGCAGCAAAAACATTCAAAGGGAGATAGTATGGACTATATTGTACAATTTCGGGTAATGAACCCTCATCAGTAGCCCTTTTAAAACCGGCGACGAAAGCCAGACTTTTGTACTGTAATTTCGGAAATTTAAACGAAGTCTACATCAAAGACATATTCCTAAACGGGGTCAAATTATTTCAAACATTGCTTAAAAGTATGTTTCTAAACGTGAGTGTTTTGAACACTCTGAATATCTTTACTGATCTCAAAGAACCTAAATAAAATATAATCTGCACTATGGATGATGTACGGTGTACGGGGAGACTTTTTAGGGCCTCCACACGGCACAACACCAGCTGCAGTAATAGCAAATAAAATATAAAGGTTTGATCCTTTGGAAGCAGCAAAAACATTCAAAGGGAGATAGTATGGACTATATTGTACAATTTCGGGTAATGAACCCTCATCAGTAGCCCTTTTAAAACCGGCGACGAAAGCCAGAGTATTGTACTGTAATTTCGGAAATTTAAACGAAGTCTACATCAAAGACATATTCCTAAACGGGGTCAAATTATTTCAAACATTGCTTAAAAGTATGTTTCTAAACGTGAGTGTTTTGAACACTCTGAATATCTTTACTGATCTCAAAGAACCTAAATAAAATATAATCTGCACTATGGATGATGTACGGGCGTTTAAAACATTTTATTTGATGAGCGTTTAAAACATTTTAAACGCTCATCAATACGTATACACACGGGTTTCATCAGGATAAGTACATCCAAACGGGTCTAATGTTTGGAGCAAAAATAAGGAAAATTAAAAAGAAAAAAAAATCATTTTTCCTTTTTAATTTGAAAGCCAAAAAATCTGTATACTGCATGTGATGTGAAGCAATTAAAATATACGGACACAAGATGAAAATGTGTACGGTTTTTATCACCCTTTATGTAGCATAGGCTGTATCCACAACATATAGACCAAAGGGAACAAGGTTTGAACAGCTCGTGAAAGACTACCAGAAAGCATGTCCACCATCATCGACACGGACGGGTCAGTTAAATTTTTGTTTGTGGTTATGTTAGAAAAGAGTTTATATTGACATGTACCTTAATATGTTCAGATGTTGCTTTTGTGAAAGACACGGAACTACATTTAATGCATCAGAAAAAAATGTAGATTTCCTTAAACCCCACTTTTATATAGTAAAACTGGGGTTTGCTGGGATATACCAATTTTTCTTATTTATCATTCAAAACATACATACGAGGCGGTTCTAACGTGTACCCACAATGTATGTTTTGAGCAAAACAAAAATCAAATATTTTCCACTGAGTTGCATGACTAGTGATTAAGCATATTCAATTAGGATTGTATGACGTCATCATGAATAGCCAAGATGGCCACCTCATTTTTCTTATAGAAATTAAGGACTAGTTAAATCAATATATCATCCTTAATTTTCATCCGATTTAGTAAAACTTGTGCCATATTGTTCTGTAGGATACGTACTTATATTAAAGATGCATTATATTGCAACCTTCTTTTCCTTTTAATTGTGCCTGTGCATGAGAAAACCAACAATTTGGGTTTCCGACCAGGCCCGACACGAACCAGGTTGTACATTGACAACATAAAGCTAGAAGTTTGAAACTTTGGATATACACTGAAGAGCTTTAAAAACGCAAAAAAGAAAATTGGTAATTTTTTGCACCAAGGATATTTTAAGTCTTCCGTAACAGGTGAAAGGGATCAGTAACTGTACTCTGCTTCCATTTTTACACGAAACCGGCATTTGTAAAGTCACTGACCACCCACAGGAATAAAAAGCCATTTTATACTTTTTGCCATGTGGCGTCACTTTGAATTAATGAAGAAAAACAATTGACCATTTCACACAGAGCTTGTAGTAATCCATATCTAAAAAACAATTTAGTTTTCGTTTTGTTTCATTTTTGACAATTCTGCGGGTCTTTGAAAATGAATTATCCAGCACAATTGAATTTTTACTAACTTTATGACGTATATGTGACGCCACGTGACATCATAGTTAACATTTTTCATCTATACGGCACTGCAGCAGTCCCTCCAAGGCTATTGGGACAGTGAAAGGTTGACACCGGTGTGATCAACCGAACTTTTCAACTCAAGGCACTAATGTCTCTAGAGATTTGGCGTAAAAACGCTATATTACGTGGATTACGTCGACAATGACCAATCAGGCAAGCTAGCATTATTGCCATGCAATCATGGCAATTGGCAAAACCTGTGCTTTTAATGAAATAGCAATGCTCTTTGTGCCAATGAACAAATTGTAGTCGTGCTCAATATCTTTTGCAGTTTTGGATTTTAGGGGTATAGCTATAGCAAGGACTGTAACTCTCACATTTCCCATTATTTTGATACATAATTCACAGCATAGTTTTCAAACATATCAATGTTTATGTGTGTCAAATTTCATTAAAATCGAACTACTAGAAGTATGAAAATACAATTGAATTACAACTATTGCGTTTTTAAAGCTTTTCAGTGTAAGTAGAAAAGGAATAGTACTTTCATTGTGGCGAAAACAAAGGCGCTGATAAGCTGTGTAGTTACTGTTGGTTTTCTCATGCGAGGGTACAATTTTGACTCAAAAACTGTTGATTGTAAGTACTGGTTAGAACCGCCTTGTCTAGGCGTTTCTAACGTGTATCCGCAATCACTGTGTTGACCAAATATAAGAAAAACATTTTTTTTTTCATCTGAAAATTCTCAAATTTTGACTTCTGAAAAAAATCCGAGTGTATTTAATGGGCATGTTTTCGTAATAAATATATAAGCAGAATCTTGCCTGAAATCTACGTGCATCTCCAATATTTTATGCAATAGAACATGTCTCCGGCATACAAAAAAGCAAAATATACTACTTAAACTTTGATAAGCATCAAAACTTTATTTTTGTTAACAGGACATACTGGTAATCTGACACTCAAAATTTTGCTATAGATATGTAGCAAAACCATCACTGTGCAAACATTCCATCTTTCTTTCGCGATGCCTGCGAGCGCTTCTCGCAGACTTGCAGAAACGATGGAAAACCTCTGAAATTGAAGTTGTCACTTTTGCCTACCCTATCCAATTTTGTCATTCATCCCTTCTTACTGGTTCTTTCAACTGCAAAACTGTTTTGATAATCGAAATATCGATACTTCTGTGTCTAAAGTGCACTGTTGGAATATTTCAGAAATTTGTGATTTTGGGTTAAAAACACGATTTTTACCAAAACGTTTTTTTCGCTTAAAACGTTGCCCTTTAGGGTGCGAGTTTGGAACAGAAAACCGGTATGAGCTACGACAGCGTTTTAAAACATTTGTCATTAGACTGAACATTTTCTTAATGGAACTTTGCATTATGTGAAAAAACCATTTGACACCACATTTTAGAAACGCTGGTTTTCAGCCAACCAGAGTGCATATTCAAAAACGGTTTTCAGATTCATTCTAGGACATCATTTTAAGCGAAAAAAAAATGGTAAAAAATCGTGTTTTTAACCAGAAATCATAGATTTCTGAATTTTTCCAAAAGTGCATTTTGACACAAAAGTATCGACAGTTCGACTATCAAAACAGTTTTGCAGTTGAATGAACCGATAAGAGGAGATGAATGACAGAATTGGATAGGGTAGAAAACAGTGACATTTTCAATTTCAGGGGGATTCCATCGCTTCTGCAAGTCTGCAAGAAGCGCTCGCAGGCAACGCGAAAAAAAAAATGAATTTTTGCACGGTGCTGGTTCTGCTAGATATCTATAGCAAAATTTTGGGTGTTAGATAAAGAGGATATTTACTTTTTTTTTAGGTGAATACCAAATATATTTAATCGAATGAGTTGAAAATATCAAAATTTTCACGAGTGCGTAGCACGACTGAAAATTTTGATGTTTTCAAGTCACGAGATGAAATATATTTGGTATTTACCAATAAAAAGTAAATTTTCTTTTTATTTTATACAATACACGGGCAATTTCCTATTCACAAAACAGGCGGTGAAAATGCAAAAACCAAACATTTTTTAAAACAAATAATTTTGGTACCACATTGTTCCAAACGATCTAACTAAGAAAATGAATACCCACACTTTATGTTTTCGTTCGAAAATAACGGAGTTATAGGCATTTGAATTTCTGAAGTGAGGCAAATTAATGACGTCAAGTGAATGGAAACGTCAGAAGTAATCCAAACTCTACAGTGAAAATATCGGCTGATATCAATCACTAGTGGAAATATCAATATCAATTTCAATTCTGCAGTGAAAATATCACTTTTATCCATTTTTGATATACATTAATTTCACTGCTAAGTATGGAATAATACCAGTTTGTCCTGTTATTTAACATAAAGTGTTGATGCTTATCAAAGTTTGAGTATTATAAAAAAAAAAAAAAAAAAAAAAAAAAAACACTTAGTAAACCAGTTCCGAAAGTACTGGACCACACCAAGCAACATACATTGATATGAGCCGCGACGTGAGAAAACCGGTCTTCGGGGTTTCCGACCAGGTCTGACACAAACCGGCTTATACAAGCACAAATATGGCTGGAGGCTGGAAATTTTGGATTTAGAAATTTAGAGGAATTGTTCAATCCGTGTAGCGAAAACAAATGCGTGATCAGCTTCGCAGTTACTGCAAAGCTGATCTGCGCCTTTGTTTTCGTTTAAGGATTTGGGTTGGTTTTCTTATGCTGCGGCTCATAATTGATTTGATATTGACAAGCATTATTTTGGGTAATAATAATAATAATAATAATAATAATAATAATAATAATAAAATAACGTTATACTCTGTGCGTGAGGTATTGGGCACCGTGAGAACACCGATATTGACAGAGGCCATATGCGGTTATAACTTCCCAGACCAATCAGAAGATGCTATATACATGTAGATTACATGCGCTCTGTTGTAGCTTGTTGCGGATACTGTTCACAGGGGACGTTATGTACTCTTGATGACGTCTGCTGTTTTGATAGGTTTGAAAATTTAGGAGAAGCGCTTGGACTTCATCCCACTTGGGGACAGAGGTAATTATATAAAATAAAGTAAGAATAGAGGGATCAGGAATCGATGCAATTAAATTTAAAGTCCCAACATGGACACCACGTGGGAAAGAAAATACATAGAATACAACAAAACATTTTCCGACAACACACACGAAGAGCAGAATGACTAGCTCTTTCCCAAGAACGTAGCCATCCGGCTAAGTGTTAAACGAAAGGAAACGAGCACGGCAGAGAGACAGGCACAATAAACAGAAGTATAATGAAGATGAACCACTTTGCCTGGCACACTGATTATCGTTTTTACTGGGGACAATGCCAAAACTACTTTTCCTGGGGACATTCTCGATGCCATAAAGAAAATTTAATAAAAACAAACATAGTGTTCAACTGGCGAACACATGCAACAAAACTGATGATGTAATTACATTAAAAACTCAACCAAAGACAGCAGAAATACAGAGATTATCATTTTCATTAATAAAACCATTTTTACTAGGACAGCGAAATTACCATTTCTGTCAGTACAGCGAAAATGTATTAACGAATATTATAAACGGTTTAGAATAAAATTAAACCAAGATCTCAACTCTGGCTCACATATGTATAAAAAATGTTGCTGCAATAAAGCCAACACCTCAACATGATGAAAATAAGACTATACGAAATAAACGAATATAACAATCTGGACCCAGTTGTTCAAAGCATCGTTAGCTTAACGATATCGTTAAGAGATAAATTTGTTAAGCAAATATCAGCTAAAGTAACAAATACACTGTTATTTTTTGTTGAAAAAAATGTGAGAATCCTTTGCAGTGCAAAGGATTCTCACATTTTTTTCAACAAAAAATAACAGTGTATTTGTAATATTAATGTTTGAAATTTTAACGAAACGTTAATTAACGACGTCGTTAGTTTTGAACAACTGGCCCCAGGTTTCATCGAATACTTCAGATGTGAATACTGATATTTGATCACAATGCATGTCGCCCGTAAATCATTACACGCGAATACAGATATTAGATCAATATGCATGACGCGGGTAAATCATGCTATTATCACATACTTATACCTATATTTCCAGCGATAATATCAAGTTTACATAATTATGTGATAATGTGTTTCCCGCCCTCTGCTGTGTTATCAGCACGAGCGGGCTGTTAACCGGAAATCATGTATTTTGAATTGGGAGAGGTAATCGTACTCGCATGCGACGTTGTCGCGCAACTGAATGAGTGACGTCAAGTGAAATGACGTTACATTATTTTAATAGCATCATTTTCTTTTTCTACTCAGAAATCGACACTTTTTCGCATTTTTATATTAAATTCTTTGAATCGAAGATTTTTAAGATGTGATAAACAGATTATAACATCGACATTTTGGTCGTCCTCTTTGTATCAACCCTCGACCATTATCAGCTCTTGGGCTTGATAATTGAGCCTCGGGTTGATATTGCGGGCAATAACCAAAATGCCCATGTGATAATCTCTAATTATCTAAGGCACGAATTATGATATTTTATCAATATGCATGACGCGGGTAAATCATGTTATCACATACTCTCCTTCTTTTCAGTAAATCCTGTGTACATGAAAGATATGACGGCCACCTAAATGACAAACATCGTAATGTTGTATCTAATAGTAGTAGTGCGTACTGGATGACAGACCATTGCAGAACTCTAATAGAAGACTTAATTTCCGTGAAACTTTGCCAAAATCCGGGGATGAACAACCATTTCTTATCAGTAGTCCCCATTGTCAATGGAGGGATTGACGAAATGCCATTCAGAAACAAATATTGTTCAAAATGCTATGGCAAAAAGGAAGAGTCAAATGAAAAAAAAAAAACTATTGGGGCCTAGCAATTCAATGTGACAAAAAGATTGATTTCAACCACGAAAATTTAATGCATGTTGTACAAGAGAATAAGTGCGAGCTGATTATTAAGCCACCTCTTTTTTCGTCAGCAAAACCATGCAATTATTTGGGCGATTATACGATTTCAAACTGCAACGTAACTGGGTTATGGAAATACTATGACGATCAAATTGATGCCGCATGTCACTCCTTTACTGATCCCTTCAACAAAACTTACCATTACGAAAACTTGCCCATGCAATATACTGAGATTTTTAAAGTTGTAAAAAAATGAAAATTTTCACAAGAAAACTTTTGATATTTTTCTTATTTTTGCTCAAAACATAGATTGTGGGTACATGTTAGAACCGCCTCGCCGAGGCGGTTCTAACGAGTACCCACAATCTTTTTGGATCAAAAATAAGAATAATAGGTATACCCCTGCATACCCCAGTTTTGCAGTATAAAAGTGGGCTTCAAGGGACCCTGATGAGGGGTACATAAACTATAGGAACTCTAGATGGCTGACTTTTAGTTCATCACATCGGACCCATGGGTCTCTCTCCGTGTAATGTGTACCATCTACGATCTTAACTTAGATGCGCTATGATAAGAAGTCGCCACGATCGAGACTGCTTGCTAGATAATTAACGCTTTTTGACAGGGAGTGTCAACAATGGATAAATTAAATTATTTACGGTGAACTGTCTAGTCAACATAGACGGGTTCACTAGTTTTTATTTAGCGCTTTATGTGACAAAACGCGTAATTGAGAGAGAGCAGTCGATCATGGGTACAATTTTCTTCATATTCAAAGTAAACACTGTCCTGAGGGACCTTTTCCAATAACTACCCTGTGACCAAACATAAACCGATTTATCAAAATTAATGAGGATAAGTAAGCAGATGAAAGGGCGAGCTTTCAGCGAGCCCTTTCATCTGCTTACGGTCCGAGCGTGATAAATCAGTTTATTTTTGGTCACGGGGTAGTTATTCACTTTATAATTCAATGAAAGCCGACAAATTTCGCCAAAAAACTCACCCGATGTGATGAGATTTGCTTTCCGCCATTTTGTTTATTTAGTCAACAGCTCAGCACTCACTCCGCAGAACGAGTCCTCAAAATTCGCCACCACAGCAGTAGATTTTGTTGATAATTTAATTTTTTCTTGTCCATTGTTTCATCTACGTAACATTGCATAACAATGGCGGAGACTGACGTCACAAAACGTGACTAAATTTGACGTCACTGGTGCGCTCCGTTTTGTTGCGTTAAACAAAATTGCAACGCGGTCTTTATTTAGTCATAGTAGACATGGCATTTATTCGGTCAGTAGCTAAATAAAGTTTCTATTTATGAACTCCCCTTCATTAGTCTGATATGTAGGGTTGTTGCATTATAAATGTACTTAGTAACAAATAAAAGATACTGGCTAGATCATTTTTACGCAGCAAGACATTAAAATGGCGAAGTCGGCTTATATTGTACAATTTTGAGTAAAGACCGTTTACAACCTGGCAATGGTAGACTGACACTTGTGATGCAATTTCAAGACTTGAAGTCTAAATTGACAAATATTCCATCACTACCGTAAAGAATACATTTCTTACAATACTGCATCTCAACTTGTAAGACAATATATTCTGCGCTAAGGATGGTATACGGGGTAACCAGTGTTTAATAATTATGATTAAATACTTAGTAGTTCTATTTTCCACTATTTTCACTATTTTTTTTTCTAAATAGTTTCTTTTGACGTTTTATTTGAATTTCAGATGGTTTGTCGAAATTTCCACTGCAATGGCTTCACGTTTGACGAAAACACGTGCAAAAGAAACGTAATTAACTCTTACGACCATTGCCTGGTGTTGTCTGTTAAATTGGCATTTGGGACGCGAAATCCTTTGCCAATACAACAGCTTAGTGATAGTCAGCTTTGGCTTGGACTGAAATACCAATTTGCCCATCCACCTATTACCCAAGAACTTGACAAAGATGTAAAGCTTTATATTGCGACAATGGCTAAGGATGGTATATTATTTATTGATTATCTGGTTGTTCAGTTGTATCTTACTGGAAGTGCGATTCGACACCAAACTATTGATCTTGATAGGTTTGTGAACAACATTCACGGAAGGCCATGCTACTCGGGCTTTGATAATATGTTTCCGATGTGTGAATTAGTCTTATATGATGCAAAAATAGTGCCAGAACACGCACTGACTGACCCAAAACCAGAACTGGAAAATTCGGTGCCACACTATCACTGCAAAGAAAAGAATCTTCATGTCGTCAACAAGTTATTCTTCTGTCTTCACGTCAAACTGAAGAAGAATGAGCTAAACATGGAAATATCAACAACAATGTTCTATTTATAACAATTAGCGCAAACGCAGTTTTTAGATTTTCACCATGGGAGTATGAGTTTGCGAATGGAGCTCTGAAACTTTGTATGGAAGATTATTTGAAAAATTATGAAGCTTTACCACCTAACGGATTTATTGACAACGAGCTGGGCTGCATCAGTAGAATTTTCTGAAACTTTCATGATAATATCTTTATTCCATTGCTTTTTTACATTTTTTTTATTAATTTTCTGAACCAAAAGGACCAATCCTTATCCAATTTGCCCCATCGAGGCTGTTTACTTAACATTTGGAACTAACCATATTCTTCCCGTAGAACAACTTGGTGATAAACACTTATGATAAGGGCTTAAACAAGACTTTGCATGCCACATGTTTAATGTTTAGATTAAAATTCATGAATATGCAAATTAGAAAACTTGCATTATTTACCATCGGATAAAAGGGCTTACGTTAACGATTGCCATGGAAACCATACTTTTTTCATAGTGCAAAAGTGTTTAATTTGAGGACAAAACTTCTTTATAAAAATGAACTATTTGGCACCCATGAAATATTGTCCTGGGGATACAAGGTACCTGTAGGTCGGTATGACAGTTCAAAGCAGGCATTGTATGACCTACATTGGCTTCCCATCAAGGCAAGAATTAACTTTATAATGTTTATTACACGTATATGTATAACTGTTCTGTTGGAAAATTTCCAAACTACTGTATACTGTTAAACTCCTACAGCTTCACAACAAACATGGGATCATCTGAATCGTCCTCGGGCTGCTACGATGTCCAATATAACAAAAGTCTTTCAGCGGTTCAGAAGTTTTACTACTGTAGGGCCGAGGCTTTGGAAATCTTCGGCAGAGGGAGTCAATAGATACTTTCAAAGGGAATGAAAACAAACATAGAATTAAACTGAGACTGTAACTTTATGCTATTTTACAGAATATTTGTAAGCGATTTTTTAGGCTTACATGCATTACAAAAATGTCTAGCACGGAGAAGCCGGTTCAATAATGATATTTCTTTGATGCTGTTATTGCTGAAAATGTTCTAACTGTATAATGAATAATAACGAGGTCTGACTCGGTTTTAGTCGTCAGGATGGCACCAGAATATAAGCCGTTTCATGTGAAAAACGTGTCCTCGGATATCTAAATCAGCAGGCACCAAGAAACAACATAACTAGTGGGTGAAGAACATGTTGTTCTATCTAAAACGAAAAAGCACTAATGCTTAGCCGGATAACTAGACAGGAAAATGGGCTATTTGTCTCGGCATAAACATTTTTGCATTCATCTGACTCTGCTCAAATATTATTATTCCTATTATGAAAGTCTTCTCTAAATGTTAACATATGCATGGTAATCAAACAGTCATCTACATAAAAAATGGAATAACGCCCAAACGACGAATAAGCACAAACATAATATTTGACCGATGTGTTTCCTACTTAGAAATGTAACATTTCATGCAAACTTTGCAATTCTTCCCTAAAATCAAACCAGTGTTAGGTAATGTTTCCTAGTTTTAATTTGAAAGCATGATGTACATGATCTAGTTTTTCGCGCAATAGGTTCATGGTATTGTGTTGGCTATGACAAAATTGCACTATCTAGTGCGTGAACATTAATACTATACGTAATTATCATTTCCAGATTATCTCGTTCATAATTATGTTTTTGTTTCTACAATCACACATTTAGCAAAGTACAATTTTGTAAACGGAACTCCAGTCTGTCCAGTACTGTTGCAATTTGCCGGGACTGTGTGTTTCGCATTAATACAATAAGCTTCATGATGATTGTATTTTTGCTTGTTTTGTCAACATTATTTAGTATCGGATCGACAGCTCTTCCTGGCGGTAAGCTAACGTTAATATTCTACCATCTTTGTAGCAATCAAAATTATATCATAATTATTGCAGTCTTAGAAAATACATACTGTGTATTTTACTCCAAAATTCGACAAACCTAATTTGGCGAATCGTTGCTTTTCTTTTACGTTCAAGAGAACTTTTTGTGGCTGTAAATTGATACAATTATTTTCATGTTGCTGCGAAAATGATTTTATTTAAAACATATTTTCGTAGCCATAATTGTTGTCACAAACAATATGCCCTTAACCTTTTTCAGCATGCCTTTGGACTGCATCGAATAGGTTGAATAATACTGGTCGGAAATAACTATATACATAATTGGGAAATAGCTTTTCACTCGGCTTACGATATAATACTTTGCATAAGTGCCTAATTCTCAATTTAGTTTTTCCAACCTCGGTTTTTCATATTGCCAAACAAAAGAAATTTAATAAATAGTGCGAGGCCCCTGACATTTAAAGTGCACTCATCCAAATGATAATGCTGGAAGTGTTCATTTGTCACAAATGTGAAATACGAGTACTCCATTCCAGATGGCGGTGGTGTAACCTTAACCATATCGGAAAGTGTTATACATGTCAATACAGGAGAAGACCTAGATTTGGACTGTTTGGTCAGTGAACTAGACTTAGCTTTTTATATTCGAAACAGGTACCGGCCTTATGTCAAAGTCTTAGAACTAACTTAAAAACTGATAGCTAAATATGGTTCTGTTCTGAGCCTATCGCAACGTCTTTTCAATGGACACTATCAAATAGCTTAAAACTGCATTCTACAAATGTAAGTCCATATTCAATCTACGGACGTGATGTTTTTCAGCTAATCGAAACAATTTGGTAGTTTTTCTTGAACCCAATTTCATTTACATTCTCGATTCTTGATAATTGTCTTTATTTTCCTAGTGGCACTATGGCACCTGTAATTATAGTATAAAGAAGTTAAAACGTACGTTGAAACTAATCTGCTAACATGTACATGTAAAGACTCTCACATGTTTTTAAGAGTCGACTGGGCATTCAAGAGCAATAAGGGACCTTTGGTAAGACTGACAGATGGGTTTTACCCAGTGCCTGAGAAACATAAGGACTTCTTGGAAGGAGGCAAATACAGACTAAAGTATGACATGCTTCCAAATGCTGGTGGATGGCGCTTCCGACTTGTAAACAATGGTACGTTAAGAAAGAAGAATAAACGTTTGTTCTTTTGAAAATGATTGAATATTTAAAAGAAAAGGTTTTACAGTGGTTCTACAATAGGTTGCAAATATATAGATCAGTGATTCATAAAGCTAGTAGAGAAATTCGGAACCTCGTGCTGCAATATAGAATAATTTAGTATACGAGTAGGTGGTGTCTTATAAAAAAAAAAAAAAAAAAACTAGACCAAAAGTAAATATGAACATGGCTATTAATTTCAACTTTGCCTGAAACATTTGCTGGACCGAAAACATGCTTTATAAATTAAAGGGAACCATAATAAAATTTTGTATGAGCCACTTAAAGCATGTCACTTGTTTTCATTTTTTTTTTTTTTTTTTTTTTTTTTTTTTTAATTTCATTTTGGCGGTGTATCATGAATACTTATTTTACTTTCTTCCGTACAGGCGTTGGGCCCCGAGATGAAGGCACTTATACGTGTTCCCTGCTCGGACGGCGGGGTGACATTATTGCGCATTCATCTGTCAGAGTAATGGTTGATAGTAAGTCACACTCATTTTCTTAACATATTGAATGAAAAACTAATACACTTTCTGTCCTTACACCAACTTTCAGAAATCGTCTTTTTCAAAATCACACTTTTTTTTTTCCTGGGCGAGACCAGTACTATAGGAGGTTGTTTTTTTTGTGGGTTTGTTGTTCCGGGAGCACCCGAAGGCTCAACCGGAAGGAGGTTTTAGGAGAAGCCCGGGATCAAACCTGCGACCCCTGGTTTACAAGGCGAGTGACTTAACCACTGCACCACGGAGGCTTCTAACACTTTTCTGAACCACCTTAAGAACACTATGACCAGGTGATTCTTTTGCAACCCATAAGTCTAATAAAGTGCCGCAATTTTAATCAGTTTACTAATAAAAATGATGCTATAGAGCTATAAAAATATTTTGAATAGACCTTTTGTATCTGCAAGGGAGGTAATCCAAACACCTTAAAATTGAAAATCTAGCAAATCTGACTTTATTAGTTGGCACAAACTCAGCTACTTTACAATTCTGTTTTGGTTTGGTGTATTTTAAATGAAAAATAATAAATTTGGGGTTTTCCCAAGAAAATAGTTACTTCCCTTGCTAACATTTCACAATGGAGAAAGCCCTATTCAAAAATATTTTCTGGAATAAAAGTTGTATTTGTTAGCCAATTTTCAAAAGTTTAAGCTTTTTTATAAGACTTGGAATGCAAAACGGTGACATATTCATATTTTTCATGAGGTGTTTCTGAAAAGATAGATTTAAAAAAACGCAGCTTCTGGAAGATAGTTTACATACAGACAGTAGTCTTATAGTAAATATTTGAGCCGCCTCGTGGGAAAACCAACAATGTGGTTTCCGAAACGGTCCGACACAAACCGGCCTGTACAAGCAAAGAAAATAGCTAGAAGCTTGAAATTTCGGATTTAAGAAGAAGAGGAACTGTACTATCCGAGTAGCAAAAACAAAGGCGCTGATCAGCTTCGCGGTTACCGCGAAGCTGATCTGCGTCTTTGTTTTTGCCTATGCAGATTGTTGGTCTTCCCATGAGGCGGCTCATTTAGGTACACTAATACACTAAGACTCTAATACTTTATAATAAATCACACTTTAAATACAAGTATCGCTGTATGTGCGAGACGAACATGTATGTGCTAGAGATTGCCGTATAATGCTGAGCACCAAGCAATGTAATCACCTGTGCAATATTTAACGCTGCTGTGTCTGGTGCGAGCCCCGCTCTTGCCACATGTGAGACAAGCCAAGTTCTGCTTGCGGGTGTGTCAGGTGGTTTTTCGCGGGGTTCTACCGTTTTCGCCCCACCTACTGATTGGCCCGTCTCTTATGAGCTGAAATAATCTTAAAACGGACGTAAAACTGAATAAAATAATAAATATTTTACGCATTTGGTATGGCGCTGCCGTGACGCGAAGTACCTTACTACATGTACCGACCCGAAGCAGGCCCTCTAACCACTGTCTTAGCCGGTCGGAACAGATTTATTGTGTTTGGTATTGTTTCATGTAATTGTTTATGCCATTTTCTATTCTTATTTTTCAGACTAGGGCACTTACAGATTTCATGAAACACCAAAATAAAATTTATCGCTTCAATATTTATCTTTGCATCCAACAAAAATAAAACAGCACGGCGCAATATGTAGTTGTTTTGAATACTATAAACTACCCCTTAGAAGCTTCTTTAGCTAAGTTCGGACAAACAAAGTTTCATTTGCCTAAGATTACACGCAAAGCAACCTACCCAGCGGGCTCATGACGTCATAATGACGTCATATCAACGTCGATGCGACGTCATGACGTCGATCTGGCGTCACTATGACGTCATTATGACGATCTGACGTCATTATGACGCCATGTGCCCGCTTGGTACCTATTTACTTTTCTTGGAATTATAACGAGTAATCTTTATTTGCCAGTGCAATTCAATCTTCAATTTCAACAAAACGTACTTCTCTAACGATACTGATTGGATGCCCTGTGATCGTTTACCATTACAAAAACACGCCCATGCAATATACAGAAAATTTTTGGGGTGTAAAAATAAAATTTTTCACTGGAAAAAAATTGATATTTTTCTTATTTTTGCTCCAAACAAAGATTGTGGGTACACGTTAGAACCGCCTCGCCGAGGCGGTTATAACGAGTACCCACAATCCATGTTTTGGAGCAAAAATAAGAAAAATAGACAAACCCATGTAAACTCCAGTTTTGCTATATAAAAGTGGGGTATGAGGGTGTATACATTTCACGGACATGTTTTCCTGATGCGAAGAATCTTTGATCGCCTTTGAGCGCTTTACATACCAACACATGATCGCAAATTCATGGTGCGCTTAGAATAGAGTTAGGGAGCACCTGTTTTTCGAAAAACGTAAAAAGTAAGCAATGATCAGGAAATAACACAATCAATAAGAAATTCCACTGCAAAAACTAAAATGGAAATCACACTTAATTGCCAATCAGGTATTAACGCAAAGAGAACATATCGTAAGACGAATGAGCAGCTTTTTCCCCAATATCACACTGGTAAATGTAAAAGTACTGGAGCTAGTTGCAACGCACTGGTGCAGATTAAATTACGAACTGGAGTAAGATTAAAATGGCGGAAAAGGTAAACAAAACTTGTACCTCCCTTCATTATCATTCCCATATAAATTTGTGTGTGTGTTATTTGCCATGTCACCTGGCGCAGAGAAGGGCGGAAGCGTTGTAGTTTATGATTTTATCACGCAATATGTGATTCATTTCATGGATTAGAAGCCAAATCCGATACAGTTTTACCAACATGACTGGTGGCATGTGTTTTCGTGCCAAAATTGAGGGAAAAATGCATGTCTGAGCATAGTTTTTGTTATATTATCATATATTTTTGAATAAACATTCAAGAAACACTATTTTCGATCGCCAATTTTTTTCTAGGTACCGAAGCAAACGTTTTATTGAGGATTTTCTATTACAACGCACTGGGAGCATTTTTTGAAGCATTTGTACAACGCACTGGTGGTTACACAAACTTGCTGATTTCACATAGACAAAACATCTAACTCGCCCAGAAAAAAAAACATACATTATTTTAAAGTGGTCAATTATAAAAATCCTATGTAAAGTAAAACATAAACATACCCTTTTTTATTGGTCATATTGTAAAGTGGTTGTGTCTACTTTTATTTCTGTCCATTTTGCATCTGACCGGCTACCACTAGACGAACCTGTTCTGACCCTGATGTATATTTTCCGACTAGTCATACTAACCTATGGGCATATGATGTATGGGGCTATCCTAACAAGCAAGACGTGAAACTCATGAACGTCTTATTGCATTCACATTGTTAATTCATTAAACGATGTTTCCATTTCAATGAATAATAACAACGCCTCTGCTTAACCCTAGTAACAACCACAGCCCCTGATTTACATCCACGTCTACAAAACAAACCTCCAGAACTCAAAAGATGCCTAAGAGAAAAAAAATCTAACCTCTCCTTAAATAGAACAAAGCAAAGAAAAAATCGGCCTCGGTTTGTGACACCGAAAAAGAGAATAATAGTATCAACTCCCCAAAAGACTGCAGCTTTTTCCACACCTTCCAAGTCCGGCCGTGTGTTCAAAAGGTTGCGAACCCCAGAGTCTTTACCAAGGGCTGACAGGAAAAAATGCATATATATGAAAGTCCTTGACTAAACATTTTAAATTCATAAAGCGTTAAAACTGTAATAGCCATATTATTCTTTTACACTTCGATACTTCGTACCACTGCCATGAGATGCAACGAAACACCCATGGAGCTGTACATCTGTGCGACCGGTTTCAGAGAATATGTATAAATATAAGTACAGCCGGGAAATAAAGCAATCAAAGCATCTGCAGACCAACCAAAAAGCCACCAATTGGCCCCAAAATATGAATACTTGTAAGCATTGATAAAACAAGGCACAGTCTTCGCCATATCCAGTTAAATAAAGTCCTTAAAACTTAGATGGGACTATTTGAAAACTAGGACATAATGCATTTGTACCTTTTCTCTGGCTGATCTGGGTGCTCAGGTTGATGGACAAGGACTTAGTAGGATGATGAGGATAAATGTTTTGCTAGTTCTGAAAATATGGGAAGTAAAGCGAGAAAATGTCTCAAAATTATGTCCGAGAACCTCAGACCACACATTATATAGCTAAACAGGTTGTACAGGGATAGACATTTTTTTTCTTCTTTTTTTTTGGCTTGACACATAGATTGTGTGTACTCTAAGAATCGTCTCTGACGTGTTTTGTTTAAGCAAGATGAGAACAAAAAATCAAATTTTAAACTAACAGCCTTGTAAGTCTTTGCATAATAGATAGGGTAATGAAAACACAGCTGTTGTTAATGTCATCAATGTATGATAATTTAGTGTTACGGCCTTTTTTAAATGAACACTGTAAAATAATGTCTCTACTTTTCTGGACGAGTTAAACGCAACCCTGAAGCAAGTTTGTGTAACCACCAGTGCGTTGTACAAATGCTTCAAAAAATGCTCCCGGTGCGTTGTAATAGAAAATACTCAATAAAACGTTTGATTCGGTACCAAGAAAAAAAATGACGATCGAAAATCGTGTTTCTTGAATGTTTATTCATAAATATATGATAATATAACAAAAACTATGCTCAGACATGCATTTTTCCCTCAATTTTGGCACGAAAACACATGCCACCAGTCACGTTGGTAAAACTGTATCGGATTTGGCTTCTAACCCATGAAATAAATCACATATTGCGTGATAAAATCATAAACTACAACGCTTCCGCCCTTCTCTGCGCCAGGTGACATGGCAAATAACACACGCACAAATTTATAAGGGAATGATAATGAAGAGAGGTACAAGTTTTGTTTACCTTTTCCGACATTTTAATCTTACTCCAGTTCGTAATTTAATCTGCACCAGTGCGTTGCAACTAGCTCCAGTACTTTTACATTTACCAGTGTGAATATGTGATCAATACATGAAAACGTGCATAAGATGTAACCTGGTCCCAAGGTTATAAAACTTTTTTTTCATGCTCAGCTCAGCTGAGTCTGAAATTTATCCTGCTCATAAATGTTAAAATGACAACACCTGTTGGCATTTTAACATTTATGAGCAGGATAAATTACTAGTTTTTGAGTTTTGAACCTGAATTTTCCACCAATTTTGACTATTTAAACATTTATGAGCTGTTGAAATTTCATTCTCAGCTGAGCTGAGCTTGAAAAAAGTTTTATAACCTCGGGACTAGTACATAAACTCAACACCAAAACGTTGAACAATTAGAACCACAACATAAGTATAGTTCGGCAAATAGGTCACTGTATGGGCGGCAACTTTAATATTCATATCTGGGCGTGGTCGGCTAGTCCATCTGTTCAAGTAGGGAGATAATAGAAAAGTTGAATTCAGTCAGCCTAGAGCGCTGTCACATATTTTACCGTTAAAGATCAGCTACCTATTTTGTCCAATCAAGTAAACTAGACTAACTTGGATTTTCATTCTAACGGACAACATGTGAGTTGAGTCTTTCAACTGTATACCTTTTGCTTTTACCTAGGTCAAAAGTAGACCATACCCAATAACGTATTCATAAGGTAACGCCCATACAGTGACCTATTTGCCGAGCTATATCGTATTGGAATGGTCAGTGATATTATATTTCTATGGACTTATATCGATTTTACAGGTACCTAGTAACCTCATCCTGCAATGGTTCACAACATTTAGTTGATTGCTCGGTCCTCGTGGTGAACCTCTTACTAGTCAATGAATCATCAAGGGTAAACAAATAAATTATGATAACTACCATGGGGAATCAAAACAGGAAAGGCGTAGTTAGAAGGAAAGTCCCACTCCGAAATCCGAGCTGGGAAAATCTAACGTCAACTTGACAAATAGATACTTATACATTTCGTAAAGTTATATTACGTGAACATGAGCAGCAAGCATTGTGTACCATGTATCTTTGTGGGTTCGCTGTCCAAACATAATCATAGCGGATAAGCAAAGCGAACATTAAAGATGTATCACTGTGTTCAGTACAAAACAAATTGTTTAATGTTTTCTTCATAAGCGTCAGTACATATGCTGTTTATTAAGTTGATTTTTATCAAGAAGTGCTTCCGTGACGCGATAAAATGCCACAATCACTATTAGTATCATTTACAGATTTTTCCGTTGCTTTATCATGTTTATGTCCCAACGAAAACAACTTCGGTAAACCATATATGTATAATGTTTTATTCGTCAGCCCAGTACCAGTTTTGTGCTTCTCACTTACACATTAAGCTTTAAAATGATTGTATTGCTGATGGTTTTGTCAACAACTTTTAGTGTCGGATCGACAATTCTGTATAACGGTAAGCCATCAATTTACTTTTTATATATACACATGGAAATAAGTTAGGGAACACCTGTCATAATGTGACTTCTAACTTTGGACTGTATATATCATTCTTTGTAAAAATTATGAAGAATGTTTTGACAATTTGTCAGAATCTGCAGACTCCAAAGTTGTTTCTATATGAAAATGGTTAGCATCAAACATAAACTGCGGAGGAGAGCGGTCATCTTTGAATCAGAAAATGTTTGCTAAATTTAAGAAACGCACTGCTAGTCTTTGCGATTACTTCATTATTTGAACTCGCGTTGCCGTAATTTTTCGTAAGCATAAAGCTGAGATACTGCTTGTGGAACTTTGATCATAAATTCTTTATTTTCTGACCGACTGTCGGCGGTAGGCCCATACTTTTCCGGGGATAGGTTTCATGCCTACGTTTTGTTCTTTGGGTATACATTTTGCAGGTTGCAAATGTTGGGCCAGATATTCGATATGACCCTTTAGAAATCTAAACATGTACGTTCTGGTTATAGTGTCCCAGCTGAATTATTCTTTTACGGCTTTATTTGCAAAATATCCAAGAATTTGGCTTTCCGTAGAAATCAATGCAAACTGTAGATTTTGTATGATTAGTTGGTTTGAAGATAAAGCATGAAGTTTTAGGTCCGAAGTCGTTTATTCATTCAGAACGATCAGATTCAACATTTTATTCCTGTTTTACTTTCAAAAATTGAGTTTTGCGGAGTGCAGAAGCAAAAAGGCAAACTTGTATTCGGTAAAAGTGGAGTTTTTCGCATATGGCATATTGTATCCTCCGTAGCACAAAGACGAAATGTTGTGAATTTCCATAAACTGGGCTGTAGCTAGGCCAAGGTATGAAATGTATATGATAAAAATTTCAGTATCGCCAGAAAAAAGAAAAATGGATTTTTTCAAACTCTCCCCAAGGGCTCAAAGTGTTCCCTAACTTATTTCCATGTGTATATTTGTTAAGAAAGCATGCCCGTGTAATAAACAGATTTTTTTTCTCAGCTAAAATAAAAAAAAAAAATATCATTAGATAAACATTGGTTGCCTTGCTGAGGCGGTACTATCGAGTACACACAATCTATGTATTGGATCAAAAATAAATACCCCCTTATACCCTGCTTTCACTATATAAAAGTTGCGTTCAATGGGGTGTTTTTTTTTTTTTTTTTTTTTTTTTTTTTCATGGATGGTTTTTGTGGCCATGTCAAATTTTAGAATATAACAGTGTGTTTGCAGCCACAAAAGTCACGTTACGAATATATTGATCATCAATTTTGGTGACAACAATGGTAACTTCAGCATATATATTTTGTTGAAGTTTTGCAGCCATCAAACCTTCAGTATGGAAGAAAAAGAAATTAATTATCCTCCTAGTAGGTCAAGGGAGGTCGAGACAATCCTCCAATGACAAATATTTTCTGCAGTAGGTCATACATGACCCATGAGTATATATGTGTATTGAATATATGTTACATCAGTTTCGCAGCAACACAAATAAAAAGTAAAACTGAATTCCTTTAAGCACAGGGAAAACATTTATGAGGGGATGGGCAATACCGCGGTTTCGGCTACACAAGCCTCAACAGTGACCCTATGGAGCCAGAGACAATTACTGCAATTTTACAAATTTCAATTTGTATGTCAATACATAGACCAGTAAATCTAAATATAGCCATACGATTTAACTTGTTCAGATGAATGTATCTAAACTGAGCATAAATTTCCGATTTCTCAGAATATCATCACTGATCTCAAAGAACTGAAAGAAACTATAATCTGCACTATGGATGATGTACGGGGAGACTGTTTAGGGCCACCACACGACACAACACCAGCTGCAGTAATAGCATATAAAAAGAAAAACTGAGTTTCTTTAAGCGCACGGAAAACAGTAATGAGAAAAGGAATGGGCCATACCGAGGTTTCGGCTACTCAAGCCTCACCAGTGACCCTGTAAATCTGGCAAGATGAAATCTACAACAAAACGCACATTTTACATGTGTATTCTACACAGAACAATAGGAAATAACACGTAAAGTCACGTGCGGTTTTTCAGGATAACATCAGGAAAATATGTCCGTTACATATATACCCTCTTGAACCCCTATTTTATAAAGTAAAAATGGGATATACAGAGGTAAATCTATTGCACTTTTTTAGCTATAACATAGATAGTGGGTACTCATAAGAACCGCCTCGCCGAGGCTCTTAGCAAACATATTAAAACTTTTATAGTTTTTTCTAATGAAATTGTTAATTTTTACACCTGAAAGAAAAAAAAAACTCTGTATATTTTTGCATGGTCTAGTTTTTGTAATAAAATATTTATTACAAAAAGGTACAAGTAGGCAACGATCAGGAAAAGGCGCAATCAGAAAAAAAGATTCCCACTCCAAAAACCGAGTAGGAAAAACAAGGTACGTATATCATGAAAACATTTCGTGAGCCGAATGAGCAGCTATTTTCCCAACAGTGGGCCACTCAGTTAATGTACCTAAACTTAACTAAAATCATGATAACATACATAAGGCAGCACAAAACTTTTAAACACCAAGACACAAACCAATAAGAACCACCTCAGAAATATCGCCTTGGAACGATCAGTAATATGAAAGATATATCTGATTTAACTCTATGTTTGTAGCACAATGGTAGAGATCAGGTTTGTTCAGCATTAGGTAGCAAAGTAATGCATTGTCATTAGCGTTAAAACTTATTTGGAACATTGGCATTAGCTAGTTTATAAAACAATGCGTTGGCATAATGACATTAGCATTATTAGGCAAAATAATGCATTGGCATTGACATAAGTTTTCAGGTTACTAGTATTAAGCGATAGGGAATCGAACCATTGCCATGATAGGTTGTACGTATATTTTTATTGAACATTTAATCAACTATTATGGATTACCGATTCTCGTATTTAAAAGTAATTTAACTTATTCATAATTTAGATAAATATAATTGTGGTGTTTCGTTTTCTGCTGAGTATACACGTAGTTGATATCCGATAGGAAATTATACCAGTCTTCATTCCAGGTGGTGTACAAAATGTAACCTTAACCATCCCGGGACGTGCGATCCATGCTCATGCGGGGAAAGATCTAAATTTGGACTGTCTCGTCAGTGAACCTCAATTGTCATATTTCATACGAAACAAATACGTTTAATTGTTTAAAATTATATGTACAAGTACACGTGGAGTGAGATCGAGGTCGCAATTCATACAGTTTTGAAAATGTTTTCATCATAATCGTCTCATTTTTTAATAGCCATTTCATCCGTTGTAGGCAAAATAATACACGCTCCTTGTTTATTTTGCTGACCTTCTTTCGTTATCAGCACTTCCAGTTTGCTAGTAGGGAGCTATCATTATTTTCGTGGATGAAAATCAGAGAAAAATCACGCATCACATTTTGAGGATTCGTACACCACCTTTGTGGGATACTAACGAATAGCAACTATAAAAACAAGTTTAGAGATGGAAATACACCATTTGTACCCCTCATGCAAAGTTTCATCGCTTTTTGTCTTGACGGTGTTCCGTAAGACCTCTCTGTCACGGAAGAGGAGCGAGGTCACGAAGTGTACCGGAGTGCAGGTTAGCCAGCTGATCTACTTGTATTTTTGTCCAAGGAAAGTAAGGTCTGATCACTTGAATACATCTGGTAAAATTTGGAAATTTTCGTAATAGCACAGAATATAACAGCATAATAATGAAATTCAAACATATTCTGATATTCACCAAAAAATGGAATATGGTGTGGTAAAGCTCAATGAATGGAAAGAAATGGTATTGTCCGATCAAACAAAAAAAATGAAACGTGCAAGTAGGCAATGATCAGGAAAAGTCGCTAGCAGAAAGAAACTCCCACTCCAAAAACCGAGGTGGGAAACTCCAAATTGACAATTAGGTACTTAGAATGTATATCGTAAGCCGAGTCAGCAGCTATTTCCCAATAGGCGGCCACTCAGTTACCCGAACTTAAATAAAAATATGAAAACGAACATGAGGTTCAAGCAGCACAAAATCGACTCCAAAACAAAATAAATGGAACCAGAACAGAAGTATCGCCTTGGAATGATCAGTAATATAAAATTACTGGGGGAGGGGGCTGGACGTCTCCCCAAACGGAAATCACTCTATAAAAAGCCAGCACGACAGCTGAGTGCAGAGGTCAGCAGATCGATAAAAGGTAAACAACTGAGCGATGTACCATAAAAGTAAGTACCTGAGACACAAACTTCAATTATTTTCTTACCATGAACTGCCTTGATACGCCCTTTATTGTTCCAAATATTTTTCTTTGAAGGAAAATTAATATCAAATCAACAAACCTGCCGCTTGGGTCGCCTTATAAAATCGTCTGCAGCTCGAATTAGCACTGCAAAGGAATAACAGAAATGCGTAATTGTTTGCTGGTGCAATCAGTCATCTTCCTATGTGCATGCTTACTACAACAGAGGCATAAAACTGCCGGATGTACGAATCCTTGAACTGTACGAATCCTGGAACTGTTACTTGATATGTAGAGTATATAGCTAACAGCGCAGATAAATACGAGGTTCGACGTAATCACTCGGCAGTATTCATCAATGATCTATAAAGATGACATTTTTTCTTTTTCAATCAATCTTTTAAGAGCTCTCTGGTTGCCTGTTGTGTATCGGATATCGTGTCCACGAGTCTTGTTTATAACGCCAACTTGGGGATAGTATTTTTAATCTTTTTTTCTGCACTAAGAAGAATGCATTGTTCAACCGTTTTTTAAAATTAAAACTTTCAAAAAGAACCCTATATTCGTAGTTTGATTAGCCAAACAAATAGTATGAAGATCGATTGTAATCCTGGTGTTCTTGGCCTAACGAGGGTAAATCAAACGCCATTTCCTTTTTCATTGAGTCCTTATCCTTTTCCTCCTCATCTCCCATTTCAGCATGTGCACTTTCTTGGTCTACGACCATATTCTCCTCCTCCAAACATAATCTGTCTAATATGTCGGCGTATAGTCTGTCTTTTGTCTCCTCCTCCGAACTTAATCCGTCAATTTGTCGGTGTGTAGTCTGCCTTGTTCCTTTGTGTTAGATTTTAGGTCAAAAATCAGGTAGCCGTAAGAACGTGAAAAGGTACAAGTAGGCAACGATCAGGAAAAGGCTCAATCAGAAAAAGATTCCCGCTCCAAAAACCGAGGTGGGGAAAAACCAAACCAACAATCAGGTATTTATACCATGAAAACATTTCGTAAGCCGAATGAGCAGCTATTTTCCCAATAGGTGGCCACTCAGTTACCTTAACTTAACTAAAAATATGAAAACATACATAAGGCGCCAACAGCACAAAAATATTTTAAACACCAAGACATTATACAAAAAGAACCACCACAGAAGTATCGAATTGGAACGATCAGTAACACAAAGTTACTGGCGGGTTTAAACCGGTTTTACATGGCCATAACCTCACCCTTATCTTCTGCAGTGGCTCTGATACACACACATATAAACAAGCAATAAGGAAATCATGTAAAGAGATATAAAATATAGGTACCAAGGTTGCTTGTTCAAATCGTTTCATGAAGATGACGCTTGTGGAAAAATATATTCTTCGAGCTAGGGTGGTCACTTGTTGTCTATCTATAGTGCTGTTAAACAGGATCATGTGCTGCGTATTTAAAGCAATGGCTCTGCACGCTTTGCTTTGGGGAAATAAATTCTGTGTGAGATACACCACGGACAGTTTTCTGTGGTGACCTCGTCTCGTAAAGAGGTCGGCTATTCTCTGGTCACATTTGGCCTCGGTCATAAGGTCATCAAAAAAGAGAGGGTTCCTTTTATTTTGTGTAGCATTCACAATTTAGATAAGTCTGGGCATACCTTTGACAAATTCTGTTTCGAATGTCGTCATACAGAGATTGCCATTGTCTCAAACACACCATGACAATATCTTACATACATAGTAAAAATCGGGTAATTTAGGGGTTGCAATAAAATTATATATTTTAATTATTTAACTTTGAAATTGTGGGCTGTTGGCTTAAAATGGCTGGTGTTTTGCCATGCGGCGGCCCTAAAAAGTCTCCCCGTAAATCATCCATAATGCAGATTATATTTTCTTTTTGTTTTGGTCCTTTGAGATTTCAGCGAGGGTATTCTGAGAAACCAGAAAATATTTTAGGTTTAGATTCATTTTCTAACAAACGTTCAATACATTTGGCCCCATTTACATTATACTTGTCTTTGTATTGACTTCCCTGTTGAAAGGTACAAAATTACAGTAATTCTCTTTGGCTCCATGTCGCAAACTCTATAGGGACACTTAAGAGGCTTATGTAGCCGAAACCGCGGTATGACCCATCCCCTTTCTCATAAATATGTTCACTGCTCTTAAAGGATCTCAGTTTTATTTTTATTTTAGAGTTGTATGGACATTCAAGAGTAATGACGGTTCCACGGTGAAACTGACCTCAGACAGTTTTTACCCAGCATTAGACAAACAAAAGGAGTTCACAAATGGAAAATTCAGTCTCGATTATCAGCAGCTGCCGAATTCGGGAGAAATGCGTTTCCGCCTTGGTATCAATGGTACGTACATGCACTAAAGGTTGTTTTTTTCTAAATTGTAAATTTGAAAATTTTCAGTAGAAATGTTTTGATATTTATTTCTTATTTTTGCTGCAAACATGGATTGTGGGTAATGAGTACCCTCAAGCTATGTATTGGAGCAAAAACTAGAAATTAGCCTTGCATACCCCAGTTTTGCTATATAATCATGGGGTAAAATGGGATATATATTACATGGAAATGTAATCCTGATGCTATTTTCCTATGTCGGCACGTTTTTACGAGTACGACGCGTACTTACCATTACGAAAACACGCCCATGCACTACACATCAATCTTTTTGGCTGCAAACGATGCAATTAATTCAGCTGATTGTTTTTAATGTCCTTGATTTTGCCCAAAACATAAATTGTTGGTACTCGTTACAATCGCCTCGGCGGGGCGGTTCTAACGTGAACCCACAATTTTATGTTTTGAGTAAAAATTAGAAAAAAAATATTAAGAGTCTTCAACAGAAAAATATTCAGTTTTTACAACAAAATGGAACTTTTCATTTCATACTCATTTTAGCTTTCTTCCACACAGGCCTTGGATCCCAAGATGAAGGCACGTATACCTGTTCCCTGCTCGGACATCGGGGTGACATTATTGCGCTTTCATCTGTCAGAGTGATCGTTGATAGTAAGTCACACTCATAGTCATAAAGACATATAGTCCTGTCTATTGAGGGCCATAAGCTGATCAATGATAAGGGACAGGACATTGAAAAAACTTTGTGGTCAGACAATGAATCAGAATACAGGCAGGGGCCAAAACAGAATAAATTCAATATCGATTGCAGAGGGAGGAAGTCGTATTGCACATGTTATGGAGGGACCATGTGGAACTACAAGTATTATCCTTTAGGGGCCTGCATAGATGAGATAATCACCTCATTGTGACAGTCCTTTAAACTCTAGGCCATATTGCTACAAGCAGGGGCCATAAATCAAATAAATAGTGGTACCAATTTAGCTCCTTCAGAAGCTAAGCCTTTAGACATAAAAAATACTGAATACTTAGTCTAATATTTAGGTACACTACTTCACTAATACTCTAGTAATTAATAATTAGTCACACTATTACGATTATCAATGCATGTGTGAGACACACATTATGTGCTACAGCTTGCCGTATAATGCATAGAGCCAAGCAATGTTATCATCTGTACAATATTTAACGCCTTTGGTAAGACGCGATCACGATGCGAGCCTACTTGTACCGAGCCAATGCCGATACAATAACCACTGCACTATCGGGACCGGTTTAATAAGTTTGGTCATTGTTTCATGTAATGGTTTATATCGTTTTCTATTCTTATGTTTCAGACTAGAGCACTTACAGATTTAATGAAACACCAAAATCAAATCAACAGTTATCAGTATTTGATTTTGCATGCAGCAAATTTAACAAATAAAACACAACACGGTGCAAAATGTAGTTGTTTTGAATACCATTACCACCCATTAGAAGCTTCTAAAGCTAGGTTTGCATGAACAACATGGTAAAATCAGTGATTAGGAAATAGCGCAATCAGAAAGAAATTTCCCACTCAAAAAACAGAGGTGGGAAAAATAAGTTGGCAATGGGTACTTATACTGCGAAAAGATATCGTAAGCCGACTGAGCAGCTATTGTCATATAGGCGGTCATACAGTTACCCATACTTACATAAAAATGAAAACGTATATAAGGTGCAAACAACATAAAAAATCAAGACCAAGACATAAAACAATAAGAACCACCACAAAAGTATCGCCTTGGGACGATCAGTTATTATAAAATAACTGGCCGGCTTAAACTTGTTTTAAAGGCCTACCTTCACCCTTAGCTTCTGCAGTGGTTCACAACAGGTTTCTTTGTCAAATACAGCACATTATCTAATCCATTTCTTCAGTATACGTGGGATTATAATGAATAATATTTTGGGAAATAGCTGAGCACTCGGCAAAAGATGTGTCTTTGTTTTGTATTAGTACCTAATTGTCAATTAAGATTTTTCCCACCATAATATTTCTGAGGCTTTTAAATCCGTCAGAGTGCACATAGGCTAACTATGAGTCCCCGTTTTTGATTCATCATGGTGGTTATCATAATTCATTTGATAATTCGTTGACTTGTTGATTAGAGATTCATAACGAGGACCACACTACTAAATATATGTTGTGAACCACTGCAGAAGCTGGGGGCGAGATTTTGGCCATGTAAAACTAGTCTAAGCCCGCTGGTAATTTATATTAGTGATCGTTCCAAGACGATACTTCTGTTGTGGATCTTATTGTTTTATGTCTTGGTCTTGAATTTTTGTGCTGTTTCCACCTTTTGTGCGTTTTCATATTTTAGTTAGGTCTAGGTAACTGAATGGTCGCATATTAGAAAACAGCTGCTCACTCGGCTTACAATATGTTTTCTTAGTATCAGTACCTTATTGTCAATTAAGGTTTATCCAACTTCGGTTTTTGGAGTTTGAATTTCATTCTGATTGTGCCATTTCGTACTTGTATCTTACTTAAGGAATTGCATGGCAATTCTGGCCTCGTATGACAACCTTTCATCGCATCCTCGTAGTTCGGTTAAAACGAAATTTCCAACAGGAATTATGTTTAAAAGATATCCGAAACAAATCTAGGATTCCCGCCAATCACAAATGGTGGCTCATCATGAAAACATGTCAGTGCAATATTTACCCCCTTGAACCCCACTTTTATATAGCAAAACTGGGGTATGCAGGGGTATACCTATTTTTCTTATTTTTGCTTCAAAACATAGATTGTGGGTACTCGTTAGAACCGCCTCGGCGTATGTATGTTTTGAGCAAAAATAAGAAAAAATATCAATTTTTTCCAGTGAAAATTTTCGTTTTAACAACCAAATTTTTTTCTGTATATTGCAAGGGCATTTTTTTCGTAATGAATGCAAATGACGGGCATACGCAGTACAAGAAAATCAAGCATAAGTCGATGACTACCCTTGCGTACTCGTAAATAGGGGGTGTCGTTAAGTTTCCTATGATAAACTAATAGCGACTTGATATGTCTCGGTGATCTTTTGGAAGGCAATTCTTAATTAAGCTTAGGAAAATGTAATTTTAGAAATTATTATCTGAAATGGAACGAAAAGGGTATACCGCCGTGTGGCGGTCCTACAAAGTCTCCACGTACATCATCATTAGTGCAGATTATATTTTCCTTTTGGTCCTTTGAGATCAGTGATACTGATCTGAGAAATATGAAGTTTATGCTCAGTTCAAATGCAATCATCTGAACAATTTTAATCGTTTGGCCTTATTTAGTTTTGCCTGTCAATGAATTGTCATTCCAGTTAAAATTGTAAAAAAATGCAGAAATTGTCTCTGGCTCAATGTTGCAAGATTTATAGGGTCACTAATGAGGCTTGAATAGCCGAAACCGCGGTGTGGCTAATCCCCTATCTCATTAATGTTTTTCCTGTTCTTAAAGGAACTCAGTTTTACGTTTTATTTAATATTGTACATGTAGTCTTAGCCTTATTATCATATGACGTCGCTTTTTTCCAGTGGATAACGTCATGTAATAAAATCGTATGACCACACGTGTATTAACACTTTTGCGGGAATATGTAAGGTCATTGATGACGTCCGTAACAACAATGTAAATTTTAATTGAAAATACGTCCACTTCGAAGGCGATAAAATCCTATTTTAAAAGTCATCTGATATTAACGAATCTTACACTCGTGGTCATTTCATATGAAAGGCTCGTTTGATAATTTTCATATGAAATGACCACTCGTGTGAGATCCTCTTATTACATGTTACATGTATTATATGAACGACACAAATCATTATATATAATGGCCATATTATTAAACGAAATGCATCTTGCACATTATTATTGCTGATGATTTGAAAATTGTGGATAATTTCGACTGATGGTGTCTTAATTGGTTACAATTATTAGAATGTAATTGCATGGCACCAAAAATGAGTCTAATCATGTAAAATATGTTCCTTGTGAATCTAAATATGCAGGTACGATGACACACAGCTTAAAGTTGGTTGGAGAAAAAAGTAACATGTTTTTTTGTTGTTTTTTTTTATCTTAAACAAGTGGCATTGGCATTGATGATGTTAAATGTTAGGTTCATGTAGTTGCATTTACTTCCTAAATGTCTCCGTGATATTTTAAATGGCAGAGCAAGGATTTAATTGGCTATTTAATTGGCGCGTGTATCATTACCAGATTATTTCTATATACATGTATAATATTGTAACTACATGTTAAAGGTCAAAATTATTTGGAAACAATAACCTCATCTGCATACAGTATTTGGCTTTCACAAATTTGTTCTCCCTGGTACAAGTCGTGTATGCTTCAAGATGATTGTGTATTTATTCGTTTTGATAAGTTTCAGTATTGGTTCGAGAGCTCAATATGGCGGTAAGAAAATGTGTTTTATTTTTTCATCAAATCTTGTAGCTTGATTTCTGATTTTCGTTTGAAGTTATTGCGACATTTAATCCAATCTAAGTGAATATCAAAGGAAGCGGGCCTATATATTTATACTAAGGAAGGAGGCGGAATGAAAATACTGAAACTTCCTGGTTGTGGAAATTACAGTACGGATCTGACATTTAAACAATAAGAACAACCACAGAAGAATCACCTTGGAACGATCAGTAATAAAAATTACTGGCGGGCTTAAATCGATTTTACGGGGCCCTAACCTCATTCTCAGTCCGGAAATCCGGAGAAAAAGAAAAACACCAGTTGAACCCCGGTTGGGCAGGTAACAGACAAGCAGCTCCGGTCCCAACCAACTTAAATGAATAGCTTTAAGTCTGGGCTATCATAGAGTCTGACGCCCGATCCAACAGTGTGAAGAAGACAGCATACTTATCAACCATTGTTAGGTTAAAAAGCAACACTTTTGTAACAACTGTTATTTTTTTCCTAATTTGCCGACACCGAACATTCAGTACGAATGTTATCATTTTCGAAGGTACACAAAACCTGCTGTATCATTTTACAAACATAACATGTAATATTATAGCAAACTAAGTATCGTAGTGTTTATTATTATGCCTTTTCCATGAAGTCCTGTCCTCGCAATGTACACGCCTTATACCATACTTTCATACCATACAAATTTAAACTGAAAATATGTAATTTACTGTAAAATAATTGCATTTGTATTGACTTGTACATTGTGTATTTGTAATGTTTTCCAGATACTGATGGTGTTACTTTAACCATCCCAGAAAGCGTTATTCATGCCCAAACAGGGGACGATCTAAATTTGGACTGTATCGTCAATAAACAGCACTTAGCATTTTATATAGTTAACAGGTAAGCTTGGGGTAGCATTGATTTTGAACTAATTTGAAATCATATAGTTACTTAAAATTACTGAAAATATATACACTGAAAAAAAGTTATAAGAGGCCACCTCATATTTTGTCTTCTAGTTCAGAAAGTAAAATACGATCAATTAAAATTCATGATCATATGAATAAACCAATGTCTAACAGTGGCTCTGTGAGTTTCTGCATTCCAAAATGCGTGATACTTCTCACACAGACGAAGCATGTGTAAAGGTACCCTATTTCAAAAAGTCACACTTTATTAACATCAAATTAAATGTCATATTATGACGTTGTGTTTTTACATTTTAATTTATTTGAAAGTGCTACTGACTGCCATGATGCAAGATAAAATTAAGTCAAAAGTGTTGCTGCAATAAGAATCTTCGTTTCTGTTTTGCACATGCAAGAAGACAACAACCTGAATAACAGGAATTCAGCTTTTGTATGCAATTTGCATACCAACTTTGTTCTTCTCCAGTTGCGTTATTATCAGCAGCACGGCATTGAAATTTTCAGCGATTATTTAGGTCAAATACTAGACTCTGATAAACTTTGAAAATTAAAAAAATCGTCCACAAATTTTGTTATTTTGTTCGTTAAAAATTGGCATTGAAACCGGAAGTGTGCGGCAGCCTTGACATGTTGGTCCTCGAAAATGGTCAAAAACAGATTAGTCGAATTATATCTCTCATTTCCAGGCCTCATCAAGTGAATTTAACAGGGGTCAACATGTTTAAGAGGCACATTTATGATTTTTTCAAAAAATCTCAAAATTGGCGATTTTTAAAAATGCATAAAAATTCTACCAGTACAGAAAATTCGAATGTTTGATGTTTTTCCGAGCCGTAACGACCCCTTTGATGACACCCGTTCCTAATTTCAATAAATGGTGTGCTGTATCCAATTTTTTATTTAAAAACATTGATTTTTGCATTTTTACTCCAAAAACGCCTTTAGTAAAAGAAAATTATTTCTTAACACTTTGGAACTTTACTTACTTGAAAGACACGTCTTTTGGCAAAAAATTGTGCAATTTTGAACTTGGCTTAGAAACAAAAAATGAGTTTGAAAAGTGGCCTCTTTATAACTTTGTTTCAGTGTATGTTATGCCGGTTACCATACCGTAAGTTAAACTGACTAACAAATAACTATATGAGCCGTCGCGTGAAATAAAACAACAATTTGCATAATTATGCGAAAACAAAGACGCAGATCAGCTATGCAGTAACTAGACAGCTGATCAGCGACTTTTTTCGCATAGTACATGAATAGTACAATTTCTCGTCTGCTTATGTCCAAGTTTCAAACTTCTAGTCTGCTTTTGTGACTGTACAGGTCGGTTTGTGTCAGACCTGGTCGGAAACCCAAATTGTTGTTTTTCTCATGCAAAGGCTCAAATGTGTCTCAGCAGCTGAGTGCACAGAGCCGGTTTATTCATTCGATCCGATCCTCAGTGGAATGATATAGAGTACAGAGTGCATTCAGTTATTAATATACCCCTGCGATATTCAGAAATGAATTGACAACTCTTCTCGTTTTTGAACCATATACAGACAACTGGATAAATTTGTTTATATAATGTGTTAAGTATGTCTATCAAACTTTACTATGTATATAAAATTTCCTTGTGATATTGTATGCCTTATTTGATTACATAACATATGGAGCCAAATTTTTAACAAAAATTTCGCTGATCAATATTCGAATTTCAAATATTCCACAAGGAACCGTAGTTAATGATCTGTAATTTTATTTTTAAATTATGAAAGAATAACCAGTGAATATATTTGGAGTAGTTCAAATATATTGTACGTTAAGAATTATTTTTATTTGCTATTACTGCAGCTGGTGTTGTGCCGTGTGGCGGCCCTAAAATGTCTCCCCGTACATCATCCATAGTGCAGATTATATTTTTCTTTTGATCCTTTGGGATCAGTGAATATATTTGGAGTAGTTCAAATATATTGTACGTTAAGAATCATCTTCTTGACAGTGTTTTATTATTTGGCCCCTTTGGAAATATGAGTCTTTGATTTAGACTACTCAGATGGAAATTCTAGAAATTGCAGCAAAAATGTCTGGCCTTCGCTGCCGGTTTTGTAAAGGGTCACTGATTAAGGTTCATTACCCGAAATTGTACAATATGGCCCATCGTTTCGCTTTAAATGTTTTACTGCTTCCAAAGGATCTAACAATTATTTTTATTTTGTACTACGGCTGAAAATTTGATTTCATTATGACCACTACACTGAAAAAAAGTTATAAGAGGCCACTTTTCAAACTCATTTTTTGTTTATAAGCAATGTTCAAAGTTGCTCGATCTTTTGCCTAAAAATGTGTCGTTTAAGTAAGTAACGTTCAAAATTGTTCAAAAATAATTTTCATTCACTAAACGCGTTTTTGGAGTAAAAATGCAAAAATCAATGTTTTTGAATAAAAAAATTGATCAAGCACAGCATTTATTGAAATTAGGAGCGGGTGTCACCAAAGGGCCGTTGGGGCTTGAAAAAAACATCAAACATTCGAATTTTATCTACTGGTAGACTTTTTGCGCATTTTTGAAAATCGCTATTTTTGAGATTTTTGAAAAATTCATCAATGTGCCTCTTAAGCAAGTTAATTCCTATCAAATTCACTGGACGATGCCTGGAAATGAGAGATATAACCCGAATGAGCTATTTTAGACTATTTCCGATGACAAACAGGTCACGGTTGCCGCACACTTCCGGTTTCAATGCCAATTTTTAACGAACAAAATAACGAAATTTATGGACGATTTTTTAAATTTTCAAAGTTTAGCAGGGTCTAGTATTAGATCTTAATAATCGCTGAAAATTTCAATTTCATACTGCTGATAATAATGCAACTGGAGATGAACAAAGTTTGTATGCAAATTGCATGCAAAAAGCTTAATTCATGTTATTCATGTCGCTGGCTTCTTGCATGTACAACACAGAAACGAAGATTCTTATTGCAGCAACGCATCTGACTTAATTTTATTTTGCATAATGGCAGTCAGTAGCACTTTCAAACAAATTAAAATATAAAACACAACGTCATAATACGACATTTAAATCGACGTTAATAAAATGTGACTTTGTGAAATTAGGGTACCTTTACTCATGCTTCGTCTGTATGAGAGATATCACGCATTTTCGAATGCAGAAACTCACAGAGACACTGTTAGACATTGGCTTATTCATTTGGTCATGAATTTTAATCGATCGTATTTTACTTTCTGAACTAGAAGAAAAAATATGAGGTGGCCTCTTATAACTTTTTTTCAGTGTATTTACAAAGTTACACCATGATTTGCATTCATTGTACATTTTAAAATTTCATGGTAAAGCGGTTGTTACTATATAAAACTAAGCCTGTCAGTGTTATTTTGCAAGAAAACTAATTCTACCGGGACGGTTTTACTAACAAAGCTTGCTTGTGGGTTCCTTCATGAGGTAAGCATGCCTTTAAGCACTGTGTAGTAACTCATGGCTTTGTATTCAGCCAAACCGGGTTGGAATTTCATCATGCAATTCATGGTTTGTTTTCTGTCACTTTCACAGGGGAACTTTTATTGTTGGGCTATCTCTCACAGCTCATTTTCATGATATTTTTATCTTCTTGGATAGGCTTTAAGTCGAGAAAATCATCAGGACATTCAAAGACAGACATTCCTCAAATATCAATGTGTTTTGTGGATTTAGGATAAATACAAAGAACATTGCCTTGCATAAATACTATTTTTGGCATCCTTTACTGGCACTGTATAATGAAATGCCAACCCACGTTTTGGCAGAATACAAAAGCATGGGTGACGCCACAGTGCTTACGGACAAGCTTACCTCATGAAGGTATCCACTAGCAAATTTTGGTCGTAAAACCGTCCAAGTAGAATATTATTTTCTTGCAAAATATCACTGACATGCTTAGTTTTGGGCACGGATCTAAAAGAAGTCTTCGGGCATTCGAGTACATTTTATGCTATTAATATTTAAAAAACCATCTAAATTTGAAATATTTGGCATGCTCTGATATTTATGTCTAACTGCTTTGATATTGTAACACAATTCAAGACACATAATATTATATTTCTTATGAAACAAAGTTGTGTATATCATGTATGTTTCCATGGCAACCGCTTCGCCATAAGGACTACCCACGTTTTAAATAACAGGTACACCGTTTGTAATGCATAATTTATCAAACATTGTGTGAATTCGTGCCTATTGCATAGTCTATACAGTGGTTTAGATATTGAACTTCAAGAAACATATAAAATTTCGTGAATTTTAGTTCTAGCGTGTTTTCATTACAGTGATATAAAGACGTTAACGTCATCAACGTCGAAATGTCATCAACAATTCTCTTGACGTCATGTTAAGATTGTACCAACTTCACCCCATTCGAACGCTCATATCTTTGCTATTTTTGAAGATAATCACTTTAAATTTTCAGGACATACTCAGAGAAACTTGATCTTTCACATGTCATAAATATCTTATTTTTGAATTTTCTGCCATAAGACCCCTTTTATCAGATCTTGGCCCATTTATATTGTTACAACCGCTTAACCATAAAATTCTAAATTGTACAATGAATGAAAATCATGGTGTAACTTTGTGGTCATAAAGACATCAAATTTTCAGCAGTAGTACAAACATGGCTATTCGTTCATAATTTACAAATAAAATTACTGATCGTTAACTATGGTTCCTTGTGGAGTCTTTGAAACTCGAATACCAGCGAAATTTTTGTTAAAAATTTGGTCCCTTATGTTATGTAATCAATTTAGGCGTACAAAATTACAAGATCTGAAAGGTTTATATACAGAGTAAATATATATAGACATACTTAACACATTATATAAACAAATACATCCAGTTGTCCATTTCTTGCCAGTGAAGATGGTTGAAAAAAAGCAGAGTTGTCAATTTATTTCTGAATATCCAAGGGGTATATTAATAACTGAACGCACCTGTAGAATAAACTGACAATTTTTATTTTTTGAAATTATTACTATTTGGCACAACCCTTTTTCTTGTAATGTGTCGTTTCGTGTGAATCGTTTCTGTTTGAAATACTGTGGAATGTCGTTTCGAACAATTTAATGGATCGTTCCGGAAAAAGAAAAAAAAAATAAGAATTAAAAACTAAACCATGTTTTCATGACTGACGCTTGGCGTAGTTTTTTATGTGAAAGCTTATACTTGTTTTATTATATAACATACCATTGTGGTACTTCTATTTTTCAGTATTGTGTATTATTGGTTTATATACTGAACAAAAAAAGAAACGCAACAACTATATTCCACTGAATTTTGAGCAAACTAGGATACAATCAGAAATCATTGCATTTTCTACTTCTGCATGAGATATCAGGCTTCCGAATGCAAGAAACCGATTTTAATTTTAATGAGTATTTACAGAGTTATTCGATGCCGACCACAAGCATGCTGAAAGTCGAAAACCACACAGTGCGCATGCGCAAGCATTAAAATAATGGTACGATTTAAATCCGCTATAAACCCCAATTCAAAATCACAATGTTTCTCTCAGCAGGTAACTCACATGTTAAAGAAATAAAACAAATAAAATCGAAATTATCCCCCTTTCAATTAAACATATAGGGATTTTGATGGTTTTAATTACAAGCTTGTGTGTCATGGAACTTTATTTCTTTTTCATGAATTTTAATTAGGGGGCAGCTGACATTGTTTCTTGATGATTTTGAGGTTCAAAAGTGTGCGCATGCGCAGAGCAAATCTTTCCCAATTTGCATTATTTAAGACAAAAAATTTCATTTAATTTTATCGAAATGAAAATCAGTTTTTTTGCATGATATACCCTAATATCCAATGAATGGGAATCATACAGCAACAGACCTGAAATTATCAGGGTTTTATCGTTAAACTAGAAAATCCTCGGTTGCCTATTGATGCGTTTCTTTTTTTTGTTCAGTATATAAAATAAGAATATGTACCTTATTTATATATGTATAAGAATATGACAACAGTTTGTAGACAAAGACGCGGGTTTTGTTTTACTCTTTTTAGACATTTTTCAAGAGTAACATTTGTTACGCCAAAAAATCGCAAGGAGTATGAAACTAATGTGTCAACGAATTCTCATTTGAAGAGGTACAAGGTAATCAGAAAGAAATTCCCACTCTAAAACTTGAGGTGGGAAAAAACTAGACTTAAATGCAAAAATTTCGCAACACTTATAAAATGCAAATTTCTTCTTACTGACGCAAACATTTCATTCGGTGACATTGCGATTGACAACTATAGTACTTTGCCTTTCATACAACATGAAAATCAGAACGCTGCGGCTTATGGTTGCCTAGAAAACGTCAAACCTTCAAGGTAACCCATTTTTGAAAAGTCACAGAGGTACAATACCTTACATTGTAAGCGAGAATGGAATTTCAAACCAATGTTTGTTTTCAAACGTAAAATGAACAAGAAACACTAATATGGGAAATTTATGCCTTGGTCGACGTTTATTACGTGTGTGTGACGTATTTAAGTTTGGACTTAATTGGCTCTTAATAGGCGAACGAATGTCAATAATCGAAATCTTTTAATGGAATAATGTAGCTTTTAATACACTGCGCAAATGACAAAAAGATCGCGTCCTAATCAAGCATAATGAGTATGGAATGGCCGTTTGAAAAAATAAGCTGACGTCAACAAAGAAACGCATCCACTATGAGTGCTGCTAAACAATAATTTCCAAACGTTTTTATTGTTTTCTGCTTGTACGGACACCAGGCTATTGATTGATGCTGTTTGTTTTTAAATTGAAACAAATATCCATATTTTAGACGGAAATTGTTAAAAAACACAAACGTCACGTTTACATCAGAACGAAAACATAAGTTCAAATCCCGTTTATGGCAAATCATTACTTATTGTGTAGGAACATAAAATATACCTTCAAAAATATCCTAACATGGCCAATATAGAAGAAAACGAGGATGTAAATTGTTGCGAAACTTTTGCGTTTGAGTACATATTGAAAATAAGGAACATATAGTATTACGGGGACTTTACACTCTTATCATTGTTCTTAAGAGTTGACTGGGCATTCTTTTGAGAATAAAAAAAAATGTTAAAAGTAGGCAATGATCAGGAAATGACGCAATCAGAAAGAAATTCCCACTCTAAAACTGGAGGTGGAAAAAAACTAAACTGAAAATAAGGAACATATACTACTAAGGGGACTTTACATCTTAATTATTGTGCTTAAGAGTTGACTGGGCATTCAAGAGCGACGAAGGACCTTTGGTGAAACTGACTGATTCATTTTACCCAGCGCCTGAGATGTATAGGGAATTTGATGACGGGAAGTACAGGATAAATTATGATATGATGCCGAATTCCGGGGGATGGCGCTTCCGTCTTGTAAACATTGGTACGTTAACCCTTATTTGAGGTATGGACTCACTCATCATTAGCATTTGGGTGAATCCACTTTAATTATTAGGGGATTCAGGTAATATTTTGAACATTAATTCCATTTTTCGATTAAATTCCTCTGTAACGTCACATCTGGGGATAATTGTTTGTCTTTGTTCCATAAAAAGACGCCAGGCTTGTATGAGTTAGAAGTATAGAAAGCAATGAAATACTCAAATAAAGAGTGATACATATTAAAAGAAAGTCCATTAATTGGTCAACGTTGGCTGAGGCGGTTCCAACGAGTACCCACGATCTATGTTTTGGATCAAATATAAGAAAAATAGGTATACCCCTGCATACCCCAGTTTATTATTTTGTCCCATGCGAACGCAAAATAAAATACCCATGAGGTTTTTTATTTCAAGTCAATTTTCTGTTTTTAGATAAATTTTTACATTTTTTTTTTTTCATAACTGATTATATGACAGTTGCTGAAACTGTGGACAGTGTTGCTAAATAAGAGTTTATTGCCATTCATCACATTTTAGATCATATGGAGTGCAAACAGCCACATTATTTCTTCATCGTTCTTGGTGAGATTCTTGGGGCATTTTAACACTAATTCCTTGTGAAAGAATGATAAAAGGGAACTATATAACCGCAGAGGTTATGCCTGACCATTACATGGTTCTCCTCTGCTGTCAAAGTCTACAAGAACACATTGAAGCAGCCCATTCTTGTTTTGCAAATACAGAAAACATAAATTAGCAGGTTTTAATCCAGAAATGATAAATTTAGTACATACAAAAATACTCCTGGTGATAAAACCCATGCGAACGCAATTTAATTTCACTCACAGGTTGATTTGCACACCGGAGTATATTTACACACCGGAGTATATTTACACGCGTGTGTTTATTGTGCATGCGAACTGGACTTTAGGCATAGTAATTGTTTTCAATTTCCATTTACCGATATCGTGAACATACGGATATCGGTATTTTAGTGTGCTTTTTTCACGTTGACACATGCTTACTTCCTTACAGGTGTAGGGCCCCAAGATGAAGGCACTTATACTTGTTCACTGCTCGGACAACGGGGAGACATCATTGCGCATTCATCTGTCAGGGTGATCGTTGATAGTAAGTTACACTCACACATTTGAGCCACCTCGTGGGAACACTAACAATGTGGTTTCCGAACAGGTCCAACACAAACTAGGCTGTACAGTCACAGAAGCAGGCTAGAAACTTGAAATTTCAAATTTAAGAAGAAGATGAAGTGCACTATCCGGATCAGCTTCACGGTTACCGCGAACCTGATCTGCGTCTTTGTTTTCGCTTATGCAGATTGGTGGTTTTCTCACGAGTTGGCTCATTTATACAATGTAGTGAAAGCGTAGTAAGTCATACATATGCACTAACAGGAAAAATATGCCACAATTGTAAAATACACTTATACAAAGGAGATACGTCTGTTATGGTTCTTATGTTTTGTCTTGGTGTTGAATGTTTGTGCTGTTTGCACCTTAGGTGCGTTTTCATATTTTAGATAGGTTTGGGTAAGTGAATGGCCACATATTGGGGAAAAGCTGCTCACTCGGCTTACGATATGTTTTCTTGGTATAAGTATTTTAAAAATTGTCAATTTAGTTTTTCCCATCTCTGTTTTTGGAGTGGGACTTTCTTTCTGATTGCGCCATTTCCAGATCATTGCCTACTGGTACCATTTTATAGCCAATAATTAGTCTCATTTGTGCGCTTGATCTGAGAGATTCTTCCTCAGTGAGACCGCGTTTTTGATTCATCATAGATGTTATCATGATTAATTTGTTAGCCCCTGGTGATTCATTGACAAGTTGGGAGATTCACCATGAGGACCGAACAACAAACTAAATGTTGTGAACCACGTTAGGAGGTTAGGATCCTGTAAAACTAGTTTAAGCCCGCCAGTAATTTATATTAATGGTCGATCCAAGGCGATGCTTCTGTTTGTGGTTATTGCTTTATGTTTTGGTATTGATGTTTGTGATGCTTGCACCTTATGTACGTTTTTATATTTTAGTTAAGTTTTAGTAACTGAGTGTCAGCTTATTGTGAAAAATAGCTGATCACTCGGCTTACGATATTTTTCCCACCTCTACTTTTGGAGTGGCAATTTCTTTCTAATTGCGCCAAGTGACATTATCGTCCGTTCCTTTGCCCACGAGATTCATAGTTATTTTAAATAACATACCTCGGATTATTTCTTGTCACATACTTCATGGTGTTTTATGGGCTGATTTGTTTCACAATTTATCATTACGAAAACACGCCCGTGTAATATACAAGTTTTTCTTAAGTTGTCAAAATTGAAAATTTTCAGTAGAATTGTTTCGATATTTGTTCTTATTTTTGCTCAAAACATAGATTGTGGGTACACGTTAGAACCGCCTCGCGCCGAGGCGGTTCTAACGAGTACTCACAATCTATGTTTTGGAGCAAAAATGAGAAAAATAGGTATACCCCTGCAAACCCCAGTTTTTCTATATAAAAGTGGGGTTCAAGGGGGTATACATCACACGGACATGTTTACGTGATGATGCAGTCTTCTTTTCTTTTTCAGACTAGCGCACGGATGAGTCAGTGCTTGGTTTCCCGAACCACTGAAACCTATGATATTTAACGGAAAAAAAAATTCACAAACATTTGTGTACCGCTGAAAGAAAGACCATATTCAGGAATTAATGATATATTAAGTTCAATCACACATTATGCAATATACAGAGAATTTTTTTTCAGCATTAAACACTGAAAATTTCATTGGAAAAATATTGATAATTTAAATATGTTTGCTCTAAACATTGATTGTGTTTACACGTTAGAACCGAAACACCGAGAACCCACAATCTATGTTTTAGAGCAAAAACAAGAAAAATAGATATACCCCTCCATACCCCAGTTTTGCTATATAAAAGTGGGGTTCAGGGGGTATACATTACACGGACATGTTTTCGTGATGCATGAATCAGGATTCACCGGAATGTATGAAATAAGATTTGTACCGCCAAGTGGCATATAAATGCTTATATGCCACTTGGTCTCGCGCAACGACTTATAATTCTGGGCTAGGCGGAAACTGGCTTATAATATGTACATGTAGTCATGGGTTTAAGTAAAAACGATGCATTAGGTTTGTACTTTGTGACTCCTTTAGACCAGTCACGGAGTAGCAACAGGAATGATATGAATACGGAAACTGCAGTGTGAAATACAATATATTAAGAGCCCTATGTCCGAGGCGGTTCTAACGAGTACCCACAATCTATAAAAAGGTACAAGTAGGCAAAGATCAGGAAAAGGCGCAATCAGAAAAGATTTCCACTCCAAAAACCGAGGTGGGAAAAAAACAAACTAACAATCAGGCACTTATACCATGAAACATATCGTAAGCCGAATGAGCAGCTAGGTGGCCACTCAGTTACCTTAACTTAACTAAAACTATGAAAACACACATAAGGCGCCAACAGCACAATTTAAAAAAAAAAAAAAACAAGACATAAAACAAAAAGAACCACCACAGAAGTATCGCCTTGGAACGATCAGTAACACAAAGTTACTGGCGGGCTTAAACCGGTTTTACAGGCGCCTAACCTCACACTCAGCTTCTGCAGTGGTTCATAACATTTAGTTAGTTCTTCGGTCCTCGTGGTGAATCTCTAACTAGTCAATGAATCATCAAGAACAAACAAATAAATCATGATAAACATCCTGATGAATCAAAAACCAGGACTCACAGATTGAGTAAGCTGCCCGACGATGGAGATCCCTGGGCGCCGAATAACATACTAACTCCGGAGCAAAAGAAAAACACCAGTTGAACCCCGGTGGGCCAAGCAACAGACAAGAAGCTCCGGCCCCAACCAACTAAAATGAATAGCTTTAAGTCGGGGCCATCATAGAGTCTGACGCCCGACCCACCAGCGTGCAATTAAAGAAGGCAGCATAGTTATCAACCATGATTGGGTTAAAAACTAAGCATGCAGACTGTCGCATAACATTCAAGTTATAACCTATACGTCTGTAACGTGTTATGATTTTTCTGAACTGAAAAGAAAAATCATTAATTCCTATAAGTTTCTTAAATTTGTAAACCAAGTCACCATAAAATTCAGGTTCCGAAAGGCCCTAACTTAAAAGCGTCTTTAACCCAACATTATATTTGGAAATCAATTCATAGTGTCTACGATAAAATTTAGAAAAGGTTTTTCGAAGTTTATGATACCGATAGCCCTGTAGTTTGGATCAAAAATAAGAAAAAATGGTATACGCCTGTGAACCCCAGCTTTGCTATATAAAAGTGGGAGTTAAAGGGTTTTTTTCATTGCACGGACATGTTTTCCTGGTGTAATACCAAACATTGTATCCTAATTGCTCCGAATATCCTTCCATTTCATCGTCAGCCTGAGTATCCAATGTCCCTTTATTGTTTTTAAAGCAGTGTACCGTATCTCTTTTATCGTTTTGCCAGTATTCATCATTCCCTAATTAGCGGCCCCCATGGCAGAGCGGTTTAGAGCGCTGTTTCTTTATCACTCGATCATCGCACCGCTGTATCTGGTGTGGGTTCAAGCCCCGTACTGGCCACATGTGAGACAATCCAAGTTCTGCTTGCGGGTGTGCCATGTGGGTTTTCCCGTTTTCGCCCACTTACTGATTGGTCCGTCTCATATGAGCTGAAATAACCTTGTAAGGGACGTAAAACTGAATTTAAAAAAAAAAAATCATTGTCCAGGTCCTCAGTATATATAAACTGTTTTGATCAGATGGATTGATATCATAGAAAATGTTGCTAAGACAACATGCACGATGTCAGCGCTAAGGAAAAAAACCCAAATAATGATATTTCTTGCACGTCAGATAGAGAAATCCTACGATTTAGCCCATGTGAGAAATTCTTATCTCACCCTCGTTATCTCACCCCGGTCGTACCCTGCGTTCAAGTGTTCTTTTTTAACATTGATTGTATAGGACGTCACGTAATTTCGTCGCTAAAAACACACGTCACGATGACGTCAAAACGTTTTAATTCAAAATGGCGGACGCCGCGATTATAGCCTTTTTCTAGGCAAATACTATAAAAATCAAGCTTCGCCGCTTTACGGCGTGCAAGAAAAAGAATAGGTATGGATAGACAAATCTGTCCCTCGGGTCACAGTTTGGCATCACTCGGCGAGCCTCGTGATGCCAAAATGTGACCCGAGGGACAGATTTGTCTGTCCATGCCTGACACTCATGTAAGATTCTTATATTATTGGAATTAGCTGACATAATATTGTCAATATGGGTTATTTTCAAACCGTACCTCGTTAAAATGCATTTTAACCCATTCATGAAGACTGGACTTTCCCATCACTATCATATGGGCGAGTCCACTGTCATTTTAAGGGACATCTGGAGTGATTTTAAATTTTTACTTCATTCTTCGATGAAACACGATTTTTACCCCAAAATTGTTTTTCGCTTAAAATGTTGTGCTTTGCATGATGAGCATGAAACTGAAGATCGTTCTGGTTAGGTCAAACCAGCTTTTTTAAAATTTGTTGTCAGATGTTTTAATCACATAATGCAAATTGTCATTAAGAAAACTTTCAGTCCAATGACAAATGTTTTAAAACGCTGTAAACAATGCCCGTAGCTCAAATCGGTTTTCTGTTCCATACTCGCAGTCTATAGGGCAACGTTTTAAGCGAAAAACAAAACTTGGTAAAAATCGTGTTTTAACCAAAAATCACAGATTTTTGAAATTTTCCAAAAGTGCATTTTAGACACAAAATTATCGACATTTCGATGATCAAAACAGTTTTGCAGTTGAATGAACCAGTAAGAGGGGGTAAATGACAGAATTGGATAGGGTAGGCAACAATCAATGAACAATGGCAACTTTAATTTCAGGGGGTTTCCATCGTTTCTGCAAGTCTGCGAAAAGCGCTCACAGGCAACGCAAAAAAAAAGATGGAATGTTTGCACAGTGATGGTTCTGCTTCATATCTATAGCAAAATTTCTGGTGTAAGATTACAAGTATGTCCTCTGAACAAAAATAAAGTTTTGATGCTTATGAAACTTTGAGTAGTATATTTTACAATATTCATTCAATAACCTATAATTATGAAATTGTCCGGTTATTGTTTTGTTATGTCCTTTGCACCTGTATCTTCGACATAAATACACTGAAGAGCTTTAAAAACGCAAAAAACGAAAATTAGTATTTTTTGCACAAATGTCCTTAAAAGGTGAAAGGGGTCGGTAGCTGTACTCTACTTCTAATTTCACATGAAACCAACATTTTAAAAGGCACTGACCACCCCCAGCAATAGAAAGCCATTTTACACTTTTTGCCATGTGGCGTCTCTTAGAATTAACGGAAAAAAACATTTTACCATTTCACATGAAGTTTTTAGCAATCTATATATATATATATATATATATATATATATATATATATATATATATATATATATATATATATATATATATATATATATATATATATATATATATATATATATATATATATATATATAAAAACACTTTAATTTTAGTTTTGTATCTTGTTTGATCATTCTAGAGGTCTTCGAAAATGAATTATCCGGCACAATTTGAATTTTACAATCTTGATGACGTATATGTGACGTCACGTGTCTTCAATTTTGCCATTGTTCAACTTTTCGGCACCTCAGCATTCCCTCCCAGGCCTCTGGGAAAGTGAAAGGTTGACGCCGGTCTGATCAACCGAACATTTTAGGTAAAAACGCTAATGTCTGTAGATAATTGAATTACGTCGAAATTACTTCGCCAAGCTAGCATCAGTACCAGACTACCATTGCAATACCAAGGGGCAAATTGTATCCATGCTCAATATAACTTTGCAGTTTTGCATTTTAGGGGTATTGCTATATCAATAAGAGCTGTCGCAGGACTTGTGCTTTGCTAGTAAATCTATTAAAATCTATGAGCCATGTCATTGACCTCAAGGCCACTCAGGTGGGTCGTAATGGTACAGCATAAAACTTCAGGCCAATATCTACCAACATGATTCACTAGATATTCGATATAGACTTATAACATAAAATTTCTAAGTCTGTGACCTTGACCTCGGGTGATTCAAGATGTAACAGCATAAAACTTAAGAATAATATCTAACAGCAAAGTATCAATTAGATCCACCTATCTGTTCCAGAAATATAGTTTAAAACACTTTAAGCAAAAGCGTTGACATAAAATTTTGAAGTCTTTTGACCTTGACCTCAAGGTCACTCAGGTAGGTCATGATTTTAGAGCATAAACCTTCAGACCAATATCTGCCAACATGCAATGTATCTACTTGATCCATCTACATATTCAAGAGATATAGACATATAAAAAAATAAGCAAAAACTGTTACACAAAATTTCTAAGTCTGTGACTTTGACCTCAATGTCACCCAGGTGGGCCGTGATGATACAGCATAAAACTTATAACCAATATCTAGCAACATGCAAAGTATCAACTTGATCCATCAACAAGTTCAAGAGATATAGACATATAAAAACTTTAACCAAAAACTTGAACACAAAATTTCTAAGTCTGTGACCTTGACCTCAGGGTCACCCAGATGAGTCATGATGATACTGCATAAAACTTCAGACCAATATCTACCAACATGCAAAGTATCAACTTGATCCATCAACAATTCAAGAGATATAGACTCATAAAAACTTTAGCCAAAAACTTTAACATTTGAGCAACGCCGACGCTAACGCCGACGCCAACGCCGATGCCGGGGTGACTGCAATAGCTCTTCCTGTACTTTCGTACAGGCGAGCTAAAAAACTGTTGCTCTAGCATTACTCATCATTTTGATACGAAATTCAAAACATAGTTTGCATACGTATCAATGCTTATGTTTGTGAAATTTCACTACAAATATGCAAAACATTTGAATAAAATCTTCTGCGTTTTTAAAGCTCAGGTACATGCAATACAGCTGTTTGGCTTTGTGGCTAGCGGAGACTTTTTGATGTTTGTCCTGGCGATCATGTGTTAAAATACAGTAAGTGCAACGTTATACTTCATTTTTATTTGTAGGACATTGTATTTCTGATAGAAGAACAGAAGACGTATCCTTATCCTTAAGAACATTAAATCGCATTACGAAAACTTGCCTATGCAAAATACAGTGATTTTTGATCTTTAAAAAGTGAACATTTTCAGCTGAAAAAATTTAATATTTTTCTTATTTTTTCTTAAAACATAGATTGTCGGTACCCGTTAGAACCGCCTCGGTGGTATACACCTGCATACCCCAGTTTTGCTATATAAAAGTGGGGTTCAAAGGGGTATACATTACATGGACATGTTTGCGTGATGAGTCGATATAAAAGTCATAAATTATAATAAAAGTATATATCGATTGATAAGATACAACATGACGTCGAAACATCGCATATTATGTAAAATGTATTTATAAAGTCACCGGATCTTTAAGAAGTGGGTGTAATAGTGTTTTCAAGTGACTAGGGTGTAAACTAAATACACTAGGTATTTAAATAAGGTATATTGACTGTCACTGTGTTATGAAATTAATTTCAACCAAGTGAAACTTGATGATTATGTTGTAATACAAGAGGCTGAAGCTCTTTAGTCACATCTTATCATTTGTAAAGGTGAGTATTTTATCTACACATGAGTTCGCAGCATTAAATACTGGCAGTAATTTTTTTCAGCTCAAAAATTGAAAATTTTCAGCAGAAAAAAAGAGTTATTTTTCTTATTTTTGCTCAAAACAGAGATTGTGGGTACACGTTGGAACCGCCTCGGCAAGGCGGTTCTAACGAGTACCCACAATCTATGTTTTGGAGCAAAAATAAGAAAAAAATGGTACACCCCTGCATACCCCAGTTTTGCTATATAAAATTGGGGTTCAGGGGGGTATACATGCAACGGACATGTTTATCTGATGTTACCGATCAAGACTGATGCAAACATTGCTAAGGAGATAAGCTATGGAAATCACTGCTGTAGCAGGTTTTGTTTAGCAATGAGTGTAATAAAATGAAGAGACTAGTTTGCGTGACGATTAGGTTTCTAAAGAAAGATATTATTTGCGACATTGAGATTGTGTGTAGTATTTGCATAGAGAAAACGTGACTATGCTCAATTTATTGTACTTACGCAGGTAAACTTTTGCAATATTTCATGACAATTTGTGATTTTGAAATACATTACGTCTAAATATATAGGCATAGAAATGGGATAGTTCATAGCTAAATTTTACCAACTGCACTTTTATATTTCAGTCTGGGGTTTGTAAAGTCATGAAGAACGTTGTCGCAGGTGTTCCAAGTAAGTGTTCTCAATTATCTATCAATACGTTACTCGTGATACATGAACATATACAAAATGCAATCTTTATCGTTCTGATCCTCGTGGCTTTTATCAGCTCTGAAACGTATTTAACTCGTTTTTTATCCTCCTCATCACCATCATCATTATAATCGATTGTTTTTAGTATTTGTATAAAAAGGGACATCACATGCAACTGTTATAGTGCATACACCAGCTCGTCTTAGCTTTAAATATCTTCTTTTAGCTTGATTTTACAATTATGGCGTACTTTCTTTATTTGTTAAAATTTAGTGCCAACATATTATCAGCCTCGACGTCTCTGTCTGCACCCAAGACGTCATTTTATAAGGTATAATGTTCTTCTCTTGAATGAAGCAAATCTGAATTGGTAACTACATTGGTTATATTATTAGTATAGTTTTCATTGTTTTATTATTTTACAGTATGCGTGGCATTGTTCTTATCAGCCATATCAGACACCCAGGCAGTAGACTGTTCATTAACAGCAGTTAACAGCAGACTACAAGACTGCGTGAGTCTGCAATTTAGCGCACTTCTGAATCAGCAGAATGTTCAGTCGTCTATTTCAGAGGCTTGCAAGTAAGTTAGGACCATTCCTCATGTAAGAATATCACGAAAAGTTGGTTGGTGGGTGGGATGCAGAGAAGAGTTCAGCTCTGGTCCCGCCACGGCGTTGGCGCTACTTCTGAAAATCTTGACATGTAGGGGCGTTGCGGCATTGGCGGCGTTGCAAATGCATACACTCCCAATGACGAGACGGCGTTGACAGCATTTGAGAAGGTTTCAAGATACATATAGGCGCTGCGGCATTGGCGGCGTTGTAGGTGCATACACCCCCAATGGCGCAGCGGCATTGGCGCTACTTCTAAAAAGCTTGATATGCAGAGGCGCTGCGGCATTGGTGGCGTTGCATACACCCCCAATGGCGAGACGGCGTTGGCGGCATTTGAGAAGGTTTTAAGATCCATAGAGGCGCTGCGGCATTGGCGGCGATGTAGGTGCCACTTAAAATTAATGGTTCTTTTGTACCTTTTAACTTAGGTTATCTGGGTATACACTGTTTAAATCTGTTTTACACAAATTTGAATTGGCCTCTTTGTTGTGATATTCTATCAAATCCTGCAGAACTTTGACCTGTATTATTAAAGTTGTGACAATAAAGCAGGCCCCTGTGACAAAGCTATCTAGGCGGTGGCTCGTTGGCGGAGCCATCTTTGCGGTGGCGCAATGGAGGATTTTTTTTAGCTTTAATTTGTTACTGACAAAGCTGGTGTTGTAGTGGCAAACTGCTCAGGCATTGACAGGTAACTTGTAAAAGTACTGATGGTAATTCTACGCAGAGCCAGAGGGGGGGGGGGGGCGAGGTGCCCCTGACAGAGCACAGAGGACATGACTGTCAAACATCTATGGCAAAAATTGACATTGCCATCCTTATACAAGGGTATCAGTTAAATTGGAATGCCGCAAGTGCCGTCCCGCTACAAAGGTATGAGATAACTTGGAATGCCGCCAGTGCCGTCCCGCCACAAGGGTAGGATTTAACTTGGAATACCGCCAGCGGCGTCCTGCTACAAGGATTTGAGATAACTTGGAATGCCGCCAGTGCCGTCCCGCCACAAGGGTATGAGTTAACTTGGAATGCCGCCAGTGCCGTCCCACCACCAGGGTATCAGTTAACTTAGAATGCCGCCTGCGCCGTGTCACCAGAAGGATAGGAATTAACTTGGAATGCCGCCAGTGCCGCCCCGCCACAAGGGTATGAGCTATCATAGAATGCAAGGGTATGGGATAACTTGGAATGCCGCCAGTGCCGTCCCGCCAAAAGGGTATGATTTGACTTGGAATGCCGCCAGCGCCGTGCCGCAAAAGGGGTAGTAGGTAACTTGGAATGCCGCTAGTGCCGCCCGCCACAAGGGTATGGAATAACTTGGAATGCCGCTAGTGCCGTTCCGCCGCAGGGGTATGAATTAACTTGGAATGCCGCCAGTGCCGTCCCGCCACAAGAGTATCAGTTAATTTGGAATGCCGCCAGTGCCGTCCCACCACAAGGGTATGAGCTAACTTGAAATGCGGTCAGTGTCCCGCCAGAAGGGTATGAGTTATTTTGGAATGCCGCCAGTGCCGTCCCGCCACAAGGATATGAGCTAACTTGAAATGCTGTCAGTGTCCCGCCACAAGGGTATCAGTTGGTTTGGAATGCCACCAGTGCTGTCCCGCCACAAGGGTATGAGTTAACTTGGAATGCCGCCAGTGCCGTCCCGCCACAAGGGTATGAGTTAACTTGGAATGCCGCCAGTGCCGTCCCGCCACAAGGGTATGAGTTAACTTGGAATGCCGCCAGTGCTGTCCCGCCACAAGGGTATGAGTTAACTTGGAATGCCGCCAGTGCCGTCCCGCCACAAGGGTATGAGTTAACTTGGAATGCCGCCAGTGCCGTCCCGCCACCAAGGTATCAGCTTACCTGGAATGCCGCCAGCGCTGTGCCGCCACAAGGGTGGGAGTTAACTTAAAACACCGCCAGTTCCGCCCCGCCACAAGGGTATGAACTAACTTGAAATGCCGCCAGCGCCGTCCCGCCACAAGGAAATGGTAGGAGTTAACTTGAAATGCCGACAACGCCGCAGCACATGAAGGAGAGGCTACTGATTTTCGTGACTTTCTTACATGAGGAAACTACCGTAAGTTATGACTGCATAAACGTATGTCCGTCCAATATACCCCCGTTAAAACCACACTTTTGCATGGAAAAACTGAGTAATGCAGGGGTATACAAGCTTTGAAAAAAAATTCTTAATTTTGATCTAAAACATAGATTGTGGGTACTCTTTAGAAGCGTCTTGTCGAGGCGGTTCTAACGTTTTTTGGTTATTGCATGGGCTTGTTTTCGTTATGTATATATGTATATTTGCTATATAATTTAGAGCATTGAAAGCTTGAGTAGGATTTGCCCGAGACAGACAATACGAAAACATGCCCATACAATATACAGAGATTTTTTTAGCTGTAAAAACTGAAATATCACCAGACAGTTTTGATATCTCTATATCTCTATCTTTTTTTTTTTTTTTTTTTTTTTTTTTTTTGCTCAAAACATACATTGTGGGTACACGTTCGAACCGCCTCACCGAGGCGGTCTAATTAGTACCCACAACGTATGTTTTGGATTAAAAATAAGAAAATTAGGCATTTCCCTGCAAACCCCAGTTTTTCTATATAAAAGGGGGGTTTACGGGGGTATACATTTCACGGACAAGTTTTCCTGATCTGGTGGGAGTATTCATGATATCAGATCACTGACTGTAGTGTATTCCTTTTAACATATTTGTATCGTATTTATGAAAGACTATCCAATGTCGGATTATAACTCACCTGCTTACAAGAGCTGTCATTTAGTTGCGTGAGACACGCAATAGTTTGCAGAAAAAAACGTCGTGATATGCTCTATGTAACATTTTCATAAATGAGCCGCGACGCGAGAAAACCGATATTTGGGGTTTCCGACACAAACCGGCCTGTACAGTCACAGAAGGAGGCTGGAAGCTTGAAAATTTAGATTTAAGAAGAAGAGTGATTGTACTATCCGTGTAGCGAAAACAAGGGCGCTGGTCAGCTTCGCAGATACTGCGAAGCTGATCTGCGCCTTTGTTTTCGCATATGCAAAAATGTTGGTTTTATCATGACGCGGCCCAACTGCACTTATCCATTATATCTGTGCAGCCTATAATGGACTCATCTTGGGGCCTAAAAGAAATAGATGGGCTGCTTGTGCCTCCAGGCAAAACTTCTAATTTACTGACCGACCATCTGATTACTGATTAACCGCTCATGTCCGAGCCTGTCCTAGAAAAGTGGTTCAGTCAAACTATTCATACATATAAGACTTATTGGCTTAGTTGGGTGGTTATATTTATGAAGCACATTTTGAGTGTCATGACATCCTAATGTTGGGTAAAAGTCCCATAAAATGGAGGCAACGTCCCGATATGACCTTTGCTGTTGACTGAGACGTAAAACATAAATTCAAACTTACAAATAAATATTCTATTTCAGATCTGCGGACTGTTCCATAGGATGCTATACCAGGGTATACGAGGGCTGTTCATCGACAGGCATATTTCAAACGATTGACTTAAAGGCTTATAAAGTCGCTACACGATACGCATGCCAATACAACCAGGGTAACGTTTTTTTTTCTCTTCTAAGCCTATTAGGGGATTATTTCATTGCAATCCTTGAGCATTAACGTCAATAACATTACGAAAACTTGCCCATGCAATATATAGAGATTTTTTGAGATAAAATAATTGAAAATTTTAGTAGATCTACTTTGAGAAAATTTTCCTCAAAACATACATGCAGATTAGGAATTATACCCCTGTTAACCCAACTTTTACTATATAAAAGTGGGGTATAAGGGGGTATATATATCACTGACCTGTTTTCCTTATGACGTGAAGGACCATCAACGGGATAAATATGTCATTTTAATGAACAAAAATGCTACTGCAGGAGCTGGGGGCAAGGTTAGGCACCCGTAAAGTTCTCGACTTGTGATGTTTTCTTTATCAGCACTTTATGGTCTAAAAAGTTTCTGATTTTCCCACCTTGGTGTTGAGGCTTCAATTGCACCATTTTATGATAATTATACTGCAATTCAAGTTTTTCATAACTTGAAACTGAAGAACAAAACACATTATTATAGTCGTAAATGCTCTCGCGTTTTTCGGCAGTGAGTTAAATTTCAATTTACCCTTCTTGTTTGTTTGTTTGTTTGTTTATTTGTTTGTTGTTGTTTTTTGTTGTTTTTTTTTTTTAGATTAAACGTCCCAGTCAGCAATTTTGCAGTCATGTCGGGACGGAGCCATCACTTTCTGTGTATTAACCGGCACTCTTGGAGCTTCATGTGCTTTACTTAAGGACAATGAACCCTGCCGCCTGTGGGGAGCGAATCCAGGGCCTCTCGATGTCATATCTCCTGATGACTCCTCGCATACACCCATGTGTGAATATTTACACAATATGTATCGTATAAATTTGGTACTGAGACTATCAATGTGGATTCATAACGTCATTTGCTGTGACGGTGCGATATTTTCAAGCGTTCCGAATGAGACTGTACCATCAGACACTTGAAACATTTTACAGTCATTGTATTTGGACCTACATCCGACCTACCTGCATTTACTTTTGAGCCACTGCGTGGAAAACAACAATCTGGGTTTCCGACCAGGTCTGACACAACCCAGCCTGTACAGTGACAGTAGTTGGCCAGAAGCTTGACATTTCGGATTTAAGAAGAAGGGAAATTGTACTATCTGTTCAGCTAAAACAAAGGCTGATCTGCGTCTTTGTTTTCGCATATGCAAATTGATGCATTTTATGCGGTAGCCATTCTTTTCTTGTAGAAACTCTCGATGGGCTCCAGAACTGTCGCCTGACATCCTGGGCGTGCTTTCAAGACCTCATAAATAAAATAGCGTCTGCCGTCATCCAACACAGCACATCCAACGCCACCGCTTATGTATCGGAATATTGCAGGTAATTTGTAAACTCCTTTACACGCCAGTTTCACTATATACTCGCGGGATGTACGGGGGATAAACGTGACAGGGACATCTTAACGTGATCTGATGTAACAGAGTTTCCTTTTTATATCAGAGTTCTTGTGGTTGTGCCGTGTGGCGGCCCTAAAATGTCTCCCCGTACACCCAGTTAATTCTGTTATGTTTCCAATCCTCAGGGATTGTTTGCAATCAGTTTGCATTTACCGGTTTAAGCCCCCAGTGATTTTATATAACTGATCGTTCCAAGGCGATACTTTGTTGTGGTTCTAATTGTTTTGGAGTCGAATTTTTGTGCTGTTTGAGCCTTATGTACGTTTTCATATTTTAGTTCAGTTCAGGTTACTGAGTGGCCGCCTACTGGGGAATAGCTGCTCACTCGGCTTACTATATGTTTTCATAAGGCTTACTATAAGTACCTAAGTGCCATTTCAGTTTTTTCCCACCCCTTGGTTCATGGAGTGGGATTTTCTTTCTTATTGCGTCATTTCCTGATCATTGCCTACTTGTACCTTTTTACTTTATAACACCATTTTTCTTGGCAGTAGATTACTGTGTTTCAATTAATTGCTACTCTTTCACATTTTAATCCGTATGTGGCGAATTTAACCCAAATATGACGAGTTGACTTGCCAATAATTATCATTTGGGTGAGTCCATTTTCAATTTTAGGGGCTTCAGGAGTGAACATATTTTTATTCCATTTTTCGATGAAAATCGTCAGCCCCAGATGGGACGCCGCGTTCTGCCTATGTCACACAAAAAGGACGCAAAGCTTAAATTAGTTAATTGCCAATCATTATCATGTGGGTTCTTTTTCAGTTTTGGGTTTGAATTCGTATTTCATTTGCGATGGTTTTTTTAAACAAAGATAATAGCCCAAGATGGAACGCCACGTTCTGCGGCGCAACATCTTGAGATTAACAGCTTGTCTATGCCACTCAATAAGTACACATGGCTTATCAGCGTTATTAACACCATTTTTCTTTCTATTGCAGCGCAGCGACTGCCTTCAAAACCTGTAAGTCCAGCAACCCATTGTCAGTTAGTGCGCCCTGTACAGCAACACAGGCAGCAGTCCTGACCAACATTTTCGACGTGTACTTGTCGATCGAGAAATGTGGTTTAACCCATGATAGTTCACTGTTTACAACATTTGGAGCTGCTCTCGACGAGTCTACGTGTGGAGTTGGTAGAATAAGAGGAACATTTATTATGGCAGTTGTTGTAATTTCCATGGCTTTAACCCATATTTGACGAATGGATTTGCCCATCATTATCAATTGGATGAGTCCACTTCCATTTTTAGGGGTGTTAGAAGTGATTTTAAAGTTTTTTTTATCTCATTTTTCGATGAAATTACTTTTAGCAAACAGTATATCCAAAGATGGGACACCGCATTCTGCGCTATACTGTTGCCTATGTCCAACAAAAAGGACGACAGGCTTATATGAGTTAAAGTGTTTTGATGAATAAACTTATTCGCAAAGGAATGGTAAACAAACGTCGTTCATACACGTGCATTCTTGTGTGAGTAAATTACATCAGGATAACATGCCCGTGTAATATATCCTCTTACATCCCACTTTAGTACAGTAACATTTGGGTGTACATGGTTATACATGTATATTGATTTCCTTACTTTTGCTTCAAGAATGATTATGGGTATTCGCATTACGAAAACTTGCCCATGCAATGTATTGAAATTTCTTTAATTTTAAAAAAAATTCAATTTTTTTTTCAGCTGAAAAAAAGAAGAAGATATTTTTCTTATTTTTGCTCAAAACATAGATTGTGGGTACACGTTAGAACCGCCTCGGCGAGGCGGTTCTAACGAGTACCCACAATCTATGTTTTGGAGCAAAAATAAGAAAAATAGGTATACCCCTCCAAACCCCAGTTTTGCTATATAAAAGTGGGGTATAAGGGGGTATTTGTGACACGGGCATGTTTTCCTGATGGTTTGTACCGTCCAACTAGGCGGTTCTTACATGTACCCACAATCCATGACTTGAACAAGAATAGGAAAATGTAAAAAACAACTAATATAATAATAATAATGATGTTCAACTTGAAAAGTGGTATAGCAAAGACAAGTTCACTGTTTATAATATTGGGCGCTGCGATCGAAGAATCTGTGTGTGGTGCTGATAAAAAAGGAGAAACAATTATCATGACAGTTGCTGTACTTTCCTTTGCTTTAAAGTGGTTTCATTAAGAACAATCACGTGAACTAGTTTAGAGATGGAGATGGATAAATACAGCACGCATACGGACATTGTATATAAATAAAGAAATGAATGAACAAATGAATGAATAAATGAATGAATGAGTGAATGTTTTTCTTCTTTCTTGTCTTGTTTGGATTTTCATTTTGTTTACCATTTAAATTATATAATAGACATGTATAATATAACAAACGTAATATTTTACACAATAATTTATAAAAGGATTCAGAAGAATGTTTTTCTTTTTTATTTTTAGAATCTTTATCCGACATCGGCATATCAATTTACCAGGATCTACATGTTTGTGAACGATACCATCAGGAAAACATGTCCGTGAAATGTATACCCCCTTCAACCCCACTTTTATTGAGTAGAACTGGGGTTTGCAGGGGTATACCTATTTTTCTTATTTTTGCTCCAAAACATAGATTGTGGGTACTCGTTAGAACCGCCTCGCGGTTCTAACGTGTATCCACAATCTATGTTTTGAGCAAAAAAAGAAGAAAAATATCAAACATTTTCCAGTGAAAATTTTCCTTTTTAACAACCAAAAATTTTTCTGTATATTGCATGGGCGTGTTTTCATAATGCACTGATTCATGTAAAATAGTCAAACAACACATGCAAAATGGAAACGTATATCTCATAATCAAACCTCCATTTTAATGCATTACGAAAACTCGCCCATGCAATATACAGAGATTTTTAATTGTAAAAATTGAAAAATTTCTGTTGAAATCTTTGGATATTTTTGTATTCAAGTTATGCTCAAAACATAGCGAGGCGGTTCTAACGAGTACCCACAATCTATGTTTTTGAGCGAAAATAAGAAAATAGGTATACCAATGTTTACCCAATTTAAAATGTATAAAAGTGGGGTTTCAGGGGGGGGGGGCGTACATTACACGAACTTTTTTTTTTTTCTAAATGAGAGTTTTATATCAAAGTGAAAGGGACATTGGTATGGTTTTTAATAAGGGAAAGAGATACTCATTCGATCACATTTGGTTAAGCACCCAAACTGGTCAAAATAAGCTAAGCCCCAGTGAATTTCATTAATTTCAGTAAGATTTCTATAGAGAGAGTCGTGAACTAGTTTAGAGATGGAGATGGATAAACACAGCACGCATACGGACATTGTATATAAATAAAGAAATGAATGAATGAATGAATGAATGAATGTTTTTTCTTCTTTCTTGTGTTGTTTGGATTTTCATTTGATTTACCGTTTAAATGTATATTATAGACATGTACATGTATAATATAACAAACGTAATAATTTACACAATAATTTATAAAAGGATTCAGGAGAATGCTTTTATTTTTTATTTTTAGAATCTTTATCCGACATCGTCATATCAATTTACCAGGATCCACATGTTTGTGTACGATACACTGAGTCATGTAAAATAGTCAAACAACACATGCAAAATGGAAACATATATCTCATAATCAAACCTCCATTTTAATGCATTACGAAAACGCGCCCATGCAATATACAGAGATTTTTAACTTGTAAAAATTGAAAATTTTCTGTAGAAATCTTTGGATATTTTTGTTATTTATGCGGTTCTAACGAGTACCTACAATCTATGTTTTGAAATTTACCCCATTTAAAATATATAAAAGTGGGGTTTCAGGAGTGAGGGGGCGTACATTACACGATTTTTCTAAATGAGAGTTGTATATCAAAGTGAAAGCGAAATCGGTATGGTTTTTAATAAGGGAAAGAGATACTCATTCGATCACATTTGGTTAAGCACCTAAACTGGTCAAAATAAGTTAAGCCCCAGTAATTTTCATTAATTTCAGTAAGATTTCTATAGAGAGACGCATGTTTAAGTAAACGTCACGAAAACCTCCCTAGTATTAATATTCATAAAGTAAAAATCGCAAAATTCTGGACACTCTCGGATAATGAAACACATATCAAAAGGCAATCTGTATCTGAGTTTGAAACTTTGTGTTATTATGCTTTAGATGTTGTTGTCTCATTTGGATTAACATCAGGAAAACATGTCCGTGAAATGTATACCCCCTTAAACCCCACTTTTATATAGAAAAACTGGGGTATGCGGGATATACCTATATTTCTTATTTTTGCTCCAAAACATAGGTTGTGGGTACTCGTTAGAACCGCCTCGCCGAAAAATATCAAAATTTTTCCAGTGAAATTTTTCATTTTTACAACCAAAAAACTATCTGTATATTGCATGGGCGTGTTTTCGTAATGGTTAGCGTTCTCGATCGCTTTTGAAATGTTTGAAATGAAAAGTTAAACTTAGGCTATTTAGCATTATGTCGTTGGAAAGAAATTCACATGGGGCTTAACTTATTTTGACCAGTTTACTTGATATTATGAAAACACGCCCATGTAATATACAGATTTTCTTAATTTTTAAAAATTGAAAATTTCCATTGGAAAATTTTGGATATTTTTCTTATTTTTGCTCAAAACATAGATTGTGGGTAAACGTTAGAGCCGCCTCGCCGAGGCGGTTCTAACGAGTACCCACAGTCTATGTTTTGGAGCAAAAATAAGAAAAATAGTTAAACCCCTGCATACCCCAGTTTTGCTGTATAAAAGTGGGGTTCAGGGTGGTATACATTGCACTGACATGTTTTCCTGATGATATGCCCCTATACGTGTTTGTTTTCTTTCTAATCTATTCATATTTTATATTCAAAGTCCACCAGTAATATTTCTATTGTTCTATTGTAAACAAAATTTGACCTTGTCGAGTATCGACAAGGTAACGTTTTGTTTTTGAAACAAACACGTGGATATAATATTTTTCTCATTTATAAATAATGTTTAATAATAGATCTTTTTCAAAATAAACTTTTAAAACTTGATACCATCTTTAAGGGCTGGACTGGTGCTATTACATTTGCGCACATTTTTCAAAAATTTCGTTTGCGCACAGTTTTCATTTGCACACAGAAATGCATATCACTTCACGAATAACAAAGTAATAATTTGTCTTAAAAACATTAAGTAAAAATGTGCGAAAAATTGCATGTTTTTGAAAACACCAAAATTTACGATGCAACAAAAAGCCCACACTTTATTTCTGGGCTTCCAAATCTGAATTCGTTTCACATCCTTATTCGAGATACTGAAAGCAATGATTTTAAGCAAAAACAAATAAATAAAAATTGATTTATTTTTTTTTTACAAAAACACCATTTTTGACCAAAAATAACGATTTTTGAGATTTTGTTTAAATTCTTAGATAAAGCTTTATAACTCATCTCTCCAATCAAATGGTTAATGGGTTGTTTTTCCATCAAACACAGCATGCAGCACCCCTTAATGTTTAACTGGAGGTACAATGTACTGCTTTTAAACCCATCAAAATTCGACTTTTTAAAACGCCGCATATCAAAAATGCTCATGCAATACCTTTGATATGGGTTCGCCTTCAACAGCAAGAAAATATGCGGTAGGTTTTGGTGCCAAAACATTTCATATCGTGCAATCAGAAAGAGTTTCCGACTCTAAACACCGAGATTGGAAAAAAAACTAAAATGACAATTAGGTCCTTGTACTAAGAATGAGCAGCTGTTTTCCAATAGGCTGTCTCTCAGTTACCCGAACGTAACTAAAATGTTAACAGTACATAAGGTGCAAACAGCACAAAAATTTAACACCGAAACATAAAACAATTAGAACCACCACAGAAGTATCGACTTGGAACGATAAGATATCTAAAACTACTGGCGGGCTTTAATCAATTTTACATGGCCATAACCTCACCCTCAGCATCTGCAGTGGTTCACATTTAATTAGTGGTTCGGTCCTCGTGGTGAATCTCTTAACTAATCAAAGAATCATTATGGACAAAAAAAATAAATCATAATAAACACCATGATGAATCAAAAACGAGGACTGTCAGATGTACAATAAGCGATGGAGATCCCTGGGCGCCGAACAACAGCACTTAAAATCTGGAGAAAAACACACCAGTGGAACCTCGGTGGGCAAAGCAACAGACAAGAAGATCCGGGCCCAACCAAATTAACTGAATAGCTTATGAATATATATACAGGTCTGGATCATCTCGGGAAATCGCGATCGAAATTATTGTGTATATACACCAACATGAATTCTCAGCGAGTATATTCTGAGAAATTTATCATCGGTTAAGATTCATTTTCTAACCAATTTCTAATATATTTTGTCCCATTTAGATAATACTAATCTTTGTATCGACGATCCTGTTGAAAGTTGCAAAATTTCAGTAATTCTCTTTGGCTTCATTTTGCCAAATCAAAAGGGTAACTGACAGACTTTAATAGTCGAAACCACAGTATGGCCCGTCCCCTTTCTCATTAATGTGTTTCGCTGCTCGTTTTACCTTTTATTCCTTATCAAGGGGAATCGCTCCAAATGACTAGTTCTGACTAAAGACGAATCAGAACTAATGAATGAAAAAACAAATCGGAAATGGTTGATTGCGCAATCCCTGGCGGTGTGGGCTCCAGCAGTCAGCCCCCCTTCTTTGCAATTTCCTATTTGAAAATGTGATGTCAACAAACGCTTATCAATTTGCATAGAAAATCCGGAAGGGATACACTTTTTACACAAGATAGAAACAATAACAAGATGACACGCAACTGTACGTACATGTTTAGCTAAGAACAAAATGGGTTTTAAGTTAAATTACAGTTCGTAAAATGCATGCCACAAATTCGCAAATTCGTATTATTATAACTACATGTACACCAAATCTCAGAGTGTCAGAATTCACGAGGAAACAGTAATTGTTTCATCAATATGAAGTCCTTAATCTTTTTAGGACAGTTAGAGATTTCAACATATCTATGTATGTTCCTGCCTATGAACTGTCTACGTCACGCATCCCTACAACACACCATCAAAGACTTCGGTGTCTCCAAAAAGTTCACCAAATAGTCATGCAAAGCGATAGGCAGCCTCTTTAACCCATATTTTACGAATCGGTTCTCCTATCATTATCAATTGGGTGGGTCTACTTTCATTTTTAGGCGTGTTAGGAACGGTTTTTATTTTTTATCTTATTTTTGGATGAAATTCCCCTAAGCAAACAGAATAGCCCCAGATGGGACGCCGCGTTTTGCGGCGTCACATCTGGGGCTATACTGTTTGCATATGTCCCATAAAAGGGACGCCAGGCTTAAATGAGTTAAAGGCAGATACTTCATAATCTGGGCCTTATATACAGGAAACCCAATTAAAAAGGCCCAAAGTAGTTCATTGGGAGTAGAGTATCATCGAACCCAAAATGGCCATGCTCTTTTGCGTCAGTAATATATTGTACACTTGGAGCTAAATGTTTGCTGCAACATATGATCAAGTTGGTATCACGATCAATACCGAATTTCACAGTTTTTGTGTGTGCATGAATGTCAGGCTTTTCATACAACACCACAGATAAAATCTCACGAGCTTCTTTGTTATAATACATGTAACTTCCGGTTGTTGTTATAATGTTGCCAAGCAGCGACACACCTGGTGTGCATATCTGTAAAGTTTCGACGTCAAGTCCAAGACTTAATACGAAGTTTAGTGATTGTGCGCTGAAGGGTACTGGAAGCTGTAACAGAGTGTGCTTTATACTTTCTTGAGCTACATAAGGTTTCAAAGCGTTTGCCAGTTCAGATATTACAGCTCCCTGGCAGTTGTTAAGCAATCGTATTAATCCCCAAATTCCATCGTAGCTTGTGTTTAGCTCCTGTTTTACAATTCCGTTGTTTTCAAGAATACCGTCACACACTTGTCTATTTAATAACTTGCACACATCTCTCAAGAGGTCAAACTTGACTACTGTATACTTGTAGCAGTTTTGAGCTGACTTTAATATTCTATCTAGAACGTTCGGGCAGTCAAACAAAACAGCAAGCAACGCACATGGAAACCAATACAACTGCATTATTGCGTCTTTTGTTTTTCCAAAATGTTCCAAAACTACCACCTGTATGTCTAAACGCTCTCTTGATAAGCTTTCAGCAAAACATTTAACCACAAAATCACATACAGTGGGATGTGCCAAGGCATAGTTTACTAATTCGAAGACAACATTCTACACGAGCCATATATTCAATCCTGAAATCTTTGTGGCCATGTCTTGTCATCAACGAACTCAAATCGGGACTTTCATTGCGTTAAAACATGCCTATGCAATACACAGAGATTTTTCAGCTTTAAAAATTTAAAATTTCCAGCTGAAAATTTTTTATATTTTTCTTATTTTTGCTCAAAACATAGATTGTGGGTACACGTTAGAACCGCCTCGCCGAGGCGGTTCTAACGAGTACCCACAATCTATGTTATAAAGCAAAGATAAGAAAAAAGGTATACCCCTGCATACCCCAGTTTTGCTATATAAAAGTGGGGTTCAAGGGGGTATACATTACACGGACATGTTTTCGTGGTGTAAACCACTGGCAAAAACTACATAAATATCCAAAAATTGTACTATTAATCAAGAAAACAGCCGTCTTGTAGTTGTGCCTTTGTATGGCTAATTCACAAGTAGTTATGCGGAATAACCCTGTTTTAATGTCAAATAAGCCATTTTCCACATGTATTTTTCTGGTTATGTTATCATTCTCGAAATCATTTGTTTTTCCCAGCGCTGCTGCTAAATGTAGCCTATGTATACTTGTTTCTGCCACTGCTTCAGGATTTGCGGCATTCACATGCGGACACTTTCCAAATTCTATACACTTTTCTAACTTGTCAATCATGGCATCATCGTGAACTCCATCTTCTCCTATGTGAGCTATAAACTAGTGTTCAAACGCACACGAACAACAGCGATATGACAACGCAGTGTTTGTAAAAACAGTTAGGAAACTGAAGTTCTCATTTGGATCAATGTCATCGATATCTTTGTATTGAATTAGGCGTTTAAATATTCCTCCTTTATTCATTTCTGAAGGCAAATCAGAACGGACTTACATTTAAAAGTAAATCCATAACAAGCAGAGCTTCATTACTCCGAATTTGGAGTGTTAAACACCAAAGTTTGATCCGGACTCCATTTTTGTTCGGAAAGCCCAAATAACAAAGTATAAGAAAAATCCACCATTAAAGGAAACGCAAATGGAAAGATAATCAAATTTACAAAAAAAAAAAAAAAAAAAAAAAAAAAAAAACTATTGAGATGTCTGATAAGCTACCAAGGTAATTATCAATGTTTGAAAAATGTTATTACCGACATACCACTGGCTAACATTGATATTTAACCTATTTGTCATTCGTCAGATATTCATATGGCCATCTAGGATTGTCAGGTTGATAAGAGATGTAATAAATTTTGCACGAATATCGAACTTTTTTCGTTTTCACTTCGTTTATTTACTTACTTATTTATTTATTTATTTATTTATTTATTTATTTATTTATTTATTTATTTATTTATTGTGCAATTTTTGTCAACATATATACAGACATGAATATTATAGTAACAGAATATTTCTAAATAAATATGAGACAAGGATTAGGCGTAGGCTAGGCCTATAATTGCCTTCTCCTTTAAGGCCGTGTTACAAAAATATATATACATGCCATTAGGAATGCGTCTTTGATTTAGACTTCTCACGTAAAATTTTCGAAATTACAGTACAATAGTCTGGCTTTCGTGGCCGGTTTTAAAAGGGCCACTACCCGAAATAGCGCAAAATAGCCCACACTGTCTCCCTTTGAATGTTTTAACTGCTCTCAAAGGATCGAACCTTTATATTTTTTTGCTCCCAATTTCCGTTGATGGTGTTTGGCTTTGCATGGATCTTTTACTGCCTGAATGAATAGGTCACAGAGCAAGAGAAACATTGTAACAGCAATATCCAAAAGATATATAAATGTACATATAGATGATAATACATCAGGAAAACATGTCCATGAACAGTATACCCCCTTGAACCCCACGTTTTTATAGACAAAAAACTAGGGTTTGCAGGGATATACTGTACATATATTTTATATTTTTGCTCCAAGAAATAGACTGTGATTACTCGTTAAAACCGCCTCGCCCATGCGGTTCTAACGTGTACCCACAATCTATGTAAAGTAAAAATAAGAAAATATTCACAAAACAAATCTACTGATTTTTTTATTATTATTAGTTTGTTTTCGTCTTCAGAAAAAAACTGTATTTTACATGGTTGCGTTTTTATAATGTATTGCCACACAAGGAATAAACAGTTTATAATACGTTACATTCATGTCATAAACTTGTAAATACGTATTGTTACATACGGTGCAGTACGGTAACATTGCGCACCTAAGGTATTTCAAGCCAGGTCTGACATGAAATATAAACACTAACATACTTATCGTGAGAAGTTTTAAGTGATTCAATATTTAAAACATCATATAAATATGAAATGAAAGCAATTTCTTTCAGCTTCAGAAATATAATAGCTGAAACTTATACACCCCCTTGAACAAAATGGAGGCAATTTGTCCCCTAACATTGCGCACTGCTAAATCAAATGTATATTTTATAACAACCTGCGATTTATTCACAGCAGTTGTATTTCTGTCGACACATTATGACAACCATGTGACAAACTACAAACAAGAAAATTCAAAGAAAAACAGGCTGTGTATGGTGACACAAAGATGTCAACACACAGTATTTGAAAATTAAACAATATTCCATAATGGTGCTAAAATTGTTCAATTGGAAAGGAAGGAAAATCATTTTTGTCTTCAAATTAATTTTTTACACTCTTGTTGGTGTAACATAATGAGAAGATAGCATTGGTAGTCCAATAGTTTTGGAAATCTGGTTGACATGCCATGTGCGCAATGTTGGGGGCCGCGCAATGTTATGGGACCCGACTGTAACTACATCACTGACAGATCTTGTAAGAAGTGCTCTTGAGCATCCTGACGTAGACAAATCTATGGCGAATCCATTTGCGGAATGTTTACTAAGAGACGTTTTTGAAGTTCAGATGATATTTTCAAACAGCTACATGGATTCATGGGAGGCACTCGTACTACACTATAAATATCTAAATCCCTGCGCTATACTTGTCAGTATTTGAGCCGCCTCGTGGGAAAACCAACAATGTGGTTTCCGAACAGGTCCGACACAAACTGGGCTGTACAAACACAGAAGATGACTAGAGACTGTACATTTTGGATATAGAAAGTAGAGGAATTGCACTATCCATGTAGCGAAAACAAAGGCGCTGACCAGCTTCGCAGTTACTGCGAAACTGATCTGCTCCTTTGTTTTCGCATATGCAGATTGTTGGTTTTCCCATGAGCCGGCTCATTTTAACCAACTTGTGTTAATAGACAGAATCCTGCAAATGGACGATAAATTATTTGGTGCTATTGGAATACTATTCTTTTCGAAATGACAACAGCATTGAATCCTTATGTAGCTACCAAACGAAGCAAACACAACTGCCCGAAAATGTAAGCCTACAAACACTTAGTAAGACTGGGGATCGACGTCGATGCAATAAGCAACGGACTCTGCTGGAGAACACAATCAGCAGGTGATCGAACACTTGTAGGCGTGATACATTATTTGCGCCATTATATGAACAGCTCGTCTTGGCTCTGTTTAAGAAGGCGGTAACATAAGGTATAGATTGCGATTGCAAGCGTTTTAGAAATCGTTTAGCTCCGTTCCGGCAGGACAATATATTATCGACACAAAAGAGCATGGGTACTTTGGGTTCGATGATGAAGTACTTTGGGCCGTTTTTAATTGAAATGGGGGTTTCCCGTAGATAAACCCTAGTTGCTGGAAATTAATCTGCCTATTGCTGAGCATAACTACTTAGAAGGCTGGTGTATACATTTCGCAACTTATTAGGTTTGCTAGAGCCTGCAATCATGTTACGGACTCCATCGCTCGAAATAAATGTTTAACGGCAAAACTTCTCCAACATGGCTAATGTTATCATAAATTCTAAATTTTATTGTAGACACTATTGATTGATTTCCAAATTAAATTTTAATGTCGGGTTAAAGACGCTTTTAGGTAAGGGCCTTTCGGAACCAGAATTTTATGGTGACTTGGTTTACAAATTAAAAAAAAACTTAAAGGAAGGAATGATATTTTTGTTTTCAGTTCAGAAAAATCATTACACCTTACAGGCGTCTAGGTTATAACTTCTTTAATTGCACGCAGGTGGGTCGGGCGTCAGACTCTATGATGGCCCCGACTTACAGTTTTTCAGTTTAGTTGGTTGGGCCCGGAGCTTCTTGCCAGCTGCTTGGCCCAACTGGGTTCACCTGGTCTTTTTCTTTGCTTTCAGTAAGTTATTGGGCGCCCAAGAATCTCCATCGTCGGGCAGCTCGCTGAATTTGTTGAGTCCTCGTTTTTGATTCATTATGGAGTTTATCATGATTTATATGTTTGTCCATGATGATTCATTGACTAGTTCAAGATTCACCACGAGGACGGAACAACTAAATGTGTGAAACACTGCAGAAGCTGCTGGTGAGGTTATGGCCATTTAAAATCGATTTAAGCCCGCCAGTAATTTTAAAAATTACTGATCGTTCCAAGGCGGTACTTCTTTGGTGGTTCATCGAAGTCTATATAATGGGAGTGCACCATCAGGAACACATGTCCGTGCAATGAATACCCCCTTAAACCCGACTTTTATATAGTAAAACTAGGGTTCGCGGGGGTATACCTATTTTTTTCTTATTTTTGCTTCAAAACATAGATTGTGGGTACACTAACGTGTACCCACAATCTATGTTTTGAGCAAAAATAAGAAAAAGTATCAAAATTTTTCTTCTGAAAATTTTCAATTTTATAACTTTGAAAAAATCTGCATGTTACATGGGCATGTTTTCGTGATGACATAGTGAGCCGTAAATGTACTTTTAAAGTTTAGTCCATTCCTTAGTTAAGGTAATCATCTTACTGGTAATTACTTGATAATGTATTATAATAACACTCTTCCATTACAAGTCTCTATGGTCGTGATTGTAAGGCTCCTTCCTAGAAACCCGAATGCGGGTTCGAATCCCAGCGTTGACACTGTCTTTTTAATAATTTTTATTTACAAATTATATTTACATTTTATAAATTATACTACTCACAACAAGGCCCGATAATGTCATTTCCAATCCAATCGGAACCTTCACTTTAGAATTGGAAACATCAGAGATCTGACCAGCGAAGGCATGTAGTCTGTAACAGTAGCCGAGTGGGGGACTGCGTGCTTCACGTCCTTGGTATTGAACGGCAATACTGGCAAATAGACATCGCCGTCGACAGGAGCCAGGTGTCCATTGCCTACGAGGTCGAATCCAGTGATTCAGACACTGCAAAGGGCGATTAAGCTTCGCTGAATTGTATCTGCCGAAATGAAATAAATAAAATATTGCAAAATGAATAAAAAAAAATATTAAAAATAAAATAATTAAAACAATAATAGTATAATCCAAAATGTCATTTTTTTTACTTCACTCGTGAAATAAAAGCCATATTCAATAGAAACATTTTAATTTTCTTTGTTTATTATATACAATGTTTAATACCAGCATTTCAGCAAAAGAAAGCATAATATTATTATGTAAGTTATTTTTACAATCTAGCGTTCATTTAAAGCTTGTTATATGACCTGACATTTGAAATGAGTATGCAAACATGTTAAATGATTGTAAATTAATTAAAATAATGGTGAAAACAAGAGACGTCCGTTAAAAGTTTGATGACGTCACATTAGAACGCACTGAAATATGGGAAGATGCATAATAATTATGAAAGAAGCAAAGTTGAATAAATTTGTTAACAAAATGTTCCTTATGTTCTTAGTAAGAAAATGAATACACACACTTTATGTTTTCGCTCACAAATAAGAAAGTTGTAGGCATTTGAAATTCTGAAGTGGTGTGCAGTAAGTAAATGGAAAGGCAGAGGCATTCCAAAAACTTATATTTTCACATGTGAACGTATAAAATATAACCGTTTCTACATGTGAAAACATACCTTTCTCAAATATGTTATACGAGGGGTGATCGTAAAGTACGTATAAAAATGCTGTAAAATTAGTTTGCGTCAACCGATTGATACGAAATTTTGTACGAATAAACATTGATCCTTTTGTAATTAAATTCCCTTGTCATTTTAAAACAATGACGTCAGACGTTCATGCACGAGACAGCGTAATGACGTCACTTCACGTGACCCGGCGCACCGGTACCCCTGGGTTGACTTTGTGAGTGTATTTGTGGGGTTTGGGAAAGTTGGTCGACATTTTTAAATGAAAAATAATTTTCTAACATTAATTGACCATTTTTCGAAAACATACGGCATTCTCATATTTTATTTACTAATACGGTGAACTTGAAGTCAACAGGTTAGCGTAAAATATTCGAGAACGTCGATTTCATTTTGTAAACTACCTTGTTTTCTGGCCGATATTTAACGGAATGATAAAAAGAATGGCATAAACTATAACTAGTAGAGACAATGTCCAGAATAGATATGTTTCGAGCTTGCAGTAAATGTATACATTTAAAAAATGACTTCCCGAAAATGCAACATTTTCGAAAATTTTAACAGTTCTCTTTTATTTCACAGAGTAGGTACATGTATTTGCAAGACTCTAGAGACAAATCCATTCGATAAACATCCTCATATTTTTTACAAACATAAACCGGGTACGTTGCAGTTAATGAATATATAATAAAATGTGGGCATACACAATCAAAACGGGTGTTACAATACTTTAAACTAAGAAGTATTTTGAAATAAGAATAAAACTTCGACGTTACATTGCGCCGCATAACGTTAGGCGGCGTTTCCATAACGACAGCTGCAACGCACGTGTGCGTATTATGCATGCGTTATTGCAATGGAATAACTGCATATATATTGCTGCATTATTTGCTGAAAATTAATCTCGAAATAACAAAAGCGAAAGAAATGACAAGAGTTTTATACGTACTTTCCGATCACCCCTCGTATTTGATAAATATTTCTCTCTATTTTTTTTTTTTTTTTTTTTTTTTTTTTTTTTTTTTTTGTCTTGGTGTGCTGTTGGCGCCGTATGTATGTTTTCATATCTTAGTTAAGATTAGGTAACTGTGTGGCCACCCATTGGGCAAATAACTGCTCATTCGGCTTGCGATATGTTTTCATGGTTTTGAGTACCTGATTGTTCATTTAGTTTTTCCCACCTCGGTTTTCGGAGTGGGAATATTTTTCTGATTGCGCCTTTTCCTGATCTTTGCCTACCTGTACATTTGTATATATAGAACGATTTGCTTTTGATGCCTGCATTATTAACTTCATAAATTACCATTCATAATTTTATAAAGAATGCACATCACTACATAAAATTCTATAACAAAAAGGAAAATTTGTACACTTGTCCCGTTGTTAGTATGATCCAGTCATTGTCTGAATGTACAACTCACGTCTCCATAATACACTTGATGGGAAAAATGCGAAAATGTACTTAATAAAGGTTCCAACAAGACAAGACAAAATTTATTCATTGATTCATTCATTCATTCATTCATTCATTCATTCATTCATTCACTTGTTCCTTCGTTAGTTCATACATTCATTTCTTTATTCATAATACTCAATGTTCTTAATCTTGCATACTTTGTATATTCATCTTGATCAATCTCTTAACTAGTGCGCATGACTGTATTTAAAGAAACCACTTTAACGCCACAGAAAATACAACATTGTTCCTCTTATTCTATCAGCCCCGCACGCAGATTCGTCGAGCGCAGCTCCATATGTTGTAAACAGTGAACTGTCTTGGGCTATGTCGCAATTCGCGATCGAAAAAGATACTTCGTAGATGTTGGTCAGGACGGATGCCTGCGTCGCTGTACAGGGCGCACTATCTAACAGCGGGTTGCTGGCTGTACATGTTTTGAATTCATTTGCTGCGCTGCAATAACAATAAAAGATTTTTCAGCAAAACTTTGAATTTTTTTATAACTTGATTCAGTTATTAGGTTATGAGTCAGTTATAATTTTGATAACCTGTTTAGGTATACCAGCTGGTACGTCAAATTCCAGATGTTTATGTCAGCGCGTGCTTTTTGGCGGGTAAGTTTTTTTTTCCTTGTTTTATTATACTTAAGCTAACGGTTTCAGAAGAAAATAATAATCGGCAGTCTTGTGTGGACACCCACGCGTCTATACATACAAGAGTCATGGTCAGCTTATCCGTGGATTGGCGAAAACATTGCACGAAAGTCTTAAAATAGCACGTTTTCAGACAACCTCCATACTTTCTGCCAAATATCTCCACAACTAGAAATATTTGAAAGTCGTATGCTCGAATATACATAACTTAGTCTCTATTTAAAAGCCTGATTAAAGCATTTATTCAAATTAATTACTACTATTGATCGTGCAGCTTATTCTTTTGAACCATGTGTGATTTTGCCTGATACGAATCATGACATTCGTTTTATACGGGAAAAACCAGATGATACGTCAAAGAACATACGTGGACGCGACTTTGAATACGTGTCGCATCAGACGTGTTGAGTGCGATTATTTCAAATACCCATAACACCCTGGCATTGTTTGGTCTCCTTAAGCGGTCAGCTTGGAAGCATACTTTTTAAATTCAGTTTTGCGTCCCTTATAAAATATTTCATTCATCTTCACACACACACACACACACACACACACACACACACACACACAAGCGCTCGCGCGATGCTCGTACTTAAGTAAACGTTCAAAAAATGTATTTCTTAAATTGGAAATGTTATGGATGTAAGACAGTTTATAGATTGATAAAGAGAAAATGGCCACCTTACAGACACACGACGTTCAAACAACGTTGAATCAATTTGATTCACTAAATCAATATTTGCACAAAATGATGAAACCGTAGAATCAACATTAGGACACACATCGTTGAAATAATGTTAAATGAATATTGATTTGGTCAACGTTTAAACATTGTTGAATCAATTCGACTCACTGAATCAACATTGATCCCACAACATTGTTTCAAAGTTAACTGAATCAACCCTGGTTCGAAATTGTTTCAACATTGTGTGTCTGCTCAAACACAGTATAGTTTTTGCTCAAATCTAGAAAAAGCAGTAATATAGTACTGGTGGATTAAGCCCATGTCTCTCCTTACTTTTTAATGTGGTTTTAAACATGTATTTGAGGGTGGTTGGTGGGAATATGGGCACCCGCCCATTGGGGCCTAAAGAAATAGAAGGGTTGTTTGTGCCTCCAGGCAAAGCTTATACACTACTGACTGACCATCTGATTGCTGGTTAACCGATCTGGCCTGAGCCGGCCCAAAACGTGGTTCAAATCATACCATCCATACTTTGAGACTTATGTTTAGCAATTTTCAATTATTCTCCAAATTGTAAATTGATATGCAGATAAACTGAAAGAGACTCTTTAGCCCATCAATATTTAAACCTAAAGGAACCACAATGTACACTTTTAGCCGGAAAGCCATCTTTTTCTGATGCAATTATGTTGCGTCAAAGTTTACAGGTGTCACCTCAAAATTCACATTGTTCCTCGGCATCTTAAAAGTTAAAGATTTATTACCAAAACAGTCATTTAACACCTTCGTGTGCTCAAAAAAAGTACTGTATCATAATCGTAGAGATTTGTTTACATTCTGAAATCAGGTAACGGTCCCGATGTATGACGTAATTGACGTCGTATTGTTCTGTTACCTTTCTTCCGAAATGATCCCATAAGTGTTTATTTGCTGAAATGATGTGCGACTTCGCTTTTTGTACGAGAAATCTTCCGCTTAGTAGGCCTAGACGGTTTGATGTGTACATGTCTAGGCTTGCACGTTAAACCTATCGGCGATATTCATGGTGTTCGCACCACGCAGGTTGTTTCCAGTCAGCTTTTTCGATACAAATGCCTTTTTCCATGCCGTCTATTATCAAGCCTGAAATTTGTAGGTTGCCTAGAAATCGATTACGTCAATATGACGTCAAATTGTCATTGCCCTTTATCATGGTAGCCTTACATTGTCTGGCGTCATGATGACGGTTTTTGACGCTGTTAGCTGATGGAACAGGGCTCTAGGAGATTTTTCGTACTCTCTCAAGCTTAAAAAATTTGACTGTCTTTCTTATTATTCATGTCTGCGCCGAGCATATTGATCTTCGTGTTACGTTGGTTTAACGTCAGGCCATAACGGCGTCCCATGGTGGAATTTTTCAAATTTCATTCCGGTTTATTCTTTATGACACTTTAACCAATCAAACAAGGCAAAAATTGATAACATGTGATACCTGTGGAATGCTTGGCACGTGATTTGCACGATTTTTAAGCGTAACATACACATGTAGCAACTGGTGGACGTAAGAAAAACACACAAACTCGTCTTGATACATGAATTTGACTATCAGTTGACATTTTAAAAGCGTATCAATAGTTTTCATTTTTTTATTCTGAAAATAATGATGCATAAAAAATGCTAAAATTAAGTCTTATAGTATATAAGCCTTTTTGGCTTAGTTGGATGGTTATATTTCAAGCACTTGTTGGATGTCATGACATCCTCATTTTGGGTAAAAGCTCCATAAAATAGTGGCAATTTCCCGACATGACCTTATCTGTTGATTGGGACGTAAAGCATCAATTCAAACAAACAAATAAACATGTATTTGTTTGGTTGGTATAACAATTATATTCCATCAAAGAAGCACATCGGCAAACAAATAAAGCACAGGTTTACGCCATGGTGTTTCTAGGGCGAAGACTCAACAGAGCGAATGCGCGAAGACACCTGATGCCTAACAACGCCACTGGACATTGGAGCATAAGGAAACCAACAATCAGTTTGAACCCTGGTATGCCCAGGCACAGACCGCAAAGTTCAGTTCTCGTGCTTGCCATACTGAATTTATAATCAAAATTAGGGGTATGCATATAATTAAAGCTGGAAACAATGAATTACTCGTAAATATTTCCCCTTCCCCGTCTCATGGCTCTTATACATGTACGTTTAGTCGCGTAGTGGTCTATTTGAATATTTAAAATTTCTATGCAGTAACCATATGTCGAAAATAAATCAGTTAAATAATTTGGAATATTATCAAATGTTCGCACTATCTGCCTTCATTTTTTCCAAATTTCTATAGTACAATCAGCTTTTTATTTATCGACTGGCCATCATGAGTCAAAAAAAACGGCATATAAAATCGTTTAAAGACAGTCGTTTCACTTTATTTCCTTTCCAATTATTGTTTTCTTTATGCAGTTTATGTTAATAGCGATGCAAAAACCATATACTGACTATTGCACAACAGAGAAGTGTTTTAATACGTCTGTAGCAGACCCGTATCATAAAATTTGTTGATCTACCGTCTTGGTCGTTCCGTATCGGCCGTCCGTAATTTCCCTTATCAAAAGACATTCGCCCGTCTGTACTTTGCCGTATTGTTTATGTCGCCAAGCAACGGAGTAAAACGATAAATACACTGTAAAAGTTGATTACCAATGATCCTTCAGATGGATATTGAAAAAATATAAACCTCCATAAGATTATACCATGAAAAGTTTAGGTATTCTGTAAAAAATACAGCAACTTGAAAATAACTTATCCGCCAAAACGCACGCGATGACATAAACATCTGGAATTTGACGTACCAGTTGGAATTTGACGATCCGTATATATGGTGTGGTATAGCGATCTTAAGCGCAGTGACAACGGCACTTGACCCATTTGAGTTAGTTCCAAGATCTTATTTTTGCCCTAGCGTTCTAACGTACCTACAATATTCTGATACATAAGCGGTGGCGTTAGATGTGCTGAGTTGGGTGAAGGCAGACGCTAAGGCAGGCGCTAGTTTAATCATGAGTTCTTGAAAGCAAGTCCAGGATGCCAGACCGCAGTTCAGTAGTCCATCCAGCATATCTACAAAAAAAGAAGATTAAGGCAGGTACGTCGGACACAGCTCGAAGTGCATTGGTTATTTTGTTTGTTTGTTTGTTTAAGTTGTGGCTTTAGCGTCCCAGTCAACAGCTATGTTCATGTCATTACTTACTAGAAAAAGTGCCTTGAGAGGCACGTATACCCCCGGCTGGTGGTCACCCAGTCCTCCTTCTCCCTCCCACAACCACCCAGCACATGTACACCCCTGACATTGAATCACAAATCCCGACCAAAAGACAGTACCCTTATCAAATACTTTATAGAAGTGTGCATTCTAAAGCACTTTGACCACAGACATGAGGGAGTGTAGTTTTTAGAGTGACATATCTTCTTTAGAGCAGTACACAGAGCTGACTTGTGTACTCCATCTAGGACTTAATCGCGGACATTGAGGGTCAGGTCCTCAGTCCTAGATGGAAAATGAAAATAGAATGTCAGTCTAAATTAAAAAAAAATAATAGTAATAATAAAAGTATTGATGTCCTAGATCTTGAACTCAAGCGTCCCCTCCCCCCTCCCCCCCCCGCGACATGGACCCAACCCTATACCCTATAGGGTACCTAAAGTCCAAATATGAATGGCTTCTGATGATTGGCTCATGAGATATACGCCACTAGAGAAACTTTAACCAAAACTTTGACGCAAATTAAAGGTGACCTAGATTTTGAACTCTAGCCCCACCCCCGGGCATGGAACCTGGGGTCCAAAATCATAGAAACAAAGCTAACCCTATAGGGTACCTTTAGTCCAAATATGAATGGTTTCTGATATATAGTTCATGAGATATACACCAATAGAGAAACTTTAACCAAAACTTTGACGCAAATTAAAGGTGACCTAGATTTTGAACTCTAGCCCCACCCCCGGGCATGGACCCTGGGGTCCAAAATCATGGAAACAAAGCTAACCCTATAGGGTACCTATAGTCTAAATATGAATGGTTTCTGATATATAGTTCATGAGATATACACCAATAGAGACACTTTAACCAAAACTTTGACGCAAATTAAAGGTGACCTAGATTTTGAACTCTAGCCCCACCCCCGGGCATGGACCCTGGGGTCCAAACGCATAGAAACAAAGCCAACCCTATAGGGTACCTATAGTCCAAATATGAATGGTTTCTGATAAACTTTGACATTTTAACAACTAACGAACCAACGAACCAACGAACTAACGAACTAACGAACATACGAACGGACGAACGGAAAAGCGAAAACTATATACCCGTCGGCATAAATGCCGGGGGTATAACAAGATATCGTCTCCATCTTCTTGAAATTCTACCCAACGACATCCAAAATGTGCTGGATAAATAACATTCAAGTAAACAAAAAAGGCAATTATGTATGAATGGCTTGACTTGAACCATTTTTCCTGGGCAGGCCCAGACCTTCTGGGCGGTTAATCAGTAATCAGATTGTCAGTCATTAATTCATATGCTAAGCAGCCCATCTGTTTCTCAGGGCCCCAAAGAGCGGGGGGCCTGATTGTTGTGCATTGTGAAAAATTGGCCGATGTAACATGTAAATTATTTTTCAGCTGTAACAATTTAAAATTTCATTCAAAATATTTTGACGTTTTTAATATTTCGCTCTAAACATTGAGAGAGAGAGAGAGAGAGAGAGAGAGAGAGAGAGAGAGAGAGAGAGAGAGAGAGAAAGCAGCTATTTTCCTTAAAATCGTGGCTACTCAGCTCAGTTGTGTACTAGCTTAAAACTAATTCTGTGAATACGCACATAAAAGGAGCACGCAGTTCATAAATCGAAGGTAAAACACCAAATTGATAAAACCTCGACGGATGCCTAAGCTCCAAGATGTACCAGGGTAAATAAATAACAATCAAGTTGGCTTACAAAGGGAAAATAAGAAATATAACATTACCTTGGCTGTTTTGGCATACATATCGAGTTGCAACTTTATAAGCATTCATGTCAATCGTTTGAAATATGCCTGTCGATGAACAGCCATAGTACACCCTGGTATAACATCCTATGGCACAGTCCACGGATCTGAAGGGTAAAACAAAATTATACTTTAAACAAGTTGGCTTCTCTAAAAAGAAACCAATAAACGTCAGCAGCAACCAGTGCTACAAGTGAAGCGTGTTGTTTTGGATTTTCAGTGCTGATGTTTCCCCAATTCGTCATTTATTTCGATTCTCGTATTCTGGTATGTTTTAGTTTCGTTACATTTTATGAAAAAAGACCAGTGTATGTTTTAAACCTTAGTGTCCCGAAAGGCATTGGTCAAGATTTCTGGTGTTACGGAATCAAAGCCAATTCTAAAGGGAACATGAGTTAAGTCAATATGTCGATTAGTAGAAAACTATGATGATTTGCAGTACGGTGACTCTGTTTCAGAGTTCTGAATTTTAACATGCAGCCCCCATCTCGGACACAGACCCAAGGGTTTGATGTGATGAGCTAAAAACCAGCCCTATAAAGTAGCTATGGTCCAAGCTTATATGCTGTATGATAAGAAGTCGTCACGCTCGAGACTTCCACATGTCAATAGTCATATACCGCAGTTTGACGGAGAGTGCCAACAAAGGATAAATTAAAGTGCTTACGGTGAATTGTCTAGTCGGCATAGACTGGTTCACTGGTTTTTATTAAACGCTTTGTTTGACATAAAGCGTAATAAGCTGCACAGGGTACTTTTTATTCATATTCAAAGTAAACACAGTGGAAAAGGTCCTGATAAAGGTCCAATAACTTTTCACAGGAGCTTGAAATTATTTCTATTCAACGATACGGTGTTTTTATCATCAATCATCTAAAGCATAAATAGGTCGTCAATGAAAAGAAATAAGAACTATACATAAAGTTTTGGTCTATTAGAGCGTATCCGGAAAGTAACTAAACTTTATTTTTAGATCTAGAGTAATATAAGTGATGTCTGTACATAAGGAAACCATGTCCATGTCGGGGTTCACAGGGGTAAACCTACTTTTCTTAGTTTTGATCCAAATCATTGATTGTGGGTACTCGTTAGAACCGCATGACCGATGCGGCGTTTCAAAAGTGTACCCACAATTAATGTTTTGATAAAAACGTTTAAAAATATCAAAAGGAAATTTTCCATTATTACAGTATATTGCTTGGGCATGCTTTTCACTGGTTAATTTGCATATTTAACAGAACTCGAAGCCTTTTCAGAGTCAAACTTTTGGAGTATGGATGAGAAAAATAATAAATCATGGGGTTGATGCTTCAACAAGGAAATTCCATTTTTTTTTATTTTTTTTTTTTTTTTTTCAAATCTCATGTATGTACCGTATCATGTTTCTCTTAATATGTTTTATATTATATAATGCATTTTTTTTATCAGAGGAACTTGATAGATAATTATTATTTAATAATAATAATAATATTAATAATAATAATAATAATAATAATAATAATAATAATGATAATAATCTTTATTTAAAGTCGCCTCATATTTCAACAATCAACATAAGCTCTGTAGAGCTTTTATTGCGACTATTTAAGAGCATATGTACACTATATACATTGAGCTGTGCAAATGTGACCTGCTCAAAACCACAACAGACGATGCCCCGGACGGGGATCGAACCAAGGACCCCTCGGTCAAAGTCCGATGCGCTCTTCTTAATACCAGCTATATACCGGCTCCTTTGTTTCCAGCAGGTCTCTAAAGCTATATTCTACTGTCCCGGTTTAGCTCTCCGGTTCGCCCATGTTTGAAACCAGGGTAAACCGGGATGAACCGTGACCAACCGGGATAGAACCGTAGCGCTGTGGCAAACCGCCGGAAAGAAGCTGGGTAAGCCGGGGAGCCTTCACATGTGAATCATAGTTTGATAAAATGATGACCCTTGGATGACCTTGACCTATTTTACGGCAAGGTCAAATTTGGAAACATAGGAAAAAGTGAAAACTATGGATATTTTGAAAACTATTGCAGCCTGAGGCCTGAAAAGTGGTTAATGCAAACAACTAATGGAGTAGATGAAGGTATGTGATTAATATAGGTCAAGGTCATTTCTTGACCTTGGCAAGTCTGTTGTCCATACACACTTTTCAAAGATCTTCTCCTCTGAAACTGCTTGGCCAATCAAAGTGAAATTTTATGTGGAGCATCCATGGGTAGGGGAGACAAAAGTTTGATCGCAAAATCCTGGTCACATGACCAAGATGGCCGCCACGCCCATATATGGTAAAAACCACTCAAAAATCTTCTTCTCCAGAACCGGTGGGCCGATTTCCACGAAAGTTGGTATGTAGCATCGAAAACCTCAGCCCATCATAGTTTGATAAAATGATGACCATTGGATGACCTTGACCTATTTTACGGCAAGGTCAAATTTGGAAACATAGGCTTTTACATAGGAAAAAGTGAAAACTATGGATTTTTTGAAAACTATTGCAGCCTGAGGCCTGAAAAGTGGTAGATGCAAACAACTAATGGAGTAGATGAAGGTATGTGATTAATATAGGTCAAGGTCATCTCTTGACCTTGGCCAGTCTGTTGTCCATACACACTTTTCAAAGATCTTCTTCTCTGAAACTGCACGGCTAATCAAAGTGAAATTTTATGTGGAGCATCCATGGGTAGGGGAGACAAAAGTTTGATCGCGAAATCTAGGTCACATGACCAAATTGGCCGCCACGCCCATATATGGTAAAAACCACTCAAAAATCTTCTTCTCCAGAACCGGTGGGCCGATTTCCACGAAACTTGGTATGTAGCATGGGGGACCTCAGCCCATCTAATTTTGATAAAATGATGACCCTTGGATGACCTTGACCTATTTTATGGCAAGGTCAAATTGGAAACATTGGCTTTTACAGAGGAAGAAGTGAAATCTATGGATTTTTTGAAAACTATTGCAGCCCAAGGCCTGAAAAGTGGTAGATGCAAACAACTAATAGAGTAGATGAAGGTATGTGATTAATATAGGTCAAGGTCATCTCTTGACCTTGGCCAGTCTGTTGTTCAAACACACTATTCAAAGATCTTCTTCTCTGAAACTGCTTGGCCAATCAAAGTGAAATTTTATGTGGAGCATCCATGGGTAGGGGAGACGAAAGTTTGATCGCGAAATCCAGGTCACATGACCAAGATGGCCGCCACGCCCATATATGGTAAAAACCACTCAAAAATCTTCTTCTCCAGAACCGGCAGGCCAATTTTCATGAAACTTGGTATGTAGCATTTGGGACTCCAGCCCATTATAGTTTGTTGAAATGATGACCCTATGATGACCTTGACCTATTTTACGGCAAGGTCAATTTTGGAAACATAGGCTTTTACATGGGAAAAGGCAAAAACAAACTGTTGCAGCCTGAGACCTGAAAGTTGCTAGATGCAGACAACTAATGGAGTCAATGAAGGTAAGTAATTACTGAAGGCCAAGGTCATGTCTTGACCTTGGCCCAAGGTCATTTAAATATCAAAATTAAAATTATGGTTTTCATAGAAATCACTGGGTTTGGAAACTATTGCAGCCTGAGACCAGAAACTTTGCAGATGCAGACAACTTATGAAGTCAATAAAGGTCAAGGTCATTTCATTATGACTTAATACTCCAAGATCAGGCTTCAGGTGAGCGTTTTCAGGACCAATGGTCCTCTGGTTACCATATATGGGCGTGGCGGCCATCTTGGTCATGTGACCTAGATTTCGCGATCAAACTTTCGTCTCCCCTACCCATGGATGCTCCACATAAAATTTCACTTTGATTGGCCAAGCAGTTTCAGAGAAGAAGATCTTTGAAAAGTGTGTATGGACAACAGACTGGCCAAGGTCAAGAGATGACCTTGACGGCCAAGGTCAAGAGATGACCTTGACCTATATTAATCACATACCTTCATCTACTCCATTAGTTGTTTGCATCTACCACTTGTCAGGCCTCAGGCTGCAATAGTTTTCAAAAATCCATAGTTATCACTTTTTCCCATGTAAAAGCCTATGTTTCCAAATTTGACCTTGCCGTAAAATAGGTCAAGGTCATCCAAGGGTCATCATGTTATCAAACTATGATGGGCTGAGGTTTTCGATGTTACATACCAAGTTTCGTGGAAATCGGCCCACCGGTTCTGGAGAAGAAGATTTTTGAAGGGTTTTTACCATATATGGGCGTGGCGGCCATCTTGGTCATGTGACCCGGATCTCGCGATCAAACTTTTGTCTCCCCTACCCATGGATGCTCCACATAATATTTCACTTTGATTGGCCAAGCGGTTTCAGAGAAGAAGATCTTTGAAATTGTGGACGACGAACGGACGACGGACGGCGGACGGACGGACGCCGGATCATGGCCATCCTATAAGCTCACCTTGTGAGCCTTCGGCTCAGGTGAGCTAAAAACCGAGGCACCACCGTTACAAATCGTGATAGCTACGGAACTCGACCGTAATGAACCGGGATGATACGGCGCAAACTGTGGGTAACCGGGACGGCACCGGGGTGAACCGGGACGACATCGGAGTGAACCGAAACTCAACCGGTATGAACCGGGACACCATCGGGCCAAACCGACTTTAACAACTTGGCCACGGTTAATCCCGGATTAGGGTTAATCCCGGATTGTCCCGTTGGCGTCCCGATTCATCCCGGTGGCGTCCCGATTCTCCCCGGTGCCGTCCAAGTTCACACTGGTTGCTAATATTCAACCCATATTTAACAACGGCAAACACCGGGGCTTAACCGTGGTGGGACCGGAGTCACCGGGACGCCACCGGGGTGAACCGGGACGCCAACGGGGTGAACCGGGACGCTACCGCGGTGAACTATCGTAAAAGCGGGACACACCGACCAGCACCGTGACGACACCGTGGTAGAACCGGCGACACCAGGGTAACACCGTGACTGTGAGAACACAGTCAGTTTTGGTAGGTTCCCTGGTTTGTCACTGTATACAGGCTTGTCTTTACTGGGTTGAACCGGGGAAGAACCGAGACGGTGAGAACGGGGCTTATGAAACGTAAAGACCTACTAAACAAAGGAAAGTTCGACAGGAGGTCTTATAAGTTTCCTGCTGTTTATAAGAGACCGGTCTCTAATAAACGGCGGTAAACTTAGATATCAGTCTCCAATAAACGGCGGGAAGCTTAGAGACCGGTCGCTAATAAACGGTGGCATACTTATCAGACCTCCCGTGAGTTTAATACAGCATTAGACTTACCAAAACAAAATCGTACATGTACGTTTATGTAACAGTTCAGATAAACCGCAAAAATATTCATTTTCGCCGCGTTCAATGACAAAGGATGTGGTTTAATTAGGGTGCATTGCATACATTGCACAAGAATGTTATCCTTATGCATGTATATGCAGCCAAAATAACTTACTTGCAAACCTCTGAAAGAATCGACTGAACATTTTGCTGTTCTAGAGGTGTACTCAATTGCAGACTCACGCAGTCTTGTAGTCGGTTGCTAACTGCTGTTAATGAACAGTCTACTGCCTGGGTGTCTGATATGGCTGATAGGAACAATGCCACGCATACTGTTAAACAATAGAAACATAAGACGATGTTAAGTGAAAAATAGCAGTTATTTGTCGGTTGCCAACTTGTTTCTTAGTATAATCTGATTAGAATGTTGATAAATTCATGAAAACATGTCCATGTAATGTATACCCCCTTGAACCCCACTTTTATATAGCAAAACTGGGGTATGCAGGGGTATACATTGTACCTATTTTCTTATTTTTGCTCCAAAACATAGATTGTGGGTACTCGTTAGAACCGCCTCGGCGAGGCGGTTCTAACGTGTACCCACAATCTATGGTTTCAGAAAAAAGTAAGAAAACTATCATTTCTTTTTCAACTTAAAATTTTCATTTTTGCAACAACAATAAAACAATCTGTATAGTATATCGGCACGTTTTCGTAATAATGAGCAGTCCACTGCTTTTGTGTCTGATATCATAATTGATATGAACAATACAAAGCAAACTGTACTCTAAAACAATAAAACAATAAAAGATATTCGATATGCTTTGATTATTTAAGACCCTCGCATTGCAAATGTCAATAACGTCATTGTCTTCATCAACATGATCAAGAAGGCGGACGAGGATATTAATTGCATTACAACATAATGAAAACTTGCCCATGCAATAGACAGAAATTTTTGAGCTTTAAAAATTGAAAATTTTCAGCTGAAAAAGTTAGATATTGTTCTTATTTTTGCTCAAAACATAGACTGTGGGTACACGTTAGAACCGCCTCGGAGGCGGATCTTACGAGTACCCACAATCTATGTTTTAGAACAAAAATAAGAAAAATAGATATACCCTTACATACTCCATTTTGCTATATAAAAATGGGTTTTAATGGGGTATGTATTGCACGAACATGTTTTTCTGATGAAAAATTGACGTTTTGAATGAACAAAAGGCTTATCTAATAATCTGGGGGAATCAAATGTTTACAAATGTATTGAATATGTCTAAATTGTAAAGGTTCACTAGAATAGCGATCAATTTTCAGTCATTTCAATAAACTATAAAATTTAGATCCTTGGGAAGCAATGAAAACATTCAAAGTTAAATACATCGCAATTTCGGCATCGCAATTTCGGGAAATGAACACTCTTCAGTGACCCTTACGATACGTCAACGAAAAGTAAGGAATCGATGCAATTTAACTCAAAGTCTCAACATAACCACCAGGTGGGAAAGAAAAAAAATACACATTATTGTAACATGTCGAGGAAAATGATGAGGGTGATGTTTAGGAGGGAGGTTAACGAAAATGACAACTTTTCTATGTAACTATACTGTTCCACAGCCAACGCAACTTTATTTTTTCATCTCATATTTCTAATTAGCCAATCATCTGAAAACCTTTGTGTCCAATCAGCATCGAAATGACTCGAAAATCTTTGTGTGTTACCAAATCCAAATTTTCGTGCGCATGCGCTTGAACATGCCTCAGACTACATTAATGCATTTTACGTGCCTCGCGCGCGCAGGCTCGATTATCTTTTTAAATCAATACAGGCAATTCAAATGATTTAAGATCGTCCAATGAGTGTATGGCAATTTCAATGTTGTAACCTACGCCCGGGGGAGGTACTCCTATATAAAATGGGTATGTATGTGCCGCCCTAGGTTACAAAGAAGGGGGCTTATGGAGCTGATCAAACTGACAGTAAAAGTTGTACTGGGAAAAATGGGTGCATTCAGAAAAAGTGGGTGCTTTTAGAGCTAATCGAACTGAAAAAGTAGGTGCATTCGGAGCTAATAAAACTAAAAAAGGGGGGCTTTACCGCGGCACATACCCGTACTGCTTTAATATGGGAGCACCCCCTCGGCTCAATGCCAGAAATCGCCATTGATTTTGAGTACCCTAAAATTGCTTGTTTGTACGTCTTCAACTTCACTTGGTCACGTGGTCGACGTCACTGCAGATGACAGCCATATGCTTTATTTTGTGTTGGCAACCAAGCCTTATCGAATTAAGTGTATTGCAATTATGGAAATTTTGTCTTTCATTGTGTTTCGATGCTTAAGAATAGGGTGGTTTGCATAGTTTAGCAAGACATTCGTCAAAATCACTGTTTTCCTTCATTTTTCAAACTGACCCCTTCGTCAGTTTTTACGCAATCCTATGTGGACAAACGAAGAACGTTTGACGGTTGATATTCACAGGTCGTCTTTGAAAATAGTTAGGCTACATATATGCGAAATTTCGGATGAATCGACCTAACAAAAAGTTATTCAAATTTTAACTCGTATAAGCCTGTCGTCCTTTTTGTGGGACATAGGCAAACAGTATAGCCCCAGATGTGACGCCGCAGAACGCGGCGTCCCATCTGGGGCTATTCTGTTTGCATAGAGAAATTTCATCGAAAATTTGAATAAAATTTGAAAATCACACCTGAAGCCCCTTAAAATGAAAGTGGACTCACCCAATTGATAATGATGGGAGAATCCATTCGACAAATATGGGTTAATGACGAGTTGCGTTGGCTGTATTACTTGATAAATGAACCCATTACAATAATTGAGCCGCGTCGTGAGAAAACCGGTCTTCGGGGTTTCCGACCATGTCTGACACAAACCGACCTGTACAGTCTCAGAAGCAGGCTAGAAGCTTGAAATTTCAGATTTAAGAAGAAGAGAAATTGTACTATCCGAGTAGCGAAAACAAAGGCACTGATCAGCTGTGCAGTTACTGCACAGCTGATCTGCGCCTTTGTTTTTGCATAGGCAAAAAGCCGGTTTCCTCGTGATGCGGTTCATATAAGAAACTCCTAGTTTAACTCAAAATTAACCTTGCGTCCTTTTTGTAGCACATAGACAAACAGCATAGCAACGTCCCATCTCTAGCTAGTCTGTTTGCTAGAGAAATTTCATCGACAAATTGAATAAAATTTTAAAATCATCGCAGATTCCCCTAAACTTGAATCGCGTCATGAGAAAGTAGAGCTTTTGCCTATGCGGAAACAAAGGCGCAGATCAACTGTGCAGTTTTCGCTACACGGATAGTGCACTACTTCCTCTTCTTAAATCCGCAATTCCAAGCTTCTAGCCTTTTTTCTGTAACTGTACATGCTGGTTTGTATCAGGCTTGGTCGGAAACCCCGAAGACGCGTTTTCTCGCGTCGCGACTCACATAAAACTGGCCTCATCGAAACAGAAATGGTAGGCGTCCATTTGTCGTAAATCTTGAGTAAGAAAAAACTTACATGGAAAATCTTTAATAGGGTTCTTCATGGCGTTGCAGATTTATGTCTGAAAATAAAGTGCAGTTAGTGAGAGTCGGCAAACTAAGCCGTGATATATTCTATTTCTAGGCCTTATATTTAGAAAGAATGTATAGAATTTCAAAATGAAACATTTTCATAAAATATTGCACAAGTTAACTTACGTAAGTTCAATAATTTGTGCGTAGTAATATGTTTTCTGTGTAAATCATTACGAAAACATGTCCGTGTAATATAAATCCCATTGAACCCCAATTTTATATGGTAAAATTGGGGTATGCAGGGGTATACCTATTTTTCTTATTTTGCTCCAAAATATAGATTGTGGGTACTCGTTAGAACCGCATCACCGAGGCGGTTCTAACGTGTACCCACAATCTATGTTTTGGAGCCAAAATAAGAAAAATAGCTATACCCGTGCATACACCAGTTTTGCTATATAAAACTGGGGTATAAGGGAGATACAGGTCACGGACATGTTTTCGTGATGTAACTCCTCTCTCTAGAAACGATATCGTCACGCGATTATTGCAATCCCTTAAACATAGAAGGAAACGTTTTTTCATTTTTTGTCTATCTTCTACTTTTGCCAAGTCTTGTTTGTATCAGACTTGGGCGGTATATTCGAAGACAGAGAATAATTTGAAGACAGATGTACGTTAAAGTACTATGTCACTAAAGTTATCATTGATTTTGTGACAAAACTGCGTGCGCAAAATCTGTAAAATGTTTTCCATTGTGTTTTTTGCTTTCGTACGTGCAAGAGAAATAACCCCCTAATTAATATTTAGACACTCGTATAGCAATCTTAGGCGATCTTAAGCGCTGTGCAACCGGCACTTTAGTATTGCAGGACACGCCTTTAGTCTCTCACATCACCACATTATCATCAAGTTTCACTTCCGATCGCTAAAAGGTAATGTAATCGCACAGTGGCAGTCAAAAATATGCTATGCAAAATAAATTTAGCAATCTTTGATGTTACATATGAGCCGCCTCGTGGGAAAACCAACACAGTACTGTCACAAAAGATGGCTAGAAGCTTGAAATTTATGATTTGGATAGTTGAAGAATTGTACTATCCGTGTAGCGAAAACAAAGGCGCTGATCAGCTTCGCGGTCACCGCGAAGCTGATCTGCGCCTTTGTTTTCGCCTAGGCAGATTGTTGGTTTTCCCATGTGGCGGCTCATATATTTTTGATCACCTTAGAGCAATTTTGGACATTTCTTTAATTTAAATGACAAGAACAATGACTTAGGCACATGATACGATGAATTTAAAAACGCCATCCTTTAAAGAGACTTCTGTAACAACCAAGAAATACAGAAAGGGTATGAATACAAAATCCTCAACCATTGAATATAATGCAAACAGATGACTTTTATAAAGTCCATTAGTCCCATTCTTTTCACCCCTTCTTTATGAACGTTGTTGATTATGTGACGTGTGAGATTTGTCTTTTTCGGTACAAACTTAACCTGCCAAAAATGACGTCAACGCGCCGTCAGGTGGTCGAAGTTGCCTTAATTTCGGATAACTTGGGTTCCAATGATTTTCATAAAAACAAAACAAGACAAACAAAGCACAATGTAGTCAATACCGTGGTCGGTAACATTTGAAAGTTTCAGAGCCATAACGCGTCATGCTAGTGAGATAACGCTGACGTTAAATTCATTATTTAAGCTCACGTTATGAAGCAAAGATAGGGACTTTTGCAAACTTTCTTTATTTTAACATATTGACATGCATAAACTCATCGCCGATTTTCGGAAAATTCCAAATAAAAACGTAACTGTTAGGCGATGATGTAGGAGCAAAAGAAAAAAAAGAACGTCGAATTCAAAAACTTACGATCTTTATTAATTTTGCTTTCAAACCTTTTATAAAAGCTTTTCTTTATTTTGATGACTAAACAGTTGCTTAAGCATGATTTTGGTCTCCAACTTTATGCAGACCTGCAAGTTTTGATCAGGTGTCTTAAATTATAACGTCACATCAGTATCGCCGCAATGTTTGATATTTTTTTTTTTTTTTTCAAAAATTTTGGCTTGCAAGTTCTTGCCGAAAGGTTACCACTTACGGCCATATTCCAAAACATGACTTTTTATTCATTATGTGCAAAGACTGGCGGATGTTACGAAAATTGCTAAATTTAATTTGCATAGTATATACTATTGTTACCTACAAAACCTATTTTATTTACGTAGTTTAACAAAAATCAATTGAAAACACTATCACACTCACTTCGTAAAGATCCGATGACTTAATAATGCGTTTTGGATAATATGTGATGTTTGACAACGGTTGTCCTCGACCTTTTAGATTGATAAATACTTTATATAACTTTAATGTCAATCGATGAAATATTCTAAAGAATACGATGCCTCTATTCTTCTTTCAGAAATACATACAATATCAGTCCCACTAAATCGTATAATTGAAGAAACGCAAGATAGTCTTATATTAAGATTTGGGGGTAAATAGGCCAAATTTACAGGATATTAAAATACAATTTCGATTCGAATGAGCCGCTGCATGAGAAAACCAACAATATGGTGTTCCGAACAGGTCCGACACAAACAAGCCTGAACTGTCACAGAAGCAGGCTAGAAGCTTGAAATTTCGATTTATTTAGAAGAGAGATTGTATTATCCATGCAGCGAAAACAAAGGCGTTGATCAGCTTCGCGGTTACCGCGAAGCCGGTCTGCGCCTTTGTTTTCGCATATGCAAATTGTTGTTTTTCTCATGCGGCGGCTCTAATGAGAACCATGTAAGACGATACAAAACCTTTGGCAGCGCACTATACGGGACATCCAATGTCGTCTCCTGGGCTTTTATGGCCATCTCTGCCAACGTGTAAAGTTATATACCAGAATACTTGACAGCATTTCTAGTTTAAGAAACTTAATGATGTCAGCGCCTGTTAACATTTAGAGTTATAGCATTAAACGGTTTGCACCTTTCTCCTAGTTTACAAGATACAAGATACAAGATACAAGAAACTTTATTTAACGTCGGTTATGAGTATAACAATAAACATTAGCTACATGAGCTATTTTCCGACAAACATGATTGTAGAATAACATATAATATAGCAGCTGTAAAACAAAAGGTATTTAAGTTAATAATAAGTATTGAATATAAGATTAAATATTATGATTAATAATACGTACATATATAATTTAAAACAGATATTGTTGCAGTAAAGTTCATTTGAATTTACATAAAAATTTCATAGTTTTAAGAGTACAAATTATATATAGGAAGTGCATTTGAGATCATATGAAATTATTAATATATTTACAGAATTTTAAGAATACTAAATATGTACAGAATGTACATGTACTAGGAAAAAGAATAATAAGAATTTATCACATGATTGATTGCAGGAAAAACTAATTATATTCATACATCACCCTAGCTGTGAGCTTTAGGTCGAAAAACCGAAAGAAAGGCAAAAAGAGACTCCTTACGAGCCTCTCTCCGAAAAGCGAAAGCTACCAAAAGCTCTGAAATGAAGATGGCGTATGTTAAAAATAATCTTAAAAGTTAATCTTAAAAGTTAATTTAGGAAAATTCTTTAAATGAGTTTCATTAGCAAATTATAAGCCATCCTGGCTTAAAAACTAAAGTAAGATATAATTAAAATAACAAGAACATAAAACTGAAGCAGTTTAAACAACACTCTGCCGTACTGAGGTGAGCCTAAGTACATGTATGCACCCATGCAAAGGAACAGTTAAGCTGCTGCACCCCGCATACGCGCATACACCCAAGTCAGCCTAGTAAAAAACAGAAACACTGATTGCAGTGAAAACACCGCTCAATACAGCAAGTGTAAGAGCAACAGAACAAATAATAAAACAATAACTGGGAAGGACTAACCTCCAGAGCAACTGCATATGGCACATCCACACCTTGGGCCGGTCCAGGTGCGGACCATTCTCCTGAATTCTGGGAAGTTTTCAGCTGTCCTCATCTCATTTGGGAGGCTGTTCCACACCCGGGCCGCCTCAAAGCGGAAGGACTTCTTTCCATATGCAGTGGTTCTTACTTTAGGGACTTTTGCTGTATTTTCATACCTGAAATTGTAAGAAGATTGTTTTAATTCCACAAGATCCCTAATATAGTCTGGAGATAAGTTGTATATACACTTGTATGCTTCTGCAGCAATACATCTCAGTCTGCTGATATGAAGAGTAGGCATCTGAGCTTTGTTCAGAAGTGTTGCATAGTCCGACTCATAATCACAGAAGACAACCTTCAAGGCTCGAAATTGGATCTTTTCAAGTTTTTCAGTGTTAGTTTTGCTGCAGAAGTGCCATACAAGTGGACAATAATTGAAGTTTGATTGAATAAAAGATTTGTATATTAAAAATCTAGATTTCTCATTTAAAAATTTGCTCAATCTTTGTAAGACATTTAATTGCCTTGCAGCTTTTTTACAAATCTGGGTTACTTGAATATCAAAGTCAAGTTTATAATCAAGCTCAACTCCTAGTAATTTTACATTTTCTGAGCATGGTATGCTAACATCAGCAATTTCAAGACTTGCTAGTGCTGAGTGGGTTTTCTTTCCAACTGAGATGGCTTGGAACTTGTCAGGGTTTGCCTGCATCTGGTTGTCCACAAACCACCTCAGAAGCTTAAGGCACTCAGATATAAGTGTTTCTTTGAGTATTTCCAGGTCTTTATCACTGTAAGATACAGTATTGTCATCAGCATAGTTGTAGAGGGTAGTTTTGGTCACAAAATAGAAAATGTCATTTATAAATATGTTGAACAGTAAGGGCCCCAAAATGGAGCCCTGAGGGACTCCTTTGATAATAGTGGACCATGAGCTGACATTATTTCCAATTTTTACCCTCTGAAGCCGGTCACTCAAATAACTACTCATGAGATTACATGATTCTTGAGTGACCCCATATGCTTTGAGTTTTTCTATCAGTAGGTCATGTGGAAGGCAATCAAATGCCTTTGAGAGGTCCATTAGGACCGCTCCCACATACTTATTTTCGTCCAAGGCTGCCTTCCAGTCCTCAACTATGCGTAGGAGTGTAGTTTGACACCCATATGAGGCCCTGAAGGCAGCAAGGAAGTTATGAAAAATGTTATTAAAGTGAGCACTTTTAGAAGAATTTAGGGTCAAATTCATTCAAAATGCATGTTTTGTCAGAAATAACAAATATTCTTTATTTCATTTTTATATTTGTACCACGAACGTAACTTCTGTTATGTTAAGTTATTCATATTACCATACAAAACGGCAAAGTACATTAATGCATGGCTACAGCGGCTGCCGTCACCGTCGCGATCGACGTCGGTACTAATGTTAACATGACCATTTAATAATGTTAAATACACATGTATATCTACTTATTTGATGTAATTCAACGCAATGTATATAGAGACAACCCCTGCAGTAGATCAACTGCCAGTTAAATTTTGGTGACCTTGGCATAGGTGTTTAGGTCACTGAAGGGACAACCCTGCTGAGTTTAGACCAAAACTCGCGTAAATATACATATTCATACGTTGTACGAAAGGATTATTAAGACATGACAAAACGTTGTATGGTTTAAATGACATTGTCTTTATCTCCAAGGTCACTGCAGGAAAGCAAACTGCTTAAATTATGCCAAAAATCGCGTAACTGCACACTTTATTCGCCATGAATGAATGCACTCATATTGAGTTTGTATAAAAGAACCATACAAATGTGACAACACGTTTGTATTGTTTCAATAACCTTGAACTTATTTTCAAGGTCATTTAACCGAAACCCACTAAATATACGGTAACATTACGAAAACACACACTCTCTTTGCAAGTGATAATCAAATTATGCTGAAATTGGCATGAATAAATTATCAAGTCTAGATATGTAAACAGTCTGTATGACTTTTATGGCCTTGACCTTATTTTCAAAGTCATTGTAGGAAAATCATCTTTTGAAATACAAAAAAAAAAAAAAAAAAAAAAAAAACACAAAACAACAACATGAAATTGGTTATTATCCTAGCAATTTGCTGAAGTTAGTACTAAAAGATTATCCAGACATGACCGAACGTTATTGTAGTTTGATGACTTTATTGTAAATTAGTTTCAACGCTTTAACCAAAGGTACATGTACCAAAATGTGTATAGATTTGTTGACATTCGCCGTATTCTCAAGGTCACTTATTATATAATAAGCTATGACAACAGCCACGAAATTGCGCATTATCTTCACGATAATTGCATATAATCTGCCTGAACGAACGGCACCATCCAAAAACGGAAATTTTACTATATCGAAATTAAAGTCATCGCGCTTATCATAAATGTAACAAGAAACAAACCCATTTGCAATAGCGAGATGTACATCTCAAAAGGGCGCTTCGGTATCTCTGGTATTGGCTCTGTTCAACTGTAGTTCAGGTGAATAAACTTGATTGACCATATCTTCGAAATAAGGGTTGTCAATGTTAAAAAGGTCATCGAGGTGCCTGGAAGTCGAATTAAAAGCCTCGATAACGTCAGATTGATTATCATGGTTAAGAGAATCAATGAAATCTCTTTCGTTGCAGTATAAAAGTAAATCAGCTACGAGAGGGGCGCAATTTGTACCCATCAGAATTCGAACAATTTGTCTGTATAACTTGGTCCCAAATCTAATATAAATATTATCAAGGGATAGGATAAGGCGTCGCATACATTCTGACATGACCAAATATTATATCGACTGGTCAGAGTAAGAGAAAAAAGCCTTTCTGTCATTACAGGCTAAATAATGTGAACCATACGTTTTATGCCCTTCTGAAGGTCCACTCTATCAAATTCAGAAGTTTTGCTTTATATAGATTAATGTGGCAATGCGGTATACAGAGCAGAAAAATCAAATGTGGACAAGCTCGTCGCACGGACCCCTCTACACTTCAGTTCACTGAGCACCTCGCCAGAATTTTTATTGATCAAAAACAAGTTTCACACACCGTCTCACAGTATTTTGTGACATGAGATTTGATAACAGTAAGACAGGAAGTTGAAAATTTTGACAGGTCAGTAGAAGTACAAGAGCTAGAACTTGCAATAAACAGTACGAAAACATGCCCATGCAATATACAGAGATTTTAAAATTGTAAAAAATGAAAATTTTCATCCGAAAATGTTTGATAGTTTTCTTATTTTTGCTCAAAACATAGATTGCTGGTACACGTTAGAACCGCCTTGCCGAGGCGGTTCTAACGAGTACCCACAATCTATGTTTTTGAGCAAAAATAAGAAATATAGGTATAGCCCTGCGTACACCAGTTTTACTTTATGCAGTGAGCATATTGATGAGAAAAGTAATGGGCTATACCGCGGTTTCGGCTATTCAAGCCTCATCAGTGACCCTTTAGATTTAGCAACATGGAGCCAAAGAGAATTACAGTAAATTTGAAACTTTCAAGATTGTAGTCAATACAAAGAGTAGTAGTATCCAAATGTGGCAAAATATATTAAACGTTGGTTAGAAAATGAATCTAAACCGATCATAAATTTCTGATTTCTCAGAATAATTTGCACTATGGACGGTGTACGGGGAGACATTTTAGGGCCGCCACACGGCACAACACCAGCTGCAGTTATAGCAAATAACCTACAAACAACATTATTTACGGCTTGTCGGCCGGAACCAAGGCATTCTCTCTATGATATTCTTTGATACCCTGTTATAAATGCAAGTAGTTAAGGAGGTAAGTATTTTGTGAATGAAACTTTTTACATTTATCCACAATAGTGAAGATACTTCTCTTCCAATATCCTCAACACTCTCTCGTTAACACCATCGATTACCCAAATCATTCAATGCAGATGCAATCTCCTCTCTACATTTGCCGAAATTAATGTAGGAAGGGACTCTATATTTTGGACCTTTAGAAACGATTTTGCGAATTCTTGAATCCGAAATTATTTTTAAATTTCCAGTTATAAACATATTTTGAATCTTCACAATCTTAAGATTTAGGAGTATATCACAGATATCAAGATCAGAAACAAGTTTATTGAATTTAAAAATAGTATTTCTGATTGGTTTATTATATTTGCAACAAATAATATGAGGTTCTAAATTTTGGAAGTACGTAGAGACTGTGTCACTGATTTATCCTGCAATATGCTTAGTAAATCAATCAAGTATGAAAGGTGATACGATGTGTCTAATGTTATTAGATTCGGAATCGATACATTGACGCATAGCATGTTGAGTATAACATCTTGTCAACCATGCAGCCTAATACATTGATGATTTCTATCGTTACATCTATTGGCCTCTGTGTCTCTGTGTGAACAATACCACAAAGGAGTTATTATTGAGCAGTGTACGGCTGATCAAGTAAAGAAACTATTTTTCGTGAAATAATAGAGCGGAACCACATAGAAACAACAGTCGTGTATGCAGAGACAGTAATGTAGACAGTAATGTTGATGCCTTCAAAACCCTCCTTACTAAGCGCGGTTAAAACTGACTCCTGACGCTTAGAGGCTATTTTACTTCTCTTGTGAGAGCTTGGGTCTAATAAATCTCCCCCGATCAACATGATAAAGACCCATTCCCTTTTGTGGCATTGTCAATTTGGCATTTCACCAGTAAATTATTCTGATTCTGTACAGTGTCATGATATAGGGATGCCAAATAGGAGCTGCATACGCAAGCTGAGGGCGACCCAATGTTTTGTATGCAGCTCCCTTCGTATGCCGAGGTGCAAGTGCCAACTTGCGCCGAAGAAGACACAATGTCTTGGTTGCTTTAGAAGAAATTTCCGAAACGTGTTGACCCCATTCCAAGTTGCCTGTAATAGTAATTCCAGGGTATTTGGCTGACTGAACCTGTTTCAATATTTGTTGATGCAGTGAGTAATTAACGTGTATTTGATTGCTAGGGGGGAGGGGGGGTGCGGGCCGGATGACCCCCATTGAATGACATTTGGCGACATTAAAATTCATTTGCCATTCGGTCTCCCATTATGCTAGGCTATTCAGGTCATACTGTTAAATCTGGCAATCCATTAGGAATTTAATATTTTTTCTATACAGAACACAATCGTCGGCAAAGAGGCTAACGAATGGTTTGATATTGTCCGGAAGATCATTTATGAAAATAAAGAAAATGATCGGCCCCATGACCGATCCTTGAGGGACAGCAGATAGTACAGATACAGATAGACAGGGACTGAATTTGAGGCTTGGCCATCTAACTCCACTTTTTGAAAGCGCTCAGAGAGCCATGAAGCGATCCACTTGTGAGTAGACCCTCTAATCCCGTATGAGTGCAGTTTGTAGAGTAGTCTTCTGTGTGGCACCTTGTCAAAGGCCTTTGAGAAATCCATTATGGTCATATGTTTGTCTGTAAACATGGTTCAAAGCTCGGTCCAGATTACTAACCATGTCATGAAAGAACTGAACAAGTTGGGTTTCGCAAGACCAGCCGTGCTGGCAGTCAGCAAGAATATTTTCAAGTAATGTTGCTGACTATTATTTGCTCAAGGGTCTTGCATCAGATGGAAGTTAGCGACGCTGATCTGTAATTTGCATGGTTATATTTCTCTACTTTTTTATTTTAAATACCGGGGCTACATTAAATTTTGCCTGTCGCCAAACATCTAGTATCTTTCCCTGAGCATGCGACTCATTGTAGATATAGGCCAGAATGGGAGCAATTTCAGAACTACATTCTTGTAACACCCTAGCACTCTAGCCGTCGGGCCCAGGTGCCTTGTGTATCTTAAGCCCATTGAACAGCTTGAGGACCCCTTTAGGGTCAGCTGCGATTTCACATATGGCGGTGAATGGATTTCAGAGTCAGTTTTGCGTGTAAAAGCTGATTAAAAATTGTTTATTACAGATATTTGTCTTATCTACAGTGTCTGTCTTTTGAATTCCATTTTCGCAGAGAGAAATGATCCCAAACGCGTCTTTTCTAAGGGACTTTACTAAAGACCTTTTTCAGCTTTTTATTTTTTATTTTTTTTTTTTGGTGGAAATTACAGATCTTTATTTGAATATAGATTTTGGTTGGGGCCGGAGCTTCTTGTCTGTTGCTTGGCCCACTGGGGTCCAACTGGTGTTTTTCTTTTGCTCCGTAGTTTGTAGGTTATTCGGCGCCCAGGGATCTCCATCGTCGGGCAGCTTACTGAATCTGAGAGTCCTGGTTTTTGATTCATCAGGATGTTTTATCGTGATTTATTTGTTTGTATTTGATGATTCATGGACTAGTTAGAGATTCGCCACGAGGACCGAAGAACTAACTAAATACACACTGGTAAACGTAAACGTACTGGCTAAGGCACGAACGTATCGGCTAAGGCAATTTCAACGCTATGGCTAAGAAAGAAAATGGCGGATAGTGAGACACATTTGCAGGTTTGTTGTTGTTTTACAGTTTCATTTTTCTGTTATCAATGATGACGGCTACTGTCTTGACGGTGCGGGACCCACAAATGAGTCACAAACTTACGTTCGATGGCACAATGTCGCCAGCTGCAGCCAGTAAAAGAGTAACCTCGACAAAGTGGAGACACTAAACCACGAAATCTCATGATTGTTCATGAATTTCTGTTTTTCTATGATATCGTACGCTGTCTTGTAGTTTATACATATGCAAATGATAAATCGGACGCCTTTGAGCACGATTCATGAAAAAATGACATTGAAGGGGCCCCAGCGTGTGTCAGTACTTGAAGTTTCATTACAACGCTATTGGCTAAGGAACCTGAAACAACGTAGTGGCTAAGACCCCAGAGTTTCTAGGGGAGAAAATGTTATAATATGGTTGTTAGACTCATAAACTTGTGCCCTTCTCAAAGTAGGTTTTGAGGTCTAAATAATTTTTCAAACATGGTTTAGACCTTTGTTAGTGAAATTAAAAACAAAATTATTATTATTATTATTCGTTAGTGAAAATTCGTTAGTAAAATTATTATTATTCGTTAGTGAAATTATTGTTAGTGAAATTAAAAAACAAATATATCGTATTTACGCGCCTATCAATGTTTTTCTTTGGAGGTGGGGGTGGGGGGGACGGCTTACAGGTGGAATTATACAACAAATTTACAGTAAATTATCCAGTTCCGGGTCACTTTTTTTTCGAAGTGGTTTCCAGATAATTGCTCACAGCAAACTAGGTTTCGACCTGACCATTAGAAAGTATAATCCTTCTTCTAAATAATGAACTTTAGTCTGATTAATTGTGAATATTCTGTGGGCCACACGATGGTTTTGAAGCAGACCACCAATTTATCCAGTTCCGAATCATTTATCCAGTTCCGAATCACTTGCGATAATTTTTAAACAGGACACTCTTTGGCGCTATTGCGTTATGATTTTGAGTTTCTAGCTTCATTACTTCTTTATAAGACAAGACTTACACACAGTTTACCATTTCAGATAGAAAAAGTGTCAAAAACTGTGTACATGTATACGACGTATAACTTACGTTCTGGATATTGGCGTCAATCGAAAACAAATACATGTTCTAAGTCGATAATGGCGTAACTGGTTCCAGAATTTTGCAGTTAAGAGCTGGTAATCATGGGCTGTGCATTGGTTATTTTCATTTTTGTTTATTTGTTGGTTCGTTTGTTTGTTTTGTTGTTGATGTTTTATGAGTTTAACTTTCACCTGTTTGATTAACATTGAATTTCAAACACAGCTTTAATGTTGCGTAAACAGAGATATCTAACAGGAGTATGTCAACTAGACTAGAAATCCAGACAGAGTTCTATTTTGTGCTTCTCCGTTCATAGCTGAACCTCAACGCGACAAAATGTACCTTCGGACATACTGATATTACTAGTAGAAAGAGGCAAAAAAAAGTAGAAAAATCATCTATTCTATGTTTTAGAAATAACACTGTATTTGTAACCTTTGAACACCGGGCTACCAAATGAATGAGTTATGCAACAATTTTATTTTCAATATTTGGAGTTATCTGCCCTTGTTTTAGCCCATAATATACATAATTTTCCTATATCTATCGTTAAACGGTAACCATAGCAACCACATCGTCATAACATACACAAAATAATTTCGACGGATTGACTGCAATGATGATATGCTTCCATCTTAACTAGAGATTCGGATCCATGCTTAAACAATTTTAAGCAAATGCATCGAGTTTTGAAGGCACTGCTAACATGCAGAAATGCATTTCGCAACTTTGATGTCTTTTTTCAGGACAATGACGTCTGTAGTGTTCATATAGTAAATTGGTCATAACTCACAAATTAAGTTGAATAACCCAGCCAAATAAAGACTAACATATTCTAGAAACATTATACCATTCAAAGTAACATTGTTTTTCTAATACTCAAAAATTGTCCGACGGTACTTTTTCTCACGTTGTGGTCCAGTTATGTTGTGTTTAAAATGGCCCAGGTTGCTTCGATTTTTTTAAACAACTTATTCAAATTCTTTGGCTTTTTTTGGCTGCGAAACTGATTTTTGAAATTTATAACGCATACAACATAATAATAATGAGCCAAGTCGTGAGAAAACCAACAATATGCATATCGGCTGAGACACAATCAGGGTTGCCTTTACTACCTTGGTCATGTTATGCATCTGTAATTCAGTGTGATATTATCCAATACCTATTGTTTTTATTTTATTATAACACTGGGATAATAAGCTTTCTGGCGATATATAATGATACCATATTGTGTACAATATTTTGCGTCAGTGAGAGATTATATGCTAAAAAAACACTGTTTTTAACATGTTATGATGTTGCACTTTTATTTTGGGTGTTTTGTAAACATGTTTGCTTTAATGTTCATGAATGAAATATGTTGCATATGGCTCTAGAACTAAGGAGACATATGTCCCCTGTAATATACTGATTACGGCTTTGAATTTGGACTAAAATTAATGAAAATATGGAGTATGAAGTGAAACAGTACTTTTCTTATGTTTTTCAATTTTTCATGGTGTCTTTAGTTGGCAGGTAAAAAAATTACACCCATGATTAGAACATGATTGTTTTGGTATCTAGTCTTTCATTGTTAAGACAATAGTAAGTTTAGAATCAATGGAAGTTGAATTTATCCTCACAGTGAAGAGTACTTGTTTTTTTAAAAATCATCATTTTTATGTAGAGTCCGTAGCCCCTATTTTCATAATGGATGTTCAAAGCCAGATTCCTATTAACAAGGATGAAATGGTCTTATTATTTTTCAGACTGAGGACTAGTAAAACATGGCTGAAGGTTTTGTCAAGAAATTGTATAGGACCGCTGATGTGGTCAAATATATTTTTTGCATGGCCTGTAGAGTCCGTAGCCCCATGTTAAGAGACACCCTAGAAATAAAATGTGTGTTGCAGTCAAGGTTTCCTTCAATTTTTCATATGCAACCACACATGTCACATTGTATTAAATTAACTGCAGCATGGAACAATGACTTATCTAGGCTGCATATGATCTTATTTAAGCAGCCCAAAATACTGGTTTGAAGCTCCTTTTCTTAACTATTCCCATTACCCACTATGGTGAAATTTGAAAAACCCAAGAGCCAAAAGAATTATTTCTGGAATATAAACCTGATAGGTCATAAGTTATTATAAACCAAGAAAAATGAAAATACAAAGAGGTTACTTTTTTGCCTCAAGTGCAACACAAAAGGCAACCCTGATTGTGTCTCAGCCGATATGCGAAAACGGAGGCGAAGATCAACCTCGCGGTAAGCGCGAAGCTGATCAGCCCCTTTGTTTTTGCTTTACGAATAGTACATTCCCTCTCCTTTCTAAATACAAAATGTCATGCTTCTAGCCATATTCTGTCGCTGCGCAGTCCGGTTTATGTGGAAAACGAAATTCAAACGGTTTAACAAAGCTTTAAAAACCATGTTTGAACAAAATTTAGACCTCAAAACCTACTTTGAGACAGACACTTACGAGACTTACGACCATATTATATCATTTTCTCCCCGAGCAACTCTGGGGTCTTAGCCACTACGTTGTTTCCATTTCCTTAGCCAATAGCGTTGTAATGAAACTTCAAGTATTGTCACACGCTGGGGGCCATTCAATTTGATTCTTTTCATGAATCGTGCTCAAAGGCGTCCGATTTATCATTTGCATATGTATAAACTACAAGACAGTGTATGATATCAGAGAAAAACAGTATTTCATGAAAAATCATGAGATTTCGTGGTTCAGTGTCTCCACTTTGTCGAGGTTACACTTTCACTGACTGCAGCTGGCGACATCGTGCCATCGAACGTAAGTTTGTGACTCATTTGTGGGTCCCGCGCCGCCAAGACAGTAGCCGTCATCATTGATAACCGGAAAATGAAACTGTAAAACAACAACAAACCTGCAAATGTGTTTCACTATCCGCCATTTTCTTTCTTAGCCATAGCGTTGAAATTGCCTTAGCCTATACGTTCGTGCCTTAGCCAGTGCGTTTACGTTTACCAGTGTGTAAATATGTTTTAAACTACTGCAGAAGCTGAGGGTGAGGTTATGGCCATGTAAAACCGGTTTAAGCCCGCCAGTAACTTTGTGCTACTGATCGTTCCAAGGCGGTACTTCTGTGGTGGTTCTTTTTTTTTTTTTTTTTTTTTTTTTTTTTTTTTTTTTTTTTTTTGTCAAAGGCTTGGTGTTTAAAATTTTTGTGCTGTTGGCGCCTTATGTACATTTTAGTTAAGTTTAAGTAACTGCATGAGTGGCCACCTATTGGGAAAATAGCTGCTCATTCGGCTTACGATATGTTTTCATGGTATAAGTACTTGATTGTTAGTTTGTTTGTTTTTTCCCACCTCTTTTTTTGGTGTGGAAATCTTTTTCTGAATGCGCCTTTTCCTGATCTTTGCCTACTTGTAAAAAATTTATACACAGGAGCATAGACAAAGAACGAAAAGCTGTTAGTGCGCCAACCCAGATGCAAATGACCAACATGCAAGCATCGGACAGACAAATATAGATCTATTTTATTCATTTTTATCGATCACCAATTCATCATTAATCTTGGTATCGAAATGACCATGGACTCACACGTGCAGTTGTAAGTATAGCACCATTGATTGCAGTTGCAGATATAATTAAAAATCTAGAGTTCACTATCACCACTAATAAAAAAATTGTTCGTTAATCAACAAAGAGACACGTTTCTAGATTAATTACCAGTACAAACTGAGATAAGATTTCTTCAGTTTAACGAACCATGTATCCATGGATATGACAAAATGCAGGTACTGTATACTTGCACAAAATTTTGGATTTCTACAAGTTTGCTCTGACCACGGCCTCACCTTGCCAACAATTAAATTCAATTCTTTTTTCAGATAGCCAAATTCATTTTAGGGCATCTACAAAACATCCAATACAAATACACAAATACACTATAGGGCAAGGTAGTCTTCTGTGAAAAGAAATCAATATCGGTCACCTTACCCGGTAAATTTCTCATTCGGTGGAGGTGGTAACCTCGGTCATTATCGCTATGTGTTAACCATTTTCAGACGCTGATAAGATCGAAATTTGCCCAAAATATTACGTATTTCATACCTTGGAATAAATTATATGCTCAAATCTAAAAGGACATGGAATATTCTGATGGAATTTTTCACTTTGATTTCATATTTTGTGTTCCAGCAGACCCAGCCAGCAATCACCACCCCCACACAGAAATAAACAAGCTGAAAGCAATATGCCCTTCAAACTTTTTCCAAAATTGGGGGCATAAAAAGGCACAAAAACATCCTATTGATTGATAAATATCTCAAATGAATAAATACATAAATAAAACAAAAATGTAAATAGAAATAACTATAGAAATATTTATCAATATTTAGTCCGGTGAAATAGCCTATAAATCCAATATAGCTATTTTACCGGGTCCGACAAAATAGCACCTAGAGACTATTTTCCGGCCGGGTCCAGTGGTACAGTGATTTTGTCTTGACACTCAATTAGCATATTTTCGCACTACTTTCAGATTATGAGTGAGTATGACCTGACCTTTGACCCCAATATACTTATAGGTCACTGTGACCTATTTTCATGCTTCAGTGATTTTGCATCATATCTTGACACTCTATTATTATATATTCAGACTTCTTTCAGAATGGAGTGAGTATGACCAGACCCTTTGACCCCAATATACTTATAGGTCACTGTAACCTAATTTCATGGTTCAGTGATTTTGCCTTATATCTCGACACTCAACTGGTTTATGAACATTTTTCTTTCACAATGTGATTGTGTATGACACGACCTTTGACCCATGAAGTAGTCCTAGGTCAAATAATTTCACGGTTCAATGATTTTGCCTTATATCTCGGCACTCAATTGGAATATGAACGTATTTCTTTCACAGTATTTTTGCGTAGGACAAGACCTTTGACCCTAAACGGCTAAAGCAGTCCTAAGACACTGTGACCTAATTTCATGGTGCAGTGATTTTGCCTTATATCTCGACACTCAAATGGTATATTTTCGTACCTCTTTGAGATAATGAATGCGTATGACCAGACCTTGGACCCTACTTATAGGTCAGTGTTACCTTATTTTCCAGTTTAGTTATTTTTGCCTTGTATCTCGGCACTCAGTTGGTACATGTATATTAACGTACTTCTTTCACAATTATGAGTGCGACCTTTAAACTTTAGGTAGTTATAGTCAACTGCCATGTTTTAGTGGGTTTGCCTTATGAGCATGATGCTTTGGGTTACGGGTCGAGTTTGGCCTTATGTTTGACAAAGGTCAGAAGCAGTCAAGCGCGCTGTCCTGCGACATCTGTTATTACATACATGAAAATTATCTTTGTATATTGCATGGACAGGTTTTCATAATATTAAACAAAACTTGGTGGTGGAGCTTGAGCTTGCTTTAATGTGGGATTGGTCTTCACCATAGTATTCTGTGACTAATTTCAAATTTCATGTTTCACAAAAAATAAATAAATAAATAAATAAATAAATAAATAATAAATAAAATAAAAAATAAAATAATAAAAAAAAAACGCAACAGTTAAATGCCACTAAATTTTGAGCATACTATGATATAATCAGAAATCATTGCATGTCCTTCTGCATTAGATTTCAGACCTCCAAATGCAAGAAAACCGATTTTCATTTTAATGAGTTATTCAATGTCGACCACTGTAAAAAACATGATATACATGTGCAAGCATTAAAATAGTGGTACGATTTAAGTTGGCTATAAACATGATAAACACCCATTCGAAATCACCATGTACCACTCAGCAGATAACTCACATGTTGAAGAAATAGAATGAATAAATTGAAATTACCCCCACCCCCCCTTTAACTACGAGCTTGTTTGTCGTGGAACTTAACTTCTTTTTCATAATGTTTAGAGAGGGAGTAGCTGACATGGTTTCTTGATCATTTGGAGTTTTAAAAAAGTGTGCGCATGCGCAGAGCAAATCTTTCCCGATTTGCATTATTTAAGATCACAACATTTTCTCATTCAATTTTAATTGAAATGGAAATCAGGTTTTACCCTAATATTCCAAAACTAGGAATCATACAGCATCAAACCTGAAATTATCATCGTTTTATCCTGAAACTCGAAAATCCTTGGTGACCTATTATTGTTTCCTTTAATGTTCAGTATATATTAAATCTCTGATTTCTATACCAACATATGTCAGATTTGTCTCTGTTCACCTGACTTTATTAACTTTTAATTGTGATTTACTACTTTAGGTATTTTGTACCATACTATAGCAAACCGTTACTCACAGAAGTTGCCTTAATTATTGTTAGCCCACCTGAGCCGAAGTCTCACAAGGTGAGCTTATAGTACAGTAGTCGAGCCGGCGTCCGTCTGTGCGTCCGTGTGTGCTTCCGTCCGTCCGTGTGTAGCAATGTATAGTGGTCCTCTTTATAAATCCTACCAACTGTGCCCCTGGGGTCTATACAGGCCCCGCCCCTGGGGCGTGATGGGGCAAAACATAAAAAAATCTTCTTCTCCGAAACCACATGGCCCAGAGCCTTCATATTTTGTATGTAGCAATGTGTAGTGGTCCTTTTTATAAAACCTGCCAATCATGCCCCTGGGGCCTGGATAGCGTAGTGGATAACGCACTCGCTTGTCACCACGGCGATCCGGGTTCGAATCCGTGTCAAGGCATGTGGCAGGGTAGTGGTCGCCCGTCCAGGTTCGGTGGTTTTCCCCGGGTTCTCCGGTTTCCTCCACCACATTTGACCACACAACGCCAACATCCTCGCCTTCAAGAACGCGTATATAAGTTCAACGAGCTTTCTGTGTAATTGAAGTAAAATAAATAAAGTTTATACTTTCATGGGAAAAACTTTAAAAAATCTTCTTCTCCGAAACCATAAGACCCAGAGCTTTCATATTTTGTGTGTAGCAATGTATAATGATCCTCTTTATAAATCCTGCCAACTGTGCCCCTGGGATCCATACGGGCCCCGCCCTGGGGGTCATTAGGAAAAACATAAAAAAAAAAAACTTCTTCTTCTCCAAAACCACAAGGCCCAAAGCTTTCAGATTTTTTTATGTAGCAATGTGTAGTGGTCCTCTATATAAATCCTGCCAATCATGCCCCTGGGGTCAAAAATGGCCCCGCCACGGGGGTCATTAGCTCCCATAGACTTACAATGGGAAAAACATAAAAAAATCTTCTTCTCCAAAACCACAAGGCCCAGAGCTTTCATATTTTGTCAGTAGCAATGTATAGTGGTCCTCTTTATAAATCCTGCAAACCGTTCCCCTGGGGTCCATACGGGCCCTGCCCCGGGGCGTCATGGGAAAAACATAAAAAAATCTTCTTCTCCAAAACCACAAGCACCAGAGCTTTCATATTTTGTTTGTAGCAATGTATAGTGTTCCTCTTTATAAATCCTGCCAACTGTGCCCCTGGGGTCCATACGGGCCCCGACCCGGGGGCGTCATGGGAAAAACTTTAAAAAATCTTCTTCTCCGAAACCACAAGGCCCAAAGCTTTCATATTTTGTTTTTAGCAATGTATAGTGGTCCTCTTTGTAAATCCTGCCAACTGTGCCCCTGGGGTCCATACGGGCCCCGCCCAGGGGGGCGTCATGGGAAAAACATAAAAAAATCTTTTTCTCCGAAACCACAAGGCCCAAAGCTTTCATATTTTGTTTTAGCCATGTATAGTGGTCCTCTTTATAAATCCTGCCAACTGTGCCCCTGGTGTCCATACAGGTCCCGCCCTGGGGGCATCATGGGAAAACATAAAAAACTTCTTCTCCGAAACCATATGGCCCAGAGCTTTCATATATATGTTGTGTGGACCAATGTATAATCCTCTCCTTTATAAATGCTGCCAAGGGTGCCCCTGGGGTCTATACGGGCCACGCCCCAGGCATGTCATTATCTACCATAGACTTATAATGGAAATATATGAAAAAATCTTCTCTGCAACAGCATGACACAAAGCTTGTTTATTTGATATACAACATTGTCATGTGGAGCTCTACATAAATGCTGCCAATCTTGCCCCTGGGGTCAAATATGGCCCCACCCCGGTGGTCATTATAGGACTCTGACCTTGTTAGATGATTTTTTAATGTGAACCAAAATTGCAGAAAAGAGGATACACAATCTAGACAAGAGCTCCTCTGCTGATGTAAGTAGGGTTTCAAGGTCACATGACCAAGATGGCCACCACACCCATATATGGGGTAAAAACCCCAATTACTTTGTCCAGTGACTGTACTTGTTGACTCTCAGGTGAGCGATCGTTGCCCCTGGGCTACTTGTTTTTAAAATATGACAATATGACAAGGTTTAAAAACCATTGATTGACATTAAGATGCACAACCCAATTCTATATTCATACTAGATCTTAAATCCCAATGGAGAAAGCCAATGACCCTTCACAGTTTACAATTATGAAAACGTGCCAAACGAAATAACAGCCAATTTTTGGCCATAAAAATGAAAACTTTCTGTTAAAAATGGTATTTTTCCTATGTTCTAACAAGTACTCACAATTTATATTTTAAAGCTGCAAAAAACGAAAAGAAGAAAGACCATATACTCCCTATTTTTATACCCCGCCACTTAAAAAAGTGCGGGGTATTATGTTATACCCGCCAAAAAAATTTGCGTTCGAGTGTTAGTCCGTCCATCTGTCCGTCCTTCCGTCCGTGCGTCTGTCCGTCTGTCCGTCCGTCAGCGTTTCGTTTCCGGGCTCTATCTTGAGCATTTATTGACCGATTTTCTTCAAACTTTGTATAGGAGTTTATATCAGGAAGGCGTGGTTTGGGATTGAAGATGGGTAAATTTTGTCAAATAAGTACAGAGTAATGGCCCTTGATTTACGTTAAAATTTCGTTTCTGGGCTCTATCTTGAGTATTTATTGACCGATTTTCTTCAAACTTTGTAAAGGAGTTTATACCATAAAGGAGTGGTCTGGGATTGAAGATGGATAAATTTCGTCAAATAAGTACAGAGTTATGGCCCTTGATTTACGTTAAAATTTTGTTTCCGGGCTCTATCTTGAGCTTTTATCGACCGATTTTCTTCAAACTTTGTATAGGAGTTCATATCAAGAAGGAGTGGTCTGGGATTGAAGATGGGTAAATTTTGTCAATTATGTACAGAGTTATGGCCCTTGATTTACGTTAAAATTTTGTTTCCGGGCTCTATCTTGAGCATTTATTGACCGATTTTCTTCAAACTTTGTATAGGAGTTCATACTAAGAAGGAGTGGTCTGGGATTGCAGATGGGTAAATTTCGTCAAATAAGTACAGAGTTATGGCCCTTAATTTACGTTAAAATTTCGTTTCCGGGCTCTATCTTGAGCATTTATTGACCGATTTTCTTCAAACTTTGTATAGGAGTTCATACCAGGAATGAGTGATTTGGGATTGAAGATGGGTAAATTTTGTCAAATAAGTACAGAGTTATGGCCCTTGATTTACATTAAAATTTTGTTTCCGAACTCTATCTTGAGCATTTATTGACCGATTTTCTTCAAACTTTGTATAGGAGTTCATATCAGGAAGGAGTGGTTTGGGATTGAAAATGAATAAATTTCGTTAAATAAGTACAGAGTTATGGCCCATGATTTACATTAAAATTTCGTTTCCTGCCTCTGTTTTGTGCATTTATCAACCAATTTTATTCAAACTTTGTATAAAAGTTCAAATCAGGAAGTAGTGGTTTGGGATTGAAGATGGGTAAATTTTATCAATGTATACAGAGTTATGGTCCTTCATTTATGACAAAATTTTGTTCTGCTCTTTATCTTGAGAATTTATTGAATAACATTTTTGCTAAATTAAATTTGCGTGGCGGGGTATCATGCATGCCTGCAGCGCTTGTATTTCTATATACCTGTACAAAGGTTAAAATAAGCAATTATCAGGAAATGGCGCAATCAGAGAGAAAGTCCAACTCCAAAATCCTAGTTTGGAAAAACCTAAATAAACAATCAGGTACTTATACTAAGAAAACATATCGTATTACATTGATATATTATTCTGATGTTTTCGGTATATACCTGAATTGCAAAATTATTGCTTCGATTTTACAACTGTAGAAATAGGGCAAACCTTGCAATACAATACATTCCATATTCAGACACAAGTATATATCTAGCATTGACTCATCATGCTCACGAATTCATATACAATGTTATTATGTATATATGATATTAGTTATTGAAACCAATAAAATAACCCATATATATTCGAGAACCTGATATCCCAATGCTACATGTGTACTTTTTTATTATTTTTTTTAGCTTTTGCATTTGATAACCGTTTAGAGTATTGCATAATAATCTGCTCATAGTAACATAATTATTCTTTTTTTTTTTTCAGATTAAATTGATTCACGGTAGAGAAAGTTGGTGCTGTTTTCAAATACGTTTACTCTAAGTAATTGCGTAAACGCCGTGCTTGCATCGAAAATCATCGTTCAATAGGCCTTCATTAACTGTTAAAGAATGGATGCTGGCACTGCAACATTTAACAAGCTTCCACAGGGCGATGAAAACTGTCACATTGACTTTTCAGCTAAATGCGAGAACACTGATATAGAAAGTTTCCAGAAGCCAAATGAAGAAAGTGTTTGTGAGAAAACAGTCTTAAAGAATATGAAGGAAGAAAATGAAACGAATGTAGGAACAGAATTTACAAAAGATTTGGAAATAAATGATACCGAATACGAGGTCAGTAAAAGTCATTCAGTTATGTTGACTGAGACAAAAGAAAAGCAGATGTCTGAATCTGGAAATGTACAAGTAGGCAATGGAGCTTTTGATTTTGATAAAGACGGCAGTATAGGGCCTCAGGATAACATCAATAAAATCAACAAGACTAGTGATAGAATTCCCTTTGGTAATGCTGTAGGAAATAGGTGTAAGATCTGTAACAAGACGTTCAAGTATGCGGGTAACTTAGAAAGTCATTTACGTAAACACTTAAAGACTTACATAAATGAAAAGACCATCCTTGATAATGAAAAAAGTCCAATAAAAGTCGAAAATGTTGAAGAAGACCCTACATCAGGAATGTTCCCAGTAAAAGAAGAACCTGCAGAGGAACCAATTACGGTCTCTGATGAGCAGCTGACAATTGAAAATGCTATTCAATCCTTTATTGATGCATCAAACAGTTGTAGTATATGCAACAAGTATTTTCCAACATCTAGACAGTACAGAAAGCACATGTTGATCCATATTACTGGAAAACGCCATAAATGCGAACATTGTGATAAATCGTTCAATGTACCTAGTAAATTACAGAGACATCTGCTAACCCATACTGGGAATAAACCACATACGTGTGATACTTGTGGTAAACATTTTTCAACTGCAGATAATTTGAAGAAACATAAGCTCATTCATAGCGGAGAGAAACTTTTTACATGCGATAGATGTAGTCGTCAGTTTACACAGGCTGTGAATTTGAAACAGCATCTTCAAACGCATGCCAGAGAAAAACAGTATATTTGCGAGATCTGTACAGCTCAATTCAAAACGAGTATCAGTCTCAGGAAACATAGACAAAGACACGGGGCTCTGAAGAATCATCTTTGTGAAATTTGCTCAAAACCATTCGCTGAAGCGAGTAAATTAAAGATTCATAAACTTACTCATACTGGAGAAAGGAATTATAGTTGTTCCATCTGTGGGAAAACGTTTTTAACTTCTGGTAATATGAGGAGACACGAACTCTTGCATACAAGAGAGAAACCTTACTCTTGCCCGGTATGTGACAAAAGGTTTGCACAAGTTGGAAACATGAGAATACATATGAGGACTCATGAAAAACGAAAGAATAAAACGACACAGCGCAATAACACTAGTGATGAATTAAATGAGTTCGAATATATAGGTTCGGAGGAAGAAGGGGCACATGATGAATTTTCAGAGATTGATGAATCGGTTTCTGACAGCGGTGCTTCGGGTAATTTTCAAGATGATGTTATTATTGACATGTCCGATGTTATTATTGACATTAAAGAAGATTCTGAACCTACAAAGGAAAATGGTGAAGGAACCAATTCAAATGACTACCGATTAAGAAGAACAGGACTCACAAGTGTTGACAAAAGTTCTCTAGAGGCTTTGTTTAAAGGGCAAAGAAAGCGTAAGGTGTTTGAAAGCAAAGGATGTTTTCCTACAGATACTCAGAGTGATGAAACAAGAGACGCTCATCTATTAGAATCGGATATAAAAGTTGAAAGCAGTGAATCTTCTTCGAGTAAAACGCCTGTTAATCAATCACATGAGAAAACTGATGTGACGGTTGAAACAACCCAAATTAATATTAATACAAATACTTCTGAAAGTGATATCAAAGTAGATACTGAGCTGTTGAACAAACTTACTAATAAAGATTCGAAACTTGAAGATCCAAATGTGAAGAAAACAGTCACTAATTGTGATGGCGATATGTACATTGAATGCACAAACAGTAATAATAAAATTAACATTGCAGACTCAGACATAAAGCATGAAGAAGACTACGCAGTTTATCTAAATGTAAGCACACATGATGGAAACGAAATTGATGACTCTTGTTTGGAGAACGACAAAGAATCAGGAACAATGGACTACGATGATACTCCAAAGAATTCTTTAAGTGATTGTCTGAATATCAATCCTCACGAAGACATTTCACATGACAGCATTGATTCTGACTTTTCTGGTGAAACTATAGAAGCAGACCAAAACGACTTTTTGGTAGAAATTGTAAACGACAATACAAATTCTATATTTTCAAACAAAACAGACAAAGACGTCGATTCAACAAGACCAAGCGAAAACGTTAATCATTGGACTTCTGTATCATTTGAGATGAGAAAATCTAGTGGGTCAGATCATACAGGTATTCCGGAATTCGATACTCAAAATGAAAAGGAACAGTATCATAATAGTGATACTCTAAACACAAAAGAAGAAACCGAATCTTCTGATATCTTGAACAAAATTGATGAATTACTTTTCGCACACGTTTCCGGTAAAACAAAGGGGGTCAGAAATAGTGGGACAAATGGTCTGAAAGGTATTCCTAAAGCATCTGAAAATGGAACTGAAGGCATGACTAGCAATAATTGTGGCACTGAATTTTCAGCCGAAGTTAAAATGAAATCTGACAGCGAATCTGATATAAAAGACCTGTCTTGTAAAATCTGTAAACATACTTTTGATGAAACAGAGAATTTAAAGAAGCATTTATATGGACATATTGAAACAAAAACTAAACCATCACTGACATGTCAGCTATGTGATTTGACATTTCCAGACCAGTTGAGCATCACAGAACACGTTCTACAGGTCCACAAAAGTGAAGATCCGAACACATGTGCTGTATGTAACAAAGAATATTCTACACCTAGAAAGTATAAAAAGCATATGCTGACTCATGTTACAAACCACCGGTACATTTGTGAAGTCTGTAGCAAGAATTGTCCTTCCCCGAGTAAATTACAGAGACATTTATTAAGCCATACTGGTCAAAAGCCATATTTATGTGTTATATGTAGCAGACAATTTTCAACAGCCGGCAATCTGAAAAAGCATAGTCTAATTCATACTGGAGAGAAGTCCTATACGTGCGATAAATGTTGTAAACAGTTCAGTCAGGCTGGAAATTTGAGAGAACATATGCTGACGCATTCAGACCAAAGGCAGTGGAGTTGTGACATCTGTCAAGCGGAGTTTAAATCCCCTGCTAGACTAAAGACTCATACGCGACTTGTCCATATCGGAGACAAACGTCATACTTGCGAAATCTGCTCCAAATCATTCGTTGAGCAAAGCAAGTTACGGCGGCATATGCTCTCCCATAGCGGAGAAAAACCACATATTTGTTCTCATTGTGGCTTAGGGTTTTCGACAGCAGGGAACTTAAAGAAACACGGTGTAATTCACAGCGGAGAGAAGCCTTACTGCTGTGAGACTTGTGGTAAATCATTTACACAGTCAGGAAATCTGAAATCACATATGTTGACTCATGAGAAGAGGAAATGAAAATTGCCACCAGCATTTCGTTAAATAAAAAGACATCTTTAAAACAAAGCCGCGTAACTTTCGCTATGGCATTCATGAAAATCGCTGATTTTACCTCATTAGACAAGACATTACTTTAATCATTAATTTACTTTTCATCATGCTGTTACGATTTTAGCGTGACTAAATACGCTGTAACCACTGTCGGGAAACAAAGTCAGTGTAAGCTACCAGTGTACAAATTAGTGACGTCACATGTAAATTAAACAGTTCGGACTTAACCTAAGTTAGGACAATTTGTGGTGCCATATGCGTGAGTTGTTTGTGAAATATTTTACTTATCCTAGCATATGCAGAGCACATTATTGATTGTATAACTATAAAAACTTTCGCATGGCTTCATCCGGTCGCTGATAACACTTCGAAAACTTTATAGTTCTAAAGTGTTCTAAATTTGGACAATTGTTTCAAAGAAAATGTGTTGCTAAATAGTGATAATAATATGCAGCATATGATAGGATATGTGTAAAAATCAATCTATAACATGTTGAATATGGAAATAGCAGCGCGTGATTTCCGAAATTATGTGCAGAGAGAAAGAGAGGTGCCATGGAAAATTTCACACGACTGTTCACTTATGAGAAAAAGAAAATAATATGAGCTGTATCGTGTGAGATTCAGTATTGAGGATTTACGACCAGAACCTTCACAAACCGAGTCCTGTATGAATGTTTTAAAGATGTCTAAAGTCAGTGAAAATCTGTTTTTATCAGAGCAGAATTAATGCCATCAAAGCGCTATCTGCTACATGTATGTATATATCCATCCCATAAGAACGTTCTCATTTTGATGTCAGAGGGCTTCAAGAAAGTGTACACTATCTGGTTTGATTTTTGATTTAAGTTTAATGTCCCATTCAACAATTAGATTAGTCATGTCCTAACGGAGCCATCGCATCCTGGATTTTAACTTGCATCATATGAAAAGCTCAATGTGATGTCTTGCTCAAGAACACTATATGGCGGAGATAAGTATCACACTCAGGGCCTCTTGCATAGGAGTCCTGGCCTCAAGGTTATCAAACTTTTTTTCAAGCTCAGCTCAGCTGAGACAAGTTTATCCTGCTCATAAATGTTAAAATGCCAACATTTATATGCAGGATAAATTACCGGCTTTGGTAGTCTAAACTGCAAAAATTAATTAATTAGGGCTATTTTAGTATTTATGAGTAGTTAAAATTTCAGTCTCAGGTGAGTTGAGCATGAAGAAAAGTTTTATAATCTCGGGGCCTGTACTCTGCAATAAGGTCGTAACACCCCCCTTTGTTTATATTATGTATCATTATAAAAGCAATGTGTAAATATGTATATTTAGTTATAATGTTCAGAATTTCATATTTACATTAATATTGTTTAAATTTACATTGTATGCTGTTTATTCATTGGGCAAATTAACCATTGTGAAATATAATGCCTACGAGCAATGATCCGAAATAACTTATTTTTGTTTGCTATACCTTCATGTCGGAACGTTGCCTCAATCTTTTGGGACTCCTACCCAAAATTAGGATTTTATAACATCGTAAGTTAAAGAAAAAGTAGGCAGTCAGAAAGAAATTCCCACTCCAGAAACCGAGGTGGAAAAAACAAATTAACAATCAGGTACTTAAGTACCAGTCACACATCAACGGATAACACGACCAGTTGACTAACGGATAGTAAAAATTCAGTTTTTTCCTGTCCGTTGGTGTCCGTTTCTCGTCAGTTTCTTGTCCGTTCCTCGTCCGGTTTATACGTTCCTTGTCCGGTGATTTCCGTTTTGTCCGTTATTATCCGGTGACAAATTTTGAACATGCTCAAAACTTGGAACGGACGCCACCGGATAAAAATGTCCGTTAGACGAACGTTACCTATCCGTTGGTGTGCGTTTTATCCGGTACTCGTTCGTTCAACGTCCGGTACTTATCCGGTTCATGGCCGTTCGTCGGCTGGTCTACCGAAGCCGCGAACGAACAACTACCGGGCATTCAACGGATGAAACGGACGACAACCGGGTCTCTAAACAGACAAGAAACGCATAAAACGTTCGAGTAACGGATAGGAAATGATGATGTATAAAATAAAAGCAATTGAGTCCACATTTCGTAAATATAAGATGATTTGTTAATTCTATTTAAGACTTTCAAATGAGAGGACAACTTGAAATTTATGCTTAAAAGTCAAATATCATGGACTGTCGTATATAAGAGTGGCACTTGCGTGTCAGGCAGATCGGGAAGTTTTATATACAGAGTAAATATTTATATTTATATAAACAAATTCATCCAGTTGTCCATTCCTTGCCAGTGACGATTGTTCAAAGACAAGAAAATTTGTCAATTAATTTCTGAATAACGCGGGGGTACATGTATATTAATAACTGAACGCACTTGTAATAACCCAAAAATCTGACTGCCTCGATTTTTATACTCGATTTGCACATGACAGGTGATAAACGTTCATTGACCGTTAGAAGAACGTTTTGTCCGTTCCTCGTGCGGTACATATTCGTTTTGTACGTTACGCATTCGTTACTCATTCGGTAATATGCGTTAGTTATCCGGTATATGTCCGTTTCTTATCCGTTACTCGTGCGGTTTATGCGTTTCTCATGCGTTTCTCACACGTTTACTTTAGCGATAGCGTCCGTTCGTATCAAGACGATATCCACCACCGGATAAAAATATTTTTTGTTAATGTCTATCCGTTCGGCGTCCGGTGGCGTTATCCGTTCATATGTGACAGGTACTTAATACTGAGAACACATGTTTATATGTGTGGTTGGTTTGACAAGACCGCTATTCCTGGTCAAGCGCTGACCTTCATAGCGTTTGACTAGTCCAGTTAGTCGGTAAAAAGCTCGGTTTTTAGCTCGCCTGTACGAAAGTACAGGAAGAGCTATTGCAGTCACCCCGACGTCGGCGTCGGCGTTAGCGTTAGCGTCGGCGTTGCTCAAAATGTTAAAGTTTTTGGTTAAAGTTTTTATGAGTCTATATCTCTTGAAGTTGTGGATGGATCAAGTTGATACTTTGCATGTTGGTAGATATTGGTCTGAAGTTTTGTGCTGTACCATCATGACCCACCTGGGTGACCTTGAGGTCAAGGTCACGGACTTGGAAATTTTGTGTTTAAGTTTTTGGTATCTCTTGAAGTTGTTTATGGATCAAGTTGATACTTAGCATGTTGGTAGATATTGGTCTGAAGTTTTGTGCTGTACCATCATGACGCACCTGGGTGACCTTGAGGTCAAGGTTACGGAATTTAAAATTTTGTGTTCAAGTTTTTGGTTAAAGTTTTTATAAGTCTATATCTCTTGGATATGTAGATGGATCAAGTTGATACTTTGCATGTTGGTAGATATTGGTCTGAAGTTTTGTGCAGTACCATTATGACCCACCTGGTGGCCTTGAGGTCAAGGTTACGGACTTAGAAATTTTGTGTTAAAGTTTTTGGTTACAGTTTTTATAAGTCTATATCTCTTGGATATGTAGATGGATCAAGTTGATACTTTGCATGTTGGTAGATATAGGTCTGAATTTTTATGCTGTACCATCATGACCCACCTGGGTGACCTTGAATTCAAGGTCACAGACTTTGAAATTTTATGTTAAAGCTTTTGCTTAAAGTGTTTTGAACTGTATATTGCTGGAACAGATGAATGGATCTAGTTGATACTTTGCTGTTAGATATTATTCTTAAGTTTTATGTTGTAGCTGTGGTCAAGGTCGCAGGTTTAGAAATTTTATTTATATCAAGTGTATGTAGATGGATCAAATTGAACTTAGCATGTTGGTAGTTTTATGCTGTACCATCACGGCCCACCTGAGTGACATTAAGGTCAATGTCTTTGGTCATAGATTTTAATAGATTTAGTGGCAAAGCACAAGTCAGGCGAGCTACGCTGTCCTGCGACAGCTCTTATTGAAGTGGGAATTTCTTTCTGATTGCGCCATTTCCTGATTGTTGCTTACTTTTACCTTTACCTGGAGGCACAAGCAGCCCATCTACTTCTCACAGTCCCAATGGACGGGACCTCATTTTTTAATGACGATTAGGTCTTACTTCTTAAGCACGTATCATTTTACTATTTGCAGGAAGATGGGGGAGCGTGTAGTCATCTGTGATTGAAAAGTGCATTGAAATTGTACAAATCAGCAATGATCAGGAACATGTGCAATGAGAACCAAACTTCCTCCCTAAAAAAACTGAGGGAAAAAACAAACTGACAATCGGGTACTATTACAAAGATACCATTTTGTAAGCAGAATGAGCAGTTATTTCCCTAAAGGTGGCTACTCAGTTACTCGAGCATACATGTTTGTCCTTAGAAACTCAGTATGCAGTCCTGAGCATCGGTCAGGTCATACATAAATGTCTTTGGCGGTGCAGTCACAGAAGAAGGCTAGAAGCGTGAGAGGCCAAGCCGATATAACGTCTGATTTCGGCCTCAAGTATTGGTAAAAAATTGAATTATGGAATTTGAGGTATTGCAAATAGCAGATATATGCGCCTCCTTATAAAATCTAGCACAACTATTACATTCAGTTTTCAAATGTTGCCATGGTAACGCTCAGAAAAGCATAGAAATACCACTTTTTTGCAAATTTGGGTCTATTTATCACCACTTAACATCGTTTTCATGTACCGGCCCACGCGACGAATAATTCCATATTATGAAATAATTATGAAGTATCATCCAGATATATTTTGCAAAGTATCATTTTGTTCGTCGCGTGGGTCGGTACTTAAAAATTAAATAAAAAATGCGTTCAGAAAATAGACAAAAATTGTGGTCAAAAATAAACCAAAAAGTACAAAATGTGCTTTATCTATGGCTCTTCTGCAAGCTACCATGGCAACGCTTAAAGGATAAATGAAGAACTTGTTCTGGTTTTTAAAAGAAGAGACTTGTGGCTGTTTTAGAAATACTTTTCTCACCTAAAGTCCATTTTTTTTTCAAAATCTGTTGACAAAAACAGGCGTTTAAGACCCTAGGCCTTTCCCATTTCAGACCTACAACATGTAAGAGGGTTTGTACTATGCTAGAAGCGAAAGCAAAGATGCTGGTCAGCTGGCGGACAGAGCATCACAAAAATGTTACAACACGAATGAAGAGCAAGATGACTAGCTATTTCCAACAAGGCTAGCATCAACTTCTTACAAAAGCGACGAGTACAACAAATGTAGACAGAAATAAAAACGTGAATATAAATAACAACAAAGCCGTCTAGGATCGGTCAGTAAAGGAAATTACAACAGGCCTTAAACCGATTCTCACCAGAAAAAAAAAACATTTCCGTGCAATGAATACTCCCTTATACCCCGCTTTTACATAGTAAAACTGGGGTATGCAGGGGTATACCTATTTTTCTAACTTTTGGTCCAAAAATAGATTGTGGGTACTCGTTAGAACCGCCTCGGCGAGGCAGTTCTAATGTGTACAAACAATCTATGTTTGAGCTAAACTGTTAAAAATGTCGAAATTTTTCAAATGAAATTTTCAATTTTTCACAGCTGAAAAGTTTTCGTAATGACTTGCCCACAGTTTTCACCAATAGACTGCTGTGATTTAATAACAATCATGCAGATTACTAGTATTGACGAATACTAGTTACTATTACTAGTACTTAAGGATGTTCGCTGCCAATGAAAAAGTATTCAAACTTTTTTCTAACCCCTCTTTTTTGATTCCAAAATACAACACAAGACATTTGATAACAAAATAAATATAGGGTAGTGTGCATTTTTTTCAAGCTACAGGCCTCTGAATGAGACCTCTGAGCACCATGTTTTAAATTTAGTAAAATTAATTTATTTTTTAATTCTTTGAAACATACGTGTCTTGAACAAACATATACTTAGAATGCTTTCAAAAGTCATAGTATTTACGTATCGCAGACTATTTTGGACCAAAAGCAAAGACAAATTTGCAACTTGAAGTGGATGACAAAATTTTACGATTCCTTTTCCAACCCTACCCCCATCCTTGAAAAGTCGAAAAATAGCAATATTTTGAAATGTGCGAAACCCATATTTGTTGATTCAAACTTTTTATTGTATTTTCACACAACATAGAACTTGGTAATAGTGTTCGAATAAAAGAAAGAAATATATAGGGTAGTGTGCATATAAGAGAGAACCAACAACTTGAAAATCGCCATTTTCAGCCATTTTTCGGCTGTTTTGTTTCTTAAAGCCCATTTCATAAAACCACCTAAAATTTTATAACCAGCACACCAAAGACCCAAAGACTGACTTAGAAGACCATGTACACATATACTGCAGCTAAAATAAACATCGAACTAGTGCAATTAATTTGAAGATGTGTAATATTCAAGTTTAATCTACCCTACCCCCTAAATTTTACTGACAACTAAAATTTTCTGAAATGTTGCAGAAAATGGGATGAAAAAATGAAGTTTCTTAGATTGACAATTTTCATGGCTCATTCAATGCATATCATCAATATGTATCCACATATAAAATATTAGGAAAATATCTGCAACCGTTTACGAGATATTCAACAAAAGAAAAACCGGAAGTTCCGAAATGTCAAATGTTAGCAGCGCACATGTGTTTCACCACTAACTGACGAATACATTTTTGGAAACAGAGAATGGCCGTAGTTTATTTATATATTATTTTGACGAAAAGTTGATGAAAGAAATGCCTTGTCGTGAGAATAGACACTAGTAGAACTATTGAGTTATATTGTCACACTCTAGTGTACCTTTGAATATTTCATTACGAAAACTTGCCCATGCAATAAACAGTGTAAAAATTGAAAATTGCATTGGAAAATGTTTGATGTTTTTAATATTCATGTTCAAAACATAGATTGTGGGTACACTCGGTGACATTACGAAAACATGCCCATGCAATATACAGAGATTTTTTGAGCTTTAAAAATTGAACATTTTCAGCTGAAAATTTTTGATATTTTTCTTATTTTTGCTCAAAACATAGATTGTGGGTACACGTTAGAACCGCCTCGCCGAGGCGGTTCTAACGAGTACCCACAGTCTATGTTTTGGAGCAAAAATAAGAAAAATAGGTATACCCCTGCATACCCCAGTTTTTACTATATAAAAGTGGGGTCTAAGGGGGTATACATTACACGGACATGTTTTCCGGATGTATACCCCTGTAAAGCTCAACTTTACTTTATCATAGTCGGGTATAAGGGGGTATTCTTTACATGAACATGGGATTCTGATGCTATAGTGATACTTTCAATATTTTGAACAATTTACAATACGGAAATTACAATACTGTTGCGAAATTTGAGTAGAATGATAAAATTAATTTTACATTTTTTGTAATCGATATTCCCTTTAGGCTTTGCGAACATGAAAATAATTAGTTTTGTGTTACACTCATTACCCACGTGACGTAGAAAATACAATAATAAAACAATGAAAGTTTTTTTTTATACTAAGGAATCTTTGAATGATTTAGCTTTCAGTTTGTCTTATTTGTCAATAAACAATTCATGATACATAAGGAAAACATGTCCGTGAAATGTATACCCCCTTATACCCCACTTTTATATAGTAAAACTGGGGTACGCAGGGGTATACCTATTTTTCTTAGTTTTGCTCCAAAACATAGATTGTGGGTACTCGTCAGAACCGCCTCGGCAAGGCGGTTCTAACTTGTACCCACAATCTATGTTTTGAGCAAAAATAAGAAAAATATCAAACTTTTTCAGCTGAAAATTTTAAATTTTAAAGCTCGAAAATTCTCTGTTTATTGCATGGGCAAGTTTTCGTAATGATGATACAACAACGTGTTCTGTTTCCCCAAAACCTTTTGTTTTGAAGGAACAAAATGATATTTTAAAGCTTTATAACTCGTAAGCTGTTGTTATCTCTAGAATTTTACGCTCACATGCACGCAATGTATAAAATCGGGCATTAACCATTCCGACTTACAACCAAGCAAATTAATACAATGTAGTCAGTATTTTGCTCGAACCATCTAAATTCAACTTTACAACTCCGGGTAATAAAACAAACGCTAATAGAGAATAATTTAACTTTATTAAACGTTTTCTTTGTCATTCGAGTATACATTTACATGTACAGGTGTATATTAACATTGCAAAATGCATTGTAACACTGTCCTTCTTTGTAAGCATATATTTCCATGAACTTAAACCTTCCAAATGTACCTTGATCGTGATTTTTGTTTTTAAAACATCGCCTATGATGACTGTTAGTTTGGTTCGTGCATTTGTTTAATTGGAATGTTTCGTCTTTAAGCAAAATAAAGAGAAGCATGAAAAGAATTTACGAGCTATGTATTTATTTTTGAAAATCAAGTTTCGTCGTGACACGTCCGACGCTACAAATTGTAGCTTTGACTTTTATATAATCATAATTTGATTTGATCAGCAGGAAAACATGTCCATGAAAAGTATAGCCCCTTAAGTAGCACTTTTATATAGTAAATCTGGGGTTTGCAGGGGCATATCCATTTTCCTTGTTTCTGATCCAAAACACAGGTTGTGGGTACTCATTAGAAGCGCGTTTCTAACGTGTATCCACAAACAATGTTTTAAGCAAAAATATTAGAAATATCGAGTTTTACATACTGAAAATGTTCATTTTTCACAACTTAGAAAACTCTGCATATTACATGGGCATGTTTTCATAATGTGTTACTTTTGCAGTTACAGTACTTTGACAGTCTGATTTATCCTTCACATGCTACGAACTCTTGATCAAGCTGTCAAAACAGGCCAATATTCACAGTCATAGTCGTTTTTGGTTATTTGCAATGTATTGTAATGTAACATTCTTATTCATTATATGAGCCTTCACGTTGGAAAACCAAAAATGTGGTTTCCGAACAGGTCTAACACAAACCGGTCTGTACAATCACAATAGATGGCTAGAGACTGGAAATTTTGGATTTAGAAAGTAGAGGATTTGTACTATCCGTGTAGCAAAAACAAAGGCGCTGATCAGCTGTGCAGTTACTGCACAGCTGATCTGCGCCTTTGGTTTCGCACCTGCAGATTGTTGGTTTTCTGAAGGATTTGCCCATATGATAAACATTGAAAGTAAAATATGTATATGAATTTATTATTATAAAGCGGTAATTCCTGGAATATGATGTATTCGAATATTGTCCCGTATTCTATTTATAGAAGTAAAACTTTCTTCTGTTGCTTCCACCATAGTATCTCCCGCGTTTGTCCATAGCCTCGTCTGAAAAAAAGATATTGAGATACATGCACGAGGTTGACTTGCAATCTGTCTTAAAATCTATGGATTTGTATTCAGAAACTATCGAAATCGTTTGAGAGTCTGGAGTTGCGGCGATTTCATACTTTCGTTTTTGTTTACCATTTCTTTTGTTATGTTTTTTTTTTATTTTATTATTTGTTTGCCATTTTTTCCTATGATTAAAGATTTAAGTAGTCAAACCAGAAAGGATATTTGGATATACTTTCTTGCGATATTTGCCCGCTGTCTGTTTACGGATACACATGAATTTGCGAGAAACACTCTTCTATGGCATCATATAATCACAGCTTACCAAATCCACCAAAACCACAAGTGAAGTGATATATAGTCTTGGCTTCGCTGCTATCTGTTGTTGTACCCGCTATTTCGGTGGTTGCACTACTACCCGTCATTTCATCTACAGGACATTGGCATTGAATCTGTAAGCAAATATAAATCAGATAGATTGTAAAGGGCTAGGGCTAGCAAACCAGTTCCACATTTTAGAAGACTTCAAGTCATTATCGATTATTGTAACAGTTGTAATGCCATTTCAGGGGTCGTAGTTCTACCCGTCATTCCATCAAATCAGATAACTAAATACTTAGATGAAATCACTTTGGACTCGATACTTTCGCAAGCTATGAGCTTCTGAACGGTTCATCCATAGTGCAGATTATATTTTCGTTTTGGTCCTTTGATATCAGCGAGGGTATTCTGAGAAATCAGAAATATATTATTGGTTTCGATTCATTTTATAACCAACGTTTTATATATTTGGCCTGTTTGGATGATACTAGTCTTTGTCTCGACTGTCCTGTTGAAAGTTGCAAAATTACAGTATTTCTCTTTGGCTCCATTTTGCCAAATTAAAAGGGTCACTGAAGAGGCTTAAGTAGCCGAAACCGCGGTTTGGCCCACCCCTTTTCTCTTTAATACACTCATTGCTCTTAAAGGAATCTCAGTTATATTTTTATTAGCACGGCGCATCAGCGACGTGCTTACTTTGATGGTTTTTAAATTGTTCCTGTGTCTTTGAAGTACTGATTTTTCCTTCCGATCTTTGAATGTTTGTTTTAATAGGCTAATAACCCTCCAGATAAACGTCTTTTAATAAACGTTTGGTAAAGGCGTTCAAAGAATTAGAATGCTAATAATTGTAGCATATATATATAGCAATTATCAGTATTTTCGTCCTTTTTATTCGTTTTATTGTTCGGATTCGAAAGCATTTTCCTTTCAGCTTTTTTTGTTCCAAAAATTCAATGCGGATGTCACACTACTTCCAAAATTAATGCAGGCGGCACACTATCCCAAAATTCAATGCGGATGTCTACCCCACAAATTGACACCAGCTCAACCCGTACAAGTTTGTGCAAATTCATATGGCTTTTGTTTATTAACGCATAATGAAGTCAGGATCTATTTCTTTTTAAATACACTGCTTTTTTCATCATGGTAGTATACACATTAGCTTAGTATAGTAGCCTATATTACCGCGGGTTCGCCGTTACCACGGCATCAGAAGACTTAATAAAACTATGCAATTTATCTGAATTTACAGAATATATTCTGTTGATTTATTGCATTGCCCACTGTACAAGATTGACGACTTATGAAATGCCCATCCGTGATTTTTTTTTAGCTCATGATTCAGGCATAGTAACGTTTTCAGATATGCTTTCTGGACAATTTGTTACTTGAAAATGCCTGTTCTTATAAATGTTGAAGCCCTAAATATTTATATAAATCATGACCCTAGGATGACCTTGACCTATTTTACAGCAAGGTCAACTTATTTCGCCTATGGATTTGACTGGGGAAAATTGGTAAAATGGCTTTTTATGGGGGAAAAGATGCTGGGAATAGGAAAATAGGCAGAAGATTAATGTTGATGAAAAAATTTTGGCCCAGGGGGGTTGTCTGCCCCTGGCATGAGCTATAATCATGTATATTCCCGTAATATTCGAACACTTTCTTCTCTGAAACCACTTGGCCAATCAAAGGCAAATCTTATCGGAAGCCTCTTTAGAAAGGGGGAACAAAAGCGTAGATGAATAATTCAGGTCACACTACCAAGATGGCTGCCATGCCCATATATGGTAAAAACCTTTAAAAATCTTGTTCTCCAGAACCTTAAGTCCTATGATCTTGAAACTTTACATGAAACATGAAGCCCCACAATGTATATATAAATCATGACCTTGGGATGACCTTGACCTTTTTTTATGGCAAGGTCAACTTAGGTCGGTTATGCATTTGAATGGAGAAAAATTGGTAAAATAGCTTTTTAGGAGGCAAACGATGCTAGGAATAGGAAAATGGGATGAAAATATTTGGCTCATGCCCCTGTAAGTACTCAAGGTCCATGTCATTTTATTACAACTAAATGCTGTAAGGTCATGTGAGCGTTCTCGGGACCGGTCCTCTGTTTTTAGCTCACCTGAGCCGTAGGCTCATAAGTGAGCTTATAGTATACCCATGCTCCGGCGTCCGTCCGTCGTCCGTCCGTCCGTCGTCCGTCGTCCGTCGTCCACAATTTCAAAGATCTTCTTCTCTGAAACCGCTGGGCCGATTGTTTTCATATTACACATACACCATCTACATGTAGGGGGAAAGAATAATTGTGTTTTTTGTTTTGATCGGATAAGGACTCTGGTTGCTATGGCAACTTATGCTTCCCATAGACTTATAATGGAAAAAAGTGAAAATTGCCAGTTTTTGCTGTCTTGTTGGAGATATTTGAATTTTGTTTTTGCAGAAATGTTTATTGAGTAGTCCTCTATGTTTCTTGTGACTTTTGTCCTAATCTTTCATTTTGATTGGTTGCAGGGGCCCCATATAGGGCAAAATTTCGAAAAGCATTCAAAAATCTTCTTCTCAGAAACTGTCAAGGGGATGAAGCCTGTACTTTGTATACATGTTCCTGACAGTGGCCTCTACATAATTTGTGTTTTTTATTCCACGCGGATAAGAATTCTGGTTGCTATGGCAACTTAAAGTTTCCATAGACTTATAATGGGAAAAGTGGAAATCGGCTATTTTTCCGCTAAAATTGCAGACATTTGAATTTTGTTTTTGCAGAAATGTTTATTGAGTAGTGTTTGACGTTTCTTGCGAGTTTTGTCCTAATCCTTTATTTTGATTGGTTGCTGGGGCCCCATAAAGGGCAAAATTTTGAGAAAAAGATTCAAAAATCTTCTCCTCAGAAACTGTCAAGTGGATGAATCCTGTACTTTGTATACATGTTCCTGACAGTAGCCTCTACATAATTTGTGTTTTTTATTCCAGTCGAATAAGAACTCTGGTTGCTATGGTAACTTTAAGTTTCCATAGACTTATAATGGGAAAAGTGGAAATTAGCTTTTTTTTGAAAACTATTGCAGCCTGGGATCTGAAAAGTGGTAGATGCAAACAACTAATGGATTAGATGAAGGTATATGATTAATTTAGGTAAAGGTCATCTCTTGACCTTGGCCGGTCTGTCGTCCATACACACTTTTCGAAGATTTTTTTCTCTGAAACCACTTGGCCAATCAAAGCCAAATTTTATATGAAGCATCTGTAGGAAGTGGGAACCAATGTGTATATAAGTAATCCAGGTCACATGACCAAGATGGCCGCCATGCCCATATATGGTAAAAACCCTTAAAATATCTTCTTCTCCAGAACCGGTGAACCGATTTCAAAGAAACTTTGCATGAAGTATGGATGTCTCAAGTACTACAATGTGTATATAAATCATGACCCTGTGGTGACCTTGACCTATTTTATGGCAAGGTCAACATAGGTCGTCAATGCATTTGAATGGGGAAAACTTTTAAAATGTCATTTTAAGTGAAAGTCTTGCAGGAAATGGGCAGTAGGACTGAATTTTAATGATTCTGAAAAAAAAATGGACCCCAGGGGCTCATCTGCTTTTAAAATGTTATTTGAAGGGGAAAATCAGCAGGAAATTGGCAAATGGACAGAATATTGATTATTCTGAAAAAAGAAAATGGCCCAAGGGCTTCATCTGCCCCTGCACCGGGGTTAAATACCATAATATTCAAATATGTTTATTGGTATATGAAGCAGATCTCATGTGAGCGTTTACAGGACCATTGGTCCTCTGGTTTCTTATTAGCACACCTGATCTGTTAGGCTCACAAGATGAGTTTATAGTATACCCATCATCCATCTCAGTCCACATTGTTCAAACATTTTTTTCTGAAACTGCTTGACCAATGAAAGTTAAATTTTATGTGGAATAAAAATAAGAAGAGAGATCCTTTGAGAGCAGTAAGCATATTTATGAAAAGGGTGTGGGCCATACCACGGTTTTGACTACTAAAGTCTCATCAGTGACCCTATATACCTGGCAACATGGAGCCAGAAAGACTAATACAATTATTTTCATAAGTTTTACAGGACAGTCGATTAAAAGACTGATATCAACCCAAATTTAGGCCAAAAACCTATAAACTTAGTTTAGAAAATGAATCTAAACCAGTATCAAATTTTAGTTATCAAAAGTATGCTTGGACCAAACGGAAAATTTAATCTGCACTATGGATGATGTACAGGTAGACTTTTCGACCGCCACACTGGACAACACCAGCTGGAGTTATAGCAAATAAAAATAAGAAGAGATCCTTTGAAAGCAGTGGGCATATTTATGAAAAGGGTGTCGACCAAACTGCGGTTTCGACTACTCAAGTCTCATCAGTGACCCTATATACCTGGCAACATGGAGCCAGAAAGACTAATACGATTAGAGCCTCTTTAGGAGTCAATGAAGAAACATAATGAATATAGGGTCAAGGTATTTCTTGATCTTGACCCTAAGTCATTTAATTATCAAAATTAAGAATGTAACGCGAATAGTTTAACAACAATTTCCTTTTTTTCGCCGTGCATCATTCTTTTGCTGCTTTTGCAGCAAGTTGTACTTGTTTGTCTTAGGTTTGTTTTGGCAACCGGAAAATGTGGGAATACGTATATGTTGCATATCGTGTCCACAGGTGATGTGATTTTTGTCAAGTCTGTCATTTCTACATGTATACCGCTGGGTGCATAAACGCATCTTAATTGCAACATTAAAATGCAGCTGCCAATTCAGATGGCAAATGTGGCTCTGAACCGCGTACGTGTAACGTTTCTGGTAAGGGTAGCGCGATGGCATATTGGTACAGCACCGGACTCCGAATCGAGAGGCACTTGGTTCGATCCCCACTGGCGGTACCGTGTTGTGTCCTTGAGCATCAACTCCACAGAGTACTGACCAGGAAGTGGTGACTCCGTCCCGACATGACTGAAAATTTGTTGACTGGGACGTTAAACCTTAAAATAAACAATCATTTCTGGCATATCATACGTAATTTGTACTATCTAAAATGCTACAATTGCGCCCTTATCATCACGAAAACATATCCGGTAATCATCACTTACCAAATTCACTTTTTATATTGCAAAACTAGGGTACTATTTTTCTTATTTTTGCTCCAAAACATAGATTGTGGGTACTCGTTAGCGAGGCAGTTCTAACGTGTACCCACAAGCTATTTGTTTTGAGCAAAATTAAGAAACGTCGGCTGAAAATTTTCAATTTATATAGCTCAAAACTCATGGGCAAGTTTTCGTAAAGGTTAGCCTTCTGACGTGACTCGCAAAAAACAACATACTTAGATTTCAGTAATAACGGCAGCGTGGGATCAAATAAATGTTATTTCTTTTGTAAATAAATGAAATGCTGAAACTCCCAGTGGAATAAGATTCAATTTGTTTGTTCATATCGGCAGTTTGAACTTACTACGACGTGTACGAGGGGCGAGCAAAAAGTTCGAAGACTTTCTTAATAACTTTTATAATTGACGACCGATTGTTTTCGTATTTTTTACAAGTGTAATAATGGTCTGTTGTCGTACATGTAGCCTTCCGTTTACACCTAATAAACCGCTCCCAGTATAAAATGCCCAATGTACTTGAGGTACAATGATTTTATCTAGACATTCGCGTAATTTTCAGTTCGAATCACACATTATAGTGGGTCGGCCGTAAACATTGGTTATTTATCGCGGACGGCCTGGTCATTCTGTGGTCAACCAGTCTATGCCGGGGTCACTTTATGGGTGTTTCATAAGTTTGAGGCACAGTGCACCTACAATCATTTAAAAGTACAAGTAGCCCATTTTAAGTGTATTCTTATATGAAGCTTTTGTTCGATGGTGGGTCATGATTACAAACAATTTTCGGGCGTTCTTTATTGCACGAGGTATTGCTTATACCTTTTGAATCACACACAAACTTTTGTTTTGTTTTGCGGCATTTTTTTTTATCTCGATACTACTTTTGCTTAATATAAAATTTAACAATACGAATTTTCTTAGAATTTCTTTGTGCGTAAAGAAGAAATAAGCAACAACAAAGGGGCCATAGAGATTCCAATTTGCTTTAGCTTTGATAAACAAATCATCTTATAGCTCGAAGAAAATTTCATCTAAATAACAGTTTAATCAACAGCTGTTTCTGAAAACCTTTTGACTTTATCGTTTCTAAGACTTAATTATATATCATATAAGCCTAAGGATAGTGATCTATATTACATGGGACCTAGTGCAGCGGTCAGTATTTCCCTTGTTTCTGATAATAGAACTGAAATTTTACGAGCAACATAGACGCCAATCAGACAACGCGCAGTGGTTCAAGTTCTGCCTGGTATGACGGCGACTCGGCTATAACGCGCTCGCGATCTGTGGACCTCGACCAATTACGCGGCGACTCGGCTATAACACGCTCGCGGTTTGTTTGACCCCTAACAATGATTTTTACATTGATTTTTGTCATCCCAAGACAGATACAGCTTAACACCGTTTTATTCCGTTATTTCGTTATTATTTGAAGATATGGAATCATGTGTGGACCAAAGCGTATAATTAATTTCCGTTGATTTCCCAGGACAGGATAGTCGGAAATTAAGTTGAAAGATGATAGTATTATCGATAAGTTGACCGCATTTACTAAAACATACTTCCGTATTCTTATTAAATTAAGAGGTACAAGTAGGCAATGATCAGGAAAAGGCGCAATCAGAAGGAAATTCCCACTCCAAAAACCGAGGTAGGAGAAAACAAAATTGACAATAATTAGGTACTAAAACATTTCGTAAGCCGAGTAAGCAGCTATATCTCAATAGGCGGCTGCTCAGCTACCTGAACTTAACTAAAACAATGAAAACGTTTATAAGGTCCAAACAGCACAACTTGCGACACCAAAACATAGAACAAATAGTATTTTATCGGCAAGGGTTCAATATTGTCTCACGAAAACTGAATCAATCTGTTCCAAGCAGTCTTTGCCAAAGAACAACTTGCTTTATCAAGTTGCATTCGACTGTATTTTGATGCACCTTTTCTGGACCATTACTGCAGTGCAGTGTAAATTTGCGATTATGAAAAGTAAGAGAAACAAGTTCAAAGAATTGACAAAGCTTGTTTAATCCAATGTTCACATGTATTATTGTAGACAGCAGGGCCCGGAATTACCATCACCCCGCCTTAACGTTAAGAAGGGCCTAAGTTAAGGTGAAGAGTTCCAGAAAGGGGCATTAATACATACTAAAATTAGACTTAAGGTATCATTATGTAAATTATATTATTATTTTACACATATACGAGCATATATATTTTCGTAAAATTACTGTAAAATATATCTAGCAAAAATGTGTCACCTTAACTAAGGTGGTCCTTAACTTTAAGGAAATATCGTAATTCTGGGCTAATGACAATACAAGGCATTTCAAACATTGTTCCTTAGTATGCTGCGGTTTAGGAATAAGAAATTGTCTTTGTTCGTTAGCTTACTTAAAAAATGAGACGATCGACAGTCTTGATATTATTGCATATCTAAATCGTCGGAAACAAATCTGCAGTTAGATTTAAATCGAACAAAGCACTTTAAGATTGACACTATTATTATAGTGTATTTCGAGTATTTCGACCAATTGTATCTGTACGCCCTCAGTATCAAAGAAGTTGAAGAGCGTATTGGCATTAGGAAAACACGTCTATGCAAAATACGGATTTTTTTTTTTTTTTTTTTTTTTTTTTTTTTAACTGTAAAAATTGAAAATTTCCTTCGAAAAATTTGATATTGTTAACATTTTCGCTCAAAATGTTGATTGAGAGTACACTTTAGAACCACCTCAGTGAGGCGGTTCTAACGAGTACCCACGATCTATGTTTTGGAACAATAATAAAATAATAGGTATACCCCTGCAAACCCAAATTTTACTGTATAAAAGTGGTGTTTAAGGGGTATACATTTTACGGACATGTATTCGTGATGTTCTGCGTCAGTTCTTCTGTCTGTATGTTCGCACTTGCATTCGGCCAAGATCCGCTGAATCGCTGTTACATGCCGTGAAAATTAAGATCATCCGGGACGTTAAGCCTCATTATTGCATAAATACCCATGTCATACGATATTAACAGCCGTTTATTAATGAAGAGAAAGCCATGCATTAATATTGCAATTCACGCGCGCACGTGCTGTTAATACATGGCTTTTACTTATGCTCGTTACCGGGCGCCACACAAAACACGTGCTAGTAATGAGAAACTGAAGTCCGCCCGGAACGAGCATAAAAACGAAATCTTTTACGCGTATGAGGCTGTAGAATATAGTGCACCATATTTCTTTCGTTTCTGCACCTTATTTCTTTTGTTTTTGCAGAATTTATGCAATAATCGCGATCAAAAATGATTTTGTCATTCATAAACATTTGCTAGGTCCCGAGGGAGTGTTGAAAACCTCGGGCTACGCCCTCGGTTTTCAACACTCCCCTCGGGACCTAGCGAATGTAAATGGATGGAAAATCATGTTTGATCCCTATAGTGAAAGCACATTTACAGGATGACAAATGAGTGTGACACCAACAAGTAAATAAGGAACTTTATAGTATACTCTAAAATAGACTTGTAAAGGACTGTTATATGAGTCTATTAAAATCGGCTCAGACGTGTCGAATACACAACTGGACATACATAGAGGATCTTACACGAGTGGTCATTTCGTATGAAAGTTATTAAACGAGCCTTCGGCGAGTTTAATAAATTTCGTATGAAATGACCACGATTGTAATATTCGTTTTATATATGACTTCTTAAATGCGATTTTATCGCCTTTAAAGTGGACATATTTCAAATGAAAATTAGCATTGATATTACGGACGTAGCCAATGACGTTACGTATTCCCGCAAAAGAATTAACAACACGTTTGGTCATAACACTTCTATTACATGACCTTATCCTCGTCATATGATAATTGATTTTAAGGAATATGTTTTTATTTTGCATCTATAAACAAATACCTTACCCGTGTATAGGACGGCCCTGCAAAGTTATATGGATCCACCAATATCTGTTCAGCATCCTCGTCGCTCTCGCATGTTTTAAGTTCATCCACACGCTGGCATAATCCATACCTGAAATTCATACATAGATTATTAAGGATGAAAAACTTATCCTGACATAAGAATTTTAATCGTTATTAAATTACTGGATTGACGGCAGTTATATGGATCCACCAATATCTGTTCAGCATCCTCGTCGCTCTCGCCTATCTTAAAGCCAGATGTACGTAATTGACCTCACGGTAGAATTCTTTTATTTTTTGCATGTGAGTGTATTTTGATGTCCTACATACGAAAATGAAAAGAAATCGATACCGTTCCGAGCTTGTTTTCGAGATATCGGCCTTCAAAATCGTCAAATTTCAGAGCGAAAATACATTGACGTCAACGTAAAATGCGATTTTTTAGACCCACTTTTTGTTAATTTTCTCGATATATTTAAAAAAATCCACGGTAGGATTTTAAAAAAAACTGATATGTATTAGAGAAATTCCTGAACTATAGGTAGATAACGAGAAAGTCCTTGGTTACCGGATTCGTTTTCCTGCTATAAGCGTGCGAAGAGAGGTAGTCGTTACTGAATTCAGTACGTTTTACGCGCGACGTCGATTTTGCGCCAAAATCCCCGACGCTATTTTGTATTCAGTATTGCTAACTGTCAATGTCAATGATGTTTTCCTCGGGATAACACGTCCACAATCTAGATTTTGAGCATAAATGATAAATAATATCATTTTTATACATTTCTGAAGTCCTCTTCATAATTGGATGGACATAGTTTCGTATTCCGAACGCAAACTGACGTTAGAAATGACGTTTCGAGCGAAAACTAACGTTATGAATGCGGCGAAAACATGACGTTTCGACCCTTAGATACGCACGTTCCTTTGAGCGCCTTCAATTACGTACATCTGGCTTTAAGTTCATCCACACGCTGGCATAAACCATACCTGGAATTCAATGAAAATCAAAGATGAATAATCCATTACAAAAAAAAACTTGCATATTCAATAAACAGAGATTTTTTAGGCTTTAAAAATTGAAAATATTCAGCTGAAAAAAAAAGAAAGATATTTTTTACTAATTATTGCTCAAAACATAGATTGTGGGTTCTAACGAGTTTCCACATACTATTAGGCGGTTCTAACGAGTTTCCACAATCTATGTTTCGGAGCAAACTAAGAAAAATGCAAACCCCAGTTTTTCTATATAAAAGTGGGGTTTAAGGGGTACACATTTCACGGACATGTTTTCCTGATGTAATATTTCTCATTCAAAGTTGCAGTCGTGTTGTCATTTGTTACATGACCAATAAAAGGTATATGTGGTGGACGTCAGCTATAATAATAACTGGAAACTTGAAGATTCATCAAAACGTTTATACATCTCATTTCTTATATGAAAATCGTAGGTGGGAATATTGGCTTCATCATTTTCAGGGTGGGCACATTTTACAATGATCCTTGCCACTGATAAAGTGAGCCCTACAGGGCGATAGCTGTCTGCTAAAATAAACGACATTTAATAAAGCTTGATAAATCTTAAGATTATTGACAGATATCAGAAATTCGTTTTAATATTACAAATAAACCGTATCAGGAAAATTATTATTTCTGACAACACACTAGATGCTATGAGAAAAGTCTTTCTTAAAATATAGTGTCGTAGGCTGTTAAAGCATTGTGCCTGCTATTAACGAGCAGATTGAGATGGCGTGTTAACTTGACCCGACCCATTGTTGGTCGGGTAATGTGGGTCTACAGTTTTTATTTTTATTTATTTTTTTGTTTTTATTTTTTATTTTTTTTTTTTTTTTTTTTGAATGGCGGGGCGGGTGGCCAATTATTTACCACCTGGTCTAGTCGTAACTTTATGATGAGCCCTTGAAGAATAGGACTACCAAACTAACATGCAAATTGTAACCAACTATTGATACACAATGTCCATCATCTTCAATCGTCTTCATTTAAATGGTGACCGTGATGTCGACTTTTGATAAATTTATGCAGTACGAAAACTTGCCCATGCAATGTACAGTGATTTTTAAAGTTGCAACGAGTACGGTTCTAACGAGTACCCACAATCTATGTTTTGGAGTAAAACTAAGAACCAGAGAACCAATGGTCCTGTAAACGCTCACCTGAAACCCGAGATATATACCAATAAACTTGTTTGACTAGAATGGTAATATATATGTATATAACCCCAGGGCCGGGTCAGAGCAACTCCTGGGGTCAATTTCTTTTTGAAAACATAAAACTGCAGTCCATTTGCCAATTTACTGCAAGTTTTGCCTTTCAAATGACATTTTAACAATTTTCCCCATTCAAATGCATGGGCGACCTAAGTTGACCTTGCTGTAAAATAGGTCAAGGTCATTCAAGGGTCACAATTTATACAAACTTTGTAGAGCTCTATTGCCTGATGCTTCATGCAAAGTTTCAAAATCATAGGCCTTCTGGTTCTGGAGATAAAGATTTTTAAAGGTTTTTGCTATTTATAGCCATGGCAGCCATCTTGGTCATGTGACCTTGACCATTTATATACACTTTCATTCCCACTTCCTAACAATGCTCCTCATAAAGTTTGGCTTTGATTGGCCAAGCAGTTTCAGAGAAGAAGATCTTTGAATATCACTGTAATATACATGTATATTGCCCCGGGGTGGGGGCAGACAGACGCCTGCGGTCCAAATTTTTTCAGAATCATCCATCTTAAGTCCATTTGCCCATTTCCTGCAAGTTTTTCCCTAAAAATGACATTTTAACACTTTTCCCCATTCAAATGCATGAGCGACCTATGTTGACCTTGCCGAAATTAGGTTATGGTCATCCCAGGGTCATGATTTATATAAAGTTTGTAGAGGTCCAGTCACTGATTCTTCACACCAAGTTTCAAAATCATTGGCCTTCTGGTTCTGGAGAAGAAGATTTTTAAAGGTTTTTTTCTATTTATAGCCATGGCGGCCATCTTGGTCATGTGACCTTGACCATTTATATAAACTTTCTTTCCCCCTTCCCAATGATGCTACACATGAAGTTTGGCTTTGATTGGCCAAGCGGTTTCAGGGGAGAAGATGTTTCATTATTATGAAAATATACATGTATATAGCCCCGGTGCAGGGGCAGACAACCCCCCAGGGGCTAAAATTTTCCATTAACATTAATCATCTGTCAATTTGCATATTCCCAGTAAGTTTTACCCATTAAATAGCATTTTACCATTTTTTCCCCATTCAAATGCGTTGGCGACCTAAGTTGACCTTGCCGTAAAATAGGTCAAGGTCATCCAAGGGTCATGATTTATATAAACTATAATGGGCCCACGTCCTCAATGCTACATACCAAGTTTCGTGGAAATCGGCCCACTGGTTCTGGAGAAGAAGATTTTTAAAAGTTTTTGCTATTTATAGCCATGGCGGCCATCTTGGTCATGTGACCTGGACCATTTATATAAACTTTCGTTCCGCCTTCCTATGGATGCTCCACATGAAGTTTGGCTTTGATCGGCCACGCGGTTTCAGAGGAGAAGATCTTTGAAATTGTGGACGGACGACGGACGGACGACGGAGCATGGCCATCCTATAAGCTCACCTTGTGAGCCTTCGGCTCAGGTGAGCTAAAAATAGGTATGCCCCTGCAAACCCCAGTTTTATAATATAAAAGTGGGGTTTAAGAGTGTATTCATTGCACGGACATGTTTTCCTGATGTAGCGCTCTTTCAATTGTTTCTTCTCGAGACGACACTTTCTCATAAAAATAGAATAAATAAGTTCTAAGAATCATTTTTTTAATCCCAGTGTGTCAATCTTTGTACTAATCACTGCTATCAAGCAATGCAATCAAGTTACTAAGTTTTGATGACAAACGCAATATTATTTTAAGAGTACATCTGTATTGTTTCGATTATTATCAAACCTCTAATTGCAGTCTCGGTGTTAAAATTCTCGACAAAAACTGCACTTTCTCTCCATGATTGCATAATTATAATTGCCTCATTTTCTAACTTCAAATTCAAGAATACCAGAATTTCGGTTAGCTGTTTTATAGGCGACAAAATGCGTTTAGCTTCAAAAATAACACATTTGCTACCTACTGTTTTTCAAAATGCTCGTGTTCTTGCGCAAGACACGTGAATTGCACTCCCCATCATACAGGATGTATACTTTAGGAGCAGCACTGTTTTGACTTAGACTAGCATCTAGTGTGATAAATAAGTTTTTTTTTGTCCCCATTTTTGTAAATTTAAATTTTCTTTTCATGAAAACTAGAGCACCAGATATTTTCAGATGTATTTATCAGAATAGTATTCTCCGAAAATCGAGACAGAGGAGTAGACCCATATTATGTCCAAACGGTGTACATGTACATGCTGTGTAAAAATATTTTACCTTTGTAGATTTGTCACTTTAACGCCTAGTGGCTAGACTAGTTTTGACTGAAAAATTAATAACGGAGCCAACTTAACCCATTACGAAAACATGCCCATGCAATACACAGATTTTTTGAGTTGTAAAAATTTAAAATTTTCAGTAGAAAAATTTTGTTATTTTTCTTATTTTTGCTCCAAACAGAGATTGTGTGTACACGTTAGAACAGCCTCGGTTAGGCGGTTCTAACGAGTACCCACAATCTATGTTTTGGAGCAAAAATAAGAAAAAATAGGTATACCCCTGCAAACCCCAGTTTTTCTATATAAAAGTGGAGTTCAAGGGGGTTTACTTTTCACGGACATGTTTTCCTGATGTTACAAACTAAGAAGCATCATCTGATCTTAAATCTGTGTGAGGTCGAAATCTGACAATGGGCTAACCAAATTAGAAAGAAAAAGGGGCGTAAAAAGGTCTCGCCAGTGCAGAATGGGTAACCTATCGTTAAGAGGAAAGTACATTAAACAGAGGAGATACGATAAACTCGGTGTAATTAACATTGATTTGACCAAATTCAATTTACAAAAAATCATGAACTGCTGGTCTCATTCTGTACATTGTTTTAGATGTCTCAGCAGAGCACGTATGACAAAGAGATGTATTTCGGTGGAAGGACTTAATTGCTTCAGTTGTAATCGGATTATTCTAAACATTGACCAATGGTCACTAGACATTAATTGAATCGTGGCTAATTTGATCTTCAAGTTATTTGCAGCCCTGTGCAGCATTTTATGTATGGAATCGATGAAATAGTCAGCAACGACGAAAAGAATGATGAAAAATAATGCGCGAGGTACATGTTATTGGGGCTAGCAAATCCCCATCAGGAAAACATGTCCGTGCAATATACCCCCTTATACCCCACTTTTATATAGCAAAACTGGGGTATGCAGGGATATACCTATTTTTCTTATTTTTGCTCCAAAACATAGATTGTGGGTACTGGTTAAAACCGCCTCGCCGAGGCGGATCTAACGTGTACCCACAATCTATGTTTGTGGCAAAAATAAGAAAAATATCAAAAATTTTCTACTGAAAGTTTTCACTTTTTACAACATTTTTAAAATTCTTAATACTACATGGGCATGTTTTCGTAATGCAACGATATGCCCCAAACATAGTGAGAGCCCCATCATACCCCCGCAGTACCCAATTATTTGTTTTTCAATGATGAACCATAGGTTGAAGATTAAGGTTATGCATGTACTGTACTAAAGACGCTCAACATAGCTAGAGTTTTCTTTTTTTTAGAGCGGCCATCTTGCTTTATCTATGCACCATAGCGCCTTTAAGCCCTGTTGCCTTTTTGTATTAACGGAACCAAATGTACCAAACCTAACCTTTGATAATTATAAAAGTAAACAGCGTAATAGGTATTGCATTTCTTTTCAAAACTAGGGGAGCGCTAAATGACTACCAGATAGTGAGGACGATTGTCTCAATTTTCCAAGAAACTACCCGAGTTTCCGATTTATATCAGACGCACATCTTTGAAAAATTTGTGTAAGGAGTGCATGCTTCCTGTTGTCTGATGAATTTCTAAGAGAGTTGATTAACCAAAGAAGTATGAGCCACGACGCGAGAAAACCGGTCTATGGGGTTTCCGACCAGGTCTGACACAAACCGGTCTGTACAGTCGCAGAAAAGGGCTAGAAGTTTAAAATTTCAGATTTAGGTAGATGAGGAATTGTTCTATCCGAGTAGCGAAAACAAAGGCGCTGATCAGCTGTGCGGTTACTGCACAGCTGATCTGCGCCTTTGTTTTTGCATAGTGCAAAAATCCGGTTTTCTGATGACGCGGCTCATATGGTGTCACGTCTATGCGAAAACAAAGGCGCAGATAAATTGTGCAGTAACTGCATAGTAGATCAGCGTCATTGGTTTCTCTTCACGGATAGTTAAGTTCCTCATCTTTCTAATTCCGAAATTTCAAGCTTCTAGCCCTTTTCTGTGTTTGTACAGACCTGTTTGTGTCGGACCTTGTCGGAAACTCCGAAGACCGGGTTTCTCGTGACGCGGCTCATACATCAATGGCAACAATGAGTTGTCATTAGAAGTTTAAAATATGAGCCGCCTCGTGGGAAAACCAACAATGTGGTTTCCGAACAGGTCCGACACAAACCGGCCTGTACAAGCACAGAAAAGAGCTAGAAGGTTGAAATTTTGGAGTTAAGTAGAGGAGGAATTGTACTATCCGAGTAGCGAAAACAAAGGCGCTGATCAGCTTCGCGGTTACCGCGAAGCTGATCTGCGTCTTTGTTTTCGCCTATGCAGATTGTTGGTTCTCCAATGAGGCGGCTCATATTTTGATTTCTGCAAAGGTGCAATCCTTCCCATGGGTTCTTGTTATGTTTTCATGTATCTTTCAGTGATATAAACTAAACTGCAGAATCATTCATCCCTTTGAAATGACAACCAGCTTGATACGAGTATACGTTTTTCCTCTCATTGGGTATAAACTGGTGTTGCACTTCACATTTCCGCTTTAGGTCAGTTATTTTAAACGCAAAGGAAATGCCATACTTCTTAGTCTTGGGAGCGATACTTCTGTTCTGATGATTGCACAATTTCCTGGCATTGCTTACCTTTACCATTTTTATAAACATCTGTGAACAGACAATGTAAAACAAGCTATGACAAAGAAATGAAACTATCGAAAACAATCACCAAATCTTTAAACCTAAATGTAAAATATTTTAAACAACAAACAGTCAATATCGAAATAAGGGAGCAACTTTTTTCCAAACGATCCAAACGATGACCACTGAGCTTCCTTACAGGCCGAAATCCATGGCACGGAGGCAGGGAGATTTTATGATGCCATCTAAAGGTAAAACATGCAAAACTAGCCCGGTCAGTTGAAAACAATATTGTAATAAATGCACTTTATCATTTTTATGTCAAGCGTTGAGTCGTAGCAAGTATCGTCCGAGTTTAGCCATACATGTACAAGGTTGTCTGGTGTGCGACTTAACTGGAAGACACACGAACACCTTATTTTCTTATCATTACGAAAACTTGCCCATTATAATAAACAGAGATTGTTTGAGCTTAAAAAATGAAAATTTTCAGCAGAAAATTTTTGATATTTTTCTTCGGCGAGGCGGTTCTAACGAGTACCCACAATCTATGTTTTGGAGCAAAAATAAGAAAAATAGGTATACCCCTGCATACCCCAGTTTTGCTATATAAAAGTGGGGTTCAAGGGGGTATACATCACAAGGACATGTTTTCCTGATGTAACGCTGCTAAATGAGTAGTGTTCCTGTCTTATCACAATACCTCTCATTAGCATTGTGTTGGGATTTTCTAAAGATGAATCATTCGATATTACTTGTTAAATATTTTACGCTCGTTTTCAAGTAAGCAATACAAAACATGGAATTTCGCGCTTATGATATTTAATGGAATTAAAACCAAAAACAGAATCTTTTGCTTCTCCCCTTCTATCTTCCCATTTAAATTCTCTCTTGGCCGTTCCAAGTCGGTCTTGAAACGTCGTGCTAATAAACAAGGAAATAAGTTTGCCTTAATCAGCTAAACCTTTGGTAGAAGAAAACTTTTTTGGGACATTTTTACAACATGATGCTACTTTCTTTCCATGCCTATAGAAACCCATTTGCGATCATATAGGGGACATTAATACAACTTTTAATGGCCATCCCCCCCCCCCCCCAAAAAAAAAAAAACAAAATAGGGGTAGGTGTATTTAGTACACCATATAGCTTAAGCAACATGGTAAAAAGCCATCCGGACAGGCCTAAACAGTCAGGGATAGACGTGAGTTATAGACCCTTACTAATTTATTGTGGTTTTGAAGTTATTTTTAATGAAAAATACATTTAGAAAAATGTTAGGGTGTTGCTTAACTCAGTATGTCTGACTGTATATCTTAATGTATACAAGTATCATCAAGTCACACAAAAGGCACCCAACAAGGAAAGTAACGCAACATCAAGACTTAGAACAAACCATGATAGGCGTGTTGTCTTGGAACCTCTATTAAAACCAAAGGCCTTGTCGTAAAGAAAATTATGTTCCGACAATGGTCATTAATATTCACTCAAATACGTCTCACAGAGGAATTACGCCTTAGTTTGCTCTTCAAATGTCTTTAACCTTGAGGTAACTGACCATTAAATGAGCCGCGTCATAAGAAGACCGGATTTTTGCCCTTTAGAAAACAAAGCCGCAGATCAATTGTGCAGTTACTGTACAACTGATCAGCGCCTTGGTTTTCGCTACACGGATAGTAAAATTAGTCGTCTTCTAAAATCCGAAAAATCAAGCTTCTATCCTTCTTCTGAAACTGTACAGGCTGGTTTGTGTCTGACCTGGTCGGAGACCTCGAATACCGGCTTTCTCGCGTCGCAGCTCAAATGTGGACATTTGTGACGTTCCTTTAACCCATACTTCAAGGTTTATGGAGTATTATTCATGCCTCATGTATGCCAGTCTGTCACTTGCAAGATTATAGTATCGCTGAACCAGAGGACCAATGGTCCTGTAAACGCTCACCTGAGATCTGCTGCATATACGTGTACCAATAAACATGTTTTAATATAATGGTATTTAACCCCAGTGTAAGGGCAGATGAAGCCCTAGAGCGATTTTCTTTTTTCAGAATAATCAATATTCTGTCCATTTGCCAATTTCCTGCTGGCTTTTCCCTTCAAATGACATTTTAACAGTTTTTCCCATTCAAATTCATGGGCAACCCATGTTGACCTTGCCATAAACTGGGTCATGGTTGTCACAGGTCATGATTTAGATATACATTGTAGTACTTTAGCCATCGATGCTTCACTCCAAAGTTCATGGAAATTTGTCAAATGGTTCAGAGAAAAAGATTTATATGGGCATTGCGGCCATCTTGGTAATGAAACCTAGATTATTAATAAACACATTGGTTCCCCCATCCTATAGGTGCTTCAGATAAAATTTGGCTTAAATTGTCTATGTGGTTTCAGAGGAGAAGAATTTATATGTATAATGCCCCAGGGTGGGGGAAGATGAGCCCCAGTACCAGGATCCATTTTTTTTTTTTTCAGAATCATTAATATTCAGTCCTACTGCCCATTTCCTGTAAGACTTTCACTTTATATGACATTTTAAAGTTCTCCCAGTTCAAATGCATTGGTGACCTATGTTGACCTTGCCGTAAAAAGGTCAAGGTCATCACAGGGTCATGATTATATTTATATACACATTGTAGTGCTTGAGCCATAGATGCTTCATGCCAAGTATCGTTGAAATTGGTCCACCGGTTCTGGAGAAGAAGATTTTTGAAGGGTTTTTACCATATATGGGCATGGCGGCCATTTTGGTCATGTGACCTGGATTTCTTATATACATATTGGCTCCCCCTTCCTATTGATGCTTCACATAAAATTTGGCTTTGATTGGCCAAGCGGTTTCAGAGAAGATGATGTTTGAATATGATGGTAATGTACAGGTATATTGCCCCGGGGTGGGGGCAGATGAGCCCCTGGGGTCAAAATTTTTCAGAATCATCAATATTCAGTCCCACTGCCCATTTCCTGCAAGATTTTCACTTTAAATGACAGTTTAAAATTTTTCCCCATTCAAATGCATTGGTGACCTATGTTGACCTTGCGGTAAAGAAGGTCAAGGTCATCTCAGGGTCACGATTTATATACATATTGTAGTGCTTGAGCCATCAATGCTTCATGCCAAGTTTTGATGAAATCCGTCCATTGGTTCTGGAGAAGAAGATTTTTGAAGGGTTTTTACCATATATGGGCATGGCGGCCATCTTGGTCATGTGACCTGGATTTCTTATTTACACATTGGTCCCCCCTTCCTCTTGATGCTTCACATAAAATTTGGCTTTGATTGGCCAAGCGAATTCAGAGGAGATGATGTTTGAATATTATGGTAATGTACAGGTATATTGCCCCGGGGTGGGGGCAGATGAGCCCCTGGGGTCTAATTTTTTTCCAGAATCATCAATATTCAGTCCTTCTGCCCATTTCCTGCAAGATTTTCACTTTAAATGACACTTAAAAATTTTTCCCCATTCAAATGCATTGGCAACCTATGTTGACCTTGCCGTAAAAAAGGTCAAGGTCATCACAGGGTCATGATTTATATATACATTGTAGTGCTTGAGCCATCAATGCTTCATGCCAAGTTTCGTTGAAATCGGTCCACTGGTTCTGGAGAAGAAGATTTTTGAAGGGTTTTTACCATATATGGGCATGGCGGCCATCTTGGTCATGTGACCTGGATTTCTTATATACACATTGGTTCCCCCTTCCTATTGATGCTTCACATAAAATTTGGCTTTGATTGGCCAAGCGGTTTCAGAGAAGAAGAGCTTTGAAAATGGTGGACGACGGACGACGGACGACGACGCCGACGGACGGACGCCGGGTGCCTCCCTATCCTATAACCTCACCTGAGAGCCTTCGGCTCAGGTGAGCTAAAAAAAGCAGGTTACGAATGTTTCAACGTTAGGAAAAATTTGAACAAGATTCATGAAAATCTGACAAACAGTTCTGAAGAAGAAGATTTTTTAAATGATGCTGAGCATGGTAATGAGCATGGAAGCCAAAATTTGGCAAACTTTTGTTCCCCCTACCCATGGATGCTCTACATAAAATTTGGCTTTCCTCATTAAAACAGTTTCATGGAAGATCATCTTTGAATTTCGATACATACATGTCATGACCAAAACAAAAAATGACCTTGACCTTAATAACTTAAATCAAGTGCATCAGTTGTCTGCATCTCAACTTTTTCCGGTCTCAGGCTGCAAAAGTTTCCAGGGGACCATTGGTCTTGTTAACGCTCACATGTTATCTAGTTGTTAAGCATCATTTTTATAATAGACTTAAAAAAAATGATTTTCATTTTTACGTACGTTAAAGCCTACGTATCCAACAGTGACCTTGTCGTAAAATAGATGTTGGCCATCTTAGGGCCATAATTGTTCAAATTATAATAGATTTTGATAGGCTGTAGTTCAAAATGATACAAACCAAATTTCCTGAAAATGGGCCCATCAGTCCTGGAGAAGAATATTTTGGGCATTTTTATGCATATGTGAGTGTACATGTGGGCTTTGTGACCCAAATTTCATGATCCAAGTTCTCTGTATCCACAGAGGCTTCCAATGATTTTTCACAGCAGACCTTTGAAAACTGTGGATAGACGACAGACCTGCAAAGGTCAAGAGATGACCTTGACCTGAATTAATCACATACCTTCATTTCCTTCATAAATTCTCTGCATCTAGCACTTTTCAAGTTTCAAGCTGCAGAACTTCTAAAAAAAAAAACAACATTGTTTTCACTTTTCCAACGAAAAGCATAAGTTTCCAAAATTGACCTTGCCATAAAATAGGTCAAGGTCATCATAGGGTCATCTATAATGGGCTGCAGCCCAAAATACTACTTACCAAGTTTCGTGAAAATTGGCCCTCCAGTTCTTGAGAAAAAGATTTTTGCATTTTTTGAGCATTTAAGATTATGGCAGCCATTTAAAGCATTCAACCCAGATTTTGCACCCAAAATTTTGTTCCTCCTAATCATGGAGGCATCTCATAACATTACACTTTTATAGGCCCAGTGATTTCTGAGAAAACCATAATCTTCATTTTGATATTTAAATAACCTTGAGTCAAGGTCAAGAAATGACCTTGACTTTAATTTTAATTAATCTTTCATTAACTCCCTAAGTTATCTGCATCTAGCAACTTTCAAGTCTCAGGCTGCAAAAGTTTCCAAAATATCCCTATTTTTCACCTTTTCCCATGTAAAAGCCTATGTTTCAAAAATTGAACTTGCTGTAAAATAGGTCAAGGTCATCCAAGGGTCATCATTTGATCAAATTGTGATAGGCTCGAGTCATCAATGCTACATACCAAGTTTCATGGCAATCGGCCCATCGGTTCTGGAGAAGAAGATTTTTGAAGGGCTTTTACCATACATGGGTGTGGCCGCCATCTTGGTCATGGTACGAAGATATCGCAAAAAAAAAAAAAAAAACTTCAATGCCACTATCCAAGGAGGCTCCACATTAAATTTTAACTGGATCGGCCAAGTCCTTTCAGAGATGAAGATCTTTGAATTAGTGGATGACGACAATGGACGGTAAATGACCTTGACCTTAATTAATTCCAAACATTCATTGACACCAATAATTGTCTGCATCTAGCAACTTTCAAGTCTCAGGCTGCAAAAGTTTCCAAAATATCCACCGTTTTCACCTTGTCCCATGTAAAAGCAAATGTTTTCAAAATTTACCATGCCGTAAAATACGTCAAGGTCATCCCAGGGTCATCATTTTATCAAACTATGATGGGCTGGAGTCCCCGATGCTTCATACCAAGTTTAGTGGAAATTGGCCCACCGGTTCTGGAGAAGAAGATTTTTGAAGGGTTTTTACCATATATGGGCGTGGCGAACATCTTGGTCATGTGACCAAGATATCACGATCAAAATAAAGATATTGGGAATAAAATTTAAAAGCCACTACCCAAGGAGGCTCCATAAAAAATTTCAACTTGATCGGCCAAGCGGTTTCTGAGAAAACCATAATCTTAATTTTGATATTTAAATGATCTTAGCTCAAGGTCAAGAAATGACTTTGACCTTAATTAATTACATACCTTCATTGGCTCTATCAGTTGTCTGCATCTAGCAACTTTCAAGTCTCAGGCTGCAACATTTTCCAACATATTCATTTTTTTCACATTTTCCCATGTAAAAGCCAATGTTTCCAAATTTGACCTTTCCGTAAAATAGGTCAAGGTCACCCCATGGTCATCATTTTATCAAACCATGATGGGCTGGAGTCCCCAATGCTTCATACCAATTTTAGTGGAAATCCGCCCACCGGTTCTGGAGAAGAGGATTTTTGAAGGGTTTTTACCATATATGGGCGTGGCGGCCATCTTGGTCATGTGACCAAGATATCACGATCAAAATAAAGATATTGGGAATAAAATTTAAAAGCCACTACCCAAGGAGGCTCCATAAAAAATTTCAACTTGATCGGCCAAGCGGTTTCTGAGAAAACCATAATCTTAATTTTGATATTTAAATGACCTTGGCTCAAGGTCAAGAAATGACTTTGACCTTACTTAATTACATACCTTTATTGGCTCTATCAGTTGTCTGCATCTAGCAACTTTCAAGTCTCAGGCTGCAACATTTTCCAACATGTCCATTTTTTTCACATTTTCCCATGTAAAAGCCAATGTTTCCAAATTTGACCTTTCCGTAAAATAGGTCAAGGTCATCACAGGGTCATCATTTTATCAAACTATGATGGGCTGGCGTCCCCAATGCTTCATACCAAGTTTAGTGGAAATCGGCCCACCGGTTCTGGAGAAGAAGATTTTTGAAGGGTTTTTACCATATATGGGCGTGGCGGCCATCTTGGTCATGTGACCAAGATATCACAATCAAAATTTAAATGATACTACCCAAGGAGGCTCCACATAAAATTTCAACTAGATCGGCCAAGCGGTTTCAGAGAAGAAGATCTTTGAAATTGTGGACGATGACGACTGACGGACGGACGCCGGATCATGGCTATCCTATTAGCTCACCTTGTGAGCCTTCAGCTCAGGTGAGCTAAAAATCCATAGTTTACACTTCTTCCTATGTAAAAGCCTATGTTTCAAATTTGACCTTGCTGTAAAATAGGTCAAGGTCATCCAAGGGTCATCATTTTATCAAACTATGATGGGCTGAGGTCCCCGATGCTACATACCAAGTTTCATGGAAATTGGCCCATCGGTTCTGGAGAAGAAGATTTTTGAGTGGTTTTTACCATATATGGGCGTGGCGGCCATCTTGGTCATGTGACCTGGATTTCGCGATCAAACTTTTGTCTTCCCTACCCATGGATGCTCCACATAAAATTTCACTTTGATTGGCCGCACAGTTTCAGAGAAGAAGATCTTTGAAAAGTGTGTATGGACAACAGACTGGCCAAGGTCAAGAGATGACCTTGACCTATATTAATCACATACCTTCATCTACTTCATTCGTTGTTTGCATCTACCACTTTTCAGGCCTCAGGCTGCAATAGTTTTCAAAAAATCCGTAGTTTTCACTTTTTCCTATGTAAAAGCCTATGTTTCCAAATTTGACCTTGCCGTAAAATAGGTCAAGGTCATCCAAGGGTCATCATTTTATCAAACTATGATGGGCTGAGGTCCTCGATGCTACATACCAAGTTTCCTGGAAATCGACCCACCGGTTCTGGAGAAGAAGATTTTTGAGTGGTTTTTACCATATATGGGCGTGGCGGCCTTCTTGGTCATGTGACCTGGATTTCGCTATCAAACTTTCGTCTCCCCTACCCATGGATGCTCCACATAAAATTTCATTTTGATTGGCCAAGCAGTTTCAGAGAAGATCTTTGAAAAGTGTGTATGGACAACAGACTGGCCAAGGTCAAGAGATGACCTTGACCTATATTAATCACATACCTTCATCTACTCCATTAGTTGTTTGCATCTACCACTTTTCAGGCCTCGGGCTGCAATAGTTTTAAAAAAATCCATAGTTTTCACTTCTTCCTATGTAAAAGCCTATGTTTCCAATTTGACCTTGCCGTAAAATATGTCAAGGTCATCCAAGGGTCATCATTTTATCAAACTATGATGGGCTGAGGTCTCCAATGCTACATACCAAATTTCGTGGAAATCGACCCACCGGTTCTGGAGAAGAAGATTTTTGAGTGGTTTTTACCATATATGGGGGTGGCGGCCATCTTGGTCATGTGACCTGGATTTCGCGATCAAACTTTTGTCTCCCCTACCCATGGATGCTCCAAATAAAATTTCACTTTGATTGGCCAAGCAGTTTCAGAGAAGAAGATCTTTGAAAAGTGTGTATGGACAACAGACTGGCTAAGGTCAAGAGATGACCTTGACCTATATTAATCACATACCTTCATCTACTCCATTAGTTGTTTGCATCTACCACTTTTCAGGCCTCAGGCTGCAATAGTTTTCAAAAAATCCATAGTTTTCACTTTTTCCTATGTAAAAGCCTATGTTTCCAAATTTGACCTTGCCGTAAAATAGGTCAAGGTCATCCAAGGGTCATCATTTTATCAAACTATGATGGGCTGAAGTCCCCGATGCTACATGCCAAGTTTCGTGGAAATCGGCCCACCGGTTCTGGAGAAGAAGATTTTTGAAGGGTTTTTACCATATATGGGCGTGGCGGCCATCTTGGTCATGTGACCTGGATTTCGCGATCAAACTTGAAATGCCACTACCCAAGGAGGCTCCACATAAAATTTCAACTAGATCGGCCAAGCGGTTTCAGAGAAGAAGATCTTTGAAATTGTGGACGACGACGGACGACGGACGACGGACGGACGCCGGATCATGGCTATCCTATTAGCTCACCTTGTGAGCCTTCGGCTCAGGTGAGCTAAAAAGCAGCTCTGAATAAATTAGCTGCATCGCCAAAACTATTCGATATGTCCACCAAACATAAGGCTGCACAACCACAGAGGGTGGTTAGGATTTAGACTGAATGCTGGGTGTTAAAAGTGCAATGACTACACTGTGTTCACAATAATGCTTAGGAGCTGCGAAACGTTGAGCAGCTGGTCTACGCATTTCTTTGCATTTACAAAATGACGCTTTCTCAGGACGCCAATTAGTTTTAATAGATCATGGCATTAAACATCCACTCATTTCTTCCGTGCAAAGAACAATGTTTTCCAATATAAGTTTCGTGATGATGCAAAACTGGAAAGATTTAGGAAGAAGAGCGATTACAGAATTAATGTATATCTTTTTCTCTATGAGTATGATTCTAAACATGAATACATGAATTTCAAAGCGCGCGTATTGGCTCTGGACGATAACGTATTCGGGCGCTCACCATTTACCACGCATTATCACGCACACTTGTCCATGCAATAGGTATTCCGTAAATCCCAATTTCATATAGTAAAACAGGGGTTTACAGAGGTAAACCTGTTTTTCTTAGTTTTTATCCAAAACATAGATTGTGGGTAAAAAACTATATTACATGGGCAAGTTTTCGTAATGCATTTTACGACCACAAAGGGGTAATGACCTTCACTGTCCTGCTCAAATTTGTGCTTCTTAATTCAATTGTTTTGTCATTTCTGACTGGCAACTGGACAAAACGCGATGTCAGGGGATTAAATGAGTCTTTTGCGACAGCAGTGACAGTAAAGAAAAGCTTAAGTCAAAGGGAAGGTCTTTGTTGCGAATTCAGTTTGTTACGGCTTTAAAGTTTGGAGTGTAAAATGGTCAAAACTGATACATGTACTGTATTGTGTTTTATGACATTGGTATATGGCATAAATTGAAAACCAAAAGCAAGGTTTCTCGCTGAACGGACATGAGAAATTGAAGCGAAGACACCACATGCCTTCTCTAGAATTAAACCAGACTGATGTGAAAGGTAGTTTGGCTTGTTTGGTTTGAATTAATCCTCTCATTTAACGACAACTCCTAGAGAGTCAAATGTTAGTTGTAACATCGCATGATGTTGTTCTTATTCTATTCAATAGTTTGAGTTTCATATTTATATACAATATACATACAATTATAAACATAAAATAATATGAACTATATCAACCCATTCTATATAGAATTACAAGACATTGTGCATACATATATACATATAAAACAAATGAATACTATTTTCATGATGAATAAAGTGGTAGCTTTAAACTGTGAGTATGCAATGGTTTCGAAAATAAAACTTTTAATCTGCTTCACATGTCTAATTCAGTTGTAGCAGTTCATTTCCGTGCTTATCAGAGAAAGGTCTTAGGTTGGTGTATCTTCACAACTTACAATGTTATTTTGTCACCATTCCACTGTTCAGCCGACCTGCTTGGATTTTAGTATCACGAAAACATGTCCGTGCAATACATACCCCCATTGAACCCCACTTTTATACAGAAAAAAACTGGGGTTTGCAGGGGTATACTTATTTTTCTTATTTCTGCTCCAAAACATAGATTGTGAGTACTCGTTAGAACCGCCTCGCCGATGCGGTTCTAACGTGTACCCGCAACCTATGTTTTGGAGCAAAAATAAGAAAAAATAGGTATACCCCTCCATACCCCAGTTTTTCTAATACAAATGTGGGGTTTAAGGGTCTATGCATTTCATGGACTTCACAGTTCATTTTCATTTTCGTTCTTATCGGAGAAATGTAGCAGTTCATTTTCGTGCTTATCAGAGATCCTTATGTTAGCCTATCTTCACAGCTGTTTCCACATGCTCAGTTATTTTGTCACCATTCCACTGTTTAGCCATTCTGCTTGAATTTTAGGAATCCAGAGTTCATATCAATATTTCGATTGCATTTTCTCATTTGTTTTTATTTGCGTGTGGGACTGATTAAACGTTTTAAATTGTTTTAATTTAAACAATGAACTCTCAACAAATCGCATAATTGTGAAAACTACATGTACATTGATGCCAATGTTTTCCCTGAAACTAAACGATGTAAAGTGCTTTGAGTGTAAAACGGTTAAGGTACCGGACCATTACCTCTGCAGTTCCAACATCCTGAAGATTCAGATCAAAGAGAGCTAGGTAATGATAGAATCACGTGACGTTTTTCACATCTTTATATACTAAAACGCAATAAACCCCTTACATTATAGGCGTAAATGCAATATAGCACCGATCAAACAATGAAGTAATCGGTAAAATCAAAATTTATTAAATAAATGGAATCTGATATTTTTTAGTAACAACCCAGAAAGAAGGTTGCAAGAAAAGTTTTTTTAGATCAGATTAATTTCACAAACTTAAGCTGGTTCGACCCCCACACTGGCCACATGTGAGACAAACCAAGTTCTGCTTGCGGGTGAGCCAGGTGATTTATTTTTTTTTATTTTTTTATTTTTTTATTATTTTTTTTTCTCAGGGTTCTCCCGTACTGATTGGCCCGTCTCATATGAGCTGAAATGATCTTGAAAAGGACGTAAAACTGAATTAGAAAAAGAAAAAAAATTACAAAGTTTGATGTGAAGGGTAAGTTTATTGTTTCGAATTCGCTCATAAATTTGTATCGAAAATTTCGAAATCTGCCCTTTTCCTTTCGTTTGCAAATCGAAGTCATTAAAATACTTTAGCAAACTATCCGCTAAAACGAACGACTACTGTACTGAATCTTACCATCTGTTTTGTTCTCTCCTGATAGTCTGTGCGCCTGGAACCTTGGGGCAGTAAAGCCCAGTAGGGCACTTGCAGTTGATAAAGTTGAAGTATGTGGCCTCGGCTGTGGTCTTGGAGGGCAAGGCGTAAATTTGGGCGCAAACAGCGTTCATGGGACATTCGGGCGGCGGAAAGTTCTGAAGAAAAAGAAGCAAAAACGTGAAATCAATTTTAAAACGTGGCATACAAACGGAAATACATTGTAACAGGTTTTCGTTCCAAGCTAAAGATTTTTATGCTTAGCTGGAAGACAAAATACAACATGACGCGCTTTGTTCTGGGGTCTTTGATCGAATGGATGTGACGCCTTAAAGTTTCAACTAAGTTGTTGTTCATGTTCAAATCACTATAGAAAACCTTTTAGCATCAGAAGATATCACACTTTTAATTGTGCTGGGATTTAATCTTGCAGTGTATTTTAAAACTATCTAAATGTAGGAATGAAAATGTGTATGTGGCATTACGGATGTGATATATCCATTTGCGAACTCGGCTTACAATATGCACGTTTTCACATGTTAATCGAAGTAACCCCTTGGCGTGTGATTTTATGAGCATTTGCACTTAATAGAACGATTATGGTAATTACGAACTTTGCCGTTCACAAGCGTAATCCATTTTTCTTTCACACCAGGAAAATTTGTACGTGATATGTATACCCCATTAAACCCTACTTCTATATAGCAAAAATGGAGTGTGCAGGGGTATACGTATTTTTTCTTATTTTTGATCCAAAACATAGGGTGTGGGTAGACGTTAGAACCGCCTCGCCGATCAATGTTTTGAGGAAATGTAATAAAAATATCATTTTTTTTTTCGATTAGATTTTCAATTTTTAATGCTGAAAAAAATCTCTCAATATTGCATGGGCAAGTTTTCGTAATAGTCTGTGTTTTCGAATTTTCACAAGCGTAATCCATTTTGCTTTTACGTGTACCGTATGCCGTCGTAATTAAAGCTTATGCATCATACCTGCTCTTTGGCTCTGGAAAGTCACTATTTTGTCAAAAACTATCTGTTTCGCGACGGGACTTTGTAATTTTCTTATAGACTTAGATATTTTATTCAGCATGTAATTAGTAATTTTCACTATATTAGAATAAACCATTTCATATGGAAACAAATTTATATTCCGCAAAATACATCTGCTGAGTCACGATCAGGGTTGCTTTTACCAGCTATGTCATGTTATGCATGTATAATTCAATAGGGCATAATCTGAGAATAAATATTTTGATTTAACCATAACAAATAGGCAAATAGCGATATATAACAATAAGATATTTTATGCAACATTTTGCTATAGCAAGGCAATTATATGTCCAAAATTCACCATTTTTTTTACATGTTTTGATGTTGCAGTTTTATTTTGGTTGTTTTCTAAGCTGGTTTGCTGTTATGTTCGACAATAAGTATGGTCCAATATTCATGTAATATTTAAGGCACATATGTCCCATGCAATATACTTTTTACGGAATACAGTTTGGCCAAACAATAACAAAGATATGGCGTAATAAGCGCTACTGTACTTTTGTTATGTTTTTCAATTTTTCTTGGTGTCTTTATTCGGCAGGTCAAAACATCTACACCCATGATTAGAACATGATTTTTTGGTATCTAGTCTTTCATTGTGAAGGCAAAAGAAAGTTTAGAATCAATGGAAGTTGAATGTATCATCACAGTGAAGAGTACTTGTTTCTTTAAAAATCATCATTTTTATGTAGAGTCTGTAGCCCCTATTTTTCAAATGGAAGTTCAAAGCCAGGCTCCTATTAACAAGGATAAAATGGTCTTATTGTTTTTCAGACTGAGGACTAGTAAAACATGTCTGAAGGTCTTGTCAAGAAATTGTATAAGACTGCTGATATGGTCAAATATATTTTACATGGCCTGTAGAGTCCGTAGCCCCGTGTTAAGAGGCACCTTAGAAATTAAATGTTAGTTGCAGTCAAAGTTTCTTCCAAAGTTTCTTATGCAACCACACATGTTACATGCACATTGTATTAAATTCACTTCAGCATGGAACAATGGCTTATCTAGTCATTTGAGTAGCCCCAAACACTATGTTCAAGCGCCTGTACTGACCTATTCCCATTACCCACTATGGTGAAATTTGAAAACACATGGGAACCAAAAGAATCATCACTGGAATATAAACCTGATACGTCTTAAATTATTATAAGCTAAGAAAAATGGAAATGCAAAGATGTTTATTTTTTGCCACAAGTGCAACACAAATAGCAACCCTGATTGTGACTCAGCCGCCATGTAACTGAGTGACTTTAATATTTCGGCACCCAGTCACCAACCCGAAAACACATCTGGATAACATGACCATATAATGTTTACCCCCTATACTCCACTTTTATACATGTACAATGTTTCTTATTTTTGATCCAAAACATAGGTCCTGGGTGCTCGGCGAGGAGGTTCTAACAAGTGACCACATCAATGTTTTGAGCATTGATATTAAAAAATCTCAAATTGTTGCTATGATTTTTTTTTTATTTTTATAGCTGAAAAATCTGTTTATTGCATGGGCGTTTTTATAATGATTAACTGACTATCTATTGTCAAAATGTCATTTCCAGAAATAAGGAATCAAAGTCAAGTACATAAAACTACGTACGAAAGGGTCAAAAATAAAATTCTTCAGAGATGCATCATTTCACTTTTGATATTTTCTCCCACGCCGCTATAATCCTAAATTCCCTTGCACGATAATACGTGCTTTGTTATATTTTATTTTGACGTGAATATGACCCTAAAATTCTTCAGCAACTATTTATTATTTTCATTTCGAATGGCCGATTGCTCACTTCGTACGTAATTCTTATTTTTTACGCATCAGGATTACATATCCGTGTAATATATATCCCCTTATACCCCATTTTTATATAGCAAAACTGGGGTATGCAGGGGTATACCTATTTTTTCTTATTTTTGCTCCAAAACATAGATTGTGGGTACTCGTTAGAAACGCCTCAGTATCCACATATTAAAAATATCAAAACTTTTCCAATGAAAATTTCAACAATTATTTTATGAAAATTTCTCTGTATATAATGCATGGGCATGTTTCCGAAATGAAAGCCGGATAGGGCCAGACAGACAGACTGCATGTATGTGTGTATGGATACATGTAGATACATACATCAAATTAAAAGTTAGAAATAAAAAGTCCATATCCGGCTTTCGTATATTCATTACGAAAACACGCCCATGTAATATATTAATTTTTCTATAGTTGTAAAAATTGAAAAACTTCTGCAGAAAATTTTTGATATTTTTCTTATTTTTGCTCAAAACATAGATTGTGGGTACACGTTAGAACCGCCTCGGCGAGGCGGTTCTAACGAGTACCCACGATCTGTGTTTTGGAGCAAAAATTAGAAAAAAATAGATATACCCCTGCATACCCCAGTTTTGCTATATAAAAGTGGGGTTCAAGGGGGTATACATTACACGGACATGTTTTCGTGATGTCAGTTATTTCCCATTTAGCTGTTTAGGTTGAAAAGGGTCTGCTTGCACCGGTTCCTGTTTTTGATTACTGCTTTACTTTTATTTGTTATATAAGTCCTAAACACATCGTAGTCTTTCGTAGGCACCATTACGAAAACTTGCCCATGCAATATAAGGAGATATTTTCAGCTGTAAAAAAATGAAAATTTCATCAGAAAAAAAAATGTTTTTAATATATTTGCTCCCTATAAACGTTAAATGTTTTGGATAAATTACAAAAAAAAAATAAAATAAAATAAAACATAAAATCAGAATATCCCTGTAAACCCCAGTTTTACTACGTATAAAAGTGATAAGGGGGTATTTATTCCACGCTCTGAATTATTTGAGAAGTTTCATACGTATGAGAACATGCCGCATTGTTTTGTTGGTTTGAAATCATGTGTTTGCATTGGCAAAATTGCATTCGCTTACATAAAACATCGTAGACTATCGGGGGGGGGGGGGGGGGGGTGTGACACTCAGATATTCACAAGACAAAACTAATGTTCAATAATTGGCCGTGTATATCATTCACCAGTATGAAGTAATCATATTGATGCCAGTTTGAAGCATCTCCATAAAATGTATACCCCGCAAACCCTACTTTTATATAGAAAAATGGGGTTTACAGAAGTATACCTATTTTTCTTATTTTTGATCCAAAACATAGATTGTGGGTACTCGTTAGAACCGCCTCGGCAAGGCGGTTCTAACGTGTATCCACAATCTATGTTTTGAGCAAAAATGCCAAAAATATCAAATTTTTTCTGGTGAAATTTTTTATTTTTACAGCATGAAAAAAATTCTGTATATTGCATGGGCAAGTTTTCGTAATGCACCAGGTTTACTCATTTAAGCCTGACGTCAATTTTGTAGGCAAAGGCAAACAGTATAACCCCAGATGTGACGCCGCAGAACGCGGCGTCCCATCTGGGGCTATTCTGTTTGCTGCAGGAATTTCATCAATTGAATAAAAAAAAAATTAAATCACTACAGGTACTGCGGTCCCTAAAAATGAAAGTGGACTCGTTCAATTGATAATGATGGGAGAATCCATTCGTCACACATGGTTAAAAGTTATGACATCGATGCCAGCTTGAAGCGTCTCAGTACCTTTTCTTGAACTTTGATTTCCATAATAGACACCAACAACAAAAAGCATCATTTCAATCGTCAGTTCTGTTAATCTATTACTCTAAAAGCTTTAAGACATTTCTGATCAGCTAACATGAAAATTTTCAATCATTTAAGCGCAAGGCATTCGCAATTTAGAACAAAATGAGTTTGATTAAAACCATAAAAATCTTTCATTGCTAAATTCATGAAATCGATCTAAGGATACTTAAAGCTGCTTGGTATTTTGTTGTTGAAGCAATCCCCTTGAACTTTGGTTACATGAGCGGGAAACATTTCAAAGTATCATTCATATTAAATGTATATACATATATCATAGTGTGTGAATGCCGACAGGTCTGATAGTACTAAGCATTGTACTCTTAGGTTAAATGATTCGAAAATACTGTTTCCAAAAGCAAAAGTACGATCCCAAGGACTGTAACAATAAATTTTCAGTCCTAAACATCTTCATTTCAGGATTGGAGACAACCAATATTCAGGTACAGAAATAGGTAACCCTTGTGAGCAGCTATTTTCCAAACATTTGATATTCAGACAATTTGACTTTAAGATACGAAACTCCCAGAAAAGAACCGTATGATTAGAAAAAGGTGCATAACAAAAGATCCGCATTTGAAGGGGAAGTAATTAAATACAAAAATTCTTTTGGGACCCCGCCCATTGGGGTATAGCTGCTTGTGCCTCCAGGCAAAGCTTCTAGTCTACTGACCGACCAACTGATTTAATGTCTGGTTAACCGCTCATGGCTGAGCCTGCCCAAGGAAAGTGGTCTTACATATACGCCTTAGTGGCTTAGTTGGGTGGTTATGTTTAAGAAGCACAGACATTCGAATGTTGGATAAAAGTTCCTTAAAATGAAGGCAATGTCCGACATGATCACTACTGTTGATTGGGACCAATTCGAACTAACAAATAAAAATACTATTGGTCCTAAATAGGCTTACATGACCTCGATATAACGGATTCAAGCCAGCAGGGTACCAAACTTCGAGCTCTGTAAACTGATAAAATGAACCGACTCTCATTAATATTTAATAAGAAGCGACTGAATAAATAACACCAAAATAGGTTAATATGTTCACGTTAGTTTCTTTAACGACGTCTCACTAATTGTCTCCAAATAGTAACATGTATTGCTCAGTTTGACACTCCATTCGCCGACACAGCCTTTTCTTTAAAATAATCTTTGTCTGACATCTTGATAAATATAGTAGCTGTCTGGAGCCGCCTCATGGGAAAATCAACAATATGCCTAGGCGAAAACAAAGACGCAGATCAGCTTCGCAGTCACTGCGAAGCTGATCAGCGCCTTTGTTTACGCTACTCGGATAGTACAGTTCCTCTTCTACTTAAATCCGAAATTTCAAGATTCTAGCTCTTTTCTGTGACTGTGCAGCTCGGTTTGTCTCAGACCTGCTCGGAAACCACATTGTTGGTTTTCCCACGAGACGGCTCAGTCATATTAGTTACCAACTATCCAAATTACCTGAGACTGAAACTTCAGACGCCATAAGTGGCCATGAGACAATCAGCCAGACAAACAAAAGACACAAGCCTGTGCATGAGAAAACCAACAATTTGGGTTTCCAACCAGGTCCAACACAAACCAGCCTGTACAATCGGGATGTTCCCGTTTCGCCTACTCCCATTTCGCCTACTCCCGTTTTGCCTATGATTTGTCCCATTTCGCCTACTCCCGTTTCGCCTACTCCCATTTCGCCTACACCAGAAATGTTCACTATTCCCGTTTCGCCTACTCATTCAATGTAGATGTATAACAAGAATGTTGTTTTAAATCATGATATGTATTTAAATATATATGCAAATACATTGTAAAATATAAGATTTTCATATTTTCTATTCTATTTACTTATTTTGTTTTATTTTATTTTTGTTTGTGAAGAGAATGACACTTTAATGGGCTTGTGCAAACATATAAACATTGCACACGCATAAATTAGTGATCTAAATTAATTAAATCTGGTTATTTTATAACATTTAATAGTTTTATTTTATTTACTTATCTTTTTGTATGTGAAGAAAATGATAATTTAATGAGCTTGTGCAAACTCATATAACATTGCAGTAATAAAGCCTAGGTTACATTTGCCCTACGATTAACTTGCGATGATCGTACGATGCCATTTTTTGCATTTTCGTGCGGTCTCCGCATGGTGACCCTACGATGCCCCTACGATTCTACGGTTTCCTACGGCTTCCTACGACTTCCTACGGCTTCCTACGATCTCCGTAGCCTCTACGATTTTGTAGTAGTCTGCACTTTTACAAATTTTAAAAATCGTAAGACCGTAGCCCGTAGACACGTCGTAGGAAGCATCATCGTATGGGCGCCTTACGGAAACCCTGCGATGATAGTGCGGTCACCGCACGATTTTATAATAATTTGGGGACTAAAATAATAAGATAATCGTAGACCTTTAGGGTGATCGTGCGGCATCCGTACGGTTATTTCACAAGTTTATTAGAATCGTACGGACACCTAACATCGTACGGCTATCGTAGGGAGAACGCAAGAAATCGTAAGGACTCCTCACGGCCATCACACGGGCTCCGTACGATTTCAACTTAAAGTGTGCGGAGACCCTTTGATTTCCCTACGATCTCCAAACAGTTCCGACTCAGGACATCGAAGAGAGCTAGAACTAGAACAAGAAATCGAACGATGCCCGTATGAATTGTAAACACCTACGTCGTAGCCCATGATCACATTCGATTTTAAAAAAGAATCGTAGGAAAATCGCGGACCGAAAAATCGTATAATGATCGGGGCAAATGTAACCTACTAGGCATGATCCCTTGCGGCCTCCCTACGATCACTGTACGATTTTTGTTCCTAAATTATCATAAAAAATCGTGCGGTGACCGCTCGATTATAGCAGGGTATCCGTACGGTGCCCGTATGATGCCCTACGACGTGTCTACGGTCTACGGTCTTACGATTTTAAAATTTGTAATAGTGCAGACTATTACAAGATCGTAGAGGCTACGGAGATCGTAGGAAGTCGTAGAATCGTAGGGACATCGTAAGGTCACCCTGCGGAGGCAGCACGAAAATGCAAAAAAATGGCATCGTACGATCATCGCAAGCTAATCGTAGGCCAAATGTAACCAAGGCATCAGTCAGAAGTCCAAGGGACCCCGTACGATATCCACTAACAGTCTGCGGAGACCCTACGACTACCGTGCGGCCTCCTTGCGTTTTGTATAAAAACGTATAGGGACTCCGTACGGACAACGCACGGGATCCGTACGATATCTACGTACTATCTGCGGAGACATACGACTGCCGTACGATCGCCTTGCGTTTTTGTATGAGAACGTCGACAAATGGCAGATCAAAAAATCGCACGATGCCCGTATGAATTGTTAACACATACGTCGTAGCCCACGATCTCCTATGATGTCTAAAAATCGTAGAGAAAATCGCAGACCGAAAAATCGTACGATGATCGGGGCAAGTGTAACCTAGGCTTTAGTGATCTAAATTAAATTTGTTTATTTCAACAATTAAAACAAATGTACAATATTCACATCTTTACATGTATATTCACTACAATACATGTACAATACAAATAAATGATAATAAATTTAAAAACAAATAAGTTAAAACAATAATAAGTTTAAAAAATGTTTGCTGACAAAAAGTGCAGAGTAGGCGAAACGGGAATTCATTGAATGTCCAGAGTAGGCGAAACGGGAGTAGGCGAAATGGGAATAGGCGAAACGGGAGTAGGCGAAATGGGAGTAGGCGAAACGGGACCAAATCGTACAATCACAGAAGAAACCTAGAATCTACCGCGAAGCTGATCTGCGTCTTTGTTTTTGCCCATGCAAATCGTTGGTTTTCTCACGCACAGGCTCACATCCATGTGCGTTTTCGAAGGATACAGGAAAACAAAATAAAACCAGGTAGTTGCAGGCTTCTTGAAGAGTTACAAGTATGACCCTGTGAAAATATATTGAACACACCTTGCAATTAAGCTAGGACACGTATAAATACTAAATGACTGGAAACTTATTCTGACGTATAATCCAAAAAGATCATTGAGGAGTTTATTTAGCACAAATTGGGAAGGATAAGCCATATTTTAAGGATGGTATCGATGGTAACCCCAAATACTTCGGACACACGCCATGGCACTGTATATTTGATAATGGAATGGCAGACATATTGTCTGAGACATTGACAAATTCAAGTAAAGCGTACTATCCTTACCAAGAGGAAAGGAAAACCATTTAAAACACAATACATGTCACCTACAGTACATGCAGAACATGAACTGACATAAGGACAAAAGACCGCAAATACCCTTCCATTAATCACATTCAAAATTTCAACTGTTAAACTTGCGCTATTGAATATAATTGTGAAATTTTGTCCAGTTTTTATAAAGCAAAATCGTACTATGCACTGTCAGTAATTGTTGAGTTAAGGGGTTTGAACTCAAATGAGCTCAAAAAGCAAGAGTTATGAGGGTCTGGATGGGGGGTCCTGGTATTCACTAATCACTAAAAATTTAGCCATTTATTCACTGTCATTAACATTTTGGCTTATTCATTAAAATTAGCTCGATTATTCATTAAAATATGATAATTACTAGTCACGCCTTCTTCACCTAGCTAATATCCATAAAGGACTAGTTCTATAATATTAAATTGTAGACTGCTGAGTGCAACCTTGATATTAACATCTTGAGAGAAGCATATATACTCTGCTAGACCACAAAGCCTCATATAAACTTTCCGAAATAGTATACCGATTGTTTTAGCAAATCCCCTTTTAAATCTGTTCGCCTTAAGTTTTACCCTGGATCTTTCTCTTCAATTATGAATACCAAAGTTTAGTTAAGAAAAATTGTAACTTCATGGGTAAAAGTTATAATAAAATGCTGTTGTTTAGTTAGTATAGAAGTACTACGTAATACATGGATTTTGTGCTTGTGCTTGATTGTACAATACATTTTATTAATTTTTAAATACCGAGCGAGCGAAGCGAGCGAGGAAAAAAAAATGTAGCGCCATATAAATTGCCAGATAGATTTGCATTAGTGCTGCATTGTTTCTGATTGCAAAAGACACTGTAATTATGTTCTGTCATATAAAAAGCAAGATGATGTCCATTCATAGAAAAGATGTCAATGATTATCATTATAGTATTTGAACATACATAATAATGACAAAGTGGGGTAACAGAATGAAAAGAAAATACATATACACAAGCAAACAAAACATAGAAATAGTATCTGGCTCAGTAAACATCCAGAATGATTTTTATTTTTCTCTGCCTTCAAATGACACATTTCTTTTTTAACTGGACCATGAGGTGAGCCCCTACATGCTTGGCTTCCAGACATATGTATTTCCAAACATTCAAGGATTTCTGAAATATGAATACAACATTTGAACTAAATCGGGTCTGGGGGCATCCAGATCCCAGAAAAAAATGAAATTCTGGAATGTCAGGGAGGCCATCTAAAATTTTAGCATATTCATTATTCTTTAAAATGTTATTATTCACTATTCATTATATTATTCTGCTATTCATTAAAAATTTACATTTATTCATTATTTTTAGGACCTCATTATTCACTAATCATTAAATTTTTTGCTCTTTATTCACTCTCATTAAAAATTTTAGGCCATTATTCATTAATCATTATACCCCATCCAGACCCTCAGTTATCGTTATTTGGTTGTTGTAAAATATAGACTACATATATTGTGATGAAAATCATATGGTAGAAAACAATTTGCATATCCCATGAAGTAAAAAAAATGGAAAAAAGAAAATGTATCGAAAATGCTTGTTTTATTCTTTTTGATTTAAAAACTATTAATAATTGAACAGATGTTTTAAATTCTATGACTAGAAGGCATCATCTTACTCAAATCCAGCCGGTATTAAAAGGAAACTAACATTTTTTTTTTTTTTTTTTTTTTTTTTTTTTTTTTTTTTTTTTTTTTTTTTTACATTTAACTTAAGGATGTTCGCTGCTAACATTTGACATTTCGGAACTTCCGGTTTTTCTTTTCTTGAATATCTCGTAAACGGTTGCAGATATTTTCCTAATATTTTATATTTGAATACATATTGATAATATGCACTGAATGAGCCATGAAAATTGTCAATCTAAGAAACTTCATTTTTCCACCCCATTTTCTGCAACTTTTCAAAAAATTTTAGTTGTCAGTAAAATTTAGGGGTTAGGGTAGATTAAACTTGAATATTACACATCTTCAAATTAATTGCACTAGTTCGATGTTTATTTTAGCAGCAGTATATGTATACATAGTCTTCTAAGTCATTCCTTGTGTCTTTGGTGTGCTGGTTTTAAAATTTAAGGTGGTTTTATGGAATGGGCTTTTAGAAATAAAACATCCGAAAAAAGGCTGAAAATGGCAATTTTCAAGTTGTTGGTTCTCTCTTATATGCTCACTACCCTATATATTTCTTTCTTTTATTCGAACAATATTACCAAGTTCTATGTTGTGTGAAAATACAAGAAAAAGATTGAATCAACAAATATGGGTTTGGTACATTTCAAAATATTGATTTTTTCAGACTTTTCAAGTATGGGGGTAGGGTTGGAAAAGGAATCGTAAAATTTTGTCATCCAATCCAAGTTGCAAATTTTTCTTTGCTTTTGGTCCAAAATTGTCTGCTCTACGTAAATATTATGACTTTTGAAAAAAACTCTAGGTGTATTTTTGTTCAAGACAGGTATGTTTCAAAGAATCAAAAATTAAATTAATTTTACCAAATTTAAAACATGGTGCTCAGAGGTCTCATTCAGAGGCCTGTAGCTTGAAAAAATGCACACTACCCTATATTTATTTTGTTTTCAAATGTCTTGTGTTGTACTTTGGAATCAAAAAAGAGTGGTTAGAAAAAAAGTTTGAATACTTTTTCATTGGCAGCGAACATCCTTAAGCGTTTAAAAATGTTACTATAGCATACTAATTGCTGGGACTATATGATCGAGATGTACGACAAGTGGTGGTTTGGGCCTTGTATCTCATCTAATATTTATCAGAATTTAATATTTTTAGTATTATCACATTGGCAATTTTCGAATCTAAACATCCATACATCACAAGCTTTAAAAGATTATTTTTGAAAAATTTTTATGAGGTTTGATTATATACTGGGATATGCATCTTTGTAAGGGGTGGGTGTGGGAAAATGCTTATAGCAGCTTAAAAAGCTTGAAAAGACCTATCAATTTATACCTTATCTTATTTGATAATCATTTCCCTTTTCAAAAAATTGTTGTTTGTTATTCTTAGCATATTCTCGAAAAATATTTTGCTTTTTGAGTAGCATTCCACCTGTATTTTAAGCTGTCTAAATATTATAAGTTTTCTTATCAACAAAAATTGGTATCGAGACACCTTAAAATAATTCATGATTTTTATTTAGATAAATTTTAATATAGCAACGTTATCCTACAGTTTCGATTCTCTTGAAACAGTGCCATATTTTATTACGATTTATTTACTGAACAATTACGATGACCTTCCTAATAAGACACATGGCCACACAACTTATTAATAATAGAAAATAATTGGTTGATGAGATAATTCGTATACATAAAGTATCGCATAGGATAAACGGGAACAACTCCCTGGGGAATGGTGTATGTCGAGATCGTCAACAGAGAGTCATTATAGTCATTACATCTTATGTCGTTACTGCAATTTGCATGTACTTTGTGATTTCTGTATGCAACCAAAAGTGGTACACATCGCCAGTTTAGCTCACCGGTATGCAATTTAGAAAGGTACAAGTAGGCAAAGATCAGGAAAAGGCGCAATCAGAAAAAGATTACCACTCCAAAAACCGAGATGGGAGAAAACTAAATTAACAATCAGGTACTTGTACCATGCAAACATATCGTAAGCCGAATGGGCAGCTATTTTCCCAATAGGTGGCCACTCAGCCACCTAAACTTAACTAAAAATATGAAAACATACATAAGGCGCCAACAGCATAAAAAATTTTAAACACCAAGACATAAAACGAAAGAACCACCACAGAAGTGTCGCCTTGGAACGATTGGTAATATAAAATTACTGGCGGGCTTAAATCGAAACCCATCAGCTTCTGCAGTGGTTCATAACATTTAGTTAGTTCTTCAGTCCTCGTGGTGAATCTCTAACTAGTCAATGAATCATCAAGAACAAACAGATAAATCATGATAAACATTCTGATGAATCAAAAACGAGGACTCAACAGATTCAGTAAGCTGCCAACCGATGGAGATCCCTGGATGCCGAATAACTTACTAACTCCGGAGCAAAAGAAAAAAAAAACAGTTGGACCCCGGTGGGCCAAGCAACAGACAAGAAGCTCAGGTCCCAACCAACTAAAATGAATAGCTTTAAGTCGGGGCCATCATATAGTCTGACGAACGACCTACCTCCACCGCCCGTCTCCAAATAGAAGCTTCCACCGCCTGTCTCCAAATAGAATTTACTCGGACACTCCATTCGCCAAGACAGACTTTCCCTTAAAATTACATGAGACTGAAACATCAGTGGCCATGAGGCAATCAAGCAGACAAACAAAGGACATATCAATTACGTACAATGTGCGTTTTTGAAGGATACCGGAAAATAGAAAAAGGCCAGGGAATGTCATCTCTCTTGAAGAGTTGAAGTATCACCTGAGAAATTGCACAGGGCAGACCTTGCAATTTAGCAAGGACACGAATAAATACGTAATGACAGAAAAATATATTTGTCATAACAAATCCAAAAGTTAAATTAACAAGGTGGCATGGTGCATCAGGAAAACACGTCTTTCTCATTCCCCACTTTTATATAGTCAGGGGTATACTTATTTTTCTTAATTGCGATTTAAACTTTAGATTGTGGGTACCCACAATCAGTATATGGAACAAAAAATATTTAAAACAATTTCAAATGAAATTTTCCATTTTTACAGCTGAAAAATAAAAATCTGTATATCGCTAGGCCTGTTACTGTGAAAATCGATAATGAATTATACGAACAGCACAACAATACGTCATTTATTTAGATAATTTTATGGAAGAACGAAGTCTTACAAACTAAAATAAAGCAAAAGTAAACATGAACGACTCCGAAAAGAAAGCATGGAATCACAAGTCATCAAGTACCACCTGACATAGTACTAATTAAGGATAAATCAAGATTAAAAAAGCTAAAATACGTGTATCAACGTTACACTATAGGCCTAGTTTCGATTGTCTTGAAAATGTTCCATATTCTTTGGGGCCCAATTTAAAAGTTATGATGACCCCCCAAATTGGACAAATGACCACACAATTTATTGATGTTACAGTCCAACCTGTCTTAAGCAAGCCCTGTATTAAGCAAGCATCTGTCTTGAGCAAGCACTTTCATTTCCCCCCAATTGATTTTACATGTAAATGGACCTCTATTAAGCAAGTACCTGTCTTATGTGGCCAGAGGCCACTAGTTTCTGTCCCAATTTTGGCTTTAAGCAGCCACTCATTTCGGTTCGATTTAATAAAAATGAAATATTTTGACATGGATATTTAAACTCTGTCAGGTGTCAAAATTGTCTTCACACCTTCCAGATGCCATAATTCATTGTTTATTGTCTCAAAAGATAATCCTAGACAACTTGTCTGGGCATTTTGGAGAACTTTGTGACAATAACCACTGGCAGTGGCAGTGCTATTATTTATTTCTAGCTTCTTGTAACATGGTTTGGTTGGGATGCCCACCCTAATATTATAACATAACCTTTATTAAGCAAGCACCTGCCTTAAGCAAGCGATTTTAGTGTTTCCTTAGGCCGCTTGCTTAAGACAGGTTGCACTGTATATAAATAATTGGTTGCTGAAGTAAGTCATATACAAACATTATTACATATGAGCCGCCGCATGGGAAAACCAACAATCTGAAAAGGCGAAAACAAAGGCGCAGATCAGCTTCGCGAAGCTGATCAGCGCCTTTGTTTTCGCTACACGGATTATTATTTTAATGGTCAGTTACCTCAAGGTTAAAGACATTTGAGCCGTTGTTGTTTTTCTCATGCACAGGCTCATATTATAAAAGGAACTAGCTCCCATGAGAAGAGAGGGTCATCATGTCGTTGCATTTGTAAATGAGCCTGTGCGTGACAAAACCAACAATTTGGGTTTCCGACCAGGTCCGACACAAACCGGTCTGTGCAGTCACAGAAGGAGGCTAGAAACTTAAAATTTCGGATTTAAGAAGAAGAGGTTTTGTATTATCCTTGTAGCGAAAACAAAGGCGCTGATCAGCTTCGCGGTTACCGCGAAGCTGGTCTGCGCCTTTGTTTTCGCATATGCAAATTGTTGGTTTTCTCATGCAAACGCTCAAACTACGTATGCAAGAAAGTACAAGTAAGCAATGATCAGGAAATGGCACAATCAGAAAAAAATCCCTTTGCAAAAACCAATGCCGGAAAAAACTAAATTGGCAATAAGGTATATATACTAAGAAAACATATCGTAAGCCGAGTGAGCAACACAGTTACCCAAAGTTCAAAGCGAGATTTTATGGGACATAGTGCGCAATTTCGGATAATAAACCCTAATCAGTGACCCTTTGAAAATCGATTGCGAAGATACTAGTAGCCAGATAAACATTCTGCACAGTTTCTTGAAAACGTCAAGGAAATATAGCCAGATGGCAATTTTAAAACTATATGAATGTGATGATTAAAATATTCTTGAAAGAAAGAATACACATGTGTATTTTGTACGATCTTTTCTGCAAGGTTATTAACAAAATACCACAGGACATCAAATATTGATAACTTCCCAAATATAGCAAGGTCTAAAACGTCATTCTAGTACACTAACAGATGGCCCTATATCCGCTTATACTAGTTAACTAGATGAACTATTTTCAATCTGTTGGAACTACTTTCCGGAAACATGCCCGTGTAGTTTATACCCTCTTAAACCCCACTTTAATAAAGAAAAAACTGGGGTTTGCAGGGGTATACCTAATTTTCTTATTTTTGATTCAAAACATACATTGTAGGTACTCGCTAGATCCACCTCGCGTGTACCCACAATGTATGTTTTGAGCTAAATATTAAAAATATCCATATTTTTTTTCTACTGAATATTATCAATTTTTACAACTTAGGAATTGTATTACATGGGCACGTTTTCGTAATAACCTTTTGCCTGACCTTGTTGAGTAAGCTTGCTTAAATCCTTTAAAGAAATATGTGAAATGTCGAAAACACCATTTTATGTCCGTTTTGGGAAATTCATTTATTATAGATAGCAATGGCCGCATCATTTATAACCTCATTGTCCCGTTGTGAACCCTTAAAACGAAATTTCAATTGAGCCTCGACGCGAGAAAACCGGTCTTCGGGGTCTCCGACCAGGTCCGACACAAACCGGCCTGTACAAGCTCAGAAAAGAGCTAGAAGCTTGAAATTTCGGATTTAAGTAGAAGAGGAATTGTACTATCAGAGTAGCGAAAACAAAGGCGCTGATCAGCTTCGCGGTTACCGCGAAGCTGATCTGCGCCTTTGTTTTCGCCTAGGCAAAATCCGGTTTTCTCATGATGCGGCTCAATTATCGTGTAATTAATTATTTTCTGAAACATTTTTCTAAGAACTGTTTAAGCATAATTTTGATGCTGATCACAGAGATACCGACGTCGGGGCGATAGCTTTGAATGATCGTGGGTAATATTATCTTTACCTGTTTGCAATGGTAAGGTCAAACTTAAATTAAGAAAAGTCATCATTGTATTGGTCTTTGGCTCTTTGGCTGACTTTCTTGCTCCGAATGGACTATTAAAGCGAATAGTCTCGCACTGACGAAAAACATAAGCTCATAATTCGAATATCGCTCTTCTCAACAGATTAACGGTGGCCGTGTATATAAGCCTTTTATCCAATGAAATAAAACGCCTGTCATGGTGTGGGTGGCGTTGATGGTTTGTCATGTATTCATCATTATTCCATCCTTCGTCTGTGGATGCATTGTCCGATTTAAGTCAAACATATCTGAACCTCATCAGACAGGCTGTTAAACTACTCGAAGTTGTAATTGTTTCCGGTTCATTTTTATTAATTTGAAAAATTGAAATGATTTAATCCATATTTGACGATTGAATTTTCCCATCATTATCATTTGGGTGAGTCCACTTCAGTTCTTAGGGGCATCAGGTGTGAGTTTTAAATTTAATTCAATTTTTTCGATGAAAATTCTCTAAGATAACAGAATAGCCCCAGATGGGACGCCGCGTTCTTCATCCGGGGCTAATTTGTTTGCCTATGTCCCATTAAAGGGACGCCAGGCTTAAATGAGTTAATATGAGTACGGTTAAAATTTTAATCACAAATCTTATGAAGAGTGATATGCTTTTTTTCTAATAAAGATATTATTGCTATTTGTTAAATCATTCTCCCTAAAGATCTAAGCTACGTATTACATTTCATGAGTTAATGCATGTAGGTTCAATTAAACGCGTGAGTGATTTATACGGGGAAACTGAACATTAGCAGTGAGACAAATAAAAAGATGGTTTTGAGCAACTTGTTAAACACCTGAAGATGTCTGAGAGCGATGCACGACATTTCGTCAAAAATGTTGTAACTTCAAAAATATTCACCGCAAAAATTTGAGATTTATTCCGTAGAAGACTAGCCTTTAGGTACACATTTTGAGCCACCAACCACTAGGGTTATGGTAAAAGGTCTGGGCATGGAGACATTTTCGACAAATGTAATTTTCGACGAAATGTCGCGGACGTGTCTGAGAGAACGATTGAAATTAACAGAAAATGTCACTTTAAAGTACAGCATTAGAGACGAGTCATTTAGTCAAGAGTTTCAATACACGCTGCGGACGCGTAGTAGCGAAGTACTTTCTATGATAATTGAATGCCAGACCCAATATTAAGTGCCTACAAAACCAAAGTAGTACCCCGGGAGCTAATTTGACCTACCTTGCACCCCCCCAGGACAATTTTTCATGGGTGCCAAATCGTTCATTGGGACCCCAGAAATGCAAAGAATTTTTGTCCTCAAAGATAAACTCAATTGCACTATGAAAAAATCCATGGTTTCCATGGCAACCGTTAAACCGATTCTTGGGCATGGGGGTGTACATAGAAAATTGACCATATCTCCATTGTAACTTATCCTAGACCACTGAAATCGGTCTCATTTTAAAGCTTAGATATAGCCCTTTCATCCTATAGTAAGTAATGCAAATTTTTGAATTTGCATATTCATGAATTTTAATGAAAACATTAAAAATGACAGAAAAAACCTAAAAAATCCATAAATAAACTAATTTCAGGCCCAAACTGTCATTCTGACACTTTGTTATTGAACCAGTAATATTATATGACAAATGTATTGATGATCTGGGTCTATATGAAAATCATCTCATTTGCATATTCATGAATATTAATAAAAATGTCAAAAAATGAGGAAAAACAAGGGAAAAACTAGATCCATTTCAAGGATTTGGATAGGTTATAAGGTCTATCTTGCATCCATTTAACCAATTCCCATGGCTGCCAGTGTGGTCAGAGGGACCACCTAAATGGCATAAAAGATTGTCCTCAATGATGAACACATTTGCATGATGTAAAATGACATAGTCTTCAACCACCCCTCATGCGATTCTAAAGAATAGGAGGTACTTACAAAATACTCACATCCCACCAATACAATGCTCTAGGATACTATAATTGGTCTGACAGTGGTGCATGAACCTAACAATTTAACCTTGATCCCTTATATTTATATCATATAATTTGCTTATTCATGAAAATTAATAAAAAATTATTCTAAATTTGAGAAAAACTGTGGAAAAAATAGGGGTATACATGCAAAATTGCTTGTACAAGAGCTATTAATAAACCCAGAATACTTAAAGAGGTTTCAAATGAAGGCTATTGCAATGTACTATGACCCTGAAGTATGATAGAAGAATAATCTGAATTTCAGTTTCATGAATTTTAATGAAAACTTAAGAAATTTGAGAGAAAAAGTTAAAAACTTATATGGGTAAACCTACAAAATGACTTGCATCTCAGCAATAAAAAGCCCTATAGTGCCGAAAATGGTATCAAATGGTGGCTATGGCAATATCATACCATCCTGTACTACAGTATTTAAGTCATTTGATTTTTTGTTTGAAGAATACTAACAAAACTTTTGAATTTAGTGAAAAAATACGGAAAAATAATGGGGGTATATGTAGAAAAACGCACATATCTTGGCTACTGAAAGACCTAGAGAGCTATAATTGGTGTCAAATGATTGCTAGGACAATGTTCTATGACCATGTAATCAGCAATATATAACATCAACTATTGCTGTTGTATGGATATTAATGAGATCGTCATAAATAAGAGAAAAATCAATGAAAAATGACGGGGTACACCAACCAAATCGCTAATATCTCATTTACCAATAGCCATAGAGAACTCAAAATGGCATCAATTTATTGCTAGGACAATGTATTATTGCCAGGTACTCAGATATATGTATCATCTTCGCTGGCAAGCAAGATTTAATAAATTTTGTTTAAGCACAACCTTCAATTTTCTGTTATTTTCACAATTTTTCAAAACTTTATGTAACATTCAGAAAATTTTATAACATTTTGATAAACTATCAGACCACATGGCAGTAGTGCATTCTCCTAGCTATCTATTGGTACCATTTTCAGCACTCTAAGGATATTGGCAGTTGATATATAAGCAATTTTGTTGGTGTACCCCTTCATTTTTCGTCGATTTTTCTCTTATTTATGACAATCTCTTTAATATACATACATCTACAATAGTTTATGTTTTATATTGCTGATTACATGGTTATAGAACATTGTTCTAGCAATCATTTGATACCAAATATAGCTCTCTAGGTCTTTTGGTAGTCAAGATATGTCCGTTTTTCCACATATACCCCCATTATTTTTCCGTATTTTTTCACTAAATTCAAAAGTTTTGTTAATATTCTTCAAACAAAAAATCAAATGACTCAAATACTGTAGTACAGGATGGTATGATATTGCCATAGCCACCACTTGATACCATTTTCAGCACTATAGGGCTTTTTATTGCTGAGATGCAAGTCATTTTGTAGGTTTACCCATATAAGTTTTTAACTTTTTCTCTCAAATTTCTTAAGTTTTCATTAAAATTCATGAAATTGAAATTCAGATTATTCTTATATCATACTTCAGGGTCATAGAACATTGCAATAGCCTTCATTTGAAACCTCTTTAAGTAGTCTGGGTTTATTAATAGCTCTTGTACAAGCAATTTTGCATGTATACCCCTATTTTTTTCCACGATTTTTCTCAAATTTAGAATATTTGTTTTATTAATTTTCATGAATAAGCAAATTCTATGATATAAATATAAGGGATAAGGTTAAATTGTTAGGTTCATGCATCACTATCAGACCAATTATAGTATCCTAGAGCATGCTATTGGTGAGATGTTAGTATTTTTGCAAGTACCTCCTATTCTTTAGAATCGCATGAGGGGTGGTTGAAGACTATGTCATTTTACATCATGCAAATGTGTTCATCATTGAGGACAATATTTTATGCCATTTAGGTGGTCCCTTTGACCACACTGGCAGCCATGGGAATTGGTTAAATGGATGCAAGATAGACCTTATAACCTATTCAAATCCTTGCAATGGATATAGTTTTTCCCTTATTTTTCCTCATTTTTTGACATTTTTATTAATATTCATGAATATGCAAATGAGATGATTTTCATATAGACCCAGATCATCAATACATTTGCCATATAATATTACTGGTTCAATAACAAAGTGTCAGAATGACAGTTTGGGCCTGACATTAGTTTATTTATGGATTTTTAACGCTTTTTCTGACGTTTTTTATGTTTTCATTAAAATTCATGAATATGCAAATTCAAAAATTTGCATTACTTACTATAGGGTGAAAGGGCTATATCTAAGCTTTAAAATGAGACCAATTTCAGTGGTCTAGGATAAGTAACAATGGAGATATGGTCGATTTTCTATGTACACCCCCATGCTCAAGAATCGGTTTAACGGTTACCATGGAAACCATGGATTTTTTCATAGTGCAATTGAGTTTATCTTTGAGGACAAAAATTCTTTGCATTTCTGGGGTCCCAATGAACGATTTGGCACCCATGAAAAATTGTCCTGTGGGGGGTGCAAGGTAGGTCAAATTAGCTCCCGGGGTATAGTGACAAAAATGGAGGAAATTGATGGTTTTTGTGGTGTTTAACGTATTTTCAGATACATGCCTACACTAGAAAATCTATCTCTAAATCTCATGAGGTTATCATCTGGATAATTGTAAACAGAAAAAAAAACTTTGCCATGAGAAAACCATATTTGATAAATTGTGAACTATTAAAGTACACGAAAGTCTGTCATTCGTGTAGCATAATAAGCCATTGAAATATTCTGGTACATGTGGATCCGCGAATTTCCAAAATATCTAGGTTTGTTCCATAGGGGAATAGCTGCTCACTCGGCTTACGATATGTTTTCTTGGTGTGGGTGCCTGAGTGTTATTTTGGTTTTTTCCCACCCTTCGGTTTATGGAGTGGGATATTCTTTCTGATTGTGCCATTTCCTGATCATTGCCTACTTGTACCTTTTGTTATTTTACTGCCTTGTGAACGAGTTTAATTGTACTATAGTTCCTGAAATTTCGATTCTTGTATTTTCCGCATCTATGTACGAAAGAAAATTCACTATACAAAGTATGTTTTTATCAGTTCGGGCACACTGAATAACTTATTGTCTTTAAGTTAATGACTCTTGGTGTCGAATTACTTTTTTCGGATCATCTTCTTGTAAGGTTAATGCGACAAACATGCCTTCTGGTTTCCTACCAAGAAAGGAGCAAGTTACTCATTTTTATAAGCTTGACAACTGAGCGAGAGTTTAACTCATTCAAACCTGGCGTCCCTTTTATGGGACATAAGCAAACAGAATAGCCCCAGATGTGACGCCACAGAACGCGGCGTCCCATCTGGGGCTATTTAGTTTGCTTAGAGAAATTTCATCGAAAAATGGAATAGAAAATTCAAAATCACTCCTGATGCCCCTAAAATCAAAGTGGACTCACCAAAATGATAATGATGGGAACATCTATTCGTCATATATGGGTTAAACTGTTTGCATAAAGTAAGACCCTAGACAAGTGCGACATAAAGTTTGATTAGTTGAGGACATGAGACCCGAGTCTCAGTTCAGATAAAGTTATACCGGAGCGCGCACCATGTACCAATTATTCTCCAAACCCCTAAACTAAAAATGGAGCAAGACAAAATTTCAGTATGCGGTCGTCAAGAAAATTGGACCAGCGTACCACCCCAACAAAATCATTTACTTGTTCATCATAGTCTCATTATTGTACCTTAGGTAGATCTAAACTGCAAGTAACTCATATAAGACCTATTTATTACATTTACTGATCGTTCCAAGGTGATACGTCTGTTGTGGTTCTACATGTAGTTGTTTAAGCGTGAAGCGCGAAGATCGTACAAATTTTAAAATAATGCCTGCTGTATCAGTAAAAACTCAATTACAAACTTAATTTCGGCCGGATATTTATCTTTTATATATCAAAACAATCCGCTTCATATGGACAATTGCATCACAGCAACCATCCATGCTTTTGTTTGCGCAAATTATAATACGATACAAATAAAATGCATTTTTTTACACCAAAACAACGTGTCACGCGTAACAAAAGCGCTTTTCAAAAATGTTCAAAAGCGTGTATTTCCGAAGGTTTTTAACCAAATCACATCAAAATACGGCGGGATAATGACAATACATGTAGATTACACTGAAATAAATTTAGTTAACATCGGACCGCATTTCCCTTTTTGGCAGTTAAAAAACAGTCAATGCCAAAAGTGTCACGCTTTGGGGAAAATCAAGGGTGCACTTGATAGGAAAATAAAATATTATTACACAAATGTAACGAGTAAGGCAATTTTATACCAAATAAATGCTCATATAAAGCTGATTGAAATTCATGCAGAAATATATAAAACTTTGAATAGTTCACTCTTATAAATGTTTGCTTTGGGCTGAAAAATGTCACACGTGCGATTTTTGCGTTGTTTTTGAATTGGTTATCTTCCTTGTTGTAAGATAAAGAAACTTTATGCAAGGAAACAAGACATATGTTACTATTACTAAAATGCTCATGTTCTAAGCTTTAAATTAATATTATTATCAGTGCCGTGCGACAAATAATGTTATTTTTATAAATTATTTGATAAGGCTGAATTTTTGTCACACTTTAAAGCCAGATGTACGTAATTGACCTCACGGTAGAATTTTTTTATTTTTTGCATGTGAGTGCATTTTGATGTCCTACATACGAAAATGAAAAGAAATCGATACCGTTCCGAGCTTGTTTTCGAGATATCGGCCTTCAAAATCGTCAAATTTGAGAGCGAAAATACATTGACGTCAACGTAAAATGCGATTTTTAGACCCCCTTTTTGTTAATTTTCTTGATATATTTCAATAAATCCACGGTAGGATTTTTTAAAAAACTGATATGTACTTAAGAAATTCCTGAACTACATATAGATAACGAGAAAGTCCTTAGTTACCGGATTCGTTTTCCTGCTATAGGCGTGCGAAGAGAGGTAGTCGTTGCTGAATTCAGTACATTTTACGCGCCACGTCGATTTTGCGCCAAAATTTCCGACACTGTTTAGTATTCAATATTGCTAACTGTCGCGTAAATGTTGTTTTCTTCGGGATAACATGTCCGCAATCTATATTTTGAGCAAAAATAATAAATAATATCAAACTTTTTACATTTCAGGACCCGGTTGTACGAAGCTTCATTAAATTTAATCCATGATTAAAACCTCAATTAAATAACGCGCTGTTAATTCAGGTTGTACGAAGCTCCATTAAATTTTAATCCTGGATTAAACCTCTATTAAGTTAATGTTGGTCTTGGAGGTCCATTAAGCCTTCATTAGCGGGATTTCAAGAAATAAAAATGGCGGACAGATTCCAGAATGAGCCCAATATTTCGATGAATATGCTATTTTTGGGCATTTTTAGCATGGTAAATGCAAAAAGATTGTTGCAAAACACAAAACTGACAACATTGAAAAATTGCGAACCAATGCATCTTTTTTTTTTTTTTTATTTTCCTTTTCCATGTTTCTGTTGTTGTCATCTGTCATGCTTATGTTTTGACTTTTCACGTAATAAATGACGTCACAGTTTAAATGGCGACTTCTATTCGCCTGATTACCGTGTATGTTTCGCCTTTGACTAGCCGGCACACCTCATTATAAGAAGTGAAAAATCAATAAATTAGTCTCCCATCAATGTTTACTTTTTTGGTAAAAATATGTTCTGCAATAATTGTAACGAACTCTCAATATAGCTTTAGATAGACCTCAGTCAGTGTCTGGTTGAGTACCTCAGTGGTTAGAGTTCATCGGTTCGATCCCCGCCGGCGGCAAGGAAAATTCGGTGTCCGAACACGCTTCCCTTCGTGTCATTTGACGTTTCCTGTTATTAAGTTTCGCGAGATAAGCTGAGGTTAAGGATCCTTTGCAGTTTACCGGGCATGTTTCGTAAGCAGCTAAATAATACAACAGTCAAGAACGGAATAGGGGCGGTGGACACGCAAGGGATATTAGACAATTTTGAAAATCGTGGGTCTAAATCCCGTAATGTAGGCCTAAAATGTACTGTCTCAAATCCCCTGGTTGGGGCGACCATTTTGTAGTACTTTTTCCTACCTCATGGTTTGTGCGCTCTGTCTAATTCCTGAGTATTGAGACTGTTTTTGGTGTTAATCTAGACCGATTCCACGCCGCCCCCATAATGGATGTATCATGGACATTAGCCCAGGGCCAGGAGTGACTTAATTGTGTGCCACCCATGTAACTGCACCAGACCCTAGACCATGATGTTTGCACATACCTTACTGAAACAGTTACAGTAACAGTTACAGTAACAGAAAAAAAATGGTATTTTTCTTATATTTTCTCAAAACATAGATTGAACCGCATCGCCGAGGCGGTTTTTAATAAGTACTCACAACTATGCTTTGGAAAAATAAGTATCTCCATGTATACCCCAGTTTTGCTACATTAAAGTGGCGTTTAAGGGGGTATACATTTCACGGACATGTTTTCATCATGTGTTCGCATGCTTTCTCAAGACTGTCGCGGGACTGTCTTACGACATTCGTACAAGTGTCGCAAAAGTGACGCGTTGTAAATTTGCCAAAATTTCGCGGCGACAGAATCGCGACACTTGCATGAACGTCGAACCGATAGTCGTATGACAGTCGCGCAACACACTTGCCACGGGTTCGCGAATATTGTTTTTTTGCGGGGGGGGGGGGAGGGGGGAAAGGGGGTCGCATAAAATTCACATTTGAACATGTTTAAAACCTTCGCAACTAGTTCACACATGACAATTCTCGTGACACTCGAACGAGTGTTGTGCAAAAGTTTCGCGACTGAATTCGCAAAACAGTCGCGAGGAATTCTCATGCCAGTGAGATACTAGCTTTAACGTCCCAGTCAACAGCTATGGTCATCATGTCGGGATGTTGCCTCCGTTTTATGGGACTTCTTCCTAAAATTAGGATGGCATGATATGCAAATTGAAGATGATGAGGATGAAGAGTCATTGTAAATATCGTCGTGGTTATTTTGTTTGTTTCTTTGAATTGATGTTTTACGTCGCAGTCAACAGCAAAGGTCATGTCGGGACGCTGCCTCCATTTTATGGGACTTTTATCCAACATTATGATGTCATGACACTCAAAATTTGCTTCATTAATATAATCACCTAACTAAGCCAATAAGGCTTATATGTATGGATGGTTTGACTACAACCACGTTTCCTGGGCAGGTTCAGACTTGAGCGGTTAACCGGTAATCAGATTGTCGGTCAGTAGATTATAAGCTTTTCCTGGAGGCACAAGCAGCCCAGCTGTTTCTCCTAGGCACCAATGGGCGGGGCCCGTGATTGTGTTCACAGAAATAATTATTGCAGCAGTTTTATATTCAAAGCGGATGTGCAGGTAACGATGTTGTGATCAATGCAATTTGAGCATGTGCTGTCGGTGCACAAACATTTCATTGTAGTATGACTTTCTTTTTTTCTTTTGAAGTTTTTGTAAATACAACTGAATATCACAGGAGGAGGGCTTACATAGCAATGCAATATGAGCATGTGGTGTGGGTGCACAAACATTTCATTGTAGTATGACTTTCTATTTTTCTTTTGAAGTTTTTGTAAATACAACTGAATATCACAGGAGGAGGGCTTACATAGCAATACACAGAAAAAAGGTGGAATGAAAACCGTACTGTAGCTGCCTGATATTAGAAATTACAATTTTATGAGATAAGCTACTCCAATATTTTGCAAAATATCATGGTTATGTCCCCAACTTCGAAGAAGTTGAGGGGGGCAAATTGGTTTGGGTCTGTCCGTCCGTCTGCCCATGCGTGTGTCCGTGCGTCCAGTGCGAAACGCTTACACTCGGTCAAGAACCATTAGAGCTAGGATCTTGAAACTTGTAGTTTGTATATGAAAATTTAGAGGACCCGTGTTTTTCTTTCCGGAAAATTCAAGGGCTAGGGGCCCATTCTGTGAGAGACGTGTCCCTATTTAATTCTTGATAAAGTGAACAGATAACAGGTACCTTATGTGTGCAACTCCTCCTACAGTTTAATACCGATTCTCTTGAAACTTTACTGATGTTGTGACCATGCTTTGAAGATATGCATATTGTTTGGATATAATCCTCAGATTAATTTTTGTCACTTTTGGAGCAATTTGAACTTAGATATTTTTGGGCATTTTGACAATGAAAGTGAATGGACAGTGGGTACTTTGTGAGCGCAACTACTCCTACAGTTTAATACCGATTCTCTTGAAACTTTACATATGTTGTGACTATGCTTTGAAGATATGTATATTGTTTGGATATAATCCACAGATTATTTTTTTGTCATTTTTTCACAACTTAGTCATTTTTTCGGACATTTTAGTGAATGGATACTGGGTACCTTGTGTGCGCAACTCCTCGTACAGTTTAAGACCGATATTTTCAAAACTCCTCTTACAGTTTAAGACCGATATTTTCAAAACTTTACAGACATTGTCACCATGCTTTGAAGATATGCATGTGGTTAAGATATACTCCTCAGATTAATTTTTTGTCACTTTTTGTGCAATTTTAACCTTTTTAATTTTCAGAAATTGTCACATCTTGAAAGTGACGTACCAGTTGGGGGCATAGTCTTTCATAAACAAATTTTCTATTTTTTATATAGATCCTGAAAGTTTATGGAAACCTTTTTAAACAAATAAGATCGGCTTTTTGGGTTTTTCTGGTGTGACGTGTTTACTATATACTTTTTAAATATTTTGCTTATTTCAGTGACAAACGCTTTCCCAAAATTAATGCTAGACTGTGTCGGTTCTGATTACATTTCGTACCGTTATTTAGCTGCTTGTGCGAAAAAATGATATAGTGTCTTATTACCATGCATCTCTGAATTATCTGTAAGTTACATGGCGCTAAACATTGTATTTTCCTATCGAAAACAGAAATTATAGAAATACTATCATAATTTCGTGTCATTTGCGATGCAAGGGTAAAATCGCTTCTATGGGAACACATATTTATTTATTTATTTATTTATTTATTTATTTGTATACGGTAGCGATGCGGCCCAGACTTTATTTTGCATAGCCAGTGCGCGTAAATGCCAATTAAGACCAATTAACCCGAACGCGTACAGCGTAACGTAACGTCTTTTGACGTAATATTACTTGTGACGTCACTTTTAATGACGAACTCGAAGTATACTGTTCAAAAAAAGTAATGTGACAAGTGAATGACTTGTTATGAATGAAACATCGACACCCATCCACACCAAAAGCAGTAGTCAAAAAAGACAACTAAGCTCACCTGAAGAACTACTAAATTTGAAAAAGAACAAACTTGTAAGTGAGACTGAGACTGAGGTAGGCGAAAGTTCTCTTGACGATTCAGAAATCTCTGATCTCTCCATTATGGCGTCTACTGAAACAGCTGATAAAGGCAGTGTCATAACCTTGAAAGAGGCTGACCTTACAACAATAGCTGCGATCCTCAAGGATACATTTGAACCTACAATTTCTGAAATGAACAAATCTATCGTTAATGGTGTTCTTGCGGGACTTACTAGTACAATACAATCCCTTCAGAAAGAGAATGCTGAGCTAAAGAAACGAGTCAGTGTACTAGAAGCCAAAGCCGACGCCGCTGAACAATATAGCCGTCGCAACTGCTTGAGAGTCGCCGGAGTCAAGGAAAATAATTCCGAAAATACAGATGTATACGTTATTGACATGGCGAGGGCAATTGGAGCTGAGATTGGCCTCGATGACATTGAAAGAAGCCACCGTGTAGGCAAGGTCAAGGCCGGTAGACCTAGAGATATCATTGTCAAGTTTGTGTCTTATCGCACTCGAAGACTTGTCTATGGGGCACGGACACAAACCAAAACTAATGGATACACCGGGGTATTCATTAATGAAGATCTGACAAAGGCCAGAAATAAACTCCTCTTGAAAGCACGAAAAATGGTCAAAGCCAAAGATCTGAAAAGTGCTTGGTCCAGTGATGGAACAGTTTTAGTACGAGACCTCGAAGACGAGAAGCACAGAATTCAGTCAGTTGGTGATCTTGCTGTATTTGGTACGGTCCCCTTGTTGCCGGGTGAAACACCAGATACAGAAGCGGGAGCAGAGCCAGGACCTGCAGTTGTTTTTTTTTCTGCACCGACACCAGAAGAACATGGACTGTCAATGGACCATTAGATTTAAACTCATATTAGCCATATTAGCCATAACACATCATTACATATTATGTGCAGTATACTCTATCTATACTCAATAACTGTTACGGTGAATACCGCAAGATTATCACTATCAGTATTTTAAGACTCCGTTCAGAAAATCAATTTACCAAAACATTGTGTCAATCTTAGCTGAGTTACAAGAATATGAAAGACTTCCTGTCGCGAAATGCTCTTAGTCTACACCGCGGAATAACTGGTTCCAGCGATCATCACCACGTCGCAATATATAATAGACAGTCACGGTTTGGCTGAGTGATGAATGGACTGTGTATTATACCTAAGACAGTGTTTCTCGTGACGTTGCTAGCATACGGACAAACGGTTTTCAATACATATTACGAGTACAATAGACAAAGTTTGAGGACATAACGTATCATGGTCGAAACTCGCCTCGACTTCGCCAGATTATACAGTACTTTTCATATACAATATTTCTTGATTATAGTCATGTCATAAATATGTCATACGCATTCTGGTTCATTACATTATGTATGTCTAAGACATTCTGATATATAATATGTCTTGATTATAGTAATGTCATCAATATTCTTGTAAAAAACAAGTCTGATATCTAATATGACTGATATCTAATATGTCTTCATTATAGTCATGTCATCAATATGTCATACATATTCTGGTAAATTTCAAGACTGATATCTAATATGTCTTTATTATAGTCATGTCACAAATATGTCATACACATTCTGGTAAATAACAAGTCTGATATACACGTATAATATGTCTTGATTATAGTCATGTCGCCAATATGTCATACACATTCTGGTAAATTACAAGTCTGATGTCTTATATGTCTTTTTATAGTCATGTCATCAATATGTCACACACATTCTGGTAAATTTCAAGTCTGGTATCTAACATGTCTTTATTCTAGTCATGTCATCAATATGTCACACACAGTCTGGTAAATTTCAAGTCTGATATCTAATATGTCTTGATTAGAGTCATGTCATCAATATGTCATACACATTCTGGTAAATTTCTAGTCTGATATCTAATATGTCTTTTTACTGTCATGTCATCAATATGTCATACACATTCTGGTAAATTTCTAGTCTGATATCTAATATGTCTTTTTACTGTCATGTTATCAATATGTCATACACATTCTGGTAAATTTCTAGTCTGATATCTAATATGTCTTTTTACTTATGTTATCAATTTGTCATACACATTCTGGTAAATTACAAGTCTGATGTCTTATATGTCTTTTTATAGTCATGTCATCAATATGTCACACACATTCTGGTAAATTTCAAGTCTGGTATCTAACATGTCTTTATTCTAGTCATGTCATCAATATGTCACACACAGTCTGGTAAATTTCAAGTCTGATATCTAATATGTCTTGATTAGAGTCATGTCATCAATATGTCATACACATTCTGGTAAATTTCTAGTCTGATATCTAATATGTCTTTTTACTGTCATGTCATCAATATGTCATACACATTCTGGTAAATTTCTAGTCTGATATCTAATATGTCTTTTTACTTGTGTTATCAATATGTCACACACATTCTGGTAAATTACGAGTCTGATATCTAATATATCTTGATTATAGTCATGCCATCAATACGCTTTACACATTCTGGAAAATTTCAAGTCTGATATCTAATATGTCTTTATTATAGCCATGTTATCAATATGTCTTTATTATAGTCATGTCATCAATATGTCATACACATTCTGGTACATTTCAAGTCTGATATCTAATATGTCTTTGTTATAGTCATTTAATCAGTATGTCACATACATTCTGGTAAATAACAAGTCTGCTATCTAATATGTCTTGTTTATAGTCATGTCATTATTATGTCATACACATTCTGGTAAAAAACAAGTCTGATATCTAATATGCCTTGATTATAGTCATGTCGTCAATACGCCATACACATTCTGGTAAATTCCAAGACTGATATCTAATATGTCTTCATTATAGTCATGTCATCAATATGCCATACACATTCTGGTAAATTTCAAGTCTGATATCTAATATGTCTTTATTATAGTCATGTCACCAATATGTCATACACATTCTGGTCAAAAACAAGTCTGATATACACGTATAATATGTCTTGATTATAGTCATGTCGCCAATATGTCATACACATTCTGGTAAATTACAAGTCTGATGTCTTATATATCTTTTCATAGTCATGTCATCAATATGTCACACACATTCTGGTAAATTTCAAGTCTGGTATCTAACATGTCTTTATTCTAGTCATGTCATCAATATGTCACACACAGTCTAGTAAATTTCAAGTCTGATATCTAATATGTCTTGATTAGAGTCATGTCATTATTATGTCATACACATTCTGATAAATAACACGTCTGATATCTAATATGTCTTGATTATTGTCATGTCATCAATATGTCATACACATTCTGGTAAATTTGTAGTCTGATATCTAATATGTCTTTTTACTGTCATGTTATCAATATGTCATACACATTCTGGTAAATTTCTAGTCTGATATCTAATATGTCTTTTTACTTATGTTATCAATATGTCACACACATTCTGGTAAATTACAAGTCTTATATCTAATATGTCTTTATTATAGTCATGTCATCAATATGTCATACACATTCTGGTAAATTTCTAGTCTGATATCTAATATGTCTTTTTACTGTCATGTTATCAATATGTCACACACATTCTGGTAAATTACAAGTCTGATATCTAATATGTCTTTATTATAGTCATGTCATCAGTATGTCATACACATTCTGGTAAATTACAAGTCTAATAACTAATTTTCTCGATATATAGTCTTTGTCTATCTGTATGTGATTTGTGAGCGATTGTTTAGTCTACTGTGTCATTAACACGTTCCATGTATCTGTACATAGATGTTAACATACGATTTGATATGATACTTCGTCACTAGTCACCAATACATTATACTTTCTTGTATTTGGTTGATTTTCAAAAAAAAAAGATTGTTATGATATCTATCATCAAATGTCTTTATATATACGCATGTCATCAATTTGTCATCAACATTCTGATAAATAACAAATCTGTTGTATATTAATATGTTTAATATGTTAGTTTTGTCACTGATTATCAACGCATTAGAACTACTTGTAATTAGTTGATATGTATCATAGTCTGAAATGTCTGACATACATACATACATACATACATACATACATACATACATACATACATACATAACAAAGCATAACAACATACATACATACATACATACATACATACATACATACATACCAAAGCATAACAAAGCATAACCACATAACATACATACATACGTACATACACGCCTAACATAACATAGAATTTTGCAAACATTACATAACATAACGTAACATAACATTACACTAGTTTACATACATACATACATACATACATACATACATACATACATACATACATACATACATACATACATACATACATACATACATACATACATAGTATAATAATAATATTGCATACTTAACGCATAACTTGTTTACATAACATAAAATAACATCGCATACATAACATAACGTAATATTGCATATATCATATAAGATAACATAACAGTCAAATTATAAAAAAATGTTAATCCTTCTATAAGTTACGACAGAACAATGCATTTCCTCCGCTTGTTATCATAATGTTTTTCTTAATGTGTCTCTTTGTTCATTCTCTGTCTTTCATTCTTGGGGATCCTGGTGCATCATCGGAGCGGACTGTATGGGGTAGTTTTGCTGAAGTATACAATACGCTTATTGCGTACAATACACCTTACCTGTGCGTGATTGCAACAACACTTTTCCTTTACCTGATCTACCAAGTTTCGTGACAATAAATTGTAGGAAATGTGTTGTTGCAACACGTGCTGGTAAATACAATGGTACTCACGCATCTTTATTTTTATTTACACTACTGATTATTAGCATTTGGAAGAGGCCAGACTCGTTTACATTGCTTCTTAGCCTTAAACAGAAAATTAAGGCTCGAGGATTCGTCTACAATAATATGCTCAAACGAATCGTTCCTGGAAAACACTACGAAGAAAATTGTACTTTTATTTCAAATTGCTTGAAATTGCTTTTTGCAGTCATATCAGGTTCTTGGTTTTTCATATTGATTCTTCAATCAGGGGACATAGAACTTAATCCAGGTCCGTTCTCAGACGCTGATAGTAGTTTCTCCCGTAGTTCTAGCCCAGACTCCTCGTTGATGAGTATTACAGCATTGGCTAACCATCTCTCCATCGTTCATTATAATGTCCATAGTATAGTAAATAAGATCGATATACTCAGTGCTGAACTAAGCGAATTTGACATTTTAGCGTTTTCGGAAACATGGCTGAATCCTTCTATAAAAAATGATAGACTGTTAATTGACTCTTATGGAGAACCTGTAAGGAAAGATCGCCAGAGTGACACCCATGGTGGTGGTGTCATGATATACATTAAAGATTCAATTCACTATAAACGCCGTCCTGATTTGGAACCCATAGGTATCGAATGTATATGGATTGAAATGGTTTTGAGACATAAACATATTTTATTTGGATTATTTTATAGACCACCCGACTCTAACTTCAATTACTTAGCGACAATTGAAAACTCTATTCATCTTGCAGTTGATTCAGGTATTAAAGATATTATAATAACAGGCGACTTCAATTTTGATATGCTTAAGACACCCACTGCAAAGAAAGTATATGACTTATGTGCAGAATATTCACTTACACAAATGATTAACGAACCTACACATTTTGATAAGAATTCTTCATCCTTAATCGACCTACTGCTGGTAGGCAATAACAATTCGGTCTTATTAAGCGGCGTAGGCGATCCTTTTCTCAATCAACCAATTAAATATCACTGTCCTGTTTATGGAATTTTCAAGTTCTCTAAGCCTAAAAGACAATCTTTTCAGCGTTTTGTTTGGCGGTACGAACAAGGTAATTACAATCTCCTTCGCCAAAAAGCAGCTTCATTTAACTGGAACACTCTCAAACATCAAGATATTAATGTATATGCAAAAGCTTTAGTTGACAAAATCCTTGAATTTTCGAAGCAAAGTATTCCAAATAAAGTAGTAACGATACGCCCATCTGAACCTACATGGATGAATTCAAATATTCGTAAACACATCCGAAAACGTAAAAGAGCATACAGAAAAGCAAAAAGAACAAATTTACCGATCGACTGGGTCCGCTTTAAACATCTTCGAAATGAAACCACATCTTTGATAAGAGACTCAAAAAATGCTTTGACTGATTCACTTGCCAACAAACTTAAATCTGACTCATTATCTTCAAAACAATGGTGGTCTCTTCTTAAATCATTCATTTCACCTACATCGAAATCCTCCTGTCCCCCATTAGTAAAAGATGGTCTGGTATACTCCGATGAAAAAGATAAAGCAAATATTCTCAATGACTTTTTCAAAGATCAAACACTTTTAGATGACAGTAATGCAGAAATGCCAGAAGTTACTCCTTACCCTGTACACCATAATCTGGAGTCTATAATACTTACTCCTGATGAAGTAAAAAACATTCTTAAAGCTCTCCCTATTGGAAAAGCTACAGGGCCTGATGGCTTGAGTAACCGTATTCTAGCTGCATTAGCAAATGAACTCTCATCACCTCTCTGTGATTTCTTTAATCAGTCCCTGTACCAAGGTGACGTCCCTGACAGTTTCAAGGAATCGCATGTGAGTCCTGTACCTAAAGGAGGCGACCAATCTTTGCCTTCTAATTACCGACCTATATCCCTGCTAAGCAATATGGAAAAGTGTCTTGAGAGAGCCGTATTCAAGTACCTTTACAATCACTTCCGTGATAACGACATTCTTACATCTTTTCAGTCTGGATTCATACCAGGTGACTCAACTGTCAACCAATTAGCTTTCCTATACGATACTTTCTGTCAGGCTATAGATGATGAAAAAGAGGTCAGAGTAGTCTTCTGTGACGTGAGTAAAGCATTCGACCGCGTATGGCATGCTGGTCTTATTCATAAACTTAAAGCTGCTGGTATAACTGGTCAGTTATTAGATTGGTTTGTTAGCTATCTCCAAAATAGGAGACAGAGAGTCGTTATTTCTGGTGTACAATCTGACTGGGTTTTTATATCAGCTGGGGTGCCGCAAGGCTCAATCCTTGGTCCTCTTTTATTTTTACTTTACATAAATGATATTGTTAATGATATTGGTTGCAACATACGTCTTTTTGCGGACGACACAAGTCTTTTTGTCATTGTCGAAAATCCTGACTCTGCAGCTGAACTTATTAATACAGACATGGGTAAAATATCAACTTGGGCTGGAAAATGGTTAGTCAAATTTAATCCCGGTAAAAATGAATCATTTGTAGTATCTCTGAAAACTGATAAGCCTGTTCATCCACCACTTTTCATGCTAAACGAACAAATCAAGGAGGTACAATGTCATAAACATCTAGGAATTTATTTGTCAACAGACTGTTCTTGGCATAAACATATCGAGTATATTAAGGAAAAGGCATGGGCAAGGATAAATGTAATGCGAAAATTTAAATATACACTTGATAGGAAATCACTTGAAACAATTTATATTACTTTTATACGCCCTATTCTCGAATATGCTGACGTAATTTGGGATAATTGTACTCAACAAGAAAAAAATGATCTCGAAAAAATTCAGTTAGAGGCTGCTAGAATAGCCACAGGCGCAACTAAATTGGTATCAATTGAGAATTTGTATGACGAAACAGGCTGGGAAAAACTTGAAACAAGAAGGAAAAATCATAAATTAACGCTATTTTACAAAATGTTCAACAATATTTCTCCTACTTATCTCTCGTCTCTTGTTCCCCAACTAGTACAAAATGTATCTAATTACAATTTGAGAAACGCAGACGATATCAGGACAATATATGCAAGAACTAGGCTGTATTCCAATTCCTTTCTTCCTTCAACCATTCGTGATTGGAATAATTTACCCCGCAATGTCAGAGATGTAGATACAGTTGATTCTTTTAAACGACATCTTAGTCAGGGCAGGGCAAATGTACCAAAATATTATTACAGTGGCAGTAGACGCTTGCAAGTTTTACACACGCGACTTCGAACTGGTTGCAGTTCTCTTAAATACGATCTTTGCGCCAAAAACATCGTGAATTCCCCCTTATGCGATTGTCGATGTGGAGCAATTGAAAATGCCGATCATTTCTTTCTCCGATGTCATTTATATCGTGAACACAGAGTGGCGTTGCAAAACTCGATTCTACAATATAGTGTTTTCAATTTAAACGTTATACTCAAGGGAGATGAAAATCTTAGTTATGAAACCAATGTATCAATTTTTGAATCCGTACATAAATATATACAAAACACAAACCGTTTTTAGATTAGTTCATTCAGCTGAAAAAGCGCGTTTGTCATATATGAATTAGTGCATTTGATTGCATTTGATGTTGTGTGTACCAAATTCACCATGAATATTTTCAATTAAGAGTTCCAACCCATTACATACAGTCTTCTTTGCTGCTGCTCCGGGGGTCATTTCTCTCTCTCTCTCTCTCTCTCTCTCTCTCCCTCTCTCTCTCTCTCTCTCTCTCTCTCTCTCTATTTACTTCACTTATAAATCTTGATGCTATTTTCCATTATGTAAATTTTTGGAAGTTATTTTCTTAAAGAGTCTACGTACATAATATTTATTTTCTTAATTTTCAAAACTTTATCAGCAATACTTGTAGACTATCCAAAACAAATTGCAACCTTCATTGTTTACAATGCTTAGGAAAAGAACTAAATAAGCGTTTACGCTTTCGTTCTGATCCTGTCGTTAATTGCATGTTTTTGTATTGTTTCTGTACAAAATTTGGAAATAAATATGTTTAAACCAATGACGAACTCTCCATTAAACCTGTATTAAACCTCAATTAACTAATGGAGCGTTAAATGACGCTTCGTGCAACGCCATTAAATTCCTTCATTAACTAATCCACCATTAGCGGTTTAATCGTGGATTAAAAGTTAATCCATGATTAAATTTAATGGAGCTTCGTACAATCGGGTCCTGAAGTCCTCTGCATAATTGTATGGATATAGTTTCGTATTCCGAACGTAAACTGACGCTAGAAATGACGTTTCGAGCGAAAACTAACGTTACGAATGCGGCGTAAAAATGACGTTTCGACCCTTAGATACGCACGTTCCTTTGAGCGCCATCAATTACGTACATCTGTCTTTAAACGCACGTTATTAAAGTACGTCACAGAACGCTGTGCCGTTCTTTTATTGGAGCACACATTTTAGCTTCTTAAAATAGAACTGCGCAGTGGAGAAAGAAAATAAAATGGAAGAATCACTTGAAATAAAGAAGAAATATTAAATTTTGACTCTCTAAAGTACAAACATGCAAGCGAACAATGAATTAACCTGACACATACCCGCGTCTCAACGCAAAATAAATCAAACTGAACGTTAACTTCGTGTTACACAAATTTGTACGAACATCGCGCGTCACGTTTTTCGGCGTGAGCCGTCTAAGCTAAATATTGACCTAATTTCATTGGCACTATTTTATTGGACAAATTATGGGTCGTATGTAAATTAGCCGCGAGATTTAGACGAGCCGCGAGATTTAGACGAGATCGACTTTTTTTTAGGTCATGATCGACATAATTACCGGAATGGACTACCGGAATGGACATTATACTGTAGCTTTGAGTGCTTTAACTGTATTTTATCTGCATAAAATGTACTTCTGGAGACAAATTTATAGTTTGTAAATGATAAATTTCATCTTAGTATAGCAAAATTGACTTCCCAGCTTTGTGGTGGGTCCGCGAAGGGGCCACTGTTCAGGTAGCTACTTTGCTACATTTTGGTAATACATTTAATTTATGATAGCTCAGCTCCATCACATATCTCCAGTTATAAGCACATGTGTTGAGCTACCAAGCTAAGCTTATAGTATAGCAATGTTTCGACAATTTAAGCTCACCAGAGCCGAAAGTTCACCAGGTGAGTTTTTTGTAAACCATGCTCTGGCATCTGTTGTCTCCATTCACAATTTTAAAGTTCTTGTATTAATAACACACAGAACTAATCAAAATCAAACTTCATGTGAAGCATTCTCAGAAAGAGGACTGAAAATTATTGAACAGGACATTAAACCAAAACAAACTAAACTATTTTCCAGTAAGGTTGCCTATTACATGTAGTGTTTTAAAATGTTTAAGTTCAACCTGTATAAAGCAAGCATATAAGGCTGTGACCACACAGTTTATTATGTTCGAGTCAAAACGCAGAACATATTATAACCCACATCCATTTAAAGCACGCCGATTATCTTTTTAAAGATACTTCTTGTTAAATATGTTTTTGTGTTGAATGCACCTGATGTTAAGTTCGGGAAATAGCTGCTCGCTCGGCTCACAATATGTTTTCTTGGTATGGGTACCCGGATATCAACTTAGTTTTTTTCCCACCTCGGTTTTGGGAGTGGGAATTTCTTTCTAATTGCGCCATATCCTGCTCATTGCCTAGTTATACTTGATTAGTTAGTTCAAGCTCAAGGTTATTCTTAATACAAAGGTTTGTTTTATTATTATCCGCATTTTTTTTATATGTTTTCTTTGTAAATCTTCCAGAGCCCTGTTGCATAAACTTAAGTTGCCATTTAACCTTAAGCTGTCATTAAGTTCAAGAACACTCTTAGTGAAGATGGCATTTATTCTCTGCTGTTTTCAATTTTAAAGTCCTCCGGAGCTACATTAGGTACGTCTGTAAATAGATAGACGCTAGTATCGAATTTCAAAGACAAAAATGCAACAGGATTAAAGCTGTCATTAAGTTAAAATGAGTTTATATATCTTATACAACAGGGCCCAGGGTCTATATGTCAGTAAGTCACTAGACTAAATATCAGTGAGCCAACTGTCTAAATATCAGTGAGCCATAAGCAAAATAACGCAAACTTTATGATTTCAAAATGCTTCCTTTATGGTTGAAAATCGACCTGCCAGAGCAATTAATTGTGCGTTAACACATGACACTTTCTCAAAGACAGTTTATTAATTACAGAGAAGAACGTGATTGAAAATAAGGAAATAGAAAAGAAAAGACCTGAGGTCACGATAAACAGAAATTTTGTTTAGTTTCTTTCAGCATTGTTAAAATACCCATATGCTTTGTTATTTCCATTTCGTTTCAACAGATTTATGACGAAATTACAAAATAAACAAATCACGTCTTTATAACACTCGTGAACTGAGAATTGTCATATCCACAGTTTAACAAATCAACTACGATCACCATGATCTGTTTCAGATACTCATTGAATATATAAAACGTGTGTTTCATTTACGTCAATTTAAAACCAAATTGCATAGCAAAATTTAGTGTGTTGATTGTCATTTCACATGCAGTGTTCTTTATATTAGGATACAGACATGCGTGTGAAATAGAAGCTACTACCTAGTCAAGTGAACTTAATATGTTCCCGGACACAACAGCATTGTAGAAACCTACGTGGTGGTGTGGCCATTACCTCGTGGGAAAACCCCATGTAATACCTCGTGGGAAAACCAACAATTCGGTTTCCGAACAGGTCCGACACAAACCGGCCTGTACTGGCAAGCACAGAAAAGAGCTAGAAGCTTGAAATTTCGGATTTAAGTAGAAAAGGAATTGTACTGTCCGAGTAGCGAAAACAAAGGCGCTGATCAGCTTCGCGGTTACCGCGAAGCTGATCTGCGCCTTTGTTTTCGCCTAGGCAGAGTATTGGTTTTCCCATGAGGCGGCTCATATTTTTTGATATGTTTCTTATTTTTAAAGTTGTAAAAGAAGAAAATTTTTGATATGTTTCTTATTTTTGCTCAAAACATAGATTGCCTGGGCGAGGCGGTTCTAACGAGTATCCACAATCTACGTTTTGGAGCAAAAATAAGAAAAAAAATATGCTCACCCTTGCATACCCCAGCTTTGCTATATAAAAGTGGGGTATAAGGGGGTATTCATTGCACGGGCGTGTTTTCCTGATGAAAACGTCTCGCTTTGTAATTAGGGATCGTGTATTCGACCCAGGGGCTCTCTATAGACTACTTTTGTCACAGACAGTTTTGACATGCCCGGTTTCCGTATGACATTAGCTATTAGCATGACAAAAATCTGCCTTGTAGACTTCAATGTTTAATAAATCCCTATTTGGATAATACTAGTCTTTGTATCGACTACACTGTTTAAAGTTGCAAAATTTGGCTACATTTTAATCTATAGGGTCACTGAAGAGGCTTAAGTAGCCGAAACCGCGGTATGACCCATCCCCTTTCTCAAAATATATTAACTGCTTTTAAAGGAACTCTGTTTTATTTTTTATTCAAATGGAAATAATGAAAACGTACCCCGGTATACAATATACATATTTTTACTTGAACTTAAAAACTGAAAACTTCCATTGGAAAAAAAAAAACAAAAAACATTATATCCGCCTCAGAAGCCTCACCGAGGCGGTTCTAACTAGTTATCACAATCTATGCTTTCAATATAAATACAAATAAAATGTATACCCCTGCAAAACCTTTTTTTACTTTGTCAAAGTGGTGCTTAAGGGGCTATACATTGCATGGGATGTGCCATACCGTGGTTTTGGCTATATAAAAAAAAAACTTAACAGTTACTGTGATCCTTTAACATGTTTAAGAACAGCGAACCTTTTTTATATCGGGACCAAGTAAGCACCCAGTGCTTTGGCCACAGACGAGGTTCGACATTATCTGGTTTCCGTATGACATTAGCTATTAGCATGACAAAAGTCCCCGCCCAAACAATGCTAACTGTAGGCTTAAAAATGGGAAAAGAATAATTCAGAAGTTTATGCGCAATGTATGGTTTATACGTTGCCTTAAAAACGCTTGATGATGGGCAGCATATAGCGCATAGGAAGTTTACACCAGAGTAATTATGATCATATGGAACTAGCAACAAATGACAAACTGATCGTCGTATGTACACTTTAGGTGCAAATTAAGATATTGTAACACTGCATCCAACTGATAACTGTTACATAGATAGCGGAAATATATCCGTCGGTGAATAATTACGTTGCCTTTTACGTGTGATAGTTAGCAGCATAACATCATAGCATATATATAATATTCTTACGCCTATTTAAAGGTAAGAGTAATTATGATCTCATGAGAAAAGCTGCAAATGGCATGTACTATCAAGTGTACACTTTAGGTGCAAATTAAGATTAAGATATTGTTTCATAATATCGAACGGATAAATGCACTCGTTATGGAATCGCATTACGTTCTGGCGCGATGGCATGCAAAACATCGATTATATATCATCATTTTCTTCTATACACAGGATAGGATGTTGTCTTAATTTTGGGTTTTGAGGTCCTACCAATACCAAAGGTTGAACGGAGGCAGAAACTTTGCGTTCGGTTGATCTGAACGACTTTCTATGATCTACCCCAGACGAATTGACTTTAAGGAAAGTTCTAGTTATATCAAATATTTTAAAGCATATGGTAAACAAGCAATACAGGACATTCATGTTTTGACCGTCTATACCATCCTTTACATATTATGAGTACGTGTTTGCAGATATCTATCCTTTTTATCGCCCTAATTAGCGAAGTACTTCACCCACACTTTGGATTCTACATTTAATTGGATCATTTCCTTGCCTTTTTAACCTTGTTCTCAGGGTTATTGCTACGCCTCGTGCTATAATACAGTTTAAAGTGGTGCTTATTACGCAATAAAAAGTTGAAATAATTATTTCAAGAACTTGTAGACATACTTTTCCACCACATAAATTGTTGTACTGATAGGTACATGTGTACACATTCCTAATTAACCTCAATATAAAGCAAAGGGCATATTTTGCATTCATCTCACATTTCACGTAGACAACATCAGTCTGTAATCCTTCTGAAACTCACGTACGCAGCAACCCCTTACATTATTTACCGCGGTGCTGTGCACGTGTCTTTCAAAGAATTGACTCTTATGAGACATAGACCCGTCATCTTGTAAGAGTGATCAGCTGCAATTCTGCCAATTTACAGAGGGGTCAGGAGTTCTTTGATGACTTATGATGGTAGCGCAGTAGTACAATTCACGTAATAGAAAACATCTGTCATCTGTCTGAAAAGCACGTACACCCCAAACCTTTACATCAAGAGCAGTGTGTATCTCTGAAGAACAGTTACCCAATAATGACTGTAATTAAAAGTTTATGACAAGCTACGCGACGTCAATTGCTGCAACCGTAGTAAATAGCCCACCCCCGCTCCAAACTCGCAACATTTATTTCTATTGTAACTTTGTTTGATTTTGTAGCCAAGTGGGAGGATATTTTGTTGTTTTTGTTTTAGCTCAGCTGAGCCGAAGGCTCACAGGTGAGCTTATAGTATACCCATGCTCCGGCGTCCGTTGCCGTCCGTCGTCGTCCGCCCTTCCTTCAAAATTTCAAAGAAATTCTCCTCTAAAATCGCTTGGCCAATCAAAGCCCATTTTCATGAGGAGCATCCTTAGGGAGGGGGAATGAACATTTATACAAATGGTCCAGGTCACATGATCAAGACGGCTATGTATAGCAAAAACCTTTAAAAATCTTCTCCAAAACCAGAAGGCCTATGATTTTGAAACTAGGCATGAAGCATCAGGCACTGGAGCTCTACAAAGTTTATATAAATCTTGACCTTGAGATGACTTTGACCTATTTTCGGCAATGTCAACTTTGGTCGCCAATGCAATTAAATGGGGGAAATTAGTAAAATGTTGTTAAATGGGAGAGGAGGGCCTTGCTGGTAGTATGTAAATGAACGGAAGAATTATGTTAATGAAAAAAAACTTTGTCCCAAGTGGGTTGTCTGTCCCTGCCCCGGAGATTTATTCATGTAGATGACCATATTCAAACATCTTCACGGAAGCCGCTTGGCCAAACAAAGCCAAACTTTATGTGGACCAGCTTTTGGAAGGGGGATTGAAAGTTTGTATAAATGGTCCAGGTCAAATGACCAAGATGACCGCCTTGACTATAAATAGCAAAACTCTTAAAGAATCCTTTTCTTCAGAATCAGAAGGCCTCTTAGTTTGAAAAATGGCATGACGCATACATGACCATATGATGACCTTGACCTATTTTACGGCAAGGTCAACTTGCCAGTGAGTACGTAAATAATCCAGGTTACATGACCAACATAGCCGTCATGCCCATATATGGAACCAGTGGACTGATTTCAACAAAGTTGACATGTAGCATTGGGAAAGGGCGCGATTCCCTCTCTAAAACCAAGATGAAAACTCTCTAAAAACCGAGGTGGAAAAAACTAAATTAAAATCAGGTACTTACATGTATACCATGAAACATATCGTAAGCCGAATGAACAGTTATTTTCCCAAAAGTTGGCCATTCAGTTACCTAAACTTAATTAAGGATATGAAAACATGCACAAGGCGCAAACAGCACAGAAAATTTTAACACCAATATATAAAGAGGATCTTATATTCGTGGTCATTTCATATGAAATTTATTAAACGAGCCTTCGGCGAGTTTAATAAATTTCATATGAAATGACCACGAGTGTAAGATTCGTTCTGTCATATGACTTCTTAATTTAAAGTGGACATATTTACAATGAAAATTAACATTGTAATTACGGACGTCGTCAATGACGTTACGTATTCCCGCAAAAGTGTTAATACATGTGTGGTCATAACACTTTTATAACATGACGTTATCCACTGGAAACAGCGACGTCATATGATAAAAGACAATAAGAACCACCACAGAAGTATCGCCTTGAAACGATCAGTAATATAAAATGACTGGTGGGCTTAAATCGATTTTCTCACCCTCAACGTCTGCAATGGTTCACATCATTATTTTAGTTGTTCGGTCCCCATGGTGAATCTCTAACTAGTAAATGAGAATCATCAGTGACAGACAAATAAATCATGATAACCACCATGATGAGTAAGCTGCCCGACGATGGAGATCCCTTGGCGCCAAATAACTTACTAACTCCGGAGCAAAAGAAAAACACCAGTTGAACCCCGATGGGCCAAGCAACAGACAAGAAGCTCCGGTCCCAACAAACTAAAATGAAAAGCTTTTACAAACTTAGGTGGTGGTACTCGTGGCTCGTTTAATAAATTTCATATGGAATGACCATTCGTGTAAGATCCTCTATTTCCATAATGTTAAAATATGAATTACCCGACATCTCATTTTTACACAAAATAGGTAAAACAGTTTTGTCACTTCCTTTAATTCTCAGTAACTGTCATTGATCAACAGTTATAAAGATCCTTATCCCAATTACCATTTCTCTGGCTATCAACCGAGGAAAAATATGTCTCTATCCACAAACATGACTATGTATATGTATTAGTGTTGGAATGTAAGCTGGTTTAATGACACATGTTTGGTTCAAAGGAGCGAACATATACATATATAGTTATAAAGCATAAAATGCACACAACGATATTCATAAGTAAATAAAAAAATACTACAATTTGTAACACCACAGGTGTCTTCAAGTGCCTTCTAGCATTCCAAAATATATATTAATTCGAATTATTTATTGTATCATTATAAAGAAGAAATACGAGGGGAAAGCAAAAAGTTCGTGGACTTTCTTAATAACTTTTATAATTGACGTCCGATTGTTTTCGTATTTTCACAAGTGTAATAATGGTCTATTGTCGACATTCATATAAAATGTTGTTTGTCGAATCTTATTTTTGATTGGTCAAATTACATCGACAAACGCGTGGGGTTTGCTACCCCGGAGCACGCCGTAAAATCTCTGTTTACGTGTTTATAAATATAAAAATATTTTAACAAATGTCATTTCTAAATCTCCTTAAATTATGGAAATATTGATAATGATGTAATTTGGCTTGAAATGTGAAATTGCAGTTCTCGCTTTCGAAAGACAGCGCTACAGCGACACTTTTTGAAAGACAAGTCTAAGCAAAAAATTAGTAAAAATGACGTTACTGGTAAATGGCGGAAACTTGCACATCGATAAAATTTGTGCGAGACTTCCGAATAAAACCTACAGAAACGTTTGATTTGTTACAAACAGCTAGAGACACATCAGAACTGAAGCATACAACAGTGTTCAATGATGTGCAAAGTGTTAGTCACAACGAAATAGTTGTTAAAAACAACAAGTAAGCACAAAAATCTACGCGAACAACTTTAACGTCATGGCATGCCCCGTATAATCCTAGCGTCTGTCGCAGAAATTGTCATAAAAACTAAATTTTTCTAGCGATTTGCCGTAAACTTTCTACTGTAATCCTTCATGGATGGGGAATAAATATATGAAAATTTGCTTGAAGTCGAATGAGAAATAATGTTTTTATAGGAACTTTTGACTCGGCCAGCGTATACAAAAAACCCGTTGGCAAATGACGTTAACGTCTTGGCGTGCTCCGGGTAGCGCTAACACGCATCAAACAAATTGCCATAGATACGACGTTTATCAAGCGATTTGTCTGAAACTTTCTATGCTTGTTTGTATTAAATTGATCGCAAACATACGGTCATTTCAGAGAAATCGCATATGTACTTTTGATTTTATTGACAAAGTCCACGAACGTTTTGCTTTCCCCTCGTACTGCCCTCTCAAGCAATGTATAATGCAACAGCTTATCGTGTCTGTTAAAAAACTTATAGCACCTATGACAGAAAATTTTGAAACGTCCTTATAATTATTCCATAATGTTAAAATATGAGCTACACTATTTATTTTTACACAGACATTTTCAGAATATTTTTAGAAAACTATCAGAGACCCTAATATTATGTTTTAAACAGAGAACCATTTTCATACTGTAAACAATAAGTACTCTGATATTTTATTTTCCATAATGTAAAAATAAAGATAGGAAATGGAAACAAATAAAATAATCAAAGAAATGACAAAATTACCTGATATTTCTTGTACACATGTCCTTGAGTCAGGGAAATAAATAGCACAATTAGAAAAGTCAATGTGGTTTGTTGGTACGCATTCATCTTCTCCTGGTATTTATCTTTCTGTACTGCACAGTCACGAATCGTTTCTGAGAATGCTTTTCTAATAATCACCGCTTATATATGCTCAGTAGCTGAGAAACTTCGATAAAGTCTCAATTCAAGTTTACTGCAAGACACAATAGAGCTAATAATATGTGTATGAAAACTTGTCAATTTAATATACAGACATTTCTTTTCTTTCTTTTTTTTTTTTTTTTTTTTTTTTTTTTTTTTTTTTTTTCAGCTATAAAATTTTCACTATTCGAAAAAAGTGACATTTTTGAAATTATTGCTCAAAATATTGATTGTGGGTACAAGTTAGAAACATCTCGAAAAGTAAGAAAAATAGGTATACCCCAGTAAACACCAGTTTTAATTTACAAAAGTGGGGGTATAAAAGAGTACGACATGTTATCCTGATGAAAAAACAACATCAATTAATATTACGTCTATGACAGCTTGTCAAAATATTTCCTTAGAAAGCATGGGGGCTGTGACTGTTCATAAAACAGCAATATTAAAATGAACACCCACAGCGTAGTTTGTTATAATAGAATTGACAAAATTATCCAAGTAATTAAGACAATCTTATTGTCGCAAGATTATTCGAAAACTTCTGAATTTCAATAACTTAAAAGAGAATATTTCCTGAATATCAGGCTTTTCTTTTTTCCTTTTCTCAAGTCAATATTTTACTGCTATCAAAGAAACCCAATTTTTATTATTCTTTCAATATGCGCTCATAAAAGTATTTTCAATAATTCAAAATTATCATCAGTATTTTAATATTAGATTTACTTTGTGCTCATGCATAAACCTTTCTAGTTGAACACGCGAAACGAAATGATCGCGACAGTCAGCTTCTACATCCCCAATCTTACTACGATGTAATACGTCATACGTGAATAAGGGCGTGAAATATATTAAGTCTTGTGTGGGTAATTATCAACAAGTTTGAAATGTCTCGAATTCATGACAAAATCATTTGCCCAAAGAATTGGTAGCTTTCGCAAGGGATTGGTGTTTGTGACAACTAGCAGCCGACTTTGTAGTTTGACATCAACACTAACAAAAAAAAGAGCTTTTTATGTGCCACATATTGTTTTGGGGATGGTCTATTTTACTTGTTAGACCTCCGTGTAGTGTAACAAGTTAGTGACGACAAACTGTGCATAGTGGTACATTTGGCAACAGAGCTATCAAGCAAAAGTGTAAAACATGCCAACAAATCTTCAATGCATTGCAGTCGCTGATGTAGTAGAAAACAGTACCATACGAAATACAAAAATTCATTCAGACACTTCCTGGCGTATTTTAGCAAGCGATTTTAGTGTTTCCCTAAGCCTTGTTGCTTAAGACAGGCTGGACTGTATGTATTGCAATCTCAGATGAACTAGGATTATAGTCAATACAACTGATGGATTGTCAGGCACTTCCGACATTTTCATGATATTTTATTTATCTACATCAGTGCAAAACATGAAGGAAAACGTGAAGCATGACCACCCACGAAACGATTATACATTGCTGTCCCTAATAAAGTACACTACAATACAACTGCTGGTTGGTCACATTATTTTTTTGTATTCATATGCACCTAGCCACAAACGTATGTAGAGAAAATCCAAGAAACATGGCCAGAAAAACTTTATACGTTGCAGACCCTGATAAAGTAGTACGTCAAACATGAATGGAGTATTTGTCAATAATATGACATGGGGGAGTGACAAATGGCGGAAGATGCTCCGCGCGGGATAATAATCCGTGTGGTTATCAGCATCTGCGGTCATTAAGATTTAAAAACCTCAGAATACTCCAAGTCAATGTATCGTTTTCTTGACATTCATCATTTGATGACATTTAAACATTTGTTTTAATTGCTGATTCTAAAAATTTAATAGTTTCTCGGTTTTCGATTTTATCGAAAAGGTAAAAGTAAGCAATGATCAGGAACTGGTACGATCAGAACCAAAGTCCTAGCCTAAAAACTAAGTCCGGAAAGAACAAAATTGCAATCAGACACTTATACATATAGAACAAATAGGTAGCTGAATGAGTCTTTCCATCAGGAAAACATGTCCGAGAAAAGTATACCCCCTTGAACCCCACTTTTATGCAGTAAAACTGGGGTTTGCAGGGGTATACCTATTTTTCTTATTTTTGCTCCAAAACATAGATTGTGGGTACTCGTTAGAACCGCCTCGCCGAGGCGGTTCTAACGTGTACCCACAATCTATGTTTTGAGCAAAAATAAGAAAAATATTTTTAAAAATCCAATGAAATTTTCAATTTTTACAGGTGAAAAAAAAATCTCTGTATATTGCATGGGCAAGTTTTCATAATGCCTATCGATGACCATCGTCGGTTACCCAAACTTCTTTGAATTGATCTATACGAAAGTGTAAATAAGTGGAAACAACGGCACTAACATTTGACAAGCAAACACAAAAAGAATAGAACCACAACATAATCACCGCCTTGGAACGGTCAATTATATACTAAGCGCAATGCATGTAGCAATTTTTAATGCTTCATACGTGTTTGCTCATCGTAGAGCAACTATGGACATTTCGTTAATGTAAATGACAAGAATAGGGTCTTAGGCACATAAAACAATGAATTTAAAAACGCAAGCCTTTAAAGAGGCTTTTGGAACAACCAACAAATACAGAAAGGATGTGAAGGCAAAATTCACAACGATTGATCACAATGCAAACAACTGACTTTTTTTCAGTCCAACAAACCAACACTTTTCATCTCTTTTTTTTTTTTTTTTTTTTTTTTTTTTTTTTTTTTTTTTTTTTTTTTTTTTTTTCAGTTACCTGAGGGTAACCCATTTATTCTCCCCGTCATTTGATACCCAGAGGGTCGGGGAGGACCATCCCTCTGGATATCTTACAAACTACATGGGTGGATTTGTGTATAAAGAAAGTGCATTCATTCACCACTCCTCATTCACTCTTCATTCAGACTATACAATATGATGTAATAATAAGTTAGCATTATGAACAGGTCAAGAACAATGGTTTTATCAATAATATTATAGTAATAATAAAATTATATTAGATTTTGTTGCGTATAATAATCTGTAATTCTACCAACTTTAATACATGAATTAAAGCTAAACTTCAATTACAATGTGTTAACCTCAGATAAATGAAAACATACATGTATATAAAGCAACATAAGAAAAATGGGTTGTCTTGTAGACTCTCTCTCATGGCCTGGCAGTGCCTTGTTTTATTAGATGAACTTACAGATAATCTTAATGGTATGATTTTGGTATTATCAGGGAAGTTTTGATAACACTCAATGTATTGATAATAGAAAATCTCTGTATTTAAGCCATTTTTCCTCAAATTTGTCGAGACAGTTTTTTGCTGTTGCTGTGTGCTGTTCAAGGCAGTGTATATACTTAATTTTTCTAAGAAGTGCAATAAGTGATAAAGGCTGATTAAGGCGCTTCGTTGCATACATATAGTGCTTAATTATAATGAAGAGTTGCAAGTCTGCAGTAGTATATGTGTTTCCTATGTTAAAAATAAATGATTCTTCTATAAATGAAAGATTGACATTTTTGTTAATTAAGCAATTAGTAAGTTGTCTAATAAGTGATTGACTTTCTGGGCATGTCCAAAGCAAATGACTGATGGTCTCTTCTTCTCCACAATAATTACATGTTGAGTTTTGTACATATTTCATTCTGTGTAACAGTTTTCTAGTCGGTAGGACTCTATGGTTAATGCGCACTTGAAACCACTGTAATTTAGTGCCTATTGGTAAGTTAAAAGGTGATCCATATATATCTTTCCATGTCTCTTGTTCAATATTATATGTATTTTCCCATTTGGGATGAGATGTGGGTTTATCATTGTTATTATTTAGAATATTATAGAAATCTTTACCACCTTTCTTTGATTTTATAAGAAGAAATATATTAATTGGAATAAATGGCATTTTTAGATTTTTTGTAAAATTAATAATACCATGCTTTCTGGCGTAGTCTTTTATTGCATGTATTATACCTTGAAACTGAATAAAGTTCGTTTTTGTATTATACCTATTTTCAAATTCATTTTGTGAGAGAAATTGTCCATTTTCTTTTACCAGATCATTTACATATATAACCCCTTTTTTATGCCAACTCTTTATACATACTGTGATATTTCCAACTTTTATGTCAATATTGTTAAAGATTGGACAAGAGAGAATTTGGTCTTCCTTCTCAATTTTATTTGCCGTTATTAACTCTGAATATGCCTTTAGAACATCTGTCCAGAATTTGTTTTTTATTTTGGGGAGTAGAAGGTCAATATAATTGGTGCCAAATGAAAATATTTCATTAAAATTGATTGTATTTCTAATGACAGATTGCCATGGGCTGTCTGTCACAATAATTCTTCTCAACCAAGTTATTTTCATACTGTTCATAAAAGCTTTTAAATTGATCATTTTTAGACCACCTTCACAATATTCTTTCACAACAACTGTCTGTTTTATCTTAGCTGGGCCTTCCCAAAGAAATTCATAAAACATATTATTTAATTCCTTAAGTATTGTATCACTTGGATTAGGTATTGAAATGAACAGATGGTTTAGAATTGGTAAGAGTAAAGTTTTTATTACTGTTATCTTGCCTAATGGAGTTAGGTATCTACGTTTCCATAATTTAATCAATGATTTAATTTTTTGTATCTTATCTTTATAGTTTACATTTTGGAATTCATCTAAATTAACTTGGAAAATAATTCCTAATAATTTAAAATCTGTTTTACCCCAGCAAAGTTTCCATCTTGTCTTAATTGAAGCAGTACTGTATTTTTTCAGGCCAATCCATACAGCATGAGTTTTTCCAAAGTTAATTTTAAGTCCTGAAAATCTGGCAAATTCTGATAGAACATTGAGTGTTTCATTTAGGGATTTGCTTGTACCGTCTAAGAAAAATAAAGTATCATCGGCGTATTGTGATAATTTATGTTCTTTATCATTTATTATTATGCCTTTAATATCCTTATTATTTCGTATCATTATACCTAAAATCTCTACACAAAGAATAAATAAAAAAGGTGACACTGGGTCCCCTTGACGACATCCACGACCAATATTAAAAGTTGATGAAAGATGACCACCTAGGTTTACACTTAGACTAGCATTATTATTAAATAGTTTTATCCATGAAATAATAGAATCGCCAAAACCAAAAAATTCTAAAACCTTGTATAAAAATGACCAAGAGACAGAATCAAAGGCCTTTTCAAAATCTATAAGTAAAAGTAAACCTGGAATATTATTTTCCTCTGTAAAATGCATAATATCGTAAACTAGTCTTGTATTCTCTCCTATGTAACGTCCTGCAATGAAACCAGTCTGATCAGCATGAATGACTTTATGAAGCGTACTTTTTATTCTTAGTGCAATGACACCTGAAGCAATTTTATAAATGCAGTTAAGTAAAGAAATAGGTCTATAATTTTTTATTTGGTTACGAGGTTTATTATCTTTTGGGATGCATGTTATAATTCCTTCTCTTTGAGTGACCGAGAGTAACCCTTTAGTGAAACCATCATTGATTGAACGTATAATAAAGTGACCTAACTTTTTCCAAAATACTTTAAAAAACTCTGCACTGAAGCCATCAGATCCTGGGCTCCGATTATTTGACATTGCCATAAGTACCTTTGAGGCTTCTTCATACTTTATATGTCCTTCAAGTGCTGTTGATTCTTCAAAATTCAGGGTATTTACTTCTAAGTTATGTAAAATATTGTGCAAGTTAATATCTATTAGCTGAAGATCTTTGCAAGAATACAAGTCCTCATAGAATTTTTTTGTTTCATTTAAAATTTCAAATTGATCTGTAATTGTTTTTCCGTCATCTGTATCTAATTTAGGTATTATTTTGCTTGAGTAATTGTGTTTCTCTAGGTTGCAGAAGTAATTAGTGGGTTTTTCATCATCTTCAATAATCTGAGCTCTTGATCTGACTAGGATACCTTGCATTTTGTGTTTTCTAATGGTGTTCAGTTCTTCTCTTAAATTTTCAACTTCAATTATGTTATTGTTAGAAAGATTATTTTCAAGAGATTCTATCTTTTTTATAATTTCTTTTTCATTTTGTTCCTGTTGTTTTTTCTTGTAACTTGAAAACGAAATTGACTTGCCTCTAAGTTCCATAAGTAATGTTTCCAAGAATAGCTGATCATTTATTCATCTCTTGTTTATCAACGCTCTTGATTATGTGACAAATGAAACTGGGCTTTGGCGGTTCAAGCTTTACCCATCGAATAATGACGTCAACGTGCCGTCATATGGTCGAAATGGTCTTAATTTCGTCTGAATTTTTTTAAAAAAATCAGCACAAAATAAACGAAGCAAATGTAGCCAATATCATGGCAAGTAAACTTGTAAGTTTCTGAGTCATAACGCGTCATGCGGATGAGATGACGCTGACGTTAATCACATTCTTTTAGCTCACGTTTTGAAATCTTCTTTATTCTAACATATTGATATGCACCAGGGCCCTGTTGCATAAACATCTATTAACTCTTAATTGCAGGTTAAAGTCCAAGTTAACTTGATGGCAGCTTTATTTCTGCTGCATTTTTGTCTATGAAAATCAACACTAGTGTATTTAAAAAGCTACCATTAGCTAATGTAGCTCCGGAGGTACTTTAAAATTGTTTTATGCAGCAGAAAATCAATGCCATCTTTACTAAGAGAGTTCTTGAACTTAATGGCAGCTTAGGGTTTAATGACAGCTTAAGTTCATGCAACAGGGCCCAGGCATTTAAATTCAGTGCCGTTTTCCAGGAAATTCTACTCAGAAACGTAGCTGTAATTTAGAAGCCAGAGAAAAACGTCAAATTCAAAACCTTACGATCTTTTTTTCTCGACGATAAATTTTCGTTTGTTTTGATGACTAAACAGTTGCTTAAGCATGATTCTGGTTTTACACTTTACGCAGACCCGCAAGTTTTGCTTATGTGTTTTAATTGTGACGTCACGTCAGTATCACCGTAACGTTTGATTTTTTTTTATTATTATTTTTTTTCACTTGAAAGTTCTTGTCGAATGGTTGCCAAGTATTCATATATTAAAAAAAAAAAAAAAAAAAAAAAAAAAAAAAAAATTCATTATGTGAAGATGCTGGCAAAAACAATTATTTTGCATAGTATATACTAACAGTTGCAAGGGTGCTTAAACCGGTTTTTCAAGGCTCCAACCTTATCCACAGTTTCTGCAGTTGATCAAAATATGAGCCGCCACATGGGAAAACCAACAATCTGCCTAGGCGAAAACAAAGGCGCAGATCAGCTTCGCGGTAACCGCGAAGCTGATCAGCGCCTTTGTTTTCGCTACACGGATAGTACACTTCTTCCTCTTCTTAAATCCGAAATTTCAAGCTTCTAGCTCTTTCCTGTGACTGTGCAGCCTGATTTGTGTCAGACCTGTTCGGAAACCACATTGTTGGTTTTCCTACGAGGTGGCTCATATTAAGCTGTGCGGTTTTCACGACGGTGATTTCTCTATTAACTCATATAAGCCTGGCATCCTTTTTTGGGGGGACATGGGCAAACAGTATAGCACCAGATGTGACGTCACAGACCGCGGCGTCTCATCTGGGGCTATTATGTTTACTTAGAGGAATTTCATCGAACAATGGAATATAATTTTAAAATCAAACTTGACGCCCCTAAAAATTAAAATGATAGTAATGGGAAAACCCATTCTTCAAAATTGAGTTAAACCAGTCAATGAATCACCACGGTAACAACATATTCACAACAAACAACATGCTGATTCAAAAACGTGAACAAATACAGTATGCTGCACGACAACTTGCGAACAACACCATTGAACACCCTGTGGACAAGACAAGAACGCGCCAACCTAAACCACGGAAAATAAAAAGATTCAAAGAGTCTGACGCCCAGCCAACCAGCATGATAGAAACTATCTATTAACCAAGTTCCATTTTAAGAAAATTTGTCGTTAATCTATCAAACGAAAATAATTTGGGATATCACGACTTACCGTAATGCAAACGGAACGCGACAAATCAGCTTAATTCGTTTCGATTCATTCATGTTACCTCTGGTAAATTGAGATATTGAACATATCATCTCAGGATCATTGTTTCCATGTGTAGTTGATTTAACGTGGACAATGCGGACCCTGGCTAATTCGAACATTGGCAAATTTGGACCTCGACCACTGGTCATTTCGGACCCCGCAAAATTGAGGTCCGAAATGACCAGTGAATGTTTTGAAATAAGGGCCGAATTAGCCCTGGTCCGAATCGGATAAAGGTCCGAATTAGCCGATGTCCGAATCTGTTTAAGGTCCGAATTGATCAAAATTTTATGTAAAACCGAAATAATGTCCGAATTTCCTGAACAAGTTCAGACCTTCTAAGATGTCCTAAAGCACGTCAAGAAAGCAATCAAGCCTGCTTACAACAGCCATGAAAGCAACAAGTAGTCTATTAAAACTATCCAGCAGATTGTACGGCCAATATTCGGATTGAAGCTTCATTCTAGATGTTTGAACAGCTCCTTTTTTAATCTGAATGCAGTTATTTTTATGGAAAAGGCAAAATGTAAAAGTACGAATGGACCAATGGAAAAGGTTCGAATTGACTAATGGAAAGGGTGGAATTGACCAAGAGAACAGGTCCGAATTGAACAAAGAATATTTCTTATTGAGGTCCGAATAGACCCATAAAGAGGTTTGAATTGACCAGTGGTGGAGTCCGAATTGACTAGGGCAAAATTATTTAAGGTCCGAATTGTCCATAATTCCCATAGAGAACCCAGCGTTCAAGGTGTGTGTCAGTGTTTCAAAAACAAAAAAAAAAAAATCAGTTATAGATGTTCTTACGATACAAGCACTACGAAAAAAGAATTTTAGAGATGTAAAAATTACAACGGAAAATAACCTGACTTGTTTAATATTTTTGCTCAAATCAATGATTGCGGGTACATGTTAGAACCGCCTCGACGAGTACCCACAATCTATGTAAAGATAAAAAATAAGAGAAATAGTATGCCTCTGTATACCCCAGTTTTACTATATAAAATGGGGTTTGAGGGGTATACTTTATATGGACATTACATGTTTTCCTGATGGTATGATACATCAGGAAAACATGTCCGTGCGATGAATACCCCCCTTAAACCCCAATTTTATATAGTAAAACTGGGGTATGCAGGGGTATACCTATTTTTCTTATTTTTGCTTCAAAACATAGATTGTGGGTACTCGTAAGAACCGCCTCGGCGGTTCTAACGTGTACCCACAATCTATGTTTTGAGCAAAAATAAGAAAAATATTAAAAAAAAAAAAAAAAAAAAAAAAAAAAAAAAAACATTTACAACTTAGGAAAATTCTATATATTACATGGGCGTGTTTTTCGTAATGGACTATCAGGAATAAACTTAGATTGCGCTTGTTACCATCTTCAATAGTGACCGTCAAGGTTTACTAAAATATTGACCGTCAAGGTTTACTAAAACCAGCAGATACTACCGAAATGGTCAATATTCATATCGACAAACCAGTCAGTTCAATATTATAATCTGTCTGTCCAAGTTAAGCTTATTGACCCTTTGAACTGGTCGCTGTGTGTAAATATGGTTTTGTCTGAACGAATAAAAGTATGTATACGCTAAAGTGAATGTTATAATACTGTTGATATTGAACCATTTTGAAATACCAATTGAGTATAAAAAGTGAAAATAAATTCGAATTTTGAAATATTCGAATGTGGTAACATTGTGATAATACGAATATAGGTACTTGTTGTATTGTTTGGTTCTACTTTACATCTATTTTACATCAGGAAAACATTTCCATGAAAGGCGGTTCTAACGTGTATCCACAGTCTTGTTATAGTATAATTGATTTCTACTGATATTACATCAGGAAAACATGTCCATGAAAGGCGGTTCTAACGTGTCCACAGTCTTGTTAGAGTATTGTTTGTTTCTACTGATATTACATCAGGAAAACATTTCCATGAAAGGCGGTTCTAACGTGTATCCACAGTCTTGTTATAGTGTTGTTTGTTTCTACTGATATTACATCAGGAAAACATTTCCATGAAAGGCGGTTCTTACGTGTATCCACAGTCTTGTTATAGTGTTGTTTGTTTCTACTGATATTACACCAGGAAATCATTTCCATGAAAGGCGGTTCTAACGTGTATCCACAGTCTTGTTATAGTATTGTTTGTTTCTACTGATATTACATCAGGAAAACATTTCCATGAAAGGCGGTTCTAACGTGTATCCACAGTCTTGTTATAGTGTTGTTTGTTTCTACTGATATTACATCAGGAAAACATTTCCATGAAAGGCGGTTCTAACGTGTATCCACAGTCTTGTTATAGTATTGTTGATTTCTACTGATATTACATCAGGAAAACATTTCCATGAAAGGCGGTTCTAACGTGTACCCACAGTCTTGTTATAGTATTGTTTGTTTCCACTTATATTACATAAGTAAAACATGTCCATGAAAGGTATATCTCGGCGAGGCGGTTTTAACGTGTACCCACAGTATATGTTTTGATCAAAAAGTAACAAAAATATCAAAATTTTATTTTTTTTACAACTTTAAAAATCTCTGTATATTGCATGGGCATGTTTTCGCAATGAGTTTACCTCTTTATAGAATTTGCTGATACATGTGTTACATAGTACATGTTTATCTTTCAAACGCATTTAATGAAACAGTAACATCAAAGTGTTACATGTCCATCGGCAAGCCACTAGATTTATATAGGTTTAATTCCCTTATTATGATAAATTTGCATAATAAATGCATAACTTTATAAGCATAAAAATGTGGTGCAAACGGTATCAAACGTTTACAGCCATATGGCAATTCAATGTACATGCTATGAATATTGCTAGGTTTAATTTGATTTAACAAATTTAACCACGTCATTAAAGCGAAAATGTTCTAAATGAATTTGTTGTGTTTCTTTCTACAAACATTCAACGCAACATACACTGTACATCACGCCTGGTGAAGCGGCAGATATCCTCCTCATCATCATCGTCCATGTACAGGGTTGGAATCAAGATTGGAATGTCGAAAAACCCTGTGTTAAAATCTGTGCAGCCCAATAAAAAAGTTGTGTGTGCTAAAACTATTTGCAGAGTGTCCCATCATCTAGTGAGTAGGTAAGAGGGATCCCAGATCGATCCTGACCTGAAGAAGCGACACATATATATCCGATTTTGAAGAGGTGGCATATACAAATATAGGACAGATGACGTATACCCAATTCAATACTATATAGTATGCCTAATAAACCCGGCCATTCGACACATAGCTCACATCAGACTAGTGGTGTATATGCAAGTCAAGAAATACCTTATGTATCCCATTCGAGTCTACCAGATAAGACCCCTCTTCAGAGCAGTGGCTTGTTATCCAAACCAGAAACGCAGCTGACAATTAAATACGGAAAGGTGGCGTCAAAAGGATTTTACCCCAAACCAGACAAGTCACAGATATCGCAAAGCGGCTCGGTGGCGCGAATTTCACACCATCAAAGTGACATTCACCCCAAACCAGAAAATGGACGAATATTCTAACATGGACAAGCAGCGAGAATCTCAACTCATCAAGGTGACATTAACTCCAAACAAGTCAAGCAGCATATTTCCCATACCGGGCAAACAGCGCGACTCTCAACTCATCAAGGTGACATTAATTTCAAACAAGTCAAGCAGAATATTTCCCACACCAAGCAAGCAGCGCGAATCTCAACTCATCAAAGTGGCGTTTATCTCACTGCAGACAACGGGCATACATCCCAAACTAGACCTGCGGCGCGAATCTCGCACCGTCAAAGTGGATTACGTCCCACACAGGACAGGGGATGGATATCCCACTCGAGTGAAGCGACAGAAGTCTCACCCCGGTTAAGCGGCAAATATTCAACACACAGCGAGCTTCTTATACCCCACAGTGGACAAGAGACATATATATGGAGACATACGAACCGCAGATATCCTGCCTCTGACAAACAACATACATCCCACAGTAGACATCAACACACAGGGGTTGAATATCTCAAACCAGACAAGCCAAATGTAATTAACACCGGACCAGTCATACACATGAATACCTCACAAAGCTCAAGTGGACGATATCCAGCAATAGACAATGCGCACTCGAAACAAGAAACAGATATCCTTCATATGACAAGTGACGTATATAAGACAACAGACAACTATGATACATTCTACAATAGTATTGCGAATGATATCGTGCGCCATAAAAGTGACCCCTATGTCGAACCAGAGGATCAAACCATATCTAACACGGGACCTGTCGTACACATGTATATCTCAAGTCGGAAAGGCGTAACAGACAAAGGACAGACGAATCATTCACGCCATTCAAAGAATGCATATCGCTAAGTATCAATTCTGTTGAAGTTTCAGTCACACATGGCAATAAAGCACAGCGTCGATGTTCTATGACAAAATAAACTAAACTTATATGCAAATTGTAGGCGCAAATCCAGCTTGTGGTGTTTACATTGATCGAAGAGGTTCATTTCTTGATGATGCTTCACTCGAGCATGGACAAAAGGGTTTGGTTCTTCTCATGTGTGTTTGTCGCATGCAGTTTGTGGCTAATTTCGAATGTTGCATGCTTAACAGGCCTTGATTCAAGGTCGCATTGGGTCAGCTTTAACATCCTAGGCTGTAGACACAGAAATAGTTGTTCTAACCTGATTTTAGCTTCTTCTTAACCATTTTAACATATCATGTTTTGTCCGTCTTACTGAATGCTTTTTACCTGCCTCTTTATTAATTTTCAGCCTATTTTCGTTTTGACAGCACATCTGCCGAGAGCGTTTTGAAGAATACGAAGATATATAGATAATCTGTTTCATATTACACCATCATGTTTTCAAAGTAACGTTTTTAAACGAAACATTAAGGAAGTCACTGTGCCTTGTAGTGACACATATGAATTATACGAGGGTCATTCAATAAGTAATGCAATTTTGCCCATAATTTTTTGTTTGAACACGTTATGTAAGTTTGATTTAGCTTTCTTGAAACATAAATTCAATTCGCCCTCTGCGAGACAGTTCAACACCTAGTCACATGCTCTACTTTCTGTTGCCTAGCAACAATAGAACACTGTGTAAAGGCACTTGGCCACGACTCTTAAAACCGTTGCCATGGTAACAGGAAAACCAAAATAAACGTATTCACTTTATTTTCTTACACCGAAATTAAAATAGTTGCGTTTAAAGTTTAAGCTAATGCAATCTGATTGATATATTTTAAATGACACCCAATCAAAGTTGAAAAATTGACTAAAATTTCTCGATCGAAGGGTGAAAAATGGGGGTATAGATACAATGTCTGCTACAATTTGACATCTAGTTTGTTTAATCGAATATTTATACGCCTATTTGTATCTGCTATTGAGGCTTAGTAAAATACTTGCTATAAAATGTAAACCTCAGACAACATATTTCGTTGAATAGCAACCAAAATGCATAAAACTGAAATCGCATAGGTTCTGGCGTTGCTAAGCAACAGTTGACATGCGTGGTGCAGTATGAACATTGCAGCTGCCTAGAAAGTTCTGGCTAAGGTGACATTACACAAACATGTACATAGATAGCTATTTAAAACATCACCAAAGAAGTACCAAAGCTTTATGTTTATTTATTTAATTTTTGAAAAGTTGTTTTCGCGGCCACGACACCTTCGCTGCCATTCTACGGTTGCTATGCAACATAAAGTGTATAGTCCGATTTAGTTGATGTTTATTTTCCTGAATGCAGATTGAATAAAACTTTCAGAAATTAAAAACATTACCTCTGTCAGATAAAAATACACAAAAATACGCTACATATTGCATTACTTTTTGAATGACCTACGTATTAATAATGCTGACTTTGTTTCCTGGGACTTTTATCATCAATAATAAAACGAAATAATCTCGTCTAACCTTGGACTCCTGTTTCTTATAAATGATTTCATCTCATCCGCCTATTTTTGATTGAAATAAGTTCGTTTGATTGTTTTATTAAATTGAACATTATTTCATTATTGTTCCATTTTGAAATGTAATTTTGTTGCTATAGGATATTTATTAAGAATTTGAGATAATTTTTCAGTGTAGCCCATGGTTAACTGGCATGGCGGTTGAAACTGGTTTGATTATGAGCTTGAAATAGGTGTTTACGATCAGGTCGCTGGGTCACAGAAACCTAAAACGACTTACGATTTTAGTTACATATACATACATGTATCAGAGCTTTATAGAAAGGTACAAGCAGGCAAAGATCAGGAAAAGGCGCAATCAGAAAAAGACTCCCACTCCAAAAACCGAGGTGGGAAAAAACCAAACCAACAGTCAGGTACTTATACCATGAAACATATCGTAAGCCGAATGAGCAGCTATTTTCCCAATAGGTGGCCACTCAGTTACCTTAACTTAACTAAAAATATGAAAACATACATAAGGCGCCAACAGCACAAAAATTTTTTTTAAAAACACCAAGACATAAAACAAAAAGAACCACCACAGAAGTATCGACTTGGAACGATCAGTAACACAAAGTTACTGGCGGGCTTAAACCGATTTTACATGGCCATAACCTCACCCTCAGCTTCTGCAGTGGTTCATAACATTTAGTTAGTTATTCGGTCCTCGTGGTGAATCTCTAACTAGTCAATGAATCATCAAGAACAAACAAATAAATCATGATAAACATCCTGATGAATCAAAAACCAGGACTCACAGACTGAGTAAGCTGCCCGACGATGGAGATCCCTGGGCGCCGAATAATCTACTAACTCCGGAGCAAAAGAAAAACACCAGTTGGAACCCGGTGGGCCAAGCAACAGACAAGAAGCTCCGGCCCCAACCAACTAAAATGAATAGCTTTATGTCGGGGCCATCATAGAGTCTGACGCCCGACCCACCGGCGTGCAATTAAAGAAGGCAGCATAGTTATCAGCCATGATTGGGTTAAAAACTAAGCATGCAGACTGTCGCATAACATTCAAGTTATAACCTATACGTCTGTAACGTGTGAACTGAAAAGAAAAATCATTAATTCCTTTAAGTTTCTTAAATTTGTAAACCAAGTCACCATAAAATTCAGGTTCCGAAAGGCCCTCACTTAAAAGCGTCTTTAACCCAACATTATATTTGGAAATCAATTCATAGTGTCTACGATAAAATTTAGAAAAGGTTTTTCGAAGTTTATGATACCGATAGCCCTGTTGGAGAAGTTTTGCCGTTAAACATTTATTTCGAGCGTTGAAGTCTGTAACATGATTGCAGACTCTAGCAAACCTAATAAGTTACGAAATGTATACACCATAAGAAGCACGACGAGGAACGTCACCATCCAAAAAAGGAAAATTTACTATATCAAAATCAAAGTCATCGCGCTTATCATAAATTTTAGAAGAAACAAATCCATTTGCAACAGAAAGATGTAGATCTAAAAAGGGGGCTTCAGTATCTGAGATATTGGCTTTGTTCAACTGAAGTTCAGGTGGATAAATTTGATTGACCATACCTTCAAAATAAGGGTTGTCAATGTTCAAAAGGTCATCGAGGTACCTAGATGTGGAATTAAAAGCCTCGATAACATCAGCTTGATTATCATGGTTAAGAGAATCCATGAAATCTCTTTCGTAGCAGTATAAAAATAAATCAGCTACGAGAGGTGCGCAATTTGTACCCATCGGAATTCCAACAATTTGTCTGTATAACTTGGTCCCAAATCTAATATAAATATTATCAAGGAGATAGGATAAGGCGTCGCATACATTCTGACATGACCAAAGTGTATACCGACTTTGGTCAGAGGAAGTGAAAAAAGCCTTTCTGTCATTACATGCCAAATAAAGTGAACCATAGTTTTTTAATGCCCTTTTGAAGGTCCACTCTATCAAATCCAGAAGTTTTTCTTTAATTACATTATGTGGTAATGTTGTATACAGAGTAGAAAAAAACATATGTGGACAAGCTTGTCGCACGGAACCCTCTACACTTCAATTTACTGAGCACCTCACCAGAATTTTTAATTGACCAAAACCAATTTTTATTTGAAGTTTCATACACTGTCTCACAGTATCTTATAACATGAGATTTGATAGCAGTAAGACAGGAAGCATGTCTTCGATGACTCCGATATTTAAAGACACATTTTGGTCTCATCCAGATAAATACTAATGACCAAATAATTACTTAGATAAGATGTTTTGAGCAAAAAAAGGTATTTTTGCTGACGCAAACGTTGGATAAGTCAACATTTTAAGTTGCAAACATTACTATTGACTTTGAAAATATAGGTTGGATAAGTTAACATTTATGTAGTATTATATCAGACATACAGTATACCGTCTGTTACTCCAATGACACAGTTGTAGACGACAAAATCAAAATGTAAATAAATGTTTCAAATAGAAAGCTACAGCGTTCAGAGAGCACCAACTGGAAAATGGTATCGTATCTTCACCCATTAATTTGTAATTTCCATCTATTGATCTTTACGACTCGCTCCCCGTTTGAAACTTCAGACTTCTGTAAGAAAATGTCGCCCTGATCCATTTTTTTCTGCTGTCAAATTTGCGCGGATTTACTTCCTGAATGGCGCGTAATTCACCGGAAGTACTTAATATACGAGATGTCCACACGCAGCTCGTTCATGATATCAATATTTTCACTCCAAGAAAATAGCCGTAATTACTCGCTTTTGATAGAAAACAACGGAACTAGCGTTTCCGAAATTTGACAGAACTTGAGAGCGTAAGATCAAAACAAAGAAGGAAGGCAGCTACTGGAACTATCACGAAGAAATTTGATGGAGAAGTCTATGTAAAAAGCGTTAATTGGTGGTCTATTGGTATAATTAGCGTTTTGGTCAGTGATTATTTAGAAGTTTCTGTCAAGTGCAATAATTACGTTATTGTTATAATGGTGAAAGAGACCAATTCCTAATTACACTAGACAGTTCTACGCTTTATGTCTTAATGGACTCCTAGTTAAAGATTATAGAAGAATCCCCATGTTGGATATCATAGAGCAAGAGCCATGAAGCCCGTTTCACAGAGCTGCCCCAGCCATTGAACAAACTAAGACAACCCTAGGTTTTGTTTAATGGCATATTGTATACTAGTATAGAAGGTGTAATATGAAAATTAAACATAGCGGTTTCTTTCCGTAAACATAACTGATGAGAAACAACTCGAACTAGAGTTACCTATTGTTATGCTTGTCCATTTTTTCTCCCTGATTTTATAATGTTCTCTTATATTAAAGGTTCCACACGTGCCTTTGAAACATTGAGTGTTCACAATCTAAAGAAGACTGGAAAAGGGTAACATTACACATAACCTAGTTTAAGTCGAATAGACATTCCAACTTTATCATTTAGAAAAATCCATATAAAATAACTGAGGGTCTTAAACCGGTTTTCTCATCCTCATCTTCCGCAGGGGTTCACAACATTCAGTTAGGTGTTTGGTCCTCGTGGTGAATATCTTACTAGTCAACAAATCTTCAAGGGCAAACAAATAAAACATGACAACCACAATGATAGACTCACAGACTCAGTAAGCTACCCGACGATGGAGTTACTGAAAATCTGGAGCAAAGGAAAAACACCAGTTGAACCCCGGTGGGCTAAGCTACGACCCCAGCCGACTAAAATAAATAGCTTTAAAACGGGGTCATCATAGAGTCTGAAGCCCGACCCACCGGTGTGCAATTAACGAAGGCAGCATAGCTATCAAACATAAGTGGGTTAAAAACAAATCATACAGACTGTCGCATAACTTTTCTTTTGAAACGTGTATTGATTTTTCTGAACTGAAAAGAAAAATCATTCCTTCCTATAAGTTTCTTAAACTAAGTCACCATAAAATTCTGGCCCCGAAAGGCCCTCACGCAAAAGGGTCTTTAGCCCAACATTACATTTGAAAATCAAATAGTGTCTGCGATAAAATTTAGAAAAAAGTTTTTCGATGTTTATGATACCGACAGCCCTGCTGGAGAAGTTTGGGTGATAAACATTTGTTTCGCGCGTTAAAGTCCGCAACATGATTAACGTAGTAAGTTGCGAAATTTATACACCATACGAAGCACGGCAAGGAACGCCATCACCCAAAAACGAAAAATCGCACGCCCATTGGGTACAAGTAGGCAATGATCAGGAAATGGCGCAATCAGAAAGAAATTCTCACTCCATAAACCGAGGGGTATTGGGGCCTAGGAGAAATAGATGGGCTGCTTGTGCCTCCAAGCAAAGCTTTTTAACTATTGACCGACCATCTGATTACTGGTAAACCGCTCAAGTCTGAGCCAGCTCGGGAAAAAGTGGTTTAGTCAAACCATCCATACATATAAACCATATTGGTTTGCTTGAAGCACATTTTGAGTATCAAGACATCTTAATGTTGAGTAAAAGTCCCATAAAATGGAAGCAACGTCACGACATGACTATTGCTGTTGACTGGGACGTAAAACATAAATTAAACAAAATCAAACAAATCTAGCAGTTGTATTAATTGTCTGGAAATGATACTAGCTTGCAAACCATGTGCTTTTAATGAGATAGCAATGCCTTTTATGCCAAGGGGCAAATTGTAATTGTGCTCAATATTATTAGCAGACTTGGATTTAAGGGGTATTGCTATATCAAGGACTATTGCTCTCACATTTACGAAATTCACAACAACTTGATTTCATAAAAATCAAATAACTATGATAAATATAAAAAAAAGAGAAAACATTTGAATTACAACTTTTGCGTATTAAAGCTCTTCAGTGTATAAACTTTTTAAGACATGTTCAATTAAGTCTGTGCACACGTTATCTTTGTTTAGATTACGTGAGTTTTGTTTAAACATGGTTAAGTGTCAAAAAACGTTAAGTAGACAAACTTGAAGATTTGAAATCTCTTGATTTCAATTTAATTTGTACTTCACCATAGTTTCTTATGGACATATAACTGATCAGCGCCTTTGTTTTTGCTTCGCTACACGGATAGTACAATTCCTCTACTTTCTAAATCCAAAATTTCCAGCCTCTAACAATCTTATGTGACTGTACAGCCCGGTTTGTGTCGGACCTGGTCGGAACCCAAATTGTTGATTTTCTTATGCACAGGCTCATATAAAAGTTGCATCTACCTATGAATCGGCATTAGAGTACACGAATGTAGGTAAATGCACGCAGTGTTTTAAGTTTTCAAAACGTTTTTGCGCCGTTTAAAATGTATTTGTTCTTGTTTTTTGCCAACGTCGTCATCCAGGCGGGGTGTATCCTCCTAAAGAATGACCAAGGAATAACTTTGACAATGTTGGAACAGAAGCTGACAACTCTAGAGACATCGGTACAATTGCTGAAAACACATTGTGGTAAGCTGATGTTAACATCGTTATTCATTATGAAAACTTGCCCATGCAATGTACAGGGATTTTTTAAGTTCTAAAAAATGAAAAATTTCAGAAGAAAATTTTTTGACATTTTTCTTATTTTTGCTCAAAACATAGATTGTGGGTACACATTAGAACCGCCTCGCCGAGGCGGTTCTAACGAGTACCCACAACTTATGTTTTGGGGCAAAAATAAGAAAAATAGATATACTCCTGCATATCCCAGTTTTGCTATATAAAAGTGGGGTTAAAGGGGGTATACATTACACGGACATGTTCTCGTGATAATCATCGTTATTAATTGTATGATAGGGGATGGCAGATTAAAGGTTAAACATACATGCATTACTTATTTAGGGGCATCGGTACATGTAGATGGTTCAGAAAAAATCACAAGTTTCAGCAGATGATGTTTTTGATAATTTCCTGATCATTGCCTACATGTACCTTTATTATGGGCTTTCGAAACATTTTTTTTTTTTTTTTTTTTTTTTTTTTTTTTTTTTAGTGGCAAATTCTTTCTGATTGCGCCATTGCCTGATCATTGCCTACTTTTACACATTACACATACATCTGTGTGAAAATAATGCATATGTTTATGCAAAACATGCCAAGAGTGACAAGCGTATATCAAGAAAATAACAAACTTTTACAATAATCTATTTTGATAATTGTGTTTTGAAGAATATTGTGCTCCTGTATTAGAACTCAATAGTGGTGACTGACTAATTATAGTCTGATTTCTTTCCCCTGCCGGGTTAAATGTACTTCTGACATTGGTATGTATTTTGCTGATCGGACTGGTTGAATAAATCCGGTTCTATTGAGGCCCTCCCAGGGGTTTTGGGGATTCAGGGAGAAGGGCTATTTATTTTCAGGGATTTGGGGAGAAGGGTCATTTATTTTCAGGGATTTGGGGGAAAAGCATACCTTTTTGGGGTTTTAGGGAGCAGTGATCAGGGGGCTGAGGAAAAACATTTTAGGGATCTGGGGAGAAAGGTCATTTTTCTTTCAGGGAGCAGAGAGCAAAGACCCCCCCCCCTGGGGGCCTCTCTATTATGGTAAACAAGACAAGTCATGTTCTTCACATACTAACTGGAAAATGTCTAAAGCAAATAAGTCGCACTTTTCTAGTAATTTCGAAACTTTTTCGCGTGGCCCGGATAAGCCGGAACGGCCGAAACGTGGTTCCTATATGTAAGTTGGAAGTGCTTTGGCACTAACTGCCGTTTTTGCAATCAGAGTCATGTATCGGTACACAGACAATGTTTAATGGAGTAATAAAATCTAAGTGTGTTTGTTTGTATTAAGGCTTAACGTCCTAGTCAACACTTTGCAGTCATGTCGGACGGAGCCAACGCTTCCTATGTTTAACCAGTACTGTAGAGAATGTACCTTGCTCAAGGACACAACATGATACCACCTGTGGGGATCTAAGCCAGGACCTCTCGATGATTCAGAGATACAGAGATCCCTTGATACAATTTAAGTGGCATAAAGGTAAAAAGGTACAAGTAGGCAAAGATCAGGAAAAGGCGCAATCAGAAAAAGATTCCTACTCCAAAAACCGAGGTGGGAAAAAACCAAACCAACAATCAGGCACCTATACCACGAAACATATCGTAAGCCGAACGAGCAGCTATTTTCCCAATAGGTGGCCACTCAGTTACCTTTACTTAATTAAAAATATGAAAACACACATAAGGCGCCAACAGCACAAAAATGTTAAACACCAAGACATAAAACAAAAAGAACCACCACAGAAGTATCGCCTTGAAACGATCAGTAACACAAAGTTACTGGCGGGCTTAAACCGGTTTTACAGGATCCTAACCTCACCCTCAGCTTCTGCAGTGGTTCATAACATTTAGTTAGTTCTTCGGTCCTCGTGGTGAATCTCTAACTAGTCAATGAATCATCAAGGACAAACAAATAAACCATGATAAACATCCTGATGAATCAAAAACAAGGACTCACAGATTGAGTAAGCTGCCCGACGATGGAGATCCCTGGGCGCCGAATAACCTACTAACTCCGGAGCAAAAGAAAAACACCAGTTGGACCCCGGTGGGCCAATCAACAGACAAGAAGCTCCCGCCCCAACCAATTAAAATGAATAGCTTTAAGTCGGGGCCATCATAGAGTCTGACGCCCGACCCACCGGCGTGCAATTAAAGAAGGCAGCATAGTTATCAACCATGATTGGGTTAAAAACTAAGCATGCAAACTGTCGCATAACATTCAAGTTGTAACCTATACGTCTGTAACGTGTTATGATTTTTCTGAACTGAAAAGAAAAATCATTAATTCCTATAAGTTTATTAAACCTGTAAACCAAGTCACCATAAAATTCAGGTTCCGAAAGGCCCTCACTTAAAAGCGTCTTTAACCCAACATTATATTTGGAAATCAATTCATAGTGTCTACGATAAAATTTAGAAAAGGTTTTTCGAAGTTTATGATACCGATAGCCCTGTTGGAGAAGTTTTGCCGTTAAACATTTATTTCGAGCGTTGAAGTCTGTAACATGATTGCAGACTCTAGCAAACCTAATAAGTTGTGAAATGTATACACCATAAGAAGCACGACGAGGAACGTCACCATCCAAAAAAAGGAAAATTTACTATATCAAAATCAAAGTCATCGCGCTTATCATAAATTTTAGAAGAAACAAATCCATTTGCAACAGAAAGATGTAGATCTAAAAAGGGGGCTTCGGTATCTGAGATATTGGCTTTGTTCAACTGAAGTTCAGGTGGATAAATTTGATTGACCATACCTTCAAAATAAGGGTTGTCAATGTTCAAAAGGTCATCGAGGTACCTAGATGTGGAATTAAAAGCCTCGATAACATCAGCTTGATTATCATAGTTAAGAGAATCCATGAAATCTCTCTCGTAGCAGTATAAAAATAAATCAGCTACGAGAGGTGCGCAATTTGTACCCATCGGAATTCCAACAATTTGTCTGTATAACTTGGTCCCAAATCTAATATAAATATTATCAAGGAGATAGGACAAGGCGTCGCACACATTCTGACATGACCAAAGTGTATACCGACTTTGGTCAGAGGAAGTGAAAAAAGCCTTTCTGTCATTACATGCCAAATAAAGTGAACCATAGTTTTTAATGCCCTTTTGAAGGTCCACTCTATCAAATCCAGAAGTTTTTCTTTTATTAGATTATGTGGTAATGTTGTATACAGAGTAGAAAAATCATATGTGGACAAACTTGTCGCACGGAACCCTCTACACTTCAATTTACTGAGCACCTCACCAGAATTTTTTATTGGCCAAAACCAATTTTTATTTGAAGTTTCATACACTGTCTCACAGTATCTTATAACATGAGATTTGATAGCAGTGAGACAGGAAGTTAATAATTTAGAAAGTTCAGTGGTAGTACAAGAGCTAGAATTTGCAATAACTCTAGCTTTGTATGGTCTTTTGTGAAGCTTAGGTAACCAATACATCGTAGGAAGTTTGTCTTGGCCTTCATTGACACAAACAGAAAACTTAACAGGTAAATCGTTTAAGTGGGCATTAACTACAGACACTTCATCAGTATATGTCTCCAGATAAGCCCTGGTACCATCAAGTTCCTGTTTTAAGGTGTTAACGTAGTGAAGCCTACAAACGGCAATGATCAGGAAATGCGCAATCAGAAAGAAATTTTCACACCAAAAATTGAGGTGGGAAAATCTTTATACACAATTAGATGCTTATACTAAGAAAACAACGTAAGCCGAGTGAGCAGCTATTTTCTCAACAGGCGGCCACTCAGTTCAAAGACCCCCTTCAAACTTAACTGAAATATGAAAACGCACATAAAACACAAACAGCACAAAAAATCAACACCAAAGCATAAAACAATAAGAACCACCACGAACGTATCACCTTGTATGCATAAATTTTGTATTTTGCAGATTGCAAAACGAACAGTCCAGTATTTATGGCAACCCTATCTACCACAGTAAGCCACTGTACAGCCCATCAACCTATCATATTTGACAAGGTGAAGGTCAACATTGGCTCAGGATACAGTAACCAACATGGAAACTTCAGAGCGTCTCCCAGCAGGCACGTGACGTCACAATGACGTCACATCGACGTTGATATGATGTCATTTGGACGTCATGTGCCCGCTGGGCTGTCTCAGGAGTGTATGCCTTTACTACGTCAATCTCTGTGTTGCAACAAAACTCGTACCACGTTGCTATTGTTCATGGAAATGCTACGTATGAAATAGGCTATCTCTTTGCTGACGCTGGCGGCAATGCGAAAATAAAAAGTACAACCGTTTATAGCCATTTAAATAGTGGTGAAGAAGTATGGATGATTTGTCTAACCAATTCAACTATTGTAGGCGACTTCAATGATCCCACTTATGGAGGCGCTCAGCAGTTCCACTCCCATTTTTCTGGATTCCTCGTTTCTGAGGATTAGACAGGCATTTTATTCAGCGTTTTATGTGTTGTTATGTACATGTTAATGGCAACGTCCCACCATGATTAAATGTCGCAAGCTTTGCGTTTTGTCGTGTTTTATTAAATGTTTAACAAAGTAGATAAATCATCTTGTTTTAGACAGTCTTTATAAGCCAACCTTTGGAGACGCCCAGCTGTGCCACTCCCATTTTACTGGATTCCTGTTTCTGACGATTATACTGACATTTCATTCAGTGTTTAACGTGTTGCTATGTGCATGTAAATGACAATTTATCACCATGCTTAAATGTCGCGAGCTTCTCTCGTTTTCTATTTCGTTAAGTAAACTGAGTAGATAAATAATCTTGTTTTGGGCAGTCTTCTATCTCCCATTGAACGTTTTCACTGCTCCCAAAGGACTGTACGTTTAGAGCCATATTCTTTAACAATATTTTGATTATTAATTTTGACTCTGTTTAGGCATATGTCTTTTATTTGGACTTCCCTTAAGTTAAATTTTGAAATTGAAGTATATTTATCAGGTTATAAAAGGTCACTGATGGGGGTTCAGTATCCGAAATTGCACAATATGACTAATAACACATCTCTTCGACACATCTATTTGATCGTTTTCACTGCTTCAAAAGGGTCATACATTTATATTTTATTTATTTATTTATTTATTATTATTATTATTATTATTATTATTATTATTATTATTATTATTATTATTATTATTATCATTTATTGTTGTTATTTTATTTCATTTATATATTTTTATTCATTTTTTATTTCAAAATATTTTACAAAATATTTAAGAGAAGCCTCCGTGGAGCAGTGGATATGACACTCGCCTTATGACCCAGGGGTCAGGTTCGATTCTGGGCATCTCGGACGAAACTATAAACTGCGCTGATATTACCGCACTTAACCATTCGATCATCTCACCGCTGTGTCTGATGTGGGTAAACTGAATACAATAATATATACATGTATATAAACCGAGGCCCGTCTCCATATGATCTTAGCTGTTGATTGGATGTTAAACACTCAATCATCCAGCAAACCAAAATATTTAACTTTTAAATACAACCTTTTCGCAAAATTACTTTGGACAGTCTCTATGCATTTCTAGTTGTCCGGTGCTTTTATCCTCAAAGTTTGAAGTCTTATCTTTAGTAACAGTGCAGTCTGTGATCGGGATTTATTGCCCGAAATAACGGAACATGACCCATCTTCTGTCTTTTCATAGTGAATTCTCTCACTATTTTGAAAAAAAGAAAAACACAATAAGTTATTAGAAACTAGTACGATTAATACGAAATACCCACCCTTAAAACCAAGGTTGGAACAGAATTTGACAATTATGTACTAATACAAAAAGAACATATGGTGAGCTGTGTGAGAAGCAAAATATTTCCATAACGGTGGACACTCAGTTGCCTGCACTTAACTATAAATATATTCAATGAGAAGTGTGAGCAGCTATATATATATATATATTTCCCTAACGGTAGCTCCTCAGTTACCTGCACTTAACTAAACAGTCACTCCAAATATAGAATCATTGGGGACTAAACCCGACGATCTGTTGGATCTCACGCTTATTTCAAGCTATCCTAGAGTAAAAGCTTGAAATAGATGCGCAGAGAGAGTTTTTGATGTCGACATAAGACTCGGCCACTAGAACTCTGATCATGAAAAGGTTAAAGCAAGTAATGGTCAGGAAATGTTTCAGTCAGAACCAAAGTCACATCGTAAAAACCAAAACGAAGGACCTTAACAACTGAATAGAGAGAGCCCATTGACTGTGTAGTGCTCATTTAGGTTTCTGCAGCAATAATACCTATCTGAAATCAAACGGGGCTTGGCTGGTGTCGGACACCTCACTTAAAGAGAGTTTTTGTCACAAAAAAAACCTGACGAAGATGGTAACTGACTGGAATCCGGAATCCATAGCTATGAATACATAGTGTTGCTCAATACTGATGGTAAGTTCATGTGGACTGACAACGCTATAGAGCCAAACGCAAAGTCAAAGATAATCACATCAGAGAGTGTCGTCTTCGTCATCAAGTTTGGATGTTTCGTATTAATGGGAACAACAATTACTGTAACAGTAAGCCCGCCAGTATTTTTATGTTGCTGATCGTTCCAAGGCGATACTTTTGTGGTGGTTATTTTTGTTTTATGTCTTGGAGTTTAAAATATTTGTGCTGTAGGCGCCTTATGTATATTTTCATATTTTAAGTTAAGTTTAGGTTACTGAGTGGCCACCTATTGGGAAAATAGCTGCTCATTCGGCTTACGATATGTTTTCATGGTATAATTACCTGATTTTTTATTTAGTTTTTTTCCCACCTCGGTTATTGGAGTGGGGAATCTTTTTTTCTGATTGCGCTTTTTCCTGATTTTTGCCTGCTTGTACCTTTTTTACAGCTGAAATATTTCCTACAGAAACATAATCAGGTTGGATTCCCGGACATATGACTTCACATGTATGTACGTATCACGGATATGTCATGGAAACGTTACGAATATTATATTATATTACGGGCCCATGGAAAATGTTAGGGAGAGGATCACTGAGTCGTCACGGAGCTTTCACGGGAGAAGAAAGAGCTCACGGAGCTTTCATAAAAGAAGAAAGATCATGGAGCTTTCATGGATGAAGAAAGAGATTGCGGATCTTTCACGGATGTCAGGGAACATGTACAAATATCGTTATTATCATAGATTAACGGAATACGCTCATAAACATTATCCTTTATTTCGGAAGAAAGTGATGAGCGAGACCAACATTTTGACACAAATTTATGAAAATCGGCGTATTGGGTTTTGAGATATGGTCATTTTTACATTTTATAGTGACCACCATTTTGTTAGCTAGTCACGTGACCAAAATGAAATCCTTAAGTAAACTCAGGCGAATTACCCACAAACTTTATTCCGTCGGATCATTCAGTTTGTGAGTTATTCGCCTAAGTTAACACATCGATAAAATCAACAAAAATAATAACTTATTACTATGTCTCATTCGACCGGTCCACATTTTCCTCGGACTTAAATATACCAACCACACAGCAAAATATCAACTTTATTCTAGACATTGAAGAATATGATCATGTTTCTCATTCATGTACGAGGGCCCACAAATAACTCAGTTGGTTTGGCAAATACCTCTGTCGTGCTACTGGCACAGCCAGTAAAGTAAGCAAGTCAGTGAGTACATAATAAAGCGAATAAAATGTCCATTCAATCTTCAGAAACCAGAAATCCAGAAAAATGGGAATGAAACTCTTGTGCTATTCCATGCGTGCCGCCCCTAATTGTTGAATTTGTCAGGCAGATCACCCAGACATCTTCCCCACTGTTTAAATGACTGAAAACGGTGGTACTTCTCATGTTCCAACCGGCGCCATATCCAGCAATGAGGTAGCCTATTTCATTGGTTGCGTTGCCTTGCACTATTGCGACGTGGTATGAGCTTTGTGGGTCCACCGACATAGTTGTGCTGAAGGCATACAGGCCCGGGACAGGTGCTATGAAATTTCCGTGTTGGTTGTTGAATCCTGAACCAATGTTGACCTTGACCTTGTCAAACATAATAGGCTGATGGGCTGTACAATGGTTTATATGGGTAGAGAGGGTAGCCATAAATACTGGAGGTTTCTTTTTGCAATCTAAAAAACAAGAAAAATCATTAAAATTTTCATGATGGGAAACAAATTGAAACTAATAGGAAACGACCAGCGAATGTCGTTATTATTTGTCAGTCGTAACCCAAACTACATGTAGTTATGTGAATTGACGTACGATATTTTACCTTTGTGTTAGTATATACGTACGTAGTTGTCAATTTGGTTTTTCCCGCCTCAGTTTTAGGATGGGGCTTTGGTTCTGATTGTACCAGTTCCTTGTCATTGCTTACATTCTTTCCCAATAATGTTGGTGGCCCGGACGTTAAACCTCAAATCGAACAAACAAGCTACCCCTTTGATAAACTATGATAAACTATCGGTATCCTGTTACACATTCTTAACTGCAAATCTGCCATCCCATTACGAAAACATGCCCACAGAGATTTTTATAGTTGTCAAAAATGAAAATTATCAACAGAAACCTTTTGATATTTTCTTATTTTTGCTCAAAACATCGATCGTGGGTTCACGTTAGAACCGCCTCGTCGATGCGGTTCTAACGAGTACCCACAATCTATGTTTTGGAGCAAAGATAAGAAAAATAGGTATACATTCTGTACCCCTTCAAACCCCAGTTTTTCTATATAAAAATGGGGTTCAAGGGGGTATTCATTTCATGGACATGTTTTCATGATGCACCCAAGAAAAAGTATAATACTTTCATCAGCTTACCACACTGTCTCGTGAGTGATTGTACTGATGTCTCTAGAGCTGTTAATCTCTGCTCCAACAATGTCGAATTTAATCCGTAGTCATTTTTCAGAAGGATACCGTCCGCTTGAAAAATAACGTTGGCAAAAAGCAAGAGCAACAGCATTTTAAACGATGTAATGCATGCAGTCAAAGACGCTTTGGAGACTACCAAAAACTGCATTCGACTACCAAACTACTCGGGTCGTTTTATAAATTTGGGTGGTTTTTAAATCTAAGGTATTGATATTTACAGTGGTATATCCGAAATTGACAGCCTGCTCCTGTCAGGTTTGGAAAATTAATTAATGGAACGCAAAGAAACTGTCAAAGTTGTTCCAACATTTTGCTAATTAATATCGAAGAGTGTGGGATAGCCTTCAATAAAATTTCTTATTTCAAATAACAACTAACTGATATAGTTGTTAATAAATTGTATTAAAATAAGGTTGTTTAAGGTTCAAGGTTCTCTCCAAAGAAGATGGAGTAGCAGCTGATTGGAAAAGGACCACTATCTGTACCCACTGCAAGAAAAGAGACAAGTACACGCCGAGCAATTTTTACATTACCCTATTTTAAGGTCCTAGTTCGCAAAAGGACTATCAGCATGATTTTGTGGCCTTCATATCCTTAGGACTACCAGGCATTTTACAAAATGCACATAAAAAGTGGATAGGGTTGGTTAATCGTCCATAAAACCTTTTCTGTGAGTCTTAGAAACACGCAGTATGCCGGTATTTAAAGCAGAAAGACCGCTCTTTAACAGTGTGTAAGCCGTTTTGTTTTTACTACTGAAAGGTCACGACGCAGGGGTCACCGTGGAAAAATCGACGCGCACGGACACAGAAAGTGTCTGGCAGCAATTACGCATAAAAGCGCTCTGGTAGAGGAAAGGATATTGGAAAAGGTAAAATAAGCAATGGCCAGGAGCTGGTGTAATTACAACAAAGTCCCATCTAAAAACCAAGGCGGTCACCATAAAAACATGTCCGTGTAATGTATACCCCCTGAACCCCACTTTTATATAGCAAAGCTGGCGACTGCAGGGGTATATCTTTTTTCTTATTTTTGCTCCAAAACATAGATTGTGGGTATTCGTTAGAACCGTCTCGGCGAGGCAGTTCTAACATGATCCCACCAGCTTTGTTTTGAGCAAAAATCAGAAACAAATCGAAATTTGTCAGCTGAAAATTTTCGATTTTTCAAGCTAAAAAAGTCTCTGTATATTGCATGGGCAAGTTTTCGTAATGATTATGTACTGGTATTGGACTCTACCACGACCAAACAGGCATGGACATCATTTTTGATGGGGATTGGTTCAGGTAACTGAGCGGCCACTCAATCAGCTTGCGGTATGTTCATATTTCACCAATACCTTATTATCTTTTTTCCGTTTTACTATCCAGGGGATTTTGGATGGGACATTGGTCTTGGTTGCACAAGTTCTTGATCATTGCATACTTTGGTTTTCCTCCAGCTAAGACACTACGTACGCAAAAATGTCGACAATCTCGATCAATCTCAAGTAGTCCCTTAGATGACCCAGGTAAAAATAAAATTCGCTGCACCCCCAGAGGTACCAAGGTTGCTATATACCACATTGTAGTTATTTTTATGCTGAATTCAATGCACAATGTTGTCAGTCTGGCAACCTGTGCAGAAAGTTTGTAAACACGATTTTGTGGCCAGGGTATGACAAAATCTATTTTTTCCACCAAATATTAAAACGCGATTATAGTGCATCCCTGTTTCATGTCTATAAGTTACTGATAGGTCTAATGATAGGTCTAATGACTCTTAAAGTATTAAAAAGGTGGTTATCTTTGCAGGAAGCTTGCAAACACAATTTTGTATGGCCAAGGTATGACAAAATCTAATTTTGTACCAAATATCAAAACTTGATCGTAGTGTTTCTTTGTATCATGTATGTCACTTGCTAATGTTTCTAATGACTCTAAAACATTTGAAGACGCATGATAGAACTAACAAAAGTATATGACAATGAGTTCTTATGTTTCAAGGTTGACATATAGGGGGATACCACCTCTTGAACCATATTGGTTTTTGGGTGAAAAACGAAAATAACACAAAAATGGCTAACACATTTAAAATAATTTATGCATTTATAGCTCATATATATGGCTTTTCATTATGCAATAAATAACAAATAGCATACTAGTCGATAATAATAATAATAATAATAATAATAATAATAATAATAATAATAATAATAATAATAATAATCAAATGAATACAATTGCATGTATATTAAGTACCTATAACAGAGTAATTAACACATGAATCATTGCAATAATGAATGGAATGTTTTGACAGCCTCAGTGACTACAAACAACTGTTCAATACCATTCTTATTTTACCCAAAATCCCAATATTTAAATAATTGAATCTGCAAATTCATAAATATTAACCAATGTCTTGAGAAATGGACTTTCCCCAACATTATCATTTGGGTGAGCTCATTTCCAATGTCAGGGGCATCAGCTGTGATTTTGTTTTCATTTTCAATGCAATTCCGTTTAGCAAATAGAAAAGCCCCACATATGGGGTGATACATTTGGGGCTATACTATTTGCATATGTCCAAAAAGGGACAGCAGGCTTTGCTGTATGAATTAATATACGAAATCAGAAAAGAGTAGCGGAAAATTAGGAGTACATACAAAATGGCATGTTTTTACTTGCTGCAAGGACATGGCAATTTTAAATCATTTAATTTGTAGGTTCATGAATATTTATATTAAAAATAAGCAAATGGAGAATCACCTGGCCAAAAATAGGGGTACTACTTACACAAACACTTATTCCTGGGCTATTTATAGACCCGGGATGCTGAAAGTGGCATCAAATGAATCCTATGGCAATGCACTATTGCCCTCAAATCTGGTATGAGAAGCCTCAGATTTTCAGTTCATGGATACTAATAAGAACTATAGTAATTGGAGAAGAACAAGTAAGTTAAATGTTTTACTTGTTTATCTAGTCAAGGAAATGCTGATAATTGCTGAAAATGAATAAAATCTTCAGAAATAGGAGAAAAATGTGAAAGAATTAAAGTGGTATACCTATAAAACCACATGTGTATCTTGGCTACCGATAATCCTAGACAGCTTAACTTGCTATCAAATGAATGCTAGGACAATGTACAATGACAATGTTGTATAAAATATGATTCTTTGTTTCACAAGTATTTATGAGTCAATGTCAAAATTCGTCAAATTTTGAATGTGTGAAAAAAATAAAAAGCAACTAAAAGAAAGTTGAATTTTTTTTGATTGATAGTAACAAACTAACCCTAAAATAATTAAAACAAACTAAAGGTAATCTTAACAACCAATCAGATTGCTTTAATAGATCGTCAAAAGTCACATGACCAGGAAAAATGTCCATACCGTAACAAATTTTAAATTGTGTTTTTCTTCTAAATGTGCAACAATTTTTTATTTCTGATGTATGCAGTCTCATAAACAGAATGTTTCTACACATGTACTGAAGAAAGAAATGTACAGCTGTAATGATAGTAGAAAAAAACAGTGACCATACAAGCAAAAACGACTTTTTACAGATTTTAGATGTTTTCCGCTTTTAATAACATTTTTAAAATACATGTTGCTATACAACAATAATACTGCAGACAAGATATTCATCTTGATAATAATGATTGTATGGTTATAATCCACATGAAGTCTTTATAAAGAACTTATTTTCAGAAACTTATTACCGTTACGGTAGTGGACAAGATGCATGTTACGGTATGGACATTTCTGACTTTGCACACTAATTTGTTGCTAAATGAAGACAGTGATTCAGAAAGATCTTTATTTATTTTCACTGATAAATCCTTTTGGTGTGAATGCAAAAGAAGGTAAACACAGAAAAGTAACTAATAAAATGTTACACAGTAAATACTTTTCTGATGTTGTTACGGTATGGACATTCTCTGTTACGGTATGGACAAGATCTTATATTGATAAAATTGTTATGGTATGGACATTTTAAGTATAAATATCATTGCTTGCCTTTTTGACAGCAATACAGGCAAGTGTGATTGAATGATATAATAAGTATTAAATATTTTGGTATCTTCTATGGTGATTTAAGTCTAATAAGTTTAGTAAGTTTTCTGGTACAGTTAAACATTCTGAGATATCGTTACGGTATGGACCAGCATGTTACGGTATGGACAAAACACATTTTGTAGGAAATAATTGTTCTCAATCATAATCCTGATAGCTATCTTTTTCAATAAAATAATATATTTTATATGACTTACAATTGTATTGCTTCTGGTTTTGATTTCCAAATGATTTTCCAAAAAGGCATGGTATTTCAACAAAATGTCTTTACCGTAACGGAATAATTCCTATGAACGTATTTGTGTTAAAAATTCATTTATAAATTTGGGTTTTTATAATCCTATTACTCTAATTACAACAAGTTACAGTTTCTCATAGCAAATATATCTACATAAATAACATACAGGTTGATTTATTTTGCTGTTTTACAGCAGATGTCCATACCGTAACAAAATGAGTCCTTACCATAACATTTTATATTGTTACGGTAAGGACTGTTATGGTAAGGACTTATTTTAAGTTATTTCTATCTTAAATAAAACATGGAACCAAAAGTGGTTTGCTATTGAGAAATGTAACTGGATCAATATGTCAGAATCATACCTTTTTCAAAGTATTCATTGTGCTAATATCTCGTTACGGTCAGTGGACACACAAAAAATATACTCTACTGGGCTTACTCACTGAAACAGTATTTTCATTGTACAGTTCAGTAGCAGCATTTTAAAACACATGCAATGCTTGTAAATAGAAAGTGTCCAGTAAGCATGACAGATAACCAGATTTGCCAACATTAGGGATCCTGTATTATTTTGGCAATTTATCACTGCGTTACGGTAAGGACATAAATCCAGGGACGGATTTATTATTGCCAAAAAATATGAAAAATTAAATGAAATATCCCATTTTGAAACCTGTTATATTTACCTTAATAATGGTCTTATTGATACACCCAGTCAAAACTACCAAAAAATTAATAGCGGCTTTCAAAATGTGCTGAATCTTCATTTTTTTTCGAGGGACGGGCAAAAATGATGAAAAATGAGGTTTTAAATCTAGAAAACAGGTATTTTTACACCAATCAAATACTGTCTTATTATTTACTATTATTAAGCATAATCAGTAGTATCATATGAAAAAATTCAAATCACGATCTGGTAAGTGGTTTTCATAAAATATTGAGAAGACAAGAATTTTGACGAATTTTGACATTGACTCTTATAAGAATCTTAGAAATAAGAGACGAATCACAGAAAATGAAGTGGATATTCCAATACAATCATGTATAACATAACTACCAATATACCCAAAGAGCTAAAATTGGCATCAAATAATTGCTATGACAATGTATCATTGCCATATGGTCAAATAAACACAGTTTGTAGGATATCAACCAAGAAACATGTTATTCTGACGAAGGGTAATTTTCTATTTACGTATATCAAAACATTTTGAAATTATATGCAATAATCACAAAACTTTATTAGTGTAGTTTCTTTTATCAGAAAAATGGACAATAATGCATGATCCTAGTACTTTTTGCACCATTTCAGCCCTCTAATGCTACCGACAGTCGAAATCGGAGTGATCTTGTTAGTATACCCCCTTCAATTTTTGTGTGATTTTTTCAAGGTTCTTATAAATATTATCAAACAAAAAAGAGACAATTATATCAGATACCATGGTTATATTAAACTGTCCTAGCATTCCTTTTATACTAATTCCGCCTCTCTTGGGCTATCATTAGCAAAGATACATGCGATTTTATAGCTACACCACATTCTTCCGCATTTGTTCTCCAGTTCCTCGATTTTTTTCATAAATATCCATGACACGAAAATCAAATGACTTATCTACTATAGCGTAAGGTGATACAATATTACACAAGCATACTCCTTATACCATTTTCAGCCCTTAAGGAATCTTTCTTTGCCCAGATATAAGCCTTTTAGCATCTTTTTTTTTTCAGATATAAGTTGTTTTGTAAGCGTAACTGTTAATTTTTTCCAGTTTCTTCTCAAATTTCTCAAGCTTAATTAACATTCATGAAACTGAAAACTAGCTATGCATATGTCTGACTTGAAGGCAAAAGTGTTTTAAGACATAGTATTCATTTGAATTAACTTTTAGCATCCCCGGGTCTATTAACAGCCCTGGAACAAGTGATTTTGTAAGTATAGCCTCTATGTTTGGCAATATTTTCTCTGAGTTCTTGTGTTTCATAAATTCTCATGAATTTGCAAATTCAATTATTTCAAATATTAGGCATGAATGTAAAATTGCTATGTCCTTGTATTACTATTATACTAATAATAGTATTCTGGAGCATGTTGTTGCTTGGGGTATGAGTAATTCCATTCTTTAGAATCACATTGCGGGTGACTGTGGAAAGTATTCAATTTTGCATGATGCAAATGTTTTCATTGTTGAGGACAGTATTTGTTTGCATTTAGGCGGTCCCTCTGACTAATCTCGCAGTCATAAAACTTGTGCTAGGTATATGTGTTATTATCCACCCGAAACCCTTCAATGGAATAGTCTTTCCTTTGTTTTTTTTCTGTAATTTTCAATTTTTTAATTAATTTTCACCATTATGAAAATGAGAAAATATCCATGTAGGCCCATGACATCAATAAATTTGTCAATTGATGATATTACTGGTGTAATAACAATGCGTCACAATGATAGGTTGGACCTGAAATTAGTTTATTAATGATTTTAATAATGTATCTGTTATTCTAATGATTTAACTAAATTCATGAATATGTAAATTAAATAAACTTACCATAGGCTTCTATAATACCATATAACACGAGTGCTAATTTAACCTTCACTGCACACCGGGATGTTTTTTTTTTTCGTAGCTATCAAATTGTTCATTGTCCATGTAATGCAAAATAGATTAGTCCTCAAACATAAACTGCACTGTGTAAAAGTGCATGATTTCCATAGCAACCATCAACACGATTTTCGATAATGGGGATATACCTACCAAAGACATTCGTATCTCCATGGCTGCTTACCATAGACCACTAAACATGTTCACATTTTAGAGCTTTGACATAGCCATTTCTTTTTGTTAAGGATAACATATTTATGAAGCAAACCATAACTATACAGACAAAGTTTCCAGCAAATGCATATTAGCAGACCGATGACAAATGCACTTTAGCAGACCAATGACACCAAATAAATAAATAAATTATCTTATTTATTAATTAACCAAGTTACACGGCAAACGTTTACAAACAAAGTTCAATCCAGCAGCCAAAACTATATACCGAATTTAATTCAAACATAGCCCCAATACTTACATGTCAATCCCGGAACGACCGGAACTTTACATCTACAATTGAAGGAGGTATATATGCATACCGACAAGACTTGTCAATATACTCTGGAGGGAGAAGTTGGTCAGTGTAGAAATAAGATTTAATGAACCAACAGGCTGTTTCCATGCATTAACAAGAACAAAAATGACAAATTAAAAATCTTATTTTATTGTGCACAAGTTACCCCACCCACCAAAGACAAATTAAAGTATTTTGGTATGGTTTCTGAAATAAATCAATCGAAATGTTTTATTGTGTATTATCTAATCATTATCATAACATTTTTATGTAAATTTGAGTTCATACATCTAAAAGAACATTGTTTGAAGACAATTTTCGTTCAACCTATGGAATTCATGTACTTTACATTTTCTCGCACCCCTTCCCTGCATTTGCGTGTTTACACGGAAGCTGCACAGGTTTACAGCTTGACAACATTGTGCATCGTGTTCAGCATGTTTCCAGCTTTAAAATGATGTATAGGAACCTTGGTACCTTGGGGGTGAAGCGAACACCGTAAATAGCCCAAATATTTGATTTCATCTAAGGGACTAAAGTGGTTTAATCTCTCTAACAGCATTTCCTTTCTTTTATAAAACGAATGTTTTCATTTGAAATGTTTGCTATTTTCCTTTTTATCTTTTTTTAAGAAAGCAAATGGGACAAAACAATTGATACTAATTTATATGTACATGTACATCCTAATATTACTACACAAAGGAGGGGGATTTAATGTTTTACTGACCAGTACGCTGGAGATCTCTGACGTAAAGGAGAAGGTGTTCAGTCTTATGCTTAAAAAGTCTTTGAGTCAGTAGATATCAAGTCATCTTAAAAATATATCATTTATTCCGAACATAGTGACTTTTATCACGTAAATCTAAAATGTCGTAGCGCCTTCTAAATGAAGGCATTCAGTAAGTCCATAACAAGTATGTTAAAAGTCCAGCAGATAAAGCCGCAAAAAGTTGTTAAGCTGTTTGCAGATTGTATTTGTCGCCCGTCACAACGGGTGACATATACGGTAGGATTTTCCCAAAGAAACAGGGAAGAAAACCGACAGAATCCAAATACGAAAATGTGTATGGTTCTCGAAATATTTAACATGTAATTTGACTAAGCGGGAAACCAGCAACGTTTTGCCGACAGGAACTGATTATTGAAAGGCAGAAAGTGATTGGCTAGATCTATTTCGACCAATCATATCTTTGGTCTTAAAACTGGTTCGGTATTCTTTGCTGTCAAACTCCAAACCGGAGGTGTTGGCACTGTTGGGGAGTTTGCTTTGCTGTGGGTGGACTTGATTTAGCAATTATGAGTGTACGCATTCGTTTTACAAGGCGTTTCGTCTCCTGAGCACATAATTTCGGTTTCTGTATTTTGATTAGGCAGGATGTTCAACAGAACATTTCCGTTGATGTCCCATGACACCCCTCGACACAAATGGAGTGAACGAGGTATAAAAGTGAAACGCGATGTAGGTTAGACAGTTGATCTACATGTTAGTTAAGCTGAATAACCATTCTTACGCAATCCAGGACTAAATGATAGTGGTCTAGATCTAGATAACAGAGAAAACGGGCGACACTAGCTTTTTTAAAAGCTATCCTTGTGCATCATTACAGTGGCCGCTTTATTTATTGGTGCCTCCTCAGCATTGTCCCATTTTAACTGTTTAGTTAAACCTTTGACACGACATGTTTAAAATATGGCATTATACTATAACTTAGCGCATTAGTTACAGACTGCGGTCTTAAGATGGACCAAAATATATTCTTATTGAGCCTTTCATAAATAGTATTCATTATTTGGAACATTCTGTCACGTGGATTGAGTTACAGATAACAAAACATCTAGCATATAGGCGTTTTCTAATCTAGAGAAACGAGGAAGCCAGAGAAATGTGAATGGAAATCCCCTGCGTCTATTGAAGGAGCTTTGTCGCCCTCAATCGAAGATTCATGTATGCAGATCATCCAAACCTCTTCGCCTATGTTTAAATGGCTAAGAACTGTTGTACTTCTAATGTGCCAATGATTAATACCAGTTACCGCTTCTGAATACAAGTATGCTATTTCATTGGTAGCATTTCCTTTAACAATAGCGACGTGGTAGTGGTTGTTCTGTCCCACTGACAACGAAGTGCTAAAAGCATACACGCCAGATACTGGAGCTTTGAAAATCCCGTGTTGCGGTTTGTATCCAGAACCAACGTTCACATACACCTTGCTAAAAATAACGGGCTGCTGAGTCGTACAATGCGATATGCTGACGTTAAGAGCGGCCATGAAAGCAGGACTGTTTTTTCCGCAAGCTGCAAAGAAAATAAAATATAATGGTTAGATCTTTTATATGCATTTAAAAGGATGATAATTATGAGTTATAATGACTGAACCCTCATTTGTGACCCTTTACGAACCGGCAACAAAGGCGATACACTTGTGTTGTTATATTGTTTTGCGGTCACATACACCGTTTGCGTATTTCAAAGATGACTTGATGTATTCAATGGAGACGTTATAATTCCAACTTTACTAATTTCCTAAATTCTGATTGGCTGTTTGGAAGACTTTATACTTAGATAAAAGCAATGCGTAAGTATACTCAGTTTTCACCTTAAAAACGGCGCGACGTTACGTAATAACGTGACGTTTCTTCGAAGAAACGTTGACATCACCAAATCTAAACGTCATAAAAACAATGGATAAACGCGTTTTGAAGGTCGTCGAATGAATATTTGGAATTTTTATTAACATGGACGCTTTTTCTTTTAACAGTACACCGTAGGGTAAGTGTTTTAATCTTCTTGTTGTGTGTTGAAATATGACGTTTGTATTTTCTAGTATTCCGAGCCCCAGTTCAAAATCAACATGCCTTTCTATCGGCCAAGACGGCGATATTTTCTCCCAAAAGCACAACTTTGAATTAAGAAATAGATCAGCTCTAGCAGTGAATTGTTGAGTAATAATTCACTGTTTGGAGGTCAGTTGTAAAGAAGATCAAATCACGAGCGCGTAGCGCGAGTGATTTATCTTCTTACAACTGACCGACAAACAGTGAATTATTACTCAACAATTCACGCGCTTGAGCTGATCTATTTCGATTCTAACACACAACAAACGGAATAAATGTTGCTGAAACCGTCGATATCGTTAAGCTTTCCTCCATTGCATTGCAGATATCCCGCCAAATATTTGACTGTAATGCTGGTATTTACACACACTTATTACGTTTGTTGTGCGCTAAAACGACGTTTCACCGTCTAACGCTGCTTTGTGGGATAGCTGACGTCACAAATGCCGCAAAGTAACGTCACGCTTATTCGCCCAGTGAAATTGTTGCACAATATAACACGTTTTTTACCATTGGCTATATAGGCGAGGTGTGTTAGAATGAAGGGTTGATGTTTTAAAGCCCCCGCTTTGTCAGCCTGGCTATAGCAAGCCGGTGATTGCCTCTATTCATTGCGAGAAGTGAGTTTCATGCTTTGTAAATTTTCAAGATGGCTGCCTCATGAAGATCCGTTTTGCTCTATTTTCCTTCCGCTGGCCATAAAATTTTAAATCAATGTAGACAAATGCAGTTTAATGAGTTAAAGTTGGAATTATAAGGAATGAATTATTATTTTTGTTGATTTTATCGATGTGTTAAGTCAGGCGAATCACTCACAAACTTTTTCATAAATCCCGAAGGGCTTTATTTAGGCCTGAGTTTACACATCGATAAAATCAACAAAAATAAAATTCATTCCTATAATAAAAGTAGTTCATTTACATGTACGTTACTCTAAATACAGAAACGATTGGTATGTTCTACTGACATCCATTATGGGTAAGGAAGGCTCAGGCCTAAGATCTTCTTCCTTCATTTGTACAAGTAAAGCTAAATCAGGGAATACTCTTTAAACATTTTAAATTGTTATATGTTAAAAAGAGATCAGGAAAAGGCGCAATCAGAAAAAGATTCCCACTCCAAAAACAGAGGTGAGAAAAATTTAAATTGAAAATCATGTACATATACCATAAAAACACATCGTTAGCCGAATTAGCCGGTATTTCCCAAATAGGTGATCACTCAGCTATCCATGAAGTATTAAAGATTAATCAAACTTACCACACTCTGATTTCAGTGATTCGACAGACGACTCTAGGGCTGTGAGCTTATATTCCAACATTGTCAGATTTGTTCCTTCGCCATTTTTCAAGAGAAGGCCTTCTGGTTGCATTATCAAATTTAGAAGAAATGCCGAGAAAATCACCGTGGTAGGTACTTTCGGAGACATTTTCTCAATTACAAACTTGTGTAACTCTTTCCGTTTTCGACATCAGTAGACTAAGTTATCGTTTAAGCAGCCAGTTTTAAATAATCAAATCACACAAAAATATATCAAGAATAAGGGACAATTATATCAACATGCCACTTGTTCGTTAAATTGATTGCTTAAACACAGGGGATGCCGTCAAACTGAATTTGATATTTTGGTGATAAATGAAAATGATGGTCATATAACTTTAAGAGACAATCTGCTTTTCACGAGTCTACCCTACAGTCTTTGATTTGTACAATTCTGTGACAGCAAAGGATTTTGCTACACGTTGTTATACGGATTAAAACAATATGTACTGTTCATCAAAGGGGCATATTTTCCTAACTTTATATTTTTCTGATTTAATGAGGAGTTTGAACTCCTTAGGCAGGCTTTCTATAGAATAATCTCAGTTTGATTATTGACGTCTGGATTTATTAAATAATATCAGGATGACAACGTGCTCGCAGGAAACAACGCTACTATTATTTTGCATCAGGAAGCATGTCCGTGAAATAAATACCCCCTTGTACTCCACTTTCATACGGTGAAAATGGGGTTTACAGGGGTATACATGTTTTTTTTTCTTATTTTTCATCCAAAACATAGATTGTGGGTACTCATAAGAACTGCCTCATAGAGGAGGTTCTAATGTGTCCCCACAGTCAATGTTTTAAGCAAAAATAATTTTAAATATCAAAATTGTTCTAATGAAATTTTCAATTTTTCTACGGCAAAATCTCTGTATATTTCATTGACAAATTTTCATAATGATATACACAAGAACAGCAACACCTGCATGATACTTTTCAAGTACAAATTAAGTGACAGCGTTCTTCAGAAACAGTGTGTTGCCGAGAAAACTGGAATGGTTAAAATACGTAGGCCTTGTCCTAAATTGACGACTACACGTCCACTGCCAGATTACTTTGCAGGTCTAAATACAGGCCGCGTTTTCGCGAAAAAGGGAATATGTAGGTAGGTAGGTAGGTAGGTATATAGGTAGGTCATTGTAGGTATGTATGTATGTATGTATGTATGTATGTATGTATGTATGTATGTATGTATGTATGTATGTATGTAGGTAGGTAGGTAGGTAGGTAGGTAGGTAGGTAGGTAGATAGGTAGGTAGATAGGTAGGCAGGCAGGGAGGCAGGCAGGCAGGCAGGTAGGCAGGTAGGTAGGTAGGTAGGTAGGTAGGTATGTAGGTGGGTGATATATTGGTTGGTTGGTTGGTTGGTTGGTAGGTAGGTAGGTAGGTAGGTAGGTAGGTAGGTAGGTAGGTAGGTTTATCTATTTTGGTAGATACATGTAGGTAGGTGGGTAGGTAGGTAGGTGGGTAGGTTTATGTAGTTTGGTAGGTAGTTAGGTTTAGGTATGTTTAGGTAGGTTTGTAGGTAGGTTTATGTATACCTTGATAGATAGGTACATGTAGGGAGGTATGTGATGTATAAAGAGGTAGGTACAGGTAAGAGGTAGACTTGTAGCTAAGGTAGATATGTGGTCCACACCGGGGTCCACACATGGCGCGTGCCTGGTGCCTTAAATATACCAATAGGAATCAAGACAATTCACCGATAAGATGTCGGTGAGTTGTCTTGTCGGTGAGTTGTCTTGTTCCCTACCAGGAGCATAGTTCTGCACGTTTATTATACCAATAGCTTAATATTCTAAAATATGATCACGTGATAGACATGTGATGTTCATGTGAGAGGACTACAAAATGGAGAACATCAAGCGGTTGTTACTTTATGCGGCATTTTTTGTTTTGATAACTACAACAGCTGGTTGGATCCCTAGAATTATAAACGGTCGACCCAAGGGTGGGAAATTGAGGGCACCAAAAGCCCCAGTCGGTGTTGAGCTGCCTCCTGCTCAGTGGTTCAAATCCCAGAGACTGGATCATTTTGATGGTTCAAACAACAAAGTTTGGAGTCAAGTAAGTGGATCAGTTAATATTTATCATAGATTATTTCTTATTACGACAGCCTTGCAGTTATTCTACACATTTTAAAGCAGAATTTAACCTCGACAATTGAAACACGGCATTTGTGGCATATATTTTTTGTGATCTCCTCACGCCAAGAGCGCATATTGAACAGGGCTGGAATCTTGTTGTTAATCGACCAGCTACTTCTGGTCTTACTTGATTGGATGAGGCAGCTCCAACTGGGTCATACTAAATACTGCATGCCAGCTCGGGTATGAAAGCTCATGTTGAACCGAACTGCTAGAGTCTTTTCAGTCTGTGTTTATCGCCGAGGGTTTATGCATGGTCATACAGTGAAAATAGTGCTGAGAGATTGACATCTGTCTGTCTTCAGATACTGAGTCAATTTTCTGATCATCAGGTGTGGGGTAGGTTGCTAAATTTTGAATTTAGCAAATAAGGGGGGAAACATTCGGGATGGGCCATTAAAACTATTTACAAGAAGCTAGACAGAGGCATACTAAAACGTATACCTCTGGAACCATGGTTTAAATGAGACAGAGAGCCTTAAATTCTTTCGTGGTCTTAGATGCGACCTCTGAAGAAGGGATACTATTCTAAAGTGGAATAGTCCTTGGGAAGAAAGAATTCTTCAGGACATCAGTATAGGACATGTATTGTGTGTACTGTGATTCATGAGATGCCCTGGTATATCTAAGTCTGGGTGCCAGGGTCAGATATTTATCTTTGTCAAGAGACACTGTACCAGAGTGAATCTTGTAAAAGAAAGTTAGGGAAGACTTTAGCCTGCGGTCCTCCAGGGATGGCCACTCAAGTTCATCAAGCATGTCATCGATGCTACAGGTATTATGCCATCGCCTGCAGACCCACCTGGCTGCTGTCCTGCACTTTCTCCACCTTTTTTGTCTCAGTTTCATTATAGGGATGCCAAATAGGAGCTGCATACTCGAGCTGAGGGTGAACCAATGTTTGGTATGCAACTTCCTTTGTATGTCTAGGTGTAAGTGCTAAATTGCTCCGAAGAAAACCCAAAGTCTTAGTTGCTTTAGAAGAAATTTCAGCAACATGTTGACCCCATTCCAAGTTGTCAGTGACATCCTTTTGAAAACGCTTATATTTGTTGGTAAACATACCTAATATTGTCTTTTCAGAGATATTTTGTGAATGACACATTCTACAAGCCTGGAGGTCCAATGTTTGTGATGATAGGGGGCGAGGGACCAGCCAGCCCTGTATGGATGGTAGAGGGACAGTGGGTCCAGTATTACGCCCCCATGTACAATGCCATATGTGTACAGCTAGAGCATAGATACTATGGTGAAAGTCACCCAGTAAAGTATGTCGATTAATTTTTAACGCAGCATTTGATCTGCATCATGAGAAAACCAACAATGCATTTCTGAACAGGTCTGACACAAACTGATCTGTACACAGAAGAAGGCGAGAGGCTGGAAATTTTGGATTTAGAAAGTAGTTGAATTGTACTATGCGTGTTGCGCTGATCTGCTGCACATGTACTGGGAAGCTGATCTGATTTGTTTTTGCATAATGAAATCTGTAGCTGTAAAAACTGAAAAAATTTCAGTTTTAAAAAAATACATATTTTTTGTTTTGTTTTTGCTCAAAACATTGTTTGTGTGAGGTGGTTCTAACAAGTACATGTAATTTTAATCTATGATTTAGAGCAAAAATAGGAGAAAGGGTATACTGTTGTACAACCCAGTTTTACAATATAAAAGTGGGTGTTAAGCATGTTAGGGACTGTAAATTTTACAGATCTAAAGTAATCCTAATGGGCAGTCCAAATCTAAAACAAATTTTAATGTTCATATTCCCTCTCATGTTTATAACAGGAACCTATCTTTGCCAAATCTACGTTACCTGAGTAGTCGACAGGCTCTGGCTGACCTGGCCTACTTCATTACCTACTTCAGAGCGAGGCATGATCTTCTAAACAACAAACTTGTAACATTTGGAGGAAGTTACCCAGGTACATCAAAGAGAATCAGGAACTTAACAACTTTAAATTTATTTCTTCAAGCAATTTATTTTCATAAGAAAGATGAACTCGCATAAAGTAGTTGCAGCTAAAATGTTCATTTACATGTACATTATTAGCTCACCTCATGGGGAGCTTATAGAATGGTACTTGAGCTGGTGTCTGTGCGTGCTTGCATTAACATTTTCAAAGATATTCTTCTCTGAGACTGCTTGGCCAAATTTTATATGAAGCGTCTATAGGAAGGCTGAACCAATGTATATATAAGAAATCCAGGTCACCATAAAACTCTTCAAAAATCTTCCTTGGAACCGGTAGATCGATTTCAATGAAACTTGGCATGAAGCATTGATGGCTCAAGTACTGCAATGAATATATAAATCTTGACCCTGTGATGACCTTGACCTATTTTAAGGCAAGGTCAACAAAGGTGGCCTATGCATTTTAATGGGGAAAACTGTAATTTAAATGTCATTTAAAGGGAAAATCTTGCAAGAAATGGGCAGTAGGACTGAATATCAATGATTCTGAAAAATAAAATTGAACCCCAGGGGCTCATCTGCCCACCCTGGGGCACTATACATGTATATTACCATAATATTCAAATATCTTCTTCTCTGTAACTACTGGGCCAATCAAAGCCAAAACAGAAATTTATTCAGCTTTAAAAATTTCATTGGAAAAAAATTTGATTATTTTTGCTCAAAACATAGATTGTGGGTACACGGTTGAACCGCCTCTAATGAGTACCCACAATCTATGTTTTGGAGCAAAAATAACAACAACAAAAAACAAAAAAAAAAAAACAAAAAAAAAACAACAGAAAAATAGGTAAACCCCTGCATATTCCAGTTTTGCTATATTTAAGTGGGGTATAAGGGGGTATACATTACACAGACATGTTATCATGATGATAATTATACAACACCAAGATTTATGATATAAACATAGAAATAAAGTCTAAAATGACTCTGAAACTCATTTGAAGAGTTGGATTGCCAAGTAGTCGGACTACATATCATGTGGATCAGATGGGGTTCGAACGCCTCTAGCCCTATTATCCACTATGTTGTGTCCTGTGAGCATGCTATGTTGATCTCCATAGTAGAGTTTATACCCAGGAAGCAAAAGCTCTCTCCTGACATGACTGAACAACATTCGGAAAACATGACCATGCAATAATTACCCCCATAAACCCCACCTTTATATTGTAAAACTGGGTTATGCAGGGGTATACCTATTTTTCTTATTAGAAGTCTAAAACATACATTGTGGGTACTAGTTAGAACCGCCTCAGTGAGGCGGTTCTAACCTGTACCCACAGTCTATGTTTTGAGCAAAAATGAGAAAATTCAAAAATTTTCTGATTTAAATTTCAATTTTACAGCTGAAAAAATTCTATATATATTGCATGGGCAAGTTTTCATAATGAATGATTCTCTAGGACAACAAACCACAAAACAAACAGACAATGAAATAAATGAGCTGCATCGTGACAAAACCAGATTTTTGCCTATGTGAAAACAAAGGCACAGATCAGCTTCACAGTAACTGCAAAGCTGATCAGCGCCTTTGTTTTCGTTACACAGATAGTACAATTTCTTAAATCCGAAATTTCAAGCTTCTAGCCTGCTTCTATGACTGTATAGGCCGGTCGGTGTCAGACGTGGTCGGAACCCCCGAAGACCCGTTTTGGTGTACTCAAATGATGTACTCTATGTTTATTTATTTGTTGCTGTACTTCTAGGATCATTATCAGCATGGTTTAGATCTAAGTATCCTTACATGGTCGATGGGGCAGTGTCTACCAGTGCACCTATACATGCTCAAGTAGATTTTAAAGGTAAGATATGCAGGAGTTTACAATTTCTAGGTAAACATTATGAAAACATGCCCCCGGGTCAGGGGCAGGCAACCCCCTGGGGTCAATTCTTTTTTCAAATACATAAATTTTACAGAGATTTTAATTGAGAAATTTCAGTAGAATTTTTTTGCTATTTTTCTTATTTTTGCTTAAAACATAGATTGTGGGTACAGGTTAGAACTGTCTTGCTGAGGTGGTTCTAAAGAGTACCTACAATCTATGTTTTGGAGCAAAAATGAGAAAAATAGGTATACCCCTGCATACCCCAGTTTTGCTATATAAAAATGGGGTTTGAGGGGGTATACATTTCACGGACATGTTGTCCTGATGGCATGCGTGTCTCTTGTATTTTGCATAAAGTCCTCTGATGGCTATGTTTGGCTATGTCTTGAGCTAGTATTAAAGCTGCACTTATTAAATTGAGCCACCGCATGAGAAACCAACAATCTGCATAGGCAAAAACAAAGGTACAGATCAGCTTTTCTGTAACTGTGAAGCTGATCAGCGCCTTTGTTTTCGCTACACGGATAGTACAATTCCTCTACTTGCTAAATCCAAAATTTGCAGCCTCTAACCATGCGCTGTGACTGTACAGTCCGGTTTGTGTCAGACCTGTTCGGAAACCACATTGTTGATTTTCCCACGAGGCGGCTCAAATATTTGTTGCTATTTATAGAATGTTTACAAGTAGTGATATCCTCATTAGAAACTACTGGAACTCTGTGTAACAGTGGTATACAGAATGCTACACAGACAATGACCCAGTGGTGGGGCCAACCAAAGAGTTTCTTTTCTATTTATAGATTATAGTTTCTATTTATAGAATATTTACAAGTAGTGATATCCTCATTAGAAACTACTGGTACCTAGTGTAATGGTGTTATACATAGTGCTACACAGACCATGATCCAGTGGTGGGGGCAACCAAAGAGTACCTGTATCTTGTTCTGTTTCTTTTATATTTATAAAATATTTGTTTCTATTTATAGAATATTTACAAGTAGTGATATCCTCATTAGCGACTACTGGTACCATGTGTAACAGCGCTATACAGAACGCTACACAGACCATGACACAGTGGTGGGGGCAACCAGACAAAAGAGACAAGCTTTTCTCCATGTTTAAGTAAGTCATGTTTTGATTTATTCAATGTAAAATTAAGAGATATTTGATACATTTTAATGTTTATGTATGAGATAAGGTATTTATTCCATAGTTAAATATTGAAATATTGTATGGTTTAAAAGGGGATTTATACTATGTCTTGGTAAGATAAAGGGGATTTGTTCAGCTTTAAGTAAGAGACAGAGATTTTAATTCATCATAATTCCAACTTTACTAATTTCCTACATTCTGATTGGCTGTTTGGAAGACTTTACACTTCGATAAAAGCAATGCGTAAGAATACTCAGTTTTCACCTTAAAAACGGCGCGACGTTACGTGATATCGTGACGTTTCTTCACTGAAACGTTGACGTCACCAAATCTAAACGTCATAAAAACAATGGATGAACGCGTTTTGATGGCGTCGAAATGAATATTTGGAATTTTTATTATTATGGACGCTTTTTCTTTTAACAGAACACCGTACGGTAAGTGTTTTAATCTTCTTGTTGTGTGTTGAAATTTGACGTTTGTATTTCTAGAATTCCGAGCCCCAGTTCAAAATCGGCATGCCTTTCATACGGTCCAGACGGCGATAATTTCTCCCAAAAGCACAATTTTGAATGAAGGGTTGATGTTTTAAAGCTCCCGCTTTGGCAGCCTGGCTATAGCCAGCCGGTGATAGCCTCTATTTATTGCGAGAAGTGAGTTTCATGCTTCGGAAATTTTCAAGATGGCTGCCTCATGAAGATCCGTTTTGCTCTATTTTCCTTCCGCTGGCCATAAAAAATTAAATCAATGTCGACAAATGCAGTTTAATGAGACAAAGTTGGAATTATAAGGAATGAATTATTATTTTTGTTAATTTTATCGATGTGTAAACTCAGGCGAATCACTCACAAACTTTTTCATAAAGCCCTTCGGGCTTTATTTAGTTTGTGAGTGATTCGCCTGAGTTTACACATCGATAAAATCAACAAAAATAAAATTCATTCCTATATTGGTGACCATATGATAGAATGTAAGATTGAATCAATAAGTGCTGGGTTCAATTCCTACATTGAAGAAGAAAAACAAATGTACTACCAAAACTACTGGTTAATACTTGAGAACTTGATGGCTTTGTGCACGACACAAACTGATTGTCACAAAAAATATACTTTGGTTAGGATGGATTCTTTGCCAATACTGCAGGGCATGCAACACTTACTTTAACATCAGGATTGCATGTCCATGTAATATCTACAGCCTTTTACCCCACTTTTATAAAGCAAAACTGAGGTATACGGGGGTATACCTATTTTTGTAATCTTTGTTCCAAAACATAGATTGTGGGTACTCATTAGATGTGTACTCACAATAAATGTTTTGAACACAATATTAAAATAATCATAATATTTCAAATTAAATTTTCATGTTTTTTTTTTTCAACTGAAAAAAAAAAAATTCTGTTTATTGCATGGGCAAGGTTTTGTAATGCGGACACAATTAAACAATACTTCAATTTCCAATGTAATGTATATATACATGTATTCTTATATTAAAGCTGCATTGTGAGAAAACCAACAATGTGTTTTCCAAACAGGTCCGACATAAAATCGAGCTGTACAACTGCAGAAGATGGTTAGAGACTGGGAATAGAAAGTAGAGGAATTGTACTATCCATGTAATGAAAACAAAGGCGCTGATCAGCTTCACAGTTACTGGCAAGCAGATCTGCACCTTTGTTTTCTCATATGCAAATTGTTGGTTTTCTCATGACATGGTTCATTGATATGTCATTTCCTACAGATTGTGTTACAAGATAGACTCTAACAATGTCTCTGACAAAGCTGAATTATTTGACAATACTACCAGCCAGGCTTTCAAAAACAAATAGTTCCATCTTATGGGCTGTTTGCCTGTATTACTTCATGATGAACATTTGTCACCAACACTACAGAATGTACATGTACCGTTATCATTACCGTTATCATTACCACAAACCCTCTGATTGCTAAACAAACTCTCTGTCCATTAGGCTACCGCGGCCATTTCCTGCACAACCCTCTTGCTCTTGTCAAGGCTTTAAATGTTAGCGTGTGTCTTCAATATCTATGTGTAACAAAACTTTATGTCACTGTTTTTCACAGGCTTTGTGACAGGATAGAGATTCTTTGGCAATGCTGCTGGACATGAAGTTTTCCAGATGTGTTTGAGACAAGTTTAACACTGTCTTTAAAGTTTTGTTTCTCTATGTAACAGATTTTTACGGCATTATTTTCTGCAGAATGTGTGGCAAAATAGAAGATCCTAGCAATGTCTTTGATAAAGCTGGATTCTTTTCAGATACAGTTGGACTTGCAGTTTTGTGTACAACACTCATATTTTGGACCAGACCTTCAATGCATTATGAAAACTTGCCCATGTGATATACAGATTTTTCTTTAGTTGTAAAAATTGAAAATTTTCAGTAGAACATTTTTGATATTTTCTTATTTTTGTTCAAAACATAGATTGAGGGTACAAGTTAGAATTGCCTTGCCGAGGTGGTTCTAATGAGTACCCACAATCTATGTTTTAGGTCAAAAATATGAAAAATAGGTTAACATTTTTAAGCACCAGTTTTGCAATATAAATAATAAAAGTGTAGTATTATAATAGATGTTATGGACATCTTTCTCTGATGGTTAAGTGGTGTATCTACATGTATTTGTAACAAAGCTTTATGTCACTGTTTATCACAGACTTTGTGACAAAATCGAAGACCCTGGCAATGTGTTTGATAAAGCTGGATTCTTTGCCAATACAGCTGGGAATTTTGAAGATGTTGTTCAGTATAACAAGGACAACAGAGCATTTGAGGTAATTTAGACACAAGCAAGCCATTACCTAAACATGTCCATGAAATTAACAGCTTTTTCAGGTGTTAAAGTGGAAAATGATATTGGAAAAATGGAATATTTTTTATATTTTTAATATTTTTGCACAAAGCATTGATTGTGGGAACATGTCAAAACCGCCTCGCCAAGGCGGCTCTAAGGTGTATCCATCATGTATGTTTTAGATCAAAATTAAATACCAATACCCCAGTATAGCTATATAAAAGTGGGATTTAAGGGGGTTACTTTTTATGTTTAAGGGGGTATACTTTTCATGGACATCTTATCTTGATTCAGAATAATGTTGTCAATATCCATGACAAACTATTATGGTCATATTATAACGGTCAGGTACATACCCACATAGAGAAATTTAAAGGCAAAAATGGGCAATGATCAAGAAATGGCACAATCAGAAAGAAATTCTCACTCCAAAAACCAACAAAAATAAATTTAACCATTAGCTACTTATACTAAGAAGACATATGTCAAGCTATCCCTGAGGATTTAAGTTGCTTTTTAAATGACAGCGACTTAGATAAAATGATTCCGCCTGGGCTTCGGCATGTGTCCTTGAGCAAGACATTCCCAAGACTATTTCCCAAAAAGTAGTGGTTCTGTTCCAACATGTCTGAAAAACATGGTGTTTGTGACATAAAGCGTTAACCAAACCAATCCGATGTAGTGGTAGAGCATCGGACTCAGTCGAGAGGTCCTGGGTTTAATCCCTACTGGCGGCACCGTGTTGTGTCCTTGAGCAAGACACATTGGTGGCACCGTGTTGTGTCCTTGAGCAAGGGTACTGGTTAATACCCCAGAAGAGGTGACTCTGTCCTGACTTAACTGAAATATTGTTGAGTTTGGCCATAAAACAAACAAAACTTAATCTGTTTTATTTTCAGGGTGCTAAAGGCACCAACATCACCATCGATACACTCTGCTATATAATGACTGACTTCACAGAGGGATCCCCGATAGAGCGATATGCGAAAGTCAACTCTCTTATCCTGGAGACGTACAACCAGACCTGTCTAGATTACAAGTACAAGAAAATGATAGATGATATGAAGAAGACATCTTGGGAAGATGATGCTGCAGAAGGAGGTATTTTGTTTGGGTATAACATACATCATAACCCTCTTAATTACATTTCTGTTGGGCACTTGCACATTGGCAATAGCAAATCTAGCTAGTGAAGTGGCATAGTGGTAGAACAAAGGACTGCCCATTGAGAGGTACACATATAAACCTCACTCTGCAGGGATGTGTCCAAAAGCAAGACATATTTACTACCAACAGAACTGTTACAGCACAGAGACTGTTAGATCCATCTCAACATGCCTGAGAAATTGTATAATGTGGTGCTGAGAACCAAACAAAATAAAAATAATTTTATATAAAAGTCATTCAAGGTTCCCATTGCCCCAAAAGTTTGTGGATCTTTCTCATTTGTATATGAGCCTGTGCGTGAGAAAATCAACAATTTGGGCTCCGACCAGGTTCGACACAAACCAGGCTGTACAAGCACTGAAAATGGTTAGAAGCTTGAAATTTCGGATTTATGTAGGAGAGGAATTGTACTATCCGAGTAGCGAAAACAAAGACGCTGATCAGCTTTGCGGTTACCGCGAAGCTGATCTGCGTCTTTGTTTTCGCCTATGCAGATTGTTGGTTTTCCCATGCGGCGGCTCATATCATTTTGTGTAGTTTGAATATTACTTTGCAAAGTTATTCTGAAACATGTAACAGTAGAAATATGCTGTGTTGAATGTCGATATTGATTTTTCTCAAAATATTTTAATAGGTCGTCAGTGGACATACCAGACATGTGCTGAGTTTGGATGGTTTCAGTCCTCAGACTCTAAACAACCTTTCTCAGATCCTCTAACTTTTGCAGTCAAGTAAGTACATACGTTCTCGTATGTCTTCATTTGCTGATTGTTCCAAAGTGGTTCTTTGGTGTCTTAAGACTATCTTTTTTCTGTCCCCTCTCGTTTGTAGTTGCCATTATTGTTTTTACTTGATGCTAGTTGTCTGACTACCTTGATGAGAAGGAGCTAGACATTTGGCTTTTTATATGTGTTAAAATTTGTGTGGCTCTATGTGTTGTCATTTCATTCCCACCTGGCCCCTGAGGTTATAAAACTTTCTTCAGCTTAGTTGAGCATAAAATTTAAACAGGTCATAAACACAAAAGTAACCCAAATATATTGAAATTGAGGGTTTAGAATGCCTAAGCCTGTAATTTATTCTGCTCATAAGTTTTAAAATGCCAACAAATAGTTGGCATTTAAACATATACACATGGAAATAAGTTAGGGAACATCTGAATATCTGACCCAACATTTACAACCTGCAAAATGTATAACCAAAGAACAAAACGTGATCAAGAAACCAACCCCCGGCAAAGTATGGACCTACCGCCGACAGTCGGCCAGAAAATAAAGAATTTGTGATCAGAGTTCAACAAACAATGTCTCAGCTTTATGCTTGCAAAAAATTACGACAATGCGAGTTCAAATAATGAAGTTATCGCAACGACTAGCAGTGCGTTTCTTATATTTAGCAAAAAAAATCTGAATCAAAGATGACCGCTGTCCGCCACAGATAATGTTTGATGCTAACCATTTTCACATACATGTAGAAGCAACTTTGGATATTGCAGATTCTGACAAGTTGTCAAAACATTCTTCATATTTTTTACAAAGAAGGATATATACAGTCCAAAGGTGGTAGTCACATTATTACAGGTGTTCCCTAACTTTTTTCCATGTGTATATATGAGCAGGATAAATTTTAGTCTCAGCTAAGCTGAGCATTAAAAAGTTTTATAACCTCGGGATAGGGTGTCTGAGTTAGGATTCTGAATTCAATTTGATCCATTCCTGGCCTTTCTAGCTTAATATAGTAGCTTTTCATAAGTGAGAACTTAAAATTCCTGAGGCAGCATATTCCTGAATTAGGAAAATAAAGATCTTGCAAACTTTTAGAACTCACAGATTTGTGTACATGTACATGCATATAATTAAGAGTTTTTTGTTTTGTTTTTTTTTTTTCTCATTTCAGCTACTCGTTTTACCAATGCATGGATATTTTTGAGAAAGAATTTGATGGCATCCTAATTTCTGAAAATGTTGGTGACACCAACCGTTACTATGGTGACAGGAAAATACCTGTTACTAATGTTGTTTTTGTTAATGGTGCCATTGATCCATGGCATGCTATGGGTGTTACAGAAGATATTCCTGATGCTAAAGCTATTTATATGAAATGTGAGCTTTCCTCTTTTAATTTGGTTTGATATAGACATGACCTTATTTGCGCTTCACTGGATTTTTGTCTATGTAAATATAAAGGCGCAGATCAGTTGTGCTTTAAGTGTAAAGCTGATCAGGGCCTTTGTTTTTGCTAATACCGATAGTACAATTACACTTCTTCCTATATCCAAAATTTCAAGCGTCTATCCCTTTTCTGTGACTGCATAGGCAGATTTGTGCCAGATCTGGCCTCGAGTTTATAAAGATTTTTTCAAGCTCAGCTCAGCTGAGCATGAAATTTCAACTGCTCACAAATGCTGAAATAGTCAGAATTAGTGGAAAATTCAGGTTTAAAACTCAGTATCTAGAAATTTATTCTGCTCATAACTGTTAAAATGCCAACAATTGTTGGCATTTTAACATTTATGAGCAGGATAAATTTAAGTCTCAGCTGAGCTGAGCATGAAAAAAGTTTAATAACCTCGGGGCCAGGTCAGCAACTGAAAGCCAAGATTTCTGGTGTCGCTGCTCATTTACTTTGCATAGTTTGCACAGAATTCTCATCTTAGCCAAAGCACTTATTAGTAATACAGTATTATTTTGGATTTCCAAACAAGTAAATTGTATGTTCACGTATTGTGCTTGAGGTTTGAAAAATATTGCCTCCTTCAAACACAGTATGAGCCTGGTCTCCTGTCCGACACAAATTGGCCAGTACAGCCACAGAAGAAGTCTAGAAGCTTGAAATCTTGGATATAAGTAGAAGAGGCATTGTCCTTTATCCATGTAGCGAAAACAAAGGCGCTGATCAGCAGTGCAGTTACTGAGTAGGCAAATATCTGTTTTTTATGCCCCCAATTTCGAAGAAGTTGAGGGGGCATGTTGGTTTGGGTCTGTCTGTGCAGAGTGAGTGAGTCTGTCCGTCTGTGATGCATGAGCAGACGGTCAGGAACCGTTAGAGCTAGGATCTTGAAATTTGGTATTTACATGTAGTTTGTATATGAAAATTAAGAGGACCCGTATTTTTTCTTGCAGGTAAATTCAAGGGGCTAGGGGCCCATTCTGTGAGAGTTATTTCCCTTTTTAATTCTTGATAAAGTGAATAGATAGTGGCTACCTTGTGTGCGCAACTCCTCCTACAGTTTTATTCCAATTCTCTTGAAACTTTACAGATGTTGTGACCATGCTTTGAAGATATGGATGTGGTTTGGATATAATCCTCAGACTAATTTTTGTCACTTTTTTCGCAATTTGAACTTAGCCATTTTTCGGACATTTTCACAATGAAAGTGAATGGGCAGTGGGTACCTTGTGTGCGCAACTCCTCCTACACTTTCATGCCAATTCATTTAAAACTTTACATGTGTTATGGGCATGGTCTGAAGATATGCATGTGGTTTGGATATAATCCTTAGATTAATTTTTGTCACTTTTTTCGCAATTTGAACTTAGCCATTTTTTTGGCATTTTGACAATGAAAGTCAGTGGGCAGTGGGTACCTTGTGCGCGCAACTCCTCCTACAGTTTCATGCCAATTCATTTAAAACTTTACATGTGTTATGAGCATGGTCTGAAAATATGCATGTGGTTTGAATATAATCCTTGGATTATTTTTTGTCATTTTTTTCACAGTTTGAAGTTAGTCATTTTTTCTGGCATTTTAGTGAATGGATAGAGGGTACCTTGTGTGCGCAACTCCTCCTACAATTTAATACCGATACTTTTGAAACTTTGCAGATATTGTGACCATGCTTTGAAGATATGCATGTGGTTTGGATATACTCCTCAGATTAATTTTTGTCACTTTTTTTTACAATTTTAACTTAGTCATTTTTTGGACATTTTTACATCTTGAAAGTGACTTACCAGTTGGGGGCATAGTGTTTCATAAACACATTTTCTAGTTTTTAAAAAAGTGTGGGTTATACCCTCCAAAAAAAATTGTGTCCATCCATCCATCTGTCTGTCCGTCCATCAGCGCTTCGTTTCCGGGCTCTATCTTGGGCATTTATAAACTGATTTTCTTCAAACTTTGCATAGGAGTTCATATTAGGAAGGAGTGTTCTGGGATTGAAGATGGGTAAATTTCATTAAATAAGTACAGAGTTATGGTCCTTGATTTATGTTAAAATTTTGTTTCCGGTCTCTATCTTGAGCATTTATTGATTGATTTTCTTCAAACTGTATTGGAGATCATAGCAGAAAGGAGTGGTCTGGTATTGAAGATGGGTGAATTTCCTCAAAAAAGTACAGAGTTATGGCCCTTGATTTACGTAAAAATTCGTTTCCGGGCTCTATCTTGGGCATTTATTGACCTTTATTCTCCAAACTTTGAATAGGAGTTCATATCAGGAAGGAGTGATTTAGGATTGAAGATGGGTAAATTTCGTTAAGTAAGTACAGGGTTATGGCCCTTGATTTACGTTAAAATTTTGTTTCCGGGCTCTATCTTGAGCATTAATTGACCGATTTTCTTCAAACTTTGTATACGAGTTCATATCAGGAAGGAGTGGTCTGGGATGGAAAATGGGTAAGTTTCGTCGATAAGACCAGAGTTATAGTCCTTGATTTACGTTAAAATTTTGTTTCTTGTCACTGTTTTGTGCATTTTATTGACTAATTTTCTTCAAACTTTGTATAAAAGTTCATATCAGGAAGTAGTGGTTTAGGATTGAAGATGGGTAAATCTTATCAAATATGTACAGAGTTATGGTCCTTCATTTATTACAAAATCTTGAGAATTTATTGACAAAGATATTTTGTGCATTTGTTCTAAATTAAATTTGGTTGGCGGGGTATCATGCATGCCTGCAGCGTTTTTATTTTTTCATGATCTGGCTCATATTATAACTGTCATAATTTAGGAAGTGTCTCGGGGTCCGGTACCGGACGAATTAGGCTAGAGTCTCCGCGTCCGGCAATGCCGGACACCTAGCCTATCCTCACTGGAATGGCTCAGCGTCCGGCACTACTTTTCCCTATCACTTTCCTGGTTGTAAAATATAGCAAAAGAAACATAAATCAAATTAATACTGGCTAATGTGTCACAAAAGTAAGTCGCTAGATATTTTGCACTTCGAACGCCGTCATATTGGATTTTTTACAGTGATTATTTGTCCAATCTCCGTATACCGTTTGATATATATATATATATATATATATATATATATATATATATATATATATATATATATATATATATATATATATATATATATATATAAATATTTGTTCGTTCCGTATATGCTAAATGGTTAAGGCTGGTAAAACTTTTTTATTCATTAAAAGTAAAAAATACATACTGCGAAGCTGATCAGCGCCTTTGTTTTCGCTACACAGATAAAACCTTCACCAGTTTCAGTAAATTAAGAGCTCAAGTGAAAAAAAAAAACAACTTACACCTTACGGTGGTGCCTCGACAAAATAATGGGGGAACTCTACGAAAACTGAACTAGACTGAACTGATAGTACAAATTCTCTTCTTTCTAAATGTGACTGTACAGACCGACAGAACAAGATTCTAAGAAACATTCACGCCGACAAACTATGGTATCATGGTCCTCATCTAATGAACAACGATGTCATCAGTACTAGAGATGGTGTTCATTTGTTCAGAAATCAAGAGCCCGTAAAAAGCAAATTTGCTCTTAAAGAACTTATTTGATAGATAATTATATTTGATAAAAAAAAAAAAAAAAAAACAGTAAGAGTTAATTTTTATTCAACAACCAAATGTGACATGATATTGAATTCGCTACAGTTTCATCATTACACAATACATAAACAAAGAGTTACAAAATGACGGAACACGAATGAAAAAAAAATCTTCAAACTTTTATTGATAGTAATAAAACTATTTGTACTTTTTACTACTTACAACCAAGAAACTGGTAAGAAAAATGTAGTGCCGGACACGGAGCCATTCCAGTGAGGATAGGCTCGGTGTCCGGCATTGCCGGACACGAAGACTCTAGCCTAATTCGTCCGGTACCGGATGCCGAGACACTTCCCGCACGATAAACGCACGTAAGAAATTTAGAATAAAAAAATCTACATACCTTACCGAACAAAACCGACGGTTACGCGGCCATGTTTTTGTTGCAATGTGGGGGCAGACATTTTTGTTGGTATCACGATTTACCGGAGCCACAAAAAGGTCGTTTCGGCCGGTCCGTGGAAACACCCCAAACCATCCCATAACGTACTCGCGCCCGAGTCAACTCTCACCCGGGTCAACTCGTCCCGGGTCAACTCTCACTCGCCCCTGTGTCAACTCGTCCCCTGTGTCAACTCGTCCCCGAGTAAACTCGTCCCCGAGTCAACTCGTCCTCGGATCAACTCGTACCCGGGTCAACTCGTCCCCGGGTCAACTCGAACCCGGGTCAACTCGAACCCGGGTCAACTCGAACCCGGGTCAACTCGTCCCCGAGTCAACTCGTCCCCGTGTCAACTCGCCCCGGGTCAACTCGTCCCCGAGTCAACTCGTTCCCGTGTCACACTTTGTCCCCGAGTCAACTCGTCACCGAGAACTCGCCCCCGAGTCAATTCGTCCTCTAGTCAACTCGTCCCCGGGTCAGCTCGCGATTGCACCTGTCCCTGGTCAACTTGCACCCACGTCAACTTGCACCCACGTCAACACGCACCCGAGTCATCCCGCAACCGGGTCAACTCGCACCCAGGTCAACTCGCACCCAGGTACCTGCCTATCACACTACCCACCTACCTACCTACCTACACTACCTCCCACCTACCTAAATACCTACCTACCTCCTTTCGTTCCTCCCTCCCTACAAACTTGCATACCTACCTCGCCTACACTACATACCCCTCCCTGCCTCCTTCTCTACCTACCTACCCATTCCCTACACTACCTAACTTCCCACTCCCTCCCTACCTCCACACAGTACCACCTTAATCATCCCCTCCCACCACTACCTATCTGTCTACTGACTACACCTTACTCCCTACACTAACTCCCTCCCTACTTACCTACCTCCATCCCTACCTACCTTCCTACCTCCCACTACCTACCTCTACTCTACCTCCCTCCCTCCCTACTCTACCTAACTGCCTCCCTACCTAACCCTATTCCTACACTACCTTCCTCCTTACACTATCTAACTATCCCTCCCTACACTTCTTACCCACCTCTTTCCCTCCGTATATCTCTCTCCTCACACTACCCCATAGCTCGATCCCTCCCTACCTACATACACTACATAACTCCCTACACTACCTTCCTCTCTCCCTACCCTACCTAACTACCTCCCTCCCTAAACTTCCTACCTCCTTCCCTCCATCCACTACCTACCTATCTCCCTCCTTACACTACTTCATAGCTCCCCTTCCCTCGCTCCCCATCTCATACTACTTCCCCTCGCACTGGACAGCTGGATACACTCGACGGTAATGATTATGTTAATTTTCTAGCGTAAAGTTTACCGTGTGTTTGCAGATAAGGCAGCGTGCCTTTATTTCATATTACGTCAATTTCAATTGTGTCAAAAGTCAAATTAATTGTATGGTAACTAGCATAATCATAATATATGTATATAAATATCAAAGCTTTAGTAAGCCTCCTGCTGCTGAGCAGTGGCTTTAATTTGTCAACAAACCTGACGAATCTTACCTCAATTGTTTACAGAGAAAACATGTTTTGGTAATAAATCCACATTTTCACCTATCTCTTTTTTCACAGCCACAGCCCACTGTGCCAATATGTACCCATCTACAGATAAAGATCCTCAAGAACTGGTCCAGGCGAGGCAGGAAATAGCCAAACTTATTGGAACTTGGATATCATAGACAGAATGGATTTTTCTACTTTTATATATATCATTACGAAAACATGCCCATGCAATATACGGAGGTTTTTTAAAGTTGTAAAAAATGAAAATTTTCAGTAGAAATTTTTTGGTATTTTTCTTATTTTTTCTCAAAACATAGATTGTGGGTACAAACGAGTACCCACAATCTATGTTTTGGAGCAAAAATAAGAAAAATAGGTATACCCCTGCGAACCCCAGTTTTTCTATATAAAAGTGGGGTTTAAGGGGGTATTCATTTCACGGACATGTTTTCCTGATGTTGAGTTTGTTTTGTGATTTTTTTTTTCAAATTTGTTATTATTACAAACATCTTGTATTTTCCTTAAGAAAAATTATCGGTTAATAAACACTATTGCATAATCATAATTGTGTAAATTTTGTGGTGTTAACATTTTCATCAGGAAAACATGTCCATGCAATGAATACCGCCTTAAACCCCATTTTATATAATAGAAAAACAGGTTTTGCAGGGGTATGCCTATTTTCCTTATTTTTGTTCCAAAACATAGATTGTTGGTACTCTTTAGAACAGCCTCGCGGAGTCGGGTTCTAACGTGTACCCACAATAATAATGTTTTGAGCAAAAATATCAAGAAAACAATTTTTACAACATAAGAAAAATCAGTATATTACATGGGCATATTTTCTTAATGAAATAATTTTTTTATTATTGAGTCCTAGCATGAGAAAACCAATAATCTAGGTTTCAACCAGATGCGGCACAACCAGGCCTGTATAGTCACAGAAGCAGGATAGAAGCTTGAGATATTAAATTAAAGAAAAGGGATCTTACTATCTGAGTAGTGAAAACAAAGACTCTGATCAGCTGTGCAGGTACAGCTGATCTGCGACTTTATTTTCTCATATGCAGAGTGTTGGTTTTCTTATGCAGTGGTTCTATTACTTTTTTAATTTGTTACATGACTTTGTATGATATTTGTTACTTGATAAAAATGAGATTAAAGACATTCCTGATATTTTGTTTATCAGTTTTGTTTCAGAGTATTTTTTTGTAATTTGTTTTATATGATCATGTAAATTGTTTATTGCAATCATATTTTGTAGACGATTGGGCGCACCTCTGGTTTACCGGGTGCAGTCTAAGACTAGACAAAGGCGCGCCTCGGGCGCATACTAGTGCGCTTATGGATGGCCGAAGGCCATCGTGTGTTTCGCACATAAGAGATGGGTATTTGGAAAATTCAAGAATGATTGTGATGGTTGTTTTGACACTGAAAACTGCCCCCCAGTTGGCAAAACTTCAAGATGTAATTGAAGCGGCCCAGGAATGTCAAGAAATATTTCCAAAAGAAGAAAGTGAATGGCACAGATTCTCGCCTATCTGACTTGTATAAAAACCGTCTAAGCCACAGTATACTCTCCAAACGAATCAAATACTGCACATACCCAGACTGATTGTTAAAAGGCGGAAAGCAGTGAAGAACCCAACAAAAGACCGGTCCTTATCACCTTGACAAATAATCCGTTTACACATTCACGATTTTCTCTACGATTCACCACGATTCACCCCGATTTCTCATGGTCAGAAAAATCGGGGTGAATCGTAGAGAATCGTGGCGAAAAGTGGAAATATTCAGTGACACTACGATTCCAGTAAGAATGTCCAAGATATTAGTACGGTGTCCGTAAGGTATCGCTACGAATCAATGACGATTCATGACTGCAACGCTACGGTCAATGAGGATTAACCACGGTGGCACAACGAATGCTCACGGTGCTTGTACGGTTTGATACGGTACTAGTACAATTCACGGCGGTAGCCGTCGTGGCCAATCGTGGAGCTCCGTAGCGAAACCGTGGATGATTCGTAGGACAACCGTACACAATTCGTGGTGAATCGTGAGAGTTCGTGGTGTCAAAGATTCCACGGTTTCGCTACGGAGCTCCACGATTGGCTACGATCTCTCACGAATAGCCGCGAATATAGCTACGGTGTCTACGAATAAGCAAGATTCCGCTACGGTTGCGCTACGAATTAGGCCACGCCCACTAACCACCACGATTCACCACGATACGCCACGAATGTTTTTAACAGTTTAAAACTTCCGTAGCGCTACCGTGGAGTTTCCCGAATCATCACGATTCATCAAGATTCACTACGATTCGCCACGGTTCTACTACGAATCACCACGGAACACCACGGTACACGACGATTTTACAAATCGTGGCGAATCGTAGCGGCACCGTAGCCAAAAATCGTGAATGTGTAAACGGGGCGAAGTTTTGCTTGTTGAATGTCCCCAACAACCCTGCTGCCTTTATGTCTCGAGCATTTTTCTTGTTGTGTAGGAAAATGCATCAGACATTTTTTCAATGTAAATTTTGTAAAAATAACAAGGAAAACTCAAGTAAATCAAAGACACATGTGAATTTATTTTCATATTCATTAACTTCAATCTATTTTTCATTAATAATATGAAGGAATGATATATAATTTTTAGATCCTTTGGAAGCAGTAAATACATTCAGAGAGAGAAGTTGGGCCATATTGTACAATTTCGGGTAATAAACCCTCGTCAGTGACCCTTTTGAAACTGACAAAGAAAGCCAGACAATGGTGCTGTAATTTCAAAAATTTACATCGGGGTAGTCCAAATCAAAGACTCGAATTTGTAAAGGTAGCGGCTAGAGATACGGTACCGTATCTTTAGCCTGTGTGCTAGAGATACGGTACCGTATCTTTAGCCTATATATCGGAAATGGCTAAAGGTGCGGTATAGTCAATAATAGGGGGGACTATATATAGGTGAGTTTAAATTGAATCATTGCAAGTATCCTAAAGAATCATAAAAATATACATTTACGGGCGACTGTTTTTCTCACAGTTTCATTGTTGGGCAAGCTCTACAAATGTACAATAATCTTAACAGTGCAAGCGTTAATTGTTGGTAATTGCTCCAGTTGAGCTCACCAATTGTATACTCACTGATTGCTACAATTTTCTCAGTATAAAGTTAAGTGTGAAATGTCATTTCATGAAGCAATAAAGGGAATTTCTTTTTTCTAACTTGCTATCTGTCTTCATATACTGAGTCAATCCATTTCAGATCATCATCTAATGTGTGGGGTGGGTGCTAAATTTTGAATTTAGCAAGATGGGGAGAACATTCGGGATGGGTCATTAAAACTATTTTCACGAAATGTGTAAATCTTGCATGAATTGTTTCATATTTCTCACGATGTCACTACACGATATGTTTACATAGTGTTGCATCCTCGTTGATACGTACGGAAAGTTGACAAAATTGAGCATACTTTATTCTGTAAAGTTGGTTTCCATTATGACTTCGTACGTGCTATTGAGAAATTATGCATATAACAACTAAAAACGTACAAGCAAAAGCCGGTCCGCAAGTTTTCAACTGCAAAATCTAACTTCGAAATTGCAAGAATAAGAAGATGTCAAAATACATTGTTTTGAGTTTTCAAGTAAATGCACTGACGTAGAAAGCCGCAATTCAAATTTACGCCGTTTCTTTAACTGTAGCGCTTTGATATTTTTTCATTGCCCTCATGTTTTACATGTATGTAGCCTGAGATAGATAGATAGATAGATAGATAGATAGATAGATAGATAGATAGATAGATAGATAGATAGATAGATAGATAGATAGATAGATTCTAGCCGAAACCGCGGTATGGCCCATCACCTTACTCGAAAATATGCTCACTGCTCTTAAAAAGGTACAAGTAGGCAAAGATCAGGAAAAGGCGCAATCAGAAAAAGATTCCCACTCCAAAAACCGAGGTGGGAAAAAACCAAACTAACAATCAGGCACTTATACCATGAAACATATCGTAAGCCGAATGAGCAGCTATTTTCCCAATAGGTGGTCACTCAGTTAACTTAATTAAAAATATGAAAACATACATAAGGCGCCAACAGCACAAAAAAATTTTAAACACCAAGACATAAAACAAAAAGAACCACCACAGAAGTATCGCCTTGGAACGATCAGTAACACAAAGTTACTGGCGGGCTTAAACCGGTTTTACAGGATCCTAACCTCACCCTCAGCTTCTGCAGTGGTTCATAACATTTACTAATAGTAAGTTCTTCGGTCCTCGTGGTGAATCTCTAACTAGTCAATGAATCATCAAGAACAAACAAATAAATCATGATAAACATCCTGATGAATCAAAAACAAGGACTCACAGATTGAGTAAGCTGCCCGACGATGGAGATCCCTGGGAGCCGAATAACCTACTAACTCCGGAGCAAAAGAAAAACACCAGTTGAACCCCGGTAGGCCAAGCAACAGACAAGAAGCTCCGGTCCCAACCAACTAAAATGAATAGCTTTAAGTCGGGGCCATCATAGAGTCTGACGCCCGATCCACCGGCGAGCAATTAAAGAAGGCAGCATAGTTATCAACCATGATTGGGTTAAAAACTAAGCATGCAGACTGTCGCATAACATTCAAGTTATAACCTATACGTCTGTAACGTGTTATGATTTTTCTGAACTGAAAAGAAAAATCATTAATTCCTATAAGTTTCTTAAATTTGTAAACTAAGTCACCATAAAATTCAGGTTCCGAAAGGCCCTCACTTAAAAGCGTCTTTAATCCAACATTATATTTGGAAATCAATTCAAAGTGTCTACGATAAAATTTAGAAAAGGTTTTTCGAAGGATCTCAGTTTTATTTTTATTTGCTATTCTGCTGCTGGTGTTGTGCCGTGTGGCGGCCCTAAATAGTCTCCCCGTACATCATCCATATTGCAGATTATGTTTTTTTTTTTCTTTTGTGCCTTTGAGACCAGAGAGGATATTTTGAGAAATCAGAAAATTATTATCGGCTAGATTCATATTCTAACCAACGTTCAATATATTTGGCCCGATTTTGATTATACGAGTCTTTGTATCTACTAGCCTGCTGAAAGTTGAAAAATTACTGTAACTCTCTATGGCTCCATGTTGCAAAATCTAAAGGATCACTGACGAGGCTTGAATAGCCGAAACCGCGGTATGGCCCATCACCTTACTCGAAAATATGCTCACTGCTCTTTTAAAGGATCTCAGTTTTATTTTTATTTGTTCTTTCACTCCTGATCCTCTTGTCGCCGTGAATACACCTGAATGTAACCTCATAGTATTTCAGTCTTTCGTTCACCTTATACGAAATACACACTTGCGCATTTTCTACACTTCTCGAACTGAACGCTTTCGGCATTCTGACAGCGCTCAATAGCACTTTCAAATGCTTGAAAAATTTCAAAGTTTTGCCCAATGTGACGTATACGAGCCATTCTGACGGTATAAATCAAGATTTGCATACATGTTATAAAATTGTACGGCAATGGAATTGAGTAATAACTTAATTGTTTTATTTTGCAGTTACTTACTTAACCATAACAAAAGTTAAAAGCATTTGCGGAATAATAAGGTACAAGTAGGCAAAGATCAGGAAAAGGCGCAATCAGAAAGAGATTCCCACTCCAAAAACCGAGGTGGGAAAAAACCAAACTAACAATCAGGCACTTATACCATGAAACATATCGTAAGCCGAATGAGTAGCTATTTTCCCAATAGGTGGCCACTCAGTTACCTTAACTTAATTAAAAATATGAATACATAAGGCGCCAACAGCACAAAAAAATTAAACACCAAGACATAAAACAAAAAGAACCACCACAGAAGTATCGCCTTGGAACGATCAGTAACACAAAGTTACTGGCGGGCTTAAACCGGTTTTACAGGATCCTAACCTCACCCTCAGCTTCTGCAGTGGTTCATAACATTTAGTAAGTTCTTCGGTCCTCGTGGTGAATCTCTAACTAGTCAATGAATCATCAAGAACAAACAAATAAATCATGATAAACATCTTGATGAATCAAAAACAAGGACTCACAGATTGAGTAAGCTGCCCGACGATGGAGATCCCCTGGCGCCGAATAACCTACTAACTCCGGAATAACTGACAATTGCACGCCGGTGGGTCGCGCCCCGACTTAAAGCTATTCATTTTAGTTGGTTGGGACCGGAGCTTCTTGTCTGTTGCTTGGCCCACCGGGGTCCAACTGATGTTTTTCGTTTGCTCCGGAGTTAGTAAGTTATTCGGCGCCCAGGGATCTCCATCGTCGGGCAGCTTACTGAATCTGAGTCCCGGTTTTTGATTCATCAGGATGTTTATCATGATTTATTTGTTTGTTCTTGATGATTCATTGACTAGTTAGAGATTCACCACGAGGACCGAAGAACTAACTTACTGTTATGAACCACTGCAGAAGCTGAGGGTGAGGTTATGGCCATGTAAAATCGATTTAAACCCGCCAGTAATTTTGTGTTACTGATCGTTCCAAGTCGATACTTCTGTGGTGGTTCTTTTTGTTTTATGTCTTTGTGTTTAAAATATTTTTGTGCTATTGGCACCTTATGTATGTTTTCATATTTTAGTTAAGTTAATGTAACTGAGTGACCACTTATTGGGAAAATAGCTGCTCATTCGGCTTACGAAATTTTTTCATGGTATAAGTGCCTGATTGTTAGTTTGGTTTTTTCCCACCTCGGTTTTTGGAGTGGGAATCTTTTTCTGATTGCGCCTTTTCCTGATCTTTGCCTACTTGTACCTTTTTACAATATCAATGTCTTACTACAGGGGTTTAGCGGTGGGACAAACATGTGCAGAAATGAAGATCAGGGGAAATAATCTGCTATAAGAAGCTTGACCATCGGATTTTCAATACCAGCGGGAGTTAGCGAGCCTAATACCTGTTATGACATTCAAGATAGAAACTATCGCCTAGGTAAATATGCCCTTAGGCATAGAATGCGCCGAGTTTGTCTATTTCTAAGGTTTAGATCTACCTGTAGAAAGGTACAAGTAGGAGATTTGTTCCGTTTTCTGAATTTTATTTTGAAATATGACTTTTGGATATCTTCATTGACAAATATTTTATTTTGAAATGAATCAACTTTACGTTCAACATCATGGTTATATTGATCTCGTAAACTTATAAAAGTGAAAAAAAAGAGTAAAAACAAAATAAAAGTCATAATAATAATAATGATAATAATAATAACCAAAAAGCGCTTCTGCAAACTTTTCTATTTGAACATACATGAAAGTCATGTACATGCAACTCATGTAGCAAAACGATTCATTATTCACTGCTTCCAAAAGATGTTAATATTATAATTTTATCGAAACCATTTTATCTTATATATGTTTCATCTCTTTCGCACATTCTGATCAATATCACAGATTCGCTGCGTTGTCAGCAGTCTTGAAGAAATCTGCGGTGTTTTTGAATATGCGAAATAAAAATGCCACAATCAGATAAACTGTTTGTGTTTAGCTAATTGATTTCGTGCATTCTGATAAATATCACGTGCTAATACCGGAATTGTTCCAAGACCCGAAAATAGACTTTCTTGCGCTGCGACCCATTTTATGGTGTCAAATTCATGAAATAGCCGCTGCATCAGAAAACCAGCCTTTTGCTTATTCGAAAACAAAGACACAGATCAGCTGTGCAATACTGCACAACTGATTTGCGCCTTTGTTTTCGCTACACGGTTAGCACGATTCATCTCCTTTCTAAATCCGAAATTACAAGCTTCTAGTCATCTACCGTGTTTGTACTGCCCAGTTTGTGTCGTACCCGTTCGGAAACCACATTGTAAGTTTTCTCATGATGAGACTCAAATACTGTTTTTACAGTCAAACTTCACACCCCAAGGCTACGAAGAGAAGCATGCGTGACCGTAAAAAAGGAAAAATGAAGAACAGACATATTCGGCAAAATGTTATGTCAAGTCAAGATAATTGATATACATGGTCAGCCGAAAGGAGAGAAAAATAAATACATACAAAGTGATTTGCCGCCCGGAATGATTCTCCATTTTTATTTCCCGGAAAACGAGATACCTAGGCTGATCCGAGTGACAGTTCCCCATATGGGGGCAAAGGGCAATTTTGCCAGACAGTGGCTGTTTCATAACGAAAATTTCAATGCTGTAAAAACAAACATGAATGATGGAATTAAGCTAAAATTGACAATTTTAATTGATTGACACCTTAATCACTGCGAGTTATAGTGTGTGCAAGTTCTTTCGTTAAATGTCAAAACAGAGGGACATGATATAGGAGAAAGACGACACATTGAGGGTCGCATTTTTGTGCATCTTTCTTTGGGTCATACTTGTATTTAATTCATTGCCTTTAATGTCGGGTACACATACTAAAAAATATATATATGTAATTTTAAATAAATAAATGAAAATAATAAATAAATTATCACTAGAAACTAACGTTAGTAATTTACAATATTATGAAATATACATGGAGTAGCCATTTTCATTAAAATCAATAGGAGTTACCTGTGAATTTGGGGCCCGATTTTAAAGCGGAAAAATAAAATTTCGTTGGTCTCACATTAGGATTTTCTGAAGTTTGACCCTATTTATTTTTATAGTAGGTTTTTGCAATTTATATCTTTAGAAAGATAATTTTATCCCCTAATAGGAACCATTAAGGAAAATGCATTTTGATTAAGAAATGATGTTGTTCTAGGCATTCGTCTAGATGAGGGGGTGCTTCTTTTTGTATTTTACTATCATTTAATATAGAACATGGGTCTAACATTTGTAACTGAGTTTGACTCAACTTTTTTTGAAGCAATTCTTTTAAAAAATACATCTTCATAAAGAGGATATTTTGTAGATATATGAACTATTAAGGAAAATTAATTTATTTTAATATTTAATAGCGTAAAATGGGTTTTAAATGGCAGGTCCTATTTCGCCCCATTATATTTTGAGCACTCTACCTATCGGTATAATAACCCGATATCCAGGTAAATTTGTGCTCCATTTCTGGGCATGACAAATCAAAACTTCATTAATGCCGTGTTTGTTGTCGCGGACATCGTATTGATGGTTAAACAACTAATCAAGGCATTTTAAATACTCTTAATATTTTATCTGATCTCAAAGGATCAAAAGAAAAATATAATCTGCACTTTGGATGATGTACGGTGAGAATTTACATAAGGGTAGTCTAAATCGATCTGTGTCACGGAAAACGATCTGTGTCACGGTCGTGATGCTTAAATTCGCGTCTCAATACAAAGGTATCGTCGCGTAGGCGACGGTCGCATAGAAATCGTTAATCCATCATCATGGCGGACATTGTTGACAGCTGCTGGTTGTTAAGCGGCGACCGTGCGGTCGCAAAGCCGCCAACAGAAAAGAATAGAATGCGCCCGGTAAACCAGAAGCTAGCCGAAGATTGTCCCCTCTCTTTGTTAATTATGATTTATACCGTGCATTGTTTTCTTATAAATTACTTTTAATGATTGACTGATCAATAGAATGTCATGACATCCTAATGGAGTGGACATCCCAACATGACCACAGGTATTGATTAGGACTAAATGCAGCCAAACAAACAAAAAATTAACGATGTCCACTGCTCACACTTGTCAGATTTTATTTATTTATTTTAGTTTTTTTTTGTATGTCGTAAATGGCTGCAAATATTATGTTCATTATTTAGTACTTTCATTTTTTTTCAAACTATTTTTTTTTTTTTTTTTTTTTTTTTTTGGAAAATTTTAGTTGTCAGCCTAGAAGCTCATGCCTAAACGTCAATTTTTTTCTTTGAATGTCAACTGCAGTTTCAAAATATGCAAGGACTAACCCATTTGAGCATTTTGTTATGCAACAAAGCAAATAAATACAGTTGAATAAATTTGATTTTTAACGATAATTTATATTATCTGATATTCGAACATGATATAGCCCAATTGACAGTTTTACAAAGTCATTTTTCTATATATTGTTGCATCGTTTTCTTCAAACAATGTCAGTATCAGAGAGTCGCCTCCTTTAGAGTGACATGTTTCATTTCATTTAAGAAGATCTCCTAAATGTAATTGTCTTGCTATTACCTGTGATAAAACTTGGGCTTATCACAGGTTATAGCAAGACAAATGATCTTCCAGATATAGATATATGTCAATGAAGGCCAAGACAAACTTCCTACGATGTATCAAGGAACTAGTTTCTGTGGCTATAAAGGCGGAGGTAGATAAGCTTTGGACTGAGTACAGTGCTGAGATAAACTCACTGAAATCGAAGGTAGCCAACCTAGAAAAGTCGTATGCCGAAGTAGTGAGAGATAACGGTATGTCAAGTGCGGCGGCCTTTGAAGAACGCAAGAAGCGTATCGTAGTAAGGGGAATTCCATGTGGTCGAACCGAGACTGCCCAAGAGTCACAGGACAAGGTGATGGCCCTTGTTCGAGATGGGTGTAAGCTGTCTGATGTCAAGGTCAAAGGGGCAAAAAACCGGGACCCATTATTGCTACAATTGAGACTTTTGAGCAGAAGCAAAAACTGATGAAAACCAAAAATGCCCTGAAAAATGTTGACAAGTATAAAAAGGTGTATATTGAAAATGATTATGCCCCCGAGACACGTAGCACAGACTCAAACTTGCGTACGATTTTGAAAGAAATCGGCAAAAATAAACAGTATCGTGTTGCGGGAGGGAAGATATTTTCAGTTAGACAGGATAACGGTAATAACGGTCGCGACCATACCGAGCACCAGATCCACCACCCCTACCGAACGTCAGAGTTGAAGAATGTCCACCATTTAGTGTCACTGGTGTTGACTTTACCGGTGCGCTGTACGTCAAGAATGCTGCCGGAAGTGAGAAGAAATGTTACATATACCTCTTCACGTGCGCTACTACCAGAGCCGTTCACCTAGAGGTTGTACAAGATTTGTCTACCGACTCGTTTCTACAAGCTTTCCGGAGGTTTGCGAGTCGCAAGTCCATGCCTACGGTGATGATCTCGGACAACGCCACCACGTATATTGCAGCCGCAAATCATCTGAAGATGTTGATCAACTCCCCAGTTGTACACGGTGAGCTCAGCAAACGAGGAGTCGAGTGGAGATTTATACCTGCACGAGCCCCGTGGTATGGCGGATTCTGGGAACGTCTTATCGGACTTACCAAAACAACGTTGAAGAAGGTCTTGGGTAGAAGATTCGTATCCATGGAAACCCTACAGACGATCGTGACAGAAATTGAGGCGGTTATGAATGACAGACCGCTTACTCACGTGTCCTCGAGCATCGACGATTTGGAACCGTTAACGCCGTCGCATCTGCTGTACGGCCGTAACATTACGCCGATGTCATACCACTACCACTACACGGCCGACGATATAACGGGAATTCAGAGTGACCAGACGACACTCACAAACCGGGCCAGAACTGTAACGAATATAATCAGCCAGTTCTGGAAACGTTGGAGATCTGAATACCTCACGGGATTACGAGAGTATCACCGAGCTACGGGATCGAATGAAGGACGTATCCGGGTGGGAGATGTCGTACAGATTCACGACGAGGGGCCACGGATACGCTGGAACTTAGCCGTGGTTGAGGAGCTGATCACTGGGAGAGACGGATCAGTTCGTGCCGCGAAGGTGAAGACTAAACATGGACTTAGTACACGCCCAATCGTGAAGCTATATCCTATAGAGACTGTAAAAAAGTGACAGTCAGTGATATATAGACGTTGAAGTGAACTCATAGACGTTATAGTTGTATCTGCTCAGTGGAAATGTGACTTTTATTCCAAAACTATACTATAACTTAACATACTTTCTTAAGTGGTTTCATAACTTGCATCATTTTGTAAATATTTCATAACACTTTTGTGGGCCCCCAGAATGTTGTGAATTTACGGTAACGTAACGTTGAAATTAGCGCCATTGTAACGTACGTAACGCCCATAATGCAACGTCATATGTTTTTGAATGTTTTTATACGTGGAGAGTCGCTCAATAGAACCTGAACTGTTCACAACGCTTTCTTATTTGCTTATCCCAAACAAGTTTCATATACGAATTCGCCGACAGCTGGAGATGATAGTGACTATATCGAGGGCGTTGATGATGTGAAAAGTCGAAATATAATGGATTACACCTCTAACGGGAATGGTGACCTACTGATAGATTTTCTCGTGGACTGCGGACTATGTATGCTTAATGGTCGAATTGGCATTAACGATTTTACTCATGTGTCGCACCGGGGACGGTCAGTGGTCGATTACGTGTTTGTGCCGTATGAACAGTTATTGGGTGTGGAAAACTTTGAGGTGTGTCTAATGACTGAACTTGCTGAAAAGCTTAACATGCAGGTTAACAGTAAAATTCCTGATCATTCCCTTCTCTTGTGGACTACCCCTTTGTTGTCTCATGAAGGTAACGGTGACGATGTACCTTCACAAACACAGAATTCATCGAACCATTTAATAAAACCTGTATATAAGACTTCAAATATTCCTAGCTGCTTTTTGAATAACGAAGCAGATATGCCACATATTAACGATGCTATACACAGACTTGAGTACAATTTGCAGCAACAAAATGACGTTAATAACGCTTATGAAACGTTTACAAAATTGGTCACTGATGAAATGGAGAAAACATTGTCAAAACGAAATCACTCATTCTAAAATAAGCAGCGCACCCCCTGTCTCGGGGTGTTAAATAAAAATTGGAGTGACATTGTTCAATACAGTATATCACCAAGGTTGGCCGTATTTTCAAAACTTGGTACTATTTCCATTTAAACCGAATAAAGTATGATACCCAGTTATGTTTTTTAAGATCTCTGGTAGTAGTGAATAATGCATGACCCCACCAAAAACGGCATGTCACAAACTGAAATGCAAAAATTCAAAAGGCGATAGAATGAACAAATTCTATTTTCACACGAAACAACATCGTTCGATTTACTTAATTTGACATTATCTTTTGGTAAAAGAAATGGTTATTTTATATCTTGTAAACAAACAAAAATATCAAACATCAAAAATCGAAAAAAGTATGTCACAGAGTTTCTGTAATTTACGTGACGCTATAGAAGATTGTCCAAATCTTAATACTGCTTTCTCTTATTGCAGACCAGACTGTGTCAGTTAAATAGTTGAATATGTCCTTTATATGGATAACATATGGATTTTTCATTTTGCTTTACTATTTTGGTCAAATATATCTAATCCCCCTGCTTAACCATTGCGTCCCTTTTAAGATGTAATCATACGTGACACCATTTTTCTACAAATCCAACGTGGTATTTGAAACAACGTCATCTGAATATGAAAGTATGGAGGATGAATACATCTCACAAAAAACAAAGTTAATATCAAACAACCCTAAGGTGTTTTTTTCGGATGCTAAAGTTGAAAATGTAATAAACGTGACAGTAATTTACGTGACGGTACTTACTTTCAAAATGCCAATATGACATATTATATAGCTAAGACTGTGCTTTGAATCAGTGTCAATAAATGTTTTAATGTCCATTATATACTTTTCAGTACTTATATTTACGGAATATGATGTTTTTTCAAGCAGTGTCACGTAAATTACACATTTGTCACGTAAAATACAAAGGTAGTTTAAGTCTATTTATCAGTTATAGTTGAAAACAGTTGAATCTAAAAGGATCATACCTCCTTCAATCAAAGACAGAGCAATACTACATTTGTTATTCGCATTTGTCCATTCCAAAATACTGACCAACAGAAAAATATCAGCCCTGAGATTAATATACATTTTTATCAATATAAAACAGTTTTGTTTTACTAAATAATTACGTAGTTAATTAATCGAAGGATTTACTTCTTGTGCAGACTGGTTCAAATTCCATGCTTCATTTTAAGTTAGCAAAAACTCAAACATATCTAAGTTTAAAAATAATGTAGGTGACTTAAATATTACCGTCACGTAAATTACAGTATTCCGTAATATATATTACATTTTTATAGAATGTTGTGCAAAAAACAAAACAATATTAAAAAATAAAATAGGATCACACAAGATTGTCTGTTTGGAGTAAACGTATCCAGATAAAGTATTTCAGATAATATTTAATGCCACTGTGTATCTGTATTGCAAAAATAATTTATGTTGCGGTTTGCAAGTAATTTACGTGACGCTGAATAAAACAAGACCTGTCATATAACAAGATGTATTTAGAAAAGTAATTATAAGCTCCGCCACTCATGTAGGACAAATGTAATTATCATTACATGTTTTGATATAATTCTGATGTACAGGTCAGATGTTATTATAGTTGCAAGTTAACAACACATAAAAATTCTGAATCAAGAAGCCTGCATCATACACATATTATCTAACATTTTTCGATAGTAGATATGAAAGGACGTTTATTGTTTGATTTAATTTACTTAATATTGCTCTTTATTTGAGAAACTGAAGTCTGCTAGTCAGAGATATACGTTGAGTTTGTGTTATGGTTACATTTAGTTCATATGTAGTGCGTCACGTTGATTACCAAATTGGAATATACCCATCAAGTTTCAAAATGATGTAGAAATTGCAAGAATATCGGGAAGGTGGTGAAATTTTACAGGATGAAGCCTGAATGATCCACAATAGTGATGGTATGTCGAAAAAGTTTAATTCTAAAAATTTATTTTTCTTCATTTTTTTTCTCCAGGATTTGCACCTTATTTTAGAATGAGTGAATATAAGCGAACGCCAATCTTGTCCAGAAACGAAATATAAACCTTATTGGTGTGATGAGTTACAGACTGCTTGGGATCTAGTTCGCGCTAAGGAACGTGCGTGGTTACGGTCTACAGGAAACCAGTCTGAGAAACGTAGGCTCAGAAACGCTTATATTGGTGAAAGAAAAACTTTTGATAAATTGCATCGGCGATCGAAACGTAACTATCAAAGTACCGAACAAGATCGTTTAAAAGAATTATTTAGCGATCATGAGACACGAAACTTTTGGAAATGTATCGGTAAAATTGGACTGCACAATGACAGAAAACCAAGTATTCCCATGGAGGTAGTGGACTCGACTGGTCGCGTGTCTACGAATACGGACGATGTTCTCTCGCGTTGGAAAACTGACTATGAAAATTTGTTTCGCCAGAAGCCAGATACGAACTTTAACGAGGCTCACTTAAGAAACATTCAGTCTAGTTTACGTGACAATCAATATCCTGTGCATAACGTTGATGTTTCTGTCTTAAATGCGGAAATATCAAAAAGTGAAATTGAGAAAAGTATTCTTAGAGCAAAATTACGTAAAGCCGCCGGCTTAGATAATATACCCGCGGAAGTCTTACGGAACCCCGTTTGTGTTGATTTATTGTATAAAATTATTAGTCATTGTTTCAACACGGGTACAGTCCCGCGCGATTGGAATAATGGACAGATCAAGCCTATACCCAAGTCAGACGGGAAAGATCCACGGGATCCTCTAAGTTATAGGGGTATAACGTTAATCTCAATTCCGTGTAGGATTTATGCCGATATTTTGAACATTAGACTGTCTAAATGGATTGAAGATAACGATTACCTAGTTGAGGAGCAAAATGGGTTTAGACGTAATAGGTCATGTATGGAACATACTTACTCTTTGTATTCTGTTATTAATAAGCGTAAGTTGAACAAACGCTCTACTTTTGCTTGTTTTGTGGACGCTAAAAAGGCGTTTGACACTGTTAATCGAGATTGTTTGTGGTACAAATTATTGACGATGGGTATAAGTGGTAAAATGTTCCATGCGGTGAAATCATTGTATGACAATGTCAAATGCGCGGTTAAGGTCAACGATGCCATTACTCCCTTTCTTGACGTCATCCTTGGGGTAAAACAAGGCTGTAAGCTTTCGCCAACGTTATTCGCAATTTATATTAATGATCTTGCTGAGGAAATCAAGTCTCTAAATTGTGGTTTAGAAATAGGTGATGACCAGCTTGCCCTTCTCCTCTACGCAGATGACATTGTCTTACTTGCTCCAACAGAAGAATCATTACAGCTAATGTTAAATAAATTAAATGAATGGTGTGCTAAATGGCGACTATTGATTATTCAAGAAAAGACAAAGATCGCGCATTTCAGACCTGTATCTATTCAGGAAACGCAATATAACTTTGTATGTGGTGAATTAGCTTTAGAAAAAAACGTCAACATACAAGTACCTTGGCTTGTGGTTTCATGAGCATTTAGATATGAAATTTGCGGTAAATGAGTTAACGAAGTCAGCAAGTCGTGCTCTTTCTGCTTTGTACACAAAATTTTTAAATGTTGGAGGTATGGACTATGACGTGTTTTGTAAGCTTTATGAATCGTTGGTCGAGCCAGTGTTGTTTTATGGTGCAAGTTTGTGGGGATTATCTGAACAGAAAAAAGTAAATACAGTGCAGAATAAAGCGTGCAGATATTTTTTGGGACTTGGCAAAAACGCTTCGAATCTTGCATCACAGGGCGACATGGGCTGGTCTAGCTGTGCACATAAACAGAAGATAGAGGCATGCAGATTATATCTTAAGATTGTACGTACACCTGAAAATAGACTAGTTAATAAGATTTTCAAATGGTCTAGTACGCACGGTAAATCCTGGGAGCGTAGGCTTCTTTCATACATTAGTGAAAACAATTTAGAATCTCATTTAAATGATACCGATTTGTCCGTAAAAAACTTAGTAAAGCGTATTGCAACGGAATTAAAAAGCATTGATGATCAGAATTGGAGAGATAAAGTGTGGAATGACACTGGCCAGGAAAATGGTAACAAATTACGTACATATAGATTGTATAAATCAAATTTAATGACCGATGAGTAACTATGTTAAAATCAATTTGGAACGAAGCCACCGCCGCATTTTAGCCAAATTTAGGAGTGGGAGTTTGCCCCTACAAATTGAAACGGGTCGATACAAAAAACCAAAGGTGCCACTAAATTATCGCATTTGCAACTTATGTACAGATAATGTAATTGAAGATGAAATACATTTTCTTTTATGCTGTGATTTTTATTCAGATATCAGGAGACCTCTTTTAGCAAAAGCTCAATTATGTAATAGTGATTTTCAAAATATGTCTATGCAGGATAAATTTGTTTTTATAATGAATTATATAAATATGCAATATATTTTGTCATCAACACTTCTTCAAATGTTCAGTAGAAGAAAACGTATGCTTTGAGAAAATGATTCTTTTAGTAGTAACGTTATTTTTCTTTTTTTTTTTTTTTTTTTTTTTTTTTTTTTTTTTTTTTTTTTTTTTCTTTTCTCTTAATTCTCTCTTAAATTTTTAGTCTTTTTATTGTTATTATGAATACAATATTGAAATAATATGAATATACCACAACTATAAATTATACATATATTTTTTAAGTTTAATTCTTAACACTGACAAACATATCGTATTTTTTTGTATACATATACATTGTACATATAAACTATATATTTTGTTTTATGAAAGTGTGTATTTTTATGTGGGTCTCATAAGTCATATTGTCTGGATGTTATCAAATTGTATTTTGTTTTATGTATGTATTGTTTGTCTTGATAACATGTGACACGTTAATAAACATTTACTTACTTACTTACTTACTGTATTGGTTACCTAAGCTGCACAAAAGACTGTATAAAGCTAGATTTATCGCAAATGCTAGTTCTCCTACTACCACTGAACTTTCTATATTACTAACTTCCTGTTTCACTGCTATCAACTCTCTTGTCATACGATACTATGAGACTTCAAACACAAATTTGTTTGGGTCAATAAAAATTCAGTAGAGGTGCTCAGTAAACTGAAGTGTAGAGGGTTTCGTGCGACAAGCCTGTCCACATACGATTTTTCTACTCTGTATACCAAATAGCCACATAATCTGATTAAAGAAAAATCTCAATTTGATAGAGTGGACATTCGAAATGGTTCACTTTGGTCTGTAATGACAGAAAAGCTTTTTTCCCTTCCACTGACCAAAGTAGATGTACACTTTGGTCATGTCAGAATGTATGCGACGCCTTATCCCATCCCCTGGATAATATTCATATTAGATTTGGAAACAAGTTATACAGACAAATTGTTGGAATTGCGATGGGTACAAATTGCACCCCTCTCAATTTATTTTTATACTGCTACGAAAGAGATTTCATGGATTCTTTAAACCATGACAATCAAGCTGATGTTATCAAGGTTTTTAATTGGACTTCTAGGTACCCCAATGACTTTTTCAACATTGACAATCCTTATTTCAAATGCATGGTCATTCAAATATTCACCTGAATACTGTTGAACAAAGCCAACACCACAGACGTTTTTACGTGAGGGCCTTTCGGAACCAGAATTTTATGGTGACTTAGTTTACAAATTTAAGAATTTTATAGGACTAAATGATTTTAAATGATTTTTTTTTTCAGTTCAGAAAAATCATAACACGCTTCAGACGTATAGGTTATAACGTGAATGTTATGCGACAGTGTGTATGCTTAGTTTTTAACCCATTCATGGATGATAACTATGCTGCCTTCTTTAATCGCACGCCGGTGGGTCGGGCGTCAGACTCTATGATGGCCCCGGCATAAAGCTATTCATTTGGTTTGGGCCGAAGCTTCTTGTCTGCTGCTTGGCCTATCGATGTTCAACTGGTGTTTTGTTTTGCTCCGGGTTTTCGTAAGTTATTTGTTGCCCAGGGATCTCCATCGTCGGGCAGCTTACTGAATCAGTGAGTCTTCGTTTTTGATTCATCGTGGAGGTTATCGTGATTTATTTGTTTACCCTCGATGATGCATTGACTTGTAAGACTGGATTCACCACGAGAAGTGAACAACTAACTAAATGTTGTGAACCACTGCAGATGATGGTGAGGTTTGATCGTTTCAGGGCGATACTTCTGTTATGATTCTATTTGTTTCATGGTTTGGAGTCGAATTTTTGTACTGTTGAACCTTGTGTACGTTTTCATATTTTTATTTAAGTTTGGGTAGCTGAGTGACCGCCTATTTGGATATAGCTGCTCACTCGGCTTACGATATGTTTTTATCGCACCTGCTTATAGCAGGATGCGATATAGGAGTCCAAATTCCCGATCGTCCGTTCGTCCGCCCGTCAATATTTACGTCGAAGTTTCGTTTTCTCTACATCGGTGATAGCTGCGAGTCTCAAACCTTGCATAGTAATTGTCCTTGACATACCCTTCATGCACGCACCTTGACCTAGTGCCCTTGACCTATATTTCACGGTCCATTGATTTAATTTTTACGACGAAGTTTTGTTTTCTGCGCACCTGTGATAGCTGTGAGTGTGAAACCTTGCATACTAATTGTCCTAGATGTACCATTCAAGCACACTCCTTGACCTGTTGCCATTGACCTATATTTGACGGTCAAAATTTGATTTTCTCTACACCAAAGGTAGCTGCGAATGTGAAACCCTGCATAGTTATTGTCCTTGATATGCCCTTTGACCTGGCGCCCTTGACCTATATTTTACGTTTTTAGCTCACCTGAGCCGAAGGCTCACAGTAGAGCTTATAGTATACCCAATGCTCCGTCGTCCGTCCGTCGTCCGTCCGTCGTTCACAATTTCAAAGATCTCCTCTGAAACCACTCGGCCAATCAAAGCCAAACTTCATGTGGAGCATCCTTAGGAAGGGGGAACTAAAGTTTAAATAAATGGTCCAGGTCACATGACCAAGATGGCCGCCATGGCTATAAATAGCAAAAACCTTTAAAAATCTTCTTCTCCAGAACGAGTGGGCCAATTTCCACGGAACTTGGTATGTAGCATCAGGGATGTGGGCCCATCATAGTTTATATAAATCATGACGCTAGGATGACCTTGACTTATTTAACGGCAAGGTCAACATAGGTCGCAATGCATTTGAATAGGAAAAATGGTAAAATGCTATTTAATGGGTAAAACTTACTGGGAATAGGCAAATGGACAGAAGATTAATGTCAATGGAAAATTTTAGCCCCTGGGGGGTTGTCTGCCCCTGCCACGGGGCTATATACATGTCTATTTCCATAATAATGAAACATCTTCTCCCCTGAAACTGCTTGGCCAATCAAAGCCAAACGTCATATGGAGCATCCTTGGGAAGGGGGAAAGAAAGTTTATATAAATGGTCAAGGTCACATGACCAAGATGGCCGTCATGGCTATAAATAGCAAAAACCTTTGAAAATCTACCTCTCCAGAACCAGTGGGCCGATTTCCACGAAACTTGGTATATAGCATCAGGGACGTAGGCCCATCATAGTTTATATAAATCATGACTCTAGGATGACCTTGACCTATTTAACGGTAAGGTCAGCTTAGGTCGCCAATGCATTTGAATGGGAAAAAATGGTAAAATGCAATTTAAAGGAGAACGCAATATTCAACAACAATACCTTTTAAACTAAAGAACTGGCCAAAGCAAACATTTCGGCGCAAATTTTGTTCAAATCCGTCAAGGAGTAAGTGAAATATTGACTTTTGAAATTTTGGAACGAAGTGACTTTTGGCGGCCATTTTGAATATTTAATTAGAAAACTGTAAAATCTTAAACTTTGAATAAAATTCATATTTCAAAACTTACATGGTGAAATATGTCTAGAAGTGATCAATAGTAAATCAATAGTAGAAAACATTCAAACAAACATTAACATAAAAATATTAATAGTGTTTCATTTATATTGATTATGCATATTTAATTAGGGCTTTATGACGTCATAAAGCCTCATGAATATCCAAGATGTCCGCCTCCATAAACAAACATTGATGAATATTCAAACCAACATAACTTTCTTATTTTGCAACCGATTTTAATAAAACATGCACCGTATTGTTAAGCATGGTGAGTTCCTTCATTTAAGATTCATTGTATTTCAGCCTTGACTTTCCTTTTTATGGGTACAACTTACAGCAAATGGACAGAAGATTAATGTTAATGGAAAATTTTAGCCCCTGGGGGGTTGTCTGCCCCTGCCCCGGGGCTATATACATGTATATTTCCATAATAATGAAACATCTTCTCTCCTGAAACCGCTTGGCCAATCAAAGCCAAACATCAAGTTTAAATGGTCAAGGTCACATGACCAAGATGGCCGCCATGGCTATAAATAGCAAAAACCTTTAAAAATCTTCTTCTCCAGAACCAGTGGGCCGATTCACACGAAACTTGGTATGTAGCATCGGGGACGTGGACCCATCATAGTTTATATAAATCATGACCCTAGGATGACCTTGACCTATTTAACGGCAAGGTCAACTTAGGTCGCCAATGCATTTGAATGGGAAAAAATGGTAAAATTCTATTTAATGGGTAAAACATACACCAAATGGACAGAAGATTAATGTTAATGGAAAATTTTAGCCCCTGGGGGGTTGTCTGCCCCTGCCCCGGGGCTATATACATGTATATTTCCATAATAATTAAACATCTTCTCCCCTGAAACCGCTTGGCCAATCAAAGCCAAACTTCATATGGAGCATCCTTGTGAAGGGGGAAAGAAATTTTATATAAATGGTCAAGGTCACATGACCAAGATGGCTGCCATGGCTATAAATAAAAAAAAAACTTTAAAAATCTTCTTCTCCAGAACCAGAAAGCCAATGATTTTGAAACTTAGTGTGAAGCATCAGTGACTGGAGCTCTACAAAGTTTATATAAATCATGACCCTGGGATGACCTTTACCTATTTTACGGCAAGGTCAAAATAGGCCGCTCATGCATTTGAATGTGGAAAAGTGTTAAAATGTCATTTGTTGGGTAAAACTTGCAGGAAATGGGCAAATGGACTTATGATTGATGATTCTGAAAAAATTTGGACCCTAGGGGTCTGTCTGCCCCCACCCCGGGGCAATATACATGTATAGTATAATGATATTCAAAGATCTTCTCCTCTGAAACCGCTTGGCCAATCAAAGCCAAACTTTATGTGGAGCATTCTTAGGAAGAGTGAATTAAAGTTTGTATTACTGGTCAAGGTCACATGACCAAGATGGCCGCCATGGCTATAAATAGCAAAAACCTTTAAAAATCTTCTCCAGAACCAGAAGGCCTATGATTTTGAAACTTGGCATGAAGCATCAACAAAGCTTGGATAAATCATGACCCTGGGATGATCTTGACCTTTTTACGGCAAGGTCATCTAAGGTTTGCCCACACATTTGAATGGGGAAAATTGTTACAATGTCATTTGAAGGGCAAAACTTAAAGTAATTGGCAAATCGACTGAATCTTTATGATTTAAAAAAGAAATTGACTCCAGAGTTTGCACTGACCCTGCCCTAGGGTTATATACATGTATATTACCATTCTAGTCAAACAAGTTTATTGGTATATATCTCAGGTCTCAGGTGAGCGTTTACAGAACCATTGGTCCTCTGGTGTAATTATTTAGCCCGATGCAGGTGCGATATAAGCCTCCGCGGCGTTCTTGTCTAAGTATAAGTACCTAATTTCCCCACCTCGATATTTGAAGTGGGAATTTCTTTGTGATTGCTCCTTTTTCTGATCATTGCCTACCTGTACATTTTTAATCTATTTCGCAATGACAAATACTGATAATTAAAGGGAGTGAGAGAACTTTTTGACGGATCCACGTGTTTTGTCTGCCATAGTTCATTGGGTACGACCGGCAAAAACAAACATAAGCCTAATTGATTTTTTGTATAATTAATTTTATTCATCAAAACCACAATGAAATTAAGATACATCACAAAAATCAGACATCCATCGGGTCCCAAGTGGACCATACCATTTCTCCATTCCATTGTTTTAAGAACTTAGACGCCTGGTTTTACGATTTCTTCAGGCGCCTAAGCGCTTTCCTTGTGGCTATTTTAAACCCAAGCCAGCTTCTAGCCTGGACAACACAGGGTACTTTCTTCCCACCCTTCCTTAGATAGTATTTGCTGGCAAGTCTCTCGTATAGACCCAAATTGACTTTGGTACCAACAGTCACGATACAGATCTCAACACCTGAAACCATGAACATATTTAGGTTATTATTGAGATGTAGAAACAATTAAAATTAAAATTTATTTTTTTATGTATTTATTATCTCACCTGAGCTTTATTGTTTCACCTGAGTCGAAAGCTCACAGGTGAGTTTACAGTAAACCCGACACTTATCGTTGCTACAGTGCTCTGACGTCCGTCGATGTCGTCGTTGTCCACAATGTTCAAACATGTTCTTTGAAACCACTAGGCCAATCATAGCCAAACTTTATGTGGGGCATCCTTAGGAAGGGGAAAGTTTGTATAAATGGTCCAGGTCACATAACCGAGATGGCCGCCGTGGCTATAAATAGCAAATAATCTTCTCCAGAACCAGAAAGCCTATGATTTTGAAACTTTGCATGAATCATCAGGCAATGGAGCTCTACAATGCTTGTATAAAACACGACCCTTGGATGACATTGGCCTATATTACGGCAAGGTCAACTTGGATCGCCAATGCTCGCCAATGCATGTAGTAAAAAATAAATGTGGGGGGTTGGGGACTTGCTGGAAGTATGCAAATGGACCGAAAATTCATGTTTATGAAATAAATTGCCCCAGGGGGGTTGTCTGCCCATGCCCCGGGGCTATATACATGCATATGACCATAATATTCAAACATCTTCTCTGAAACCGCTTTGCCAATCAAAGACAAATTTAGGTGGATCATTGTTAGGAAGGGGGATGACAAAGTTTGTATAAATGACCAAGATGGCCGCCATGGCTATAAATAGCAAAAACATTTAAGAATCTTCTTCTTCAGAAACAGAAGGTCAATAATTTTGAAACGTAACAAGAAGCATCAGGGAATGGAGCTATTCAAAGCTTATGTAAATCATGACCCTGGAATGACCTTAACCTATTGGTGGCAAGGTCAACATATATCGCCCACGCATTTGAATGGGGGATTTTTTTTTTTTTTTTTTTTTTTTTTTTTTTTTTTTTTTGCAAATATTGTTAATTGTAGTCCACTTAGGCTTTTTATTTATCAAATTATAGAGGATTTTTACGCATTGGTCTTAGCATGGCAATAATATTTTCTACTATACCCCCATTATTGTATGAAAGTTCAAGGGTTAAGAAATGGGTGCCACTGTTTAATGGCCATTTTTCCATAATCAGGTATCCCATTTTAAACTGCTTTGCTTTTCTCTTTCCATATGCACCCAAATAAAAGTCTGGTGTTTAATATTTTTAGTTCCGAAGCATTAACGCCAAGCTATCAGGAAACCAATTTTTGTGCGGCACGAACTTTTTTACACCCTTTTTATATATGATCCTTTATATAAAGTTATTATATTATGTTCAATTGTTTTAGGTGTTCCTGAAAGTTTTTCCAAGTGCATTGTCACGATAAAAATGATAATAGCTATTTGTTCTGGCGTTGTTATTTGTTGTGCAGTATAGTGTGACACTGCTTTGGCAGTGCAGTATACCTTGTTAACGCGATTTTTCAAGACTGCTTGATATACATCAAGCACGGCAAAAAAATAATTATGTCAGAAGTATTATTATGCTGAACTTGAGATGATCTCAGTTTTAATTTTATTTGCTATTACTGCAGCTGTTGTTTTGCCGTATGGCGGCCCTAAAAAGTCTCCCCGTACATCATCCATTGTGCAGTTTATATTTTCTTTTTGGTCCTTTGAGATCAGCGAGGATATTTTGAGAAATCAGAAACTAATTATCGGTCAAGATTCATTTTCTAACCAATGTTTAATGTATTTGGTCCCATTTAGATAATAATAGTCTTTGTATCGACTACCCTGTTGAAAGTTACAGAATTTCAGTAATTCTCTTTGGCTTCATGTTGCCAAATCTAAGGGTCACTGACGAGACTTTAATAGTCGAAACCGCGTTATGGCCCATCACCTTTCTCGTTAATGTGTTCGCTGCTCTTAAAGGATCTCAGTTTTAATTTTATTTATGTATTTTGTATTATTATGTGTAATTATATGTGTTATGAAATTTGGTGATATTTTGCAGTCTGATCTGGTTCCTTATCGAACTTGGATATGTATTTGTTCAGGTTGCCATAAGTATATTTATGATGGGTCGGACGTTTTTCATACGATTTATATGTATAAGGAATGTCAGACGAAAACTTGGATTAGTGGATCTTTTACCACCAGTGACACTTGATACAGGCTGATCTGAGAGTGATTTTAATTTGGTGCATATTTAGAAATGTTATTAGAAGACGTGTATAAAGAAAATTGCCGATTTAGATTTGTGGTTTGTGAACGAGTTGGATTTATGGTCTTGTGTCTCGAAAGTGTGGTCATCTTGCCTGCAATGTGTAAAATGTCGGATTGTAATTTGGCAAATTAATTCGATATTCAGAGATCTTGAGGCACCATGTTGGGTGATTTGTGGCTGTGCCTGTTCTTGGTTCGTGACAGACATTGTTTGCAGTTGCCGGTAAGTGAAATATCATTTATAAATATGCATCGAGTTGAAAGTATTTGGTAAAATTTGGCTGTATATTGTTTTAATATATATGTCAAATTGCTGTATTTCATTTGCGATGTTTTAAGAATTCAAATGTGCTATATGTTTGTCGTTGAGTTGTAAGAATGGAAATTTCTATATGTAGGTATAACGTTGCTGGTAAGTGGAACGTTAATTTTACGTTGACGCACAGTTAATTTCGCGTTAAAGTAAGTTAATCAATAATTCAATAATTGCATCGTGAATGAATTTAGGGTTGATTCTAAGCAATGCTGTTAAAAATGAAATTTCCAAATTTTCAGTTTTACGTCATGGCGACGTAACGCTTGGATTTGACGTTAATGACTTAAGAATATTTGATAATGTAACATGATAACCTTACAAGCTTTATCATTCTTGTTGCGAAATGGCTTTCTATGAGAATTTGGGTATAGATTAGCAGTACATGACGGGAGATTGCTTGTGATGCCGTTGGGTGTTGAACTATGGATAGTTTGCGGCATATGAGGTTTAACGGTATTTTTACACGTGAATAAATGTTTCAATGTAAATACTGGAGTATTATAATTTTGCGTATTATACAAGCAATCTGGCGAATAAACTTGCGTTTATTCGTCATGGAATTTATCATGATTTATTTGATTCATCATGGAATTATTTGATTCATCATGATGTATTTGATTCATCATGGAATTTATCATGATTTATTTGTTTGTCCACGATGATTGATTGACTAGTTAGAGATTCACTACGAGGACCGAACAACTAACTAAATGTTATGAACCACTGCAGAAGCTGAGGGTGAGGTTAGGATCCTGTAAAACCGGTTTTAGCCCACCAGTAATTTTATATTACTGATCGTTCCAAGGCGGTACTTCTGTGGTGGTTCTTATTGTTTTATGTCTTGGTGTTTAAAAAAATTTTGTGCTGTTGGCGCCTTATGTATGTTATCATATTTTTAGTTACGTTTAGGTAACTGAGTGGCCACCTATTGGGAAAATATTTGCTCATTCAGCTGCTTACGAAATGTATTCATGGTATAAGTACCTTATTGTTAGTTTGGTTTTTTCCCGCCTCGGTTTTGGGGGTGGGAATCTTTTTCTGATTGCGCCTTTTCCTGATCGTTGCCTACTTGTACCTTTGCATAGTTCCTGGGTTACGGAATTGTGGGAGACTATTTGCAATTTAATGTGGTGACGTGCATGTCTGCAGGAGATTTCATTATGATAAATTGCGGCGTTGTCAATTATTTAGTTGTTAAGACACAGATGCTTTCGTTGTAGGCCCTGTCGGGATATTAGTTATGCCCTCGTTGGGATATTTGGACATGCCAAAAGTAACCGGCTAGTCCTTGGAACCAGTGATTGACACCTGTGAATCCGTGGAGTGGTTATTAAGGCACGGAATTGGGCAAGATGGCTATTTCGGGAAAGGGCTCGTGACCGGAAGTATGGGACAATGCCTACTAGGAAATGACGAAAAAATGTAACAGGGGAAATAAACGAGGAAAAACTGAAGTTAATCAAGATTTTGGCGGACTTTTTGGAACAATCAGTCATGGAAGTGACTTTCGACTTTTGTTTTCTTTTTTGTTCTATCTTTTCTTCTTTCTATACTTCTGACTTTTATCACTCATTGTAAGTAACTGAATAAATTCATCAAAATTTAAAGTTATAGTAAATAGAACCCTCTAACAGGTTATTGCTTATCTAAACGCAGGAAGCGAATACCCTTGGTCATTTGATGCATGATAAACAATAATATCCTCTGGTTTTATATTATATGTGAAGCTAGTCCGTGACATGCATACCCCTTTTAGACCAGGGGCTGTTTTCTGTACCAGCCTTAGTTTTTGACCTGGCACAACTTACCTCCCAGAAAAGGTTTGGCGGTGGATATGTAATAATTGAACCTTCTACATTTCTAGGCACGTCGTACGGTCAAATTGTTGTAGCAGTTTTTACCTAGGACGAAATCTTTACGCCTACCCAACGTATTTTTTATAATAGCAGTAATCAGAGGAAAATGCGCCTGGTGCTCCCGTTCTGATATTTTCTGAACAAATATCTTTTTAGAATTATACTTAGCACTCAAACAATAGCGTTAAATTATTATCAAGTAGAAAACTATATGTTTAAACAGTATATTAGATGGAAAATTGCCTCTAGTATGGGGTAATATTACCCCACCCCCAGTGGTAGTCGTTTGCGGTTGTTCTTTTGTTTTTGCTTTCTTTTTTTTATTTGCAACATTACAGCATTGTTCGTTGGGACTTTAGAAATGCAAAGAAGTTTTGTTTTTAAAGATAAACTCGTTTACACTATGAAGAAAACAAACAACAACAAAAACGCATGGTTTCCATGGCAACCGTTAACATTATTCTTGAACATGGGGGTGTACATGCAAAATTGTCAATGTCTCCACTATTACTTATCCTAGACCACTGAATCTGGTATCAGTTAAACGGTAAGACGGCATAACCCTTTTATCATATGATAAATAATATAAATTATCTTTCTTGCATATTCATGAAATTTAATGAAAAAGACAGAAAAATCGTTAAAAATCCACAAGTAAACTAATTTCAGGCCCAAACTATCATTGTGTCACTTTGTTATTTACCCAGTAAAATCAAATGATAAATTTATTGATATCATGGGCCTAGATAAAAATTATCTCATCTGCATATTGATATTAATAAAAATGTCGAAAATCTAGAAAAAAAGAGGGAAAACTATGGTCATTGCAAGGTTTTGGATGGGTTACAAGATCTATCTTGCATCCCTGAAATCAATTCTCATAGCTGCCAGTGTGGTCAGAGGGACCATCTTAAAGCCATAAAATATTATCCTCAACAATTTACACATTTTCGTATTTGCATGATTTAAAATTTCATAGTTTCAACACCCATCTCTAGTGCAGTGTGATTCTAAAGAATTTGGATGTACCTACAAAATAGTCATATACCAACAATAGCATGCTCTAGAATACTATAATTGGTCTCATAGGAATGCATGGACCGAGCAATTTAACCTAAATACCTATTTTTCAAATCGTTGAATTTGCTTATTCATGAGAATTAATGAAACACATAAAGAATGGGAGAAAAATCTTGAAAAATAGGGGGTATACTACAAAATCACTTGTACCAGAGCCGTTTACAAACCCAGGATGCTGAAAGAAGTATCAAATGAAGCTATGCCAATGTATTATGATCCTAAAATCTGATATTAGCGTGATATTAGTTTCAATTTCATGAATTTAAATGAAATCTTCACAAATATGAATGAAGAGGTGGAACAATCTAACGGGTAAACCTACAACATGACTTCGGCAACCAAAAGCCCTAACATGCTGAAAATTGATTGCTAGGACAATATCATACCATCCTGTACTACAAAATACATGTCATTTGGTTTTCTTTGTTTCATGAATATTAACAAAACCATTCTAATCAAGACGAAAATTACGGAAAACTAAGACGGTACACATAGAAAAGCACATGTATCTTCGCTACTGATAGACCTAGTGAGTTATAATTAGAATCAAATGATTGCTAGGACAATATTCTATAGCTATAATCTGATATATAAATTATAAGCTATTTCTTTTGTATGGATAATAATGAGATCTACATAAATGAGAGAAAATCAACGAAAAACAAAGGGGTATACCAACAAAATGGCTTATATCTCGACATCCAATAGTGTAGAGAACTCAAAATAGCATCAATTTATGGCTAGGACAACATTTAATTGCCATGTATTGAGATATAAAGGAAATGCGTGTAGCTGGCAACCAAGATTTAATAAATTTTGTTGGCGCTTATCCTTCAATTTTTTGCTAATACTTCAAATTTTCGAAACTTTATGTAACATTTACAAAATTAAAAAAAAGAAAGAAAAAAAAAAACTTATGGTTAGGCTGTCAGACTCAATGGTAAAAGTGCATTATCTTTGCTTTCTATTGGTACCATTTTCAGCGCTCTAAGGAGACTGGCAGCTGAGATATGGACCTGGTATACCCCTTCCTTTTTGTTGTTTTTTCTCTTGTTTATAAAGATCTCATTAATGCCCACACATTTAAAATCACTGATGATTTATATTGGATGTATATGGTTATCGAACATTTGTCTAGCAATCATTTGATACCAATTATAGCTCTATAGGGCTATCAGTGTACATGTGAATTTCTATGTACACCGCCTTATTTTGTCCGTAAATGTTTTGGGTTTGTTAATATTCATAAAACAAAAATTCAAATGACATATATTGTAGTTATTTCCCTAGCAACCACTTGGTGCCATTTTTAGCATATAAGGATTTTTGGTTGCCGAGATACAAGTAATTTTGTAGATTTACCCATTCAATTCCACTTTTTCATTCCTATTTATGATGTTTTCATTGAAATTCATGAAATTGTAACTCAGATCATGCTTATGTCAGACTTTAGAGTCATAGTACATTTCCATAGCATTCATTTGATACATCTCAGCATCGTTGGTTTGTTAACAGCTCTGGTACAAGTGATTTGGTATGTATACTCCTATTGGGAAAATAGCTGCTCATTCGGCTTACGAAATGTTTTCATGGTATAAGTACCTGATTGTTAGTTTGGTTTTTTCCCACCTTGGAAAATTGGAGTGGGAGTCTTTTTCTGATTGCGCCTTTTCCTGATCTTTGCCTACTTGTACTTTTTCCATTTGTTTATCAATATTTTTCTTCGATTTCTTGTGTGCTTTATTAATTTTCACGAATAAGCAAACTCAACGATTTGAATAATAGGTTTTAAGGTTAAATTATTAGGTCCATGTGTCACTATCAGAGCAATAATAGTATTCTATAGCATGCTATTTTTGGCATATGCGTATTTTTGTAAGTCCATCCTATTCTTTATAATCACACTAGAAGTGAGTGTGGAAACTATGTAATTTAATATCATGCAAATGTGTTCAGTGTTGAGGACAATATTTTATGAAATTGCGGTAGTTGCCCTTGCCACACTAGCAGACATGAGAATTTGTTTCAGGGATGCAAGGCAGATCATATAGGCCTCCGTGGTAAAATACATGTATTCGTATAAATTTGTGTGTATAACTGGATGGGTGGGGTAATTAGGACTGCATAGATGTGGCATACATAATACATGGACGTGTTTCTAGACGTAAACATATGTCCCGTAGTCGCATAGGTGTGCAAACAAGCTTTTAGCAGTAAAGAACGAGTTAATGGATCATTTATATAAAATTCGTTTTACCTATGTCGCACTTTTTCTTAAACAGTTACAAAATGGGGTGGTTGTACAAAACGCTTGCTCCTGAAAAATTACTACCACAATTTGACCGTACGACGTGCCTAGAAATGTTGTAGAAGGATAGTTCTTATCGTCTATACACTCAAACCTTTTCTGGCGGGTAAGTTGTGCGGATCGAATTTTCAAATTTCTAGCCCCTTGACTATTTACGACGAGTAAAAAACTTACATGTACCATTGTGATTAGATCATCAAAACAAACTTGTAGTTTGATGTCGCTTTTTTCGCAAAACACCACAAATTTATCCCGGGAAATACATGTTTAGGGGTATACATTATTTTTGTGTGTTTTTTGCGCCAAAGCAAAGATTGTGGGGAATCGTTAAAACCATCTCGCTATTCATCGTGATCCCACAATGTATGTTTTGAGCAAAACGTAATAGATTGAAAAATGAACATTTAAACTTAAATTTAAAGAAAACAAATCACTACGGAAAAATGCTGTGTATTGCATGGGCGTGTTTTAGTAAAAGGACACTGAAATTTCGTAATCCGTACCTCTTCTCTTCAGGCCATCTACTAACATCACTAGGTTGTTGCCTTTGGGGTACATGTTCCCATCAGTGACCAGAAGAATTCGTTTTTCACTTCCGGGGTTTGGGTTAAAAGCGAAAAACTCTTTGCCTGCCAGTTTGAATGCATCGAACGTTGCCCTTTCACCATGTCCTAGAAAATCAGATACGCTCACATGATCATGATACATTGTGTTGACATTGCTCACATGCACATTTAAGAACTTTATGAAAACTTTATTACATTTTCTTAAAATCTCTCTCTTTTTTATTTTAAAAAAGACACATTTAAAATAGAACGATATACATACATGTACGAGGGATTATCAAAAATTACGTGGACTTTTCTTATAACTTTTGATTATATCACTCCATTCCACTCAAACTTACCATACAGATGTTCACATGTATTCTAACACGACGATATCGTCTTTCCCACTGAACCTAACGGAAACGTCACCGTTTATAGATAAACAACAATTCACTGTAAACAAAATTACGCGCGTAAGGTGGCTTTTTTGTGACGTCGCACATTAACTTTCATGTCCGCCGAGAATGAGTCCACTGGAAAACATTTTGTAATGTAAGCATGTATTTATTAGTCGTGTTAGAATTGAAATAATTTTACTTTTCGGTGAATCATCTTTGATTAACGCATGGTGTTGTCGGGCAGATGCGATATTTAATTCACTCCGGCTGCGCCGTCGTAAATTAATACATCGCAATCTGCCCTCCACCATCCCGCGTTAATCACGATAATTTACCCAGGGTTCCCACGGTCAGGGAAAAGTCAGGGAAAAAAGTAAAAAAATCAAGGTCAGGGAAAAGTCAGGGAATTTTGAAATTAGTCAGGGAAATCTAAAAAAAAGGCAAAAGTCAGGGAAATGTCGGGAAATTTCAGAATCAGAAGAAGAAATTTTAAAACAACAAGTGGCTATGGCAGTTTCTTCTAAGAACAAGCATGGATGTGTTTGTCATAGTATCTCATTAGAAAGCTTATTTTGTTAATGAATTTGTGAACTAATCTCAAATTTGAGTCTCTGTTTTAAAGAGAAAAATTGCCTTTCAGCTATTTTTGTTTGGAAAGTGCAAACCCACACATTAGAAGAAACCGAAAGGGTTTTAAGCGCCCTTGCCTCCTGAGCTGTTTCTTTGTTTCAGCAGTGAGCAGCTTGGAGTTCTAATAATTAACTTTGTAGAATGTAAACAGTGCATTTTCATGGTCTACTGCATGAGAAAAAGAACAGTTTAACGTGATCTAAGCCTACTTCTAAAGGATGTTAGTCCTTCAATTAAATTCAAGGCTAGCAAATCTTATACTGGAAAACTCTTGAGAAGCATTTAAAAAAAAAAAAAAAAAAAAAAAAAAAAAAAACTACAAAAAATAAAAAAAAATATTCGTAATTCAGAATAAACAAATTATAAGTGATAAGCCATTTATAAGTGGAACCTCTCCGGACAGCACTTATACCTAGATCAAAATATCTGTGAAGGAGTATTTTTTATTTTTGACTACACTGGTTATGATTGAGAACCAAAATTTCTATATACATGTATTTGAATGATGATGATAACCTTGCTTAAACAATGTGTTTCAGAATACCACAGTAACAATATTTGTGTGACCATTATGTTCAGTTGGTAGGGTTGTCCAAACTTTTTGATGAATTATGATAAGATACAAAAGGGGTGACCTTTTGAATCACTGTACTCAAGTCTATAAAACAAAACAAGACAAAAAAAAAATGATACCAATACATACTCAGTAGATTTTAACCATTCATTCTGAACATGGTGAAGTTGGTAAGGGTTGGTTGAAGGGGTGGAAGGAGGCCAACATTAGTTAAAATGACCACATATGCTTGAAAATGCCGATGCTTTTGGTCAGGGAATTTTGAAAATTGGTGAGTGAAAAGTCAGGGAATTTTACTTTATGAAGTTTGTGGGAACCCTGTCACCGTAAAGTAAAATTATTTCTTAAATATGCAGCAGTATGCAAAATTTTATCATACTTCCTTCATCCGTTCGAAAATAATAGTGAAATGAAGACACCCACTTTGACCTTCATGGAGCAGTCCAATGACGTCAGTGACGTCGACGCAAAAACAACGATTTTGAACCACAAAATGTGTTGTTTTTTATACTAATTTTCACACCTTTACTGCTCAAAATCATGTTAAACATTTGTTCACTCTAGGAGCATTGTTTAAATTACCAATTTGAATACAAATATTAATGCAATTCCTTTCTCTGAGAATAAGTTTTGGACTGGGCATATTGATGCTGATTTTGAACATTATGGTTTAGACGTCAGAACATTATAAATGGCGGATATGAACTCCTGATATTCATTTGAGTCCTATTTGTTCAAACGTTCATACAATGGTTTCATTTGTAATGCATTACGAAAGGGCCTTTAAGTTTTACCAGAAAATGAGAAATAATGTTTTGTTTCAAAGGAAACTGTATACAATGGCTAGTTGATCTGTGTTACATGAAATTTAGACGTCGCTTAAACGCTCTATAAAAGCAAACATGTAGGCCTAAGTAAAACAACATAAGGCGCATAACCGGTCAATCGTAATTTTTGAGCAAGAATAAAATATTTTGTTTTGGATTCAATAAGATACATGGCAATGCGATACTGCAATGCCAAGCTTAACGTCATTTCTGGCGTGCTCCGTGATGTGGAGGGTGGCTTAAGGGTAAACATTACTATTGTTTATGAGCACATTGTTTGCGCAACGTCGGCGTTTAGTATGTGCATGTTACGCGTACTTTTTAACGTCATTTTGTTTTGATTTCTCAATGACGTTGCAAGCTGTAGAATATTATTCTGTTTGTTTCTGCATAATTAAGTCCTAAAGCGTGTATACATATTGTTTATTTTTATTTTAAAAGATGTTCTGTGGCAATTGATATACCCATATTCGTGTTTAAGGTTAATTATATGTGAAAACGTTTATTTCGCTGTTGATGACGTCGTATAAATATAGATCTACGCGACGTCAGTGCAACGTTTGGCGTTAAAACGAAAAAGGCGGGAATGCTGAACGTTTTTTTCTCTATATCTTCCGACGCAATCCGGTGACCCCCAATTTTTATTTGAACTTTTAAATGGTTACCACGTTTCCTATCTGTTGGTGTAATTTAATCAAAATCATATGCGTAGTTTAAGAGATATCGCAAAAATACGTACTTTTTCCAGGTTTGAAAAGATGGCGGGAAAAATAATTTTGCATGTAATCTCCTCAGTTTAAGAGCAAATAGTATCAAAATGTAAGAAAATAACACTCATCGTGTGTTTAAGTTGTTTTTGCAGTAATAACATATATATTAAAACGCATGTCCGCTACGAGTTCGGTTTTCTGAAATGCACGAGAAACATCCAAAAAGTTGTGATACCATGGAAACGAGGCCGGTGACTCCCCACTTTTATTTCGATTTTAGTCCAAGGATACAATTATCTTGAAGCATAGGAAGTTTCATGAAAATCATATGCGGGAATTAAATAGTAATGTTTCCCTTTAAGTAAAATCATCACCAAATGCTAATAAAACACTTTTAATCAATCAAACTTTCAGAATCTATTAAATTGAAGCAAGTTTATCGCAAGCTAAAAGTTGAATATGTTTGCCTGAACCGTTATCAAGTTACGGGAAAAGTCCACGTAATTTTGATAATCCCTCGTTTATTACGAGGAGGCTTGCATACCAAGCGGATTACTTAACACTGCTAAATAATAACTCTTGATATACCTGGATTATATGTCTGCTTTCCTATTTCACGGTTGAGGTCAGCAACGTTTTTGAAGTCCGACAGGTGAATTTTAATCACAGTTTTCTGTTTTGACGAAAACTGTATAAAGCCTGATCTGGTTCCATCTGTCAGTCCCGTGATGCCTTTTGCGGTCCAATAGTCAACCATCAGGTTCATAAACTAGAAATTAACAAGATGTTAGTAGAGAGGTTGAGAAAATAAACTTGTAACGTGTACGTGTACTTGTAGCTTTATTTACCCGTACACGATCGTTTTGAGTGTAAAATCGTTTGAGAAAATCGAACGTATACGTGTAGATTTCATAAAGTATATACAGCTGAATTTTTTATTGTTTATACATGTGTTGAAAATGAACCATTAGACTTTGAACTGATTTGCATTTGTTTGTCAACACCACTTTTCAAGCGAACAAATATGGACTTGTTTGTCATATGAATGCTGAACAATATCCACACAATTCAAATATTCATTATTTTTAGATTACCTCCCTTTCATTTAAATTAAGAACTAAAATAGGTGTATGCACTGTTGCAAAACCACCCATGATATTTCAATCGTTTTTGTTGGAAATGTTAGGTTTTGTGCACAGTTTTATGACTGGTAAGTTTAATCCCAAACTATGGAGGGGGTTTGAAGCAGCTATAGCGATTTAAATTCTCCCAATGGGATTTTACATGTATTTTCACTGACTAAACTTTTGCCGGTGATCACATATTAAGCAGTTATTTCATGCCTGGTTGGTGAACCCTGAGGTGCCGTTGACAGCTGAATGAATTATTGCATGTCAAAGGCACCGAGGGGCATAGTACTGACTATTCTACCAAACAACCATGAAATAACTGCTCTATTACCGAACTTAACCAGGAACATTAGCAATGATGTTGCAAAATTGACTATTTATTGGCGTGCGCCGTCGCGACATTCCACGTGTTTCCAGTGACGTTGGCGTCATTTGCCATGGTATAGTAAAAACTATTCCACCCCGTTTTCCCATTACGTTTGCATGGGCGAAGCCACAAGCATGGTATAGTTAAAACTATGGACCGGTTGATGACGTCATATTTGTCGCGTTACATAAATTTCGCACATCGCGTGCCAATTTAGTACTGATTTGTGCAGATAGTCAAAACTATTCAATCTATTTTCATAGCGTGACGTTACTTTGCGCCGTTTTGACGCCATTTTGATTAAATTATGATGTCAGCTATCACAAACGTCACGTGATCTTGACGTCAGACGGTGTAACGTCATTTCAACGCGTTTACAGCGTAACAAGCATATGTAAACATTTGCGGTGCAGTCAAAAGCTGACGGGATTACTTCAATGCAATGGTGGAAAGCTAAAGAAACTGAAGATTTAAAATGATTTTATTCCGTTTATTGTGTGTTACATGTAGAATCGAAATAGATCAGCTCTAGTTCGTGAATTGTTGAGTAAAATAGCCTACACTACGCCAAAAGTTTAGCATAATAATTTTCGTAAAAGGAGGTAAGAATATCTAGTTAGAACTAATCCAGCTTCTAATCACTATTATATGGGTCACGTGGGCATATGATTTGATTGATACGGTTTTTCTCCCAAAAGTGATGTGGGTTTTAACTGGTATGGCTTTCGAGATACTTTGTCATGATACATGTACACGGTCTATCATCACGCAGTCCAATCAATAACTGAGCGACGGAACGGAGGGGTCGGTTTAAAGCGTACTTCCGGATAGGTGGGATGAATAAATTGTGTAAACAAACCATGGATAAATGAGTCTGCCAGGTATGATCAGTGTTACTCATTTCTCTGTCGATAGTTGTTGTATATGTGTATGCGCAGTATAAAGTTCATCACATAAGCTTTAAACTGATATGAAAATGACCTTGCAACACTTCGTAGAAACAGCGTGATAGATGCGCCAAAATTTTGATCGAAGCTTTGTGCCTTACCTGTTCTGTTATGCGACATCATGAAATGACAAGTTTCGAGCAATGCCATCTAACCTGTACAAATTTTGATGATGTCTGACCTTCACAGTAGCCGAATATGATCTATACTATCCTAAATTAAGATTGGATGCCACATGGCTGATTTTTTTTTTCAGGTATACGTAGTTTCTTCGTCGGTGGCTTATGTTATAGGTACCTTTCTTCCGGAGGGGATTGATATTGAAATCTTCAGTGAAGCTGTATATAGCATACAAAATACGTTCAACGTTTGTGCTATTGTAATGCACAATGCCTAAACGAAGGTTACATACGTTGCTGACTAAAATGAAAACAGCTGACCGAAATAGAATATTTGATATCTAAATAGAGTTTCTTCTTACATATTGCATTCTTGCAGGTGGAGAAAGTGATTGAAATGATTTAGCCAGCATCACCATTTATTGTACTAATGTTCTCACAGCTCTTAATCATGGATAAAAAATGTAATTTTTCTTTATTATATGAGCCGCCTTATGGGAAAACCAACAATATGCATAGGCAGATCAGCTTCGCAGTAACTGCGAAGCTGATCAGCACCTTTGTTTTCGCTACACGGATAGTACAATTCCTCTACTTTCTAAATCCAAAGTTTACAGTCACTAGCTATCCTATGTGATAGTACAGCCTGGTTTGTGTCGGACCTGCTCGGAAACCACATTGTTGTTTTTCCCACGAGGCGGCTCATATGCTGGCCCGTATAGATAATTTTCTTCAAATTGTATTGGCTTTGTAATTTGTTATTTTTGCACGTTCATGCAAATACCCAAGCCTCTCTCGAATATATATTTTTGCCATAAGAAAAACTCTCAGATGTTGATTCTCATTATTGTCATTGTTCAGGTCCCGGCCTAGGGATATAACCACAAATTTGACCCACATTGCCGGGATTTTATGTGAATTTTAAAACTTTAAAAGTGTATACAGACTCTATTGTCTGAACGTTTTGCTCTATGACGGAACTATTCGTGTTCATTCTTTTAAGTGATTGACGTAAATTGTCACGTGATCGATCTCAAAGCAACAGTCAAGCCATCAGGAAAACATGTATATGAATTGTATACCCCCTTGAACCCCAATTTTATTCAGTAAAATTGGGGACTACAGTGGTATACCTATTATTCTTATATTTGATCCAAAACATAGATTGTGGGTACTCGTAAATTGGGGATTACAGGGTTATACCTATTTTCTTATATTTGATCCAAAACATACATTGTGGGTACTCCTTAGAACCACCTCGGCGAGGCGGTTGTAACGTGTACCGACAATCAATGTTTTAGCAAATATAATTATAAATATCTTTTTTTCTATGATTTTTTTCTTCAATTTTTACATCTGAAAAAAAATCTCTGTATATTGCATGGGCAAGTTTTGGTAATGATATGCTCTGAGCCTTTGCATGTGAAAACCAACAATTTTGTTTCCGATCAGGTCCGATAAAAACCGACCTTTACAGTCACACAATCAGCCTAGAGGTTTAAATATCGGATTTAACAAGATTGTAGATTTGCCCATTGATTGTAGATTTGCCCCCCCCCACCCCCGCCCCGGCCAAAAATAATATAATAAAATTTAAACGAACGAAGATGCCACATTTCTGAAATATGACAAATTGCTACCAGATCTTCTCATTCATTATTTCCCGTCGCTGTTTCATAATAACATGAACCTCACACGGTAGTAGAACGAGATACCGAAGCGAAGCAGAGTGAAATTTACTTTCCTGATCTACTCACATGTCAGTGAAATTTGCGGTTTAAATGATTTTATCAGAACCTTTTTTTTTTTTTTTTACAATTAATAAAGGATAATCCTTAGTTGGTGTTTATGCGTTTCACATTGAATTTAACATGCATCTGGGGAGTGGGGTGGCTTATATTTAGAGCTTAGGAGTCAGGATCGAGAAATAATGGGTTCGATACCTACCTTCGTCGTGCTGTGCCCATACACAAGACACTTAAATCTCCTCCATGGAATTGCGTAGCATCAAGGAATCAGTGGTTTCTTCCCGATATGACTGAAAAACATGTTGACTTGGACGAAAACCCATAGCCAAATCAAAATAACATTCATGAAACAAGAAGGCCTCCTCCGTAAAAGTATACGTATACTCAACCCCTCCAGCTTAGGAGACGACGTAATTGATTTATATCAAATTATTTTCAAAAGTGTGGGGCTTTAAATAAAAATATTAATTTAATGTATACAATAACACGTAGTCCAAATAGCACTAACCTCTTCACAAGTGATTGCAAAATACCGGAAAACAATCTGGCAAAAATAAGGACGTAGTCTGATTTCAACCCCACAATTTTCACGGGCTGATTTATACTGGCACATATTTGCGTGCTGCACGAGACATGACTGCGACATAATTTTTATACCAGAACGTGCAGTGGGATAAAACCGTTTGTATGGGCTATATCGTTTGGATCAAAAATAGCAGAGAATGGGTTTTAAAACGACATTTTTGTCGTAAAAATGCAAGTACCGTCTCTAAAATGGGTGTAGTCTTTTCCCACCCGCTTTTTTTTCCGTAACATGAAGTTAAACATAAGAATCTTATCTTACCTGAACTCCCGTCCTGCCCCTCCTAAAGTTGACCTTCCCCTGACTACTGCTGTCAAGAAACATCACGTCTACACAAAAATCTGGCCAACGTGGAAGCCATCGTTTTAAAAGTTTTTCAATCAAAGACCACACTTCTTCTGAAATTGGTAATACAAAAATTGGCTCTCTAGCAGTTTGAAATTAATTTGACCCAAAGAGCGTTTTTTTTTTTTTTTTTTTTTTTTTTTTTTTTTTTTCGTAAAATCGGTAAAATAAGACAAAATGACACCGAAGTCCTCTCAAAGGCGATACTTCTGTTGTGGTGTTTTTAGTTTTATTTATTTTATTTATTTTTCTTTCTTTCTTTTTTGCTGCTTGGATTTTATCTACATTTTCATAGTTTTAGTAAGGTTTGGGTACTGAGTGGCCGCCTATTGGGAAATAGCTGCTCACTCGGCTTACGATACGTTCTAAGTATAAGTATGATTGTCAGCTTGTAATTATGAATTTACTGATATTTCGCGTCCACATACATGTACGTGGCTATCCCAGCTACGGATCAGCCTCCGAAACTGGGGGTAAGAATCTGCAAACACTGATTTTGTTTGGGAGACTGTTCCGCATCCAAGCTGCCTCGGATCTGAATAACCGCAGCGCATACCTGGTACCTCGTAGGACATCTGCCCTGAAATTATAATGAAACGGTTTTATCTTCACAAGATCACTGAAGTTTTCCAGAGAAATCTTATTAACTATCTTGTCTACCTCACGTGTAAATAAGTTCATTCATTTCCAATTGCCCGACAGGACTTTGATGATACCATCATTATACATAAACATGCCAGACAGTTCATGGTCATACTGAATCTTAATAGTATACTGGAGACACGCCAAATTATATTATTTCACCAGGGGGTTCGGTTGGGGGAGAAATTAGTCCCGTGGACGAACGAGTGAAGCGAACTTGGACACACAATCATCTGACATTTCAGCAGTAGAAAACAGTCAGGGAGTTCGTTCCAGTCCCTGATAGTCTTGGGAAAGAATCTACATTTATAGGCCTCTATACGTACTAGCAGATGGAAGCTGAAATGCCTTGGAGTGACTATTTCTACAACACCTAGTCTTTGGGATAAGGTCATCTGTAGGTATTCTGGCTTTACCCTTTAGACCTTTGTATGGCAATATAAGTCGATTATCCGTCCTCCTTTTCTTGAGAGATTCCCATTTGAGTTGTTCAAAAATGCCAGTCAAACTTCCTTCCTCGAAAGTATAATTTATAGTTACAAATCTAGCGGCACGATTCTGTACCTTCTCCAATTCCCCCTGGAGGCATTTAGAATTAGGATCCCAAACAGAATTTCCATATTCCAGGACTGGGCGCACCAGTCCTTTATAAGCTGCTTCTTTAACATCTTGGGGGCAAGAAATAAGTTTCTCCTCAAGAATCCAAGTGTTCTGTTGGCTTTAGTACAAATATTGGTGATATAGGTATTCGACTTCAAGTCATTTGTAATTGTTACACCTAGATATTTAATGCTATCAACATTTTCTAATACGGTAACCGTTCCCTCGAGGGTGTTCGAGGCCTCAATTTTGTTTATCCGCTTATTTGTTAGCTGCATCATGTTGCATTTCAGGGCCCAGCTCCTTAAAAGGTCGATGTCGTTCTGAAGTTTCAATGTATCTTCTACTGTTCTTATCTCTTGGTCACAAACACAGTCATCAGAACAAAGCCTGATTTGAGAGTAGATGCCAATGTGTATGTCATTTATGTACAAGGAGAACAACAATGAACCAAGATAGGTGCCCTGAGGGACACCAGACACAACAGGGACCCAGTCAGATTTAACACCATTCACTACTACCCTTTGATACCTGAAGCACAAAAACATTTATCCATTCCAATGTCTTTCTACCTATACCATAACTAAACAATTTGCCTTTAAGTTCATGTGGAGGGGTGTTGAAAGCGTTTTCAAAGTCCAAGTTGAAAGTGTCTACATGACCCTTTTTGTCCAATATGTTTGCCAAATCGTTGATTACTGTAATCAGCTGAGTTTCACAACTATTCCATTTCCTGAATGCATACTGTTTGTCCGACAAAAGATCATACTAGTCAAAATGACCCATGGTATTTGAGCAGACAATATGTTCAAGAAATAGTCAAAGAAACTGGGCGGTAATTACAAGCAAGAGACATGTCACCTTTCTTGAAAAGTGGACAAATATTAGCAAGTGACCATTCCTTGGGGATTTCACCCGTATTGATTGATTGCTGGAAGAGATGTGCAAATACAGGTCCTAATTCGTTGGCAAATCTTTTAGGACCCTAGGATGGAGCTCATCAGGTGCTAAGCTTTTAGAAGGGTTCAGACATTTAAGAGGTTGTGTTACTCCTTCCTTGTAACAACAACTTAATCCATGAGTGGGGACGACCTATCCAGAAGAAGGGCTTGATTGTGTACCATTTTGGTGAATACATCTGTGAACTGACCATTAAATTATTCTGCTTTTTAGCTCGCCTGTACGAAAGTACAGGAAGAGCTATTGCAGTCACCCCGGCGTCTGCGTCGGCGTCGGCGTTAGCGTTAGCGTTCGCGTTGCTCAAATGTTAAAGTTTTTGGATAAAGTTTTTATAAGTCTATATCTCTCGAACATGGTGATGGATCAAGTTGATACTTTGCATGTTAGTAGATATTGGTCTGAAGTTTTATGCAGTACCATCATGACCCACCCTGAGTGATCTTGAAGTCAAGGTCACGGACTTCTAAATTTTGTGTTAAAATTTTTGGTTAAAGTTTTTATACGTGGGTGATCCGATAAAGAATGGGACTTTTTGAATTATTTCTTGCCTGTTAAGAGTAAATTATTATTGTTGCTCAATATAATGCAATCTCAAATCACCACGAAAATTTGACATCTAGACGTAAACCTGCTGTTGCCTAGCAACGACAGAATGTTAGTAAACACTCCATGGCCACGTAGGTAATGCGTACCTAAATTTGGTTGCCAAGGCAACTGGTAGCAAAAATCCATTAAAAGCATGATGCAGTTAATACAGTGCATTGTTGGCTTTATGTGCTGCAAATATCACATATATACAGCTGAAACTCAAAACAGGGTCAGCTTTTTTGCGAGAAAAGCTGAGTTTTGTTTGCGAAAAAGTACAATGAAAATGGGGGTAGGGGTGGGAAATATTTCATAGCCTGAGTATAAATGACACAACAGATTGTTATTAACCTTGGAATTATCAGTTGATAGGCGAGAATTGCAAATGAATTACAAAAAAGACAACTGACCTTTTAGATTTATGTTGCCTGGCAACCACAGAACTCAGAAATGGCTAATAGTCAGAATTCATACAGTAGAATGGTTGCTAGGCAACTACCTATTGATCACTAATGCTAGATTCAAACTGACTGTAGGAAAATCTTTCAGAGACGATGTTTAACACAGACAATACTCAACTATAATCAGTTATCATTTTTAAAATGTGTGGCATAGCTCTGCTTTAATAGGCTATATTAGTTCAAAGGACAAATCGTGGCCATAGATACTGCACGAGCAGTTCTCAATTAACCATAGCAACCGAAGTTGTTGAGCAAATCTTGTAAAATTTGCTCTATAGAGAGGTCAGATGTTTATCTAGTAAATAAAAGTAGTAAACTTGACTCAGTCAATAGAGTTTATGAAATAGGAGAAAAGTCCCATTCATTATTGGATCACCCTCGTAAGTCTATATCTCTTGAACATGGCGATGGATCAAGTTGACACTTTGCATTTGAGTAGATAGTGGTCTGAAATTTTATGTAGTACCATCATGACCCACCCTGGGTGACCTTGAGGTCAAAGTCACAGACTTAGAAATTTTGTGTTAAAGTTTTTGTTTAAAGTTTTTACAAGTATATACATTTTGAACATGTAGATGTATCAAGTTGATACTTTGCATGTCTGTAGATATTGGTCTGAAGTTTTATGCTATATCACCAGGACTCACCTGAGTGACCTTGAGGTCAAAGGTCATTGGTCATAGACTTTGATAAATTTAGTGGCAAAGCACAAGTCAGGCGAGCTACGCTGTCCTGCGACAGCTCTTATTCAAAATCTGATTGAGTAATACCACTTCCATTTTGTTTTTTTTTCAAAGGGGGAATGTCTTGGGTATCTTTCCTCTGACTATTGATATACCTATAAAATCCATGGGATTAGCCTTAACAACCCCTACCAAGTCATTGACATACAGGCCATGCTGCTTCCTTATATCAGCTTTGATTCCCTTTCTTAAGTTTACAAATTTTTGTATATATTGAGTTTTTTTTCCTGCGAATCTTCCTCCTTATCTCAGGAGTAATCCATGGGACAGAAGAGACAGAGCGACTTGTTATTGATGGGATATGCTTATCTGCCGAGTCCTGAATGAAAGATTTAATAAGATTGATTTTTTTCTGAACCGAACGGGTATCCGAGTAGCCATTGAAATACTTTTCCTTTGCAAAGTTTAATGTATCTGCACCCATAGATTAATAGTCACCTTTCTGGTACCGATACACCTTCCTCCTAGGTTTCAAAGGAGGAATAACAATCTTCAACGTTCCAGAAACAATATCATGATCGCTGAGACAATCTGGGGAGTGATAATCAAATCCAAAGTATTTATTTCTCTGGTAGGAAAGTGGACTAATTGATCGAATCCATGATCATTAAAAATGTCAACCAAGGTTTGACCTTCAATCCTATTTAATGGTGATCGACATTTATTGTGCCTGTCCGGCCAAACAATATCTCCAAAGTTGAAATCCCCCAGAATATGAACTGAATGGGGTTTATTTCCTTTATGTGTATGCCTTAATTTCATTAAGCTGCTCCCTCAACAAAGTATCAAATTCGGTGTCAAATTTTCATCACTATGGGGTGGCCTATACCAGCTTGCAACAAAATGTGCGATTTTAATAGCAAATACTTCTACACAAAACGACTTATTTACTCATTCTGTTATAATACCCACTTATTTCGAATACACACAAACTTAAAGACTCATTGAATATATCAAGTACCTAAACTTTGTGTGGTAACATCTCTTAAATATCTTATTATTTGCCACCAATTCTAGGTGCCTACAAGATTTGATATTTCATTATATTCACACTTTTGAGTGCCCACATTTTTGGGAACCAACAAATTTGAACACCATAACTTTCAACTGGCTAAACTTTGAGAAAATAAAAAGGATGGTTTCAAAAATTTTAAAAGTGCTACCAAACTTTGAATACCCCCAATTTTGCGTACCCATATATATATTAGTACCGACTAGTTTCTAACACAAAATGGACCCAGATAAAACTGAACAAAAATGAAACTTGTAGAAATCTGATATCGGACATCTGGAGACTGTTAATTGCTCTTTTCACAGTCTACTGATAATGATGATAAAAGCTGAAAGCTACAAGATATTTTCCGAGATTTATTACTGGCTCATTCAGCTCCATTGGAGCTATTTTAGGCGATGGATACAGGAGTGTAATATGCAGTTTAAACAATACATTTAGATTAATTAAGAAATAGATCAGCTCTAGTAGTGAATTGTTGAGTAAGAGGTCAGTTGTAAAGCGCTCGTGATTTGCTCTGCTTAACAACTGACCTCAAAACAGTGATATATTACTCAATGATTCACTTCCAGAGATGTTCTGTTTCTTAAATAATGCCACTGTATTTGAAACGCAAATTAAATAAGTTTGCATTGTATAGGCCTCGTGGATAAGAGCGCTGTTTCTTAATCACTCGATCATCTAACCGCTGTGTCTGGTGTGGGTTCGAGCCCCGCTGTGGCCTTATGTGAGACAAGCCAAGTTCTGCTTGCGGGTGTGTCAGGTGTTTTTTCTCTTTTTCGCCCCACCTACTGATTGGCCCATCGCATTTGAGCTGAAATAATCTTGAAAAGGGACGTAAAACTGAATTAAAAAAATCTACACAAACATTTTAATACTGCTAATACTGCTAACTGTTTTGAAGCTTTGTTCAAGATTTAAGAAACATGATAGTTTTCACCTGTCAAAGTAACATTTTTATTATTTATGATATTGGTCTGTTCAAAGTGGAAAGAGACTATCTTGGCATGAGAACTGTATTTTTCCGATGCAAAAAAAAAAAATGATTTTTTTTCTAGGTTGGCTTTCATAATGTTTTATCAAACCATAAGATTAAAAGCGGACTTTCCTGCTCGACGACTGACTTGAGATAAACAGGTCCTGTTGAATAAATGATAAACTACTAGTTGTGTTTTCAGCATTTGTAAAGCAAATGTCAGTTGATGAACTTAAGAAATTCAACACTGGAAAGCAGTTTAAACAGAATCTCTTGGATGAACTTACTGCATTATTACCGGGCTATGCCACAGCGCGCCTTACAGTGACTGCTCAGTGTATATCCAATGCAGTATACCGGGAGGCAAAATCTCTTCTGAACAAAAAGCAAAGAAACCCCCAAACTAACAAGACAATTATTGATGAGCATTTATTGTCCGACACAATCATACAGGACCTAGACACCACAATGCAGCCTGACGTTGACTCCGGGAATGCATGTAATCAGCCCAGTGAAGCCACTGAAACAGATGAGTGTGATGACGATAAGCATTCAGCCAACCAAACCAGTCTCGATGACAGTATCACAAAACTAAAACAAACTGTGGAAACTGAAACTAGACCCCCAAGTGAATCTATATGTGAGGGAAAAGATGAAATTAAATTGTCTAGAAAAGCCAGTCAATGCTGTGATACGTGCAAAGTTAAGCCAACACATAAAAAGACGTAAGACATGATTCAATGTTCTGCATGTATGAAGTGGTACCATGAAACATGCGTGGGTATCTCAAAAACTGACCCGTTGGTTTGTGGTTTTGTCCGACATGAAGATCTATTCCATCGTCGATTGAGACTGGAATTAAAGCATTGAAAGCCGACGTCGACGGTCTGAAAGAGACCACTCTGTCTATACTTAACGCAGTACAAGGACTTTCAACAACCCTAGAAAACAGTATTGAAAACCTAAATGACCGGCTAACAGCTCTGCAGAGACAGGTCAATGCAATTGGCATATGTATCACAGAAAAACTGCAAAGTTTATCTAGCACAGCCGATAAGATTAAAACTGTTTATGATCAAACAGCTTGCAAGATACTCAATAAAACAACGACTGTTCTCGATAAAATTAAAGAACAATCGGAAGATATCAAAACGTTATCTGAAAAAGCCAAACAGAGTCAGACTCAGTGTGTAGATAAACTTAATGTGCCTAAACAACAAACTGAACAAACCAAAACAACATACACACAGTTAAGGAAACTACATGATAACAGACCAAGTCAGAATGCAAAACCGACCAAAACACTTGCATCGAATGAGCCAAAACAAAAACGCTTTAAACAACCAAAGTCATCGGTTGAAAACACCCATGAGTCAGAAACAATTGACTTGATCAACGAGACAAGAAAACAAATCAAAGAATCAACTCTCTTGGTTGGAAGTTCGATCTTAAAGGGTATTAAAAATAGACAACTTAAGCCAAACACGACAGTGCGATCTTTTCCTGGAGCAACTATTCAAACATTAAATTCCAAGTTAAAACAGTATGACCTAGAAAACTGTACAACAATTATTTTACATGGAGGCGGAAATGACGCAGACAATGACATAGACCTTGACAGTTTCCAAGACGATTACAATGATCTTATGGACAGTCTTGCATCTGACGATCGTAGGCTTATCGTATCTGGTCTTCTGTCAAGAGAAACTGTGGATCTGGCGCCTTACAATAGACAACTGAAACTGTTGTGCGTTGAAAATCATGTTGATTTCATCGATCATTATGACAGCTTTCTACTTGCTTCTGGTGAATTACCCACATCATATTATCACAGAGACAAGGTGCATCTAAATGTTGGTGGCACAAGAAAACTTCTACACAACATTGATCGTCTATGTAAGGTCGCCGGATCTACCGTTTCCTCAGAAGCAAAGTCACGAGGCAGGGGGGCCTAGAAGTCGTGGGCCTAGAAATGTTGCCCCTACTGATAGACGGTCTCAGCATTCACCAAAGTTCTGCCATATTTGCTCAATGAGTAATCACAACACTTACGATTGTTATTTCAACAGTCGACGTGCAGGGAGGACAGGTCATAATGCGTACTAGGAAGCTGTAGGGCATATAAAGCATAAAACACACAGTATCATTCAAGATGTGCGTGTCAATCCAATGAATTATGTAATGCCCACTTCTGAGACTGGCAGCACAGAAGTAAACCTATATCATCCCAGTATGTCGTCAGTCGAAATGAATAACGATGCGATGCTTGACAACAGTAGTTCTATAACTCTTAATGATATGACATCCATCCGGTCTCCTGAAACTGAGCGCAATCTGGATTTGACATTTACGTCAAAATGTTTACATTTTAGCAACCTGAATACAAGGCATTTAGTCCCAAAACTAGATGAACTACGCTTTCATCTCGCAGCTGATAATGGTCCAGATAATATGGGAATTTGCGAAACTTTCCTTGAATGCTCTGTTCCTGATGCGTAAAGACAGATCTGAAATTCTAAATAAAACAGGTGGCGGTCTTGTTCTTTATTATAAAGATTCACTAAATTGCAATCGCCGATCTGAATATTGAGACGCTGTGGTCAGAATTTACCTTACAAATTCTAGATCATTTCTAGTATGCACTGTGTATCGTCCTCCAAGGGCGCTCTCTGAATGGGTATCCCAATTTGAACATGAACTGTCCATTGCACAGACTACTGAACTTGAAATTATATTAATGGGTGATTTTAATATCGATTATATTTGCCAGTGTATAAATACAAAATGGCTCAATATGATACAACTTTTCGACCTGTCACAGCTAGTGACTAAGCCAACGCGAGTCACGGAAACATCAGCTACATTGATAGACCATGTATACACCAACCATCCTGAAAATGTAACGGAATGTTTTGTATCTCATGTTTCTATTAGTGACCATTTTCCAGTTTGTTTCACAAGAAAAGTAAATTGTAAACTCTCTAAAAACGAACACACGACTACAACGTACCGCTGTTTTAAACAATTTAACGAATCTGTATTCTTAAACGATCTCCAAAATGGACTGACTTCCTTTACTGCAAATTCATCTAATATTGACGACGATTTCTCAATCTGGTTCAATTTAATCATTAGGCATTTAGATAGCCACGCTCCATTAAAAACGAAAAGAGTAAAAAAAAATAAACGCTTGCCGGAATGGTTTTCACCTGAAATCACTCATATGCAGAGATTGCGAGATGATAGCAAACGGCAAAAGAAATGGTCAGACTATACACGGTACCGTAACAAAACACGTCAGCTAATACACGCAGCAAAGCGGAAGTTCTTCTCGGATTCCGTCTCTGACTCCAAAGATTCAAAATTGTTATGGCAACATTTAAGATCTGTAAGTTCTAACAAAACGATCTCATCAAGTAATCTCCCCCAGCCGATGAGCTGATCATAAACAACGAAACAATTACTGGTTCAGAAAATGTCGCATCCAAGCTTAATAACTTCTTTACATCTATTGCAGATATTCTGAATAAAAATCCAAATGAGGCATCCAATCTTGATCTGGGGAGATTGCAACATTTTACAAACAGCAAGCTTGCGCAAAATACATTTTTTCACATACCGCTTATTACATCGGACCAAGTATTATCGTACATCAATAAGCTCGATTCGACAAACGCTACAGGTGTCGATGGATTGGGTCCTAGAATCATTAAGTTAGCTGCCGATATATTAGCCCCTTCTATTACTTTGCTAATTAACAAAAGCATTAAAACTGGAAAATTTCCGACACACTTAAAAGTAGCTAAAGTACTTCCAATCTTTAAAGGGGGAACGAGACCGACCCCTCAAACTATCGACCAATTTCTATCTTACCAACAATCTCCAAAATATATGAGAAACATGTTAATCGTCACCTAATGGGATATTTGAATAAGTTTAAATTGTTACATGAAAGTTAATCCGGATTCAGACAAAAACACAGTTGCGAAACAGCTCCTGTTAAACTTATTGATCAATGGAAAGCATGCATGGACAAAGGCGATATTGTGGGAACTCTTTTTATAGATTTTAGTAAGGCGTTCGATGTTGTAGACCACCAAATTTTAATCAGAAAGCTTCAAATGCATAAATTTAGTACCACCGCAATTAAATGGTTCGAATCTTATCTTAAATTACGCAAGCAAGCCACGGTTAGTGACAAAGGACTATCAAACTTTGCCCAAGTACGATCTGGAGTACCACAAAGCTCAATACTCGGCCCCACCCTCTTTTTGCTATTTATAAATGACCTTCCTTTAGTCCTCTAGCATTGCAAAGCTGATCTCTATGCAGATGATGCCACCTTTCACACACATGGAAACAATAAAAACGAAATCCAAAATAATATTCAATCTGATTTTAATGATTCTAAACAGTGGGCTAAAGGTAACAAAATGCATGTACACGACAATAAAACATCATGTATGACCTTAGGAACAAAACAACGTCTTGATGGCTCTCATATTTTAGATATTAAAGCTGGACATGTAAGCATTAAAAAGGTATCTAATCAAAAATTGTTAGGCGTTTGCATTGACGAAAACCTAAGCTGGACAACTCACATCGAATATCTTTGTAAAACCGTCTCATCGAAAATATCATTACTACGACAGTTGTCAGAGTATGTCCCAATACATTTTATCAAAGTTACATTCTTCCACTTCTTGATTATGGCTCCGTTACTTGGGGATCAGCATCTACCGCTAACATCGAAAGATTAGCAAAACTTCAAAACCGAGCAGCGCGTATTATTCTCAAATGTGACTTCGATACCCCATCAGCTTCAATGTTTCAGGAACTAGGTTGGATGTCGATAGAGAGCAGAATTAAATACAACAACGCTTTTCTAACGAACAAAGCCCTCAATGACATGACTCCAGATTATATAGCTGAGCTTCTTACACCAATGTCACAGACGCATTCTCGTCACCTACGATCAAGTGAATCTGGCGAGTTGTATGTGCCTTACTCGCACACAAAATTATATAAAGGTTCATTCTCTTGCTCAGCTCCAAGATTATGGAACTCGTTGCCTCAGACAGTTCGCAACTCTGAATCTCTTAATGTTTTTAAAAGTAACGTTAAGCCATTATGTTAAACGTTTTATATCATATTAACTAAAGATCAAATTAGAATGGATTTTAACAATTTTTAAATGCTTTGTGATGTGAGTTTTATATGCCCTATGTGGTATTTTATTATAGAGGCATATTTTATTCAGACCATCTTTTATATCTGAAGCCTACATAACTTGTAACAATTTATATTTTGTAAATATTGTATATATGTTTTTATATATATTGTTTGATTGAATATGTTTAGAGGGCCATAAGGTAGACTAGCCTTTGGCTAATTGTATACCCTCTTTAAATATCGTATAAATAAAATAAAATAAAAAATAGTTGTACAAAATACATTGGACAATAAAATAAAATATATCTTTGAAAGAAACATCGAATCAATGAGTTCCCAAGATAGAGCCTTGGGGACCCCCTTGAAATTTGCCCCCACTTTCTCTTAAAAAGTGTGCATGTTTATGATATGATGATAATTGGGCGATTTTATTCAAAATACTGCTAGAATCTTTCGGCTTTAGTGAAGTCTGGTTTGACCAAGAGGCAGAGAAATTTTATATGTTTTAAAATTTAGTAAAACAAAGATAACACGATCAATTCGGAACTGGAATTCAAGAACTCTAGATTCAAGTAGAATAAATTTAAAAAAAATCAAAATCATTTAAAAGTTGTAGAAGTTGAAATATAGACCTAAAACGCTTTAATAAGATTACAGTGTTTCTCTATAGGTTAGAAATAGAATCCGGAAGGCGGCATAAGCCAGCTGATCAAAGATTATGAATGTAAAATATGCAATAGAGTTGAACATTCATTTCACGTTTTGTTTGAGTGCAGCTTAAATGATTACACTGCACTTTGCTTGTGATTGTTATTGTATACTCATGGCCGTTGCATGGAAATAATCATTATCGTATCTTATCTTATGAATTAACAAATATATGCAACTTACCAGCCAATGCTGTGGTACAGAGCATCAAAGTCACCAACAACGCGATTTTCATTTTCACTTCAAGGTAGATACACTCTAGCGAAGCTGTAGAATGAACTAATCACTTGGAGGATTTGGGCTGTATTTATACGCAATATAGCCATGTACTTTTCACAGTCACCCATCAATAGGAAAAGTTTCTTTAGCATTTGCGTCGAGTTAAGACACGCTTAAGTAACCATCATGAATCTTGAGCATGATGGCTGTCATGTTGACTGAATTTAAAAGGCATTTTTCCTACAAAACTATTATGGTCTACACTGAAAAGCCTGGCAGGAATAAATTGAAATATGATAACCATTTTCTCTATTGCGGCAAAGGGGCATGTCAAGGTTGAAAGCTGTCTGTCTGGTATGGATCTGTAGAGTACAGCCAAGGTCATGTCTTTTCAACATTCTCAAGCTGTCATTCTTAAAACCTTGATTCATTTCAAGGTTATTATTCAGTCTTTTCACGTACATGAAAATGTTTGTTACACTTTACGAGAATGATGCGTTTTTAAAGCGCGGGAGACATGTTGGTTTTCATTTATGCAAAAGCAACGTCTAAAACCCTAAAATCTATCTATCTATCTATCTATCTATCTATCTATCTATCTATCTATCTATCTATCTATCTATCTATCTATCTATCTATCTATCTATCTGTCTGTCTGTCTGTCTGTCTGTCTGTCTGTCTGTCTGTAACACACTTTAAGTTATCACTTTAAAATACAATATTTGATATTTTGTATCAGTTTTCTCTAAAAACAATGGCCGTGAACCACCAAAACATTCGTATGATGAAAATGTATTTAAAATTATTTTACATCCAATATTTTATTTTCAAGAACAATCAAAACACATGTATGTGTTAGACGTTTCCTTTGGTGTATTCGGTCATGGTAAAGTCACTTATTGTAGTAATGTTTGAACAAAAATAATGCTCCGATAAAATATCATTCGGGATAATGTTTTTCAGAGGGCCTTGTCAGGCCAGGAAGCTTATAGTAAACCCAGGCTCCGTCGCCCGTCCTTGTCGTCGTAAGCCACAATGTTCTTCTCTTGTCCGGCAGAACCTTCAGTGGACCTGGATTTGGAGTACATAGAAAATGTTTTTACATATTTTGCAAGCTGAGTTCTTCTACATTAAGAATCCGGCGGGTGACATCTTGTCACCATTGAGCAATTTGAGAAATTCAAGATGGCGTCCAAGATGGCTACCCGTATACGGAAAACAGTAGTTTCCATGGAAATAATCATATTTTGAGAGACTTTTAAATGTGGGATCATTTTTATTTGAAAAATGAATCAATTGTACATTGAAATTAGCACAAGAAAGCAGACAATGTATGGAGAGTATCCAAGATGGCCGCCAGAAGTATGGAAAATTACATTATTGAAAAGAGGCGACTTCAGGACTGATGAATTTCTTAAACCAAACAGTTTGGTGGCATTTTTGTTAACATTTAAGACTCTGATGGATGTCATTTTATCACCATTGAACACTTTGAGAAATTCAAGATGGCATTCAGGATGGTTAACCGTATACGGAGAACAGTAATTGACATGTATATAATCGTGTTTTGGCAGATGTAAGACCTGAAATTACTCGCATATAAAAGCTGAACTAGTCTGGTGAACTATTACTGCAGCTGGTGTTGTGCCGTGTGGCGGCCCTAAAAAGTCTCCCCGTACATCACCCATAGTGCAGATTATATTTTTCTTTTGATCCTTTGGGATCAGTGAATATATATGAAGTATTTCAATTTTTTATATGTTGAGAATTATCTTCTTAACAGTATTTTGATAATTTGGCCCCTTTGGGAATTTGAGTCTTTGATTTAGACTGCACAGATGTAAATTATTAAAATTGCAGCAAAATGTCTGGCTTTCGCTGCCAGTTTTATAAAGGGTCACTGATGAAGGTTCATTACCCGAAATTGTACAATATGGCCCATCTTCTAGCTTTGTATTTTTACTGCTTCCAAAGGATCTAACAATTATTTTTATCTGTGTACATTGAAACTAGTTCAAAAATTCATAAAGTATGGAAATCATCTAAAATGGCCACCAGAATAAAAGAAAAAGCAATATTGAAAAGCGCTGATATCGAAACTAAAACATTTCTCAAACCAATTAGTATGGTGGCAATTTTTGTTAACAAAGAATAAGTGCGAATAGATTTTTGAAATCTGTTTGGACTTATGGACATCATTTAGAATATTTTATATGTAAATGACTCCTGCAGATTAAAATGCCAGTAAAACAAACATAATGTTAATGCTTTATATGCTAATTACTCGTTCCCCATAATTTGAAACTGTTCTGAAAATGTCTGTTTTTGCTCAAAACTATGATATCAAATTTGGTTTCCCATTCCCTTTATTGTCTTCAAGACTTCCATGTTTTGGAAACCACAAAAACAGAGAAAATTTTCCCTTTGATGTGGCATTCCATGTCTGATAGTCTTAATAGACCACTTTAAAAATTACAGCTGTTTACTCTTAAAATTTTCTATGATCCCATATGTAATAAGGTTTATATGTGTTGGTGTGTTCTTTGATGGCTGATTAGGCCAATTCTAGCTCTAAACTATTGGTTGCAAGTAAAGCAAGCCAGTGTCATGGAACCTGCTGCTGGCCCATTAGTCTTGGCTTTGCATTCTCTGCACAATCTTTCAGCTTCACAGATTCTCTCTTTTTTCATAGAGAGCTGCTCATTCGTTGATGAGACATCGCCATTTTGATCGCTCTTGTGCTGTCTGTTCCCAAGAACCATTGGTATTTAGAAATCCTTCAGCGAAGCTTTGAGGGTGTCTTTCAAGCGTTTCTTCTGGTCACCTTAAGAGCGATTTCCCTCCTGTAATTCTTCACAGAAAACTTTCTTTGGAAGTCGTGCATCAAGCACTATTATAACATGGCCAGTCCATCTTAGCTTTGCTAGCTTTAAGACTGTATGCATGCTTTGCATCCCTGCTTTCTTCAGGAACTCTGTGTCTGGAATCTTTTCTTGCCACTTGATTCGTAACAGCTTTCTCTAACAGCTTAAGAGGAAATGGTGAAGTCCCTTTGCATGATGTTGGTATTCTGCCCAGGTCTCTTATGCATACAAGAAGGTTGGCAGTACATAGCCTTGTAGACTTCAGCTTGGTGTCAATCTTGATTCCAGCCTATAAGATTCAGATATATACCATTTAGTTGTACATGCATATTTTCTAGACCAAGGATTCATGAAAGTGTGCATATAGATTGCCAGTAGAATCCACTGTTCTACAATTAAAAGAGATAAAGTGTATATTCTTCTGAATGAGCTATATTGGTGCCAATGCTTATTTAATTTGCTTATTCAATTTGCTTATTCAATTTGTGTTACTGATCGTTCCAAATCGATACTTCTGTGGTGGTTCTTTTTGTTTTATGTTTTGGTGTTTAAAATGTTTTTGTGCTGTTAGCGCCTTATGTATGTTTTCATATTTTTAGTTAAGTTAAGGTAACTGAGTGGCCACCTATTGGGAAAATAGCTGCTCATTCGGCTTCCGAAATGTTTTCATGGTATAGGTACCTGATTGTTAGTTTAGTTTTTTTCCCACCTCGGTTTTTGGTGTGGGAATCTTTTTCTGATTGCGCCTTTTCCTGATCTTTGCCTACTTGTACCTTTTTATGACCCCACTTGTGCAATATGCGCCGATGATCAATGGATTGCCATTATAAGGTGATTATCTCATCGCATTATGGAATAATAAGGAGGCTCCTAAAGGATAATGCATGAGATACCAATGTTTATTGGTTTTATTGTCCCTAATTACCAGTGCAGTAACCCCCCCTCCCCTCCGCAATCAATATTGAGTTTTTGTTTTGGAATCCTACCTGTATTCAGAGTCATTGTCTGGCCACCAGGTTTTCTAGTGTCATGTTCCATATCAGTTATCAGGTAATGACTTTCAATCAATATGAGTACATGTATGCTTTTACAGTAATCAGTTTAAACATATTTTATTGTCATCTCAAATACAAAGGGATTGGACTCCACGTTCTAGCATTAGTTACAGCCCGCCCCCTAAAAATCACAAGCATAAGTCACTTGGATCTACATTTCTAGATTTTGCTGTCTGTCTTCCGGAAGAAAAGATACATACATGAATTTAAGAAAAGATACATGTATGTGGGCCTATAGCTAATGAGACGTAAAACCCCAATTTTTGAACCATCATTTTGGTCTAAGTCGCTGCGAACTACATGGCCCTGTATTTTGCAGTGTTTTGCAAACAGAACATTGTGAAAGTGACCACATTGTTTGCTTGTGTTGGTGCTTTATGTCACAGCCAACAGCTATGGTCATTGTGGGACCTCTCACAAACATGACAGCACTCAATATATGCTTGAAAATATCACCATCTTAGTTAAAAACTAAGGTTTACATGTATAGATGTTTTTACTTTAACCACTTACCTTGGGCAGGCTATGACCTTCTGTTCCGTTATCCATTAATCAGTCATTCAGGAGAATTTGTAAAACTTTGCTTAGAGGCAAAAGCAGATAATATATTTCTCGTGACCCCAATGGGCGGGGCCAACATTCCCTCTGGACCATCCTTCTGTAGTATTACGCATGCAGCACAAAAGAAAATATTCCCCATCATTTTAGGTGGTGAGAGAAATATGGGCTACTTGACTAACTGACCAGCCTAGTGATTACTGGTCTAAACCTGCCCGAGCAAAGTGGTTTAGACAAAAAAGTAAAACTTAGATCCTTACAGAGCATCTATATTTATAAGCATGAGTTGGTTAATTTAGTGGTTGTAGTTTTAATATGTTTCGGATGACATGGCATCAACATTTATTATGTTGAATAAAATTCTCATAAAATGGAGGTAATATCCCGACATGGCAATATTGGTTGACTTGGGCGTAAAGCAACAAAACAAACAAACCAAAAATTGTAAACTTTTCCTTTACTGTGATGGACATCTTAGATGCACTTCTTACATGATATTAATTGCAATGATTTCATGTGTTGAATATGCCAAAACGCGAATATTTGCATGATAATTACTTTTGCCTTACACAGGCAGCCATCTTGAATGTTATCTTGACTTTGTTAATTTGCTCAATGTAGACAAGATGCCACCCACAGGATCGATAAACGTTATCAAAATTGCCACCAAAATGTTTGGTTTAAAAAGTTTGAATTTTCGAGAGCACCGCTTTCAAATATTGCGTTTTCCGTAGATTCGGCAGCCATCTTTGATGCCCCCTTTACAGTCTATATTTTCTTGCACTCATTTTAATGTACAAATAATTCAGCTTTCATATACGAGTGATTTCAGGTCTAAAAGTCTGTCAGAACATAATTATTTCACAGGAAAATAGCATTTTCTGTATATGGACGCCATCTCGAATTTCTCAAATTGCCCAATAGTGACAAGATGTCACCCATCGGATTCTTTATGTAAAAGACCTCACCTTTCCAAAAATTTAAAAACATTTTCTATGTACTTTAAATCTAGATCCACCTCAAATATCCCAAATGGCTACAGGACTACTCCTCTGAAACCGCTGGGCCAATCAAAGCCAAACTTCATGTGGAGCATCCTTAGGAAGGGAGAACGAAAGTTGGCATAAATGGTTCAGGTCACATGACCAAGATGGCCGCCATTGCTATAAATATCAAAAGCCTTTAAAATTTTCTTCTCCAGAACCGAAGGGCCTATGATCTTGAAACTTGGCATGAATCATCAGGGGGAGGAGCTCTACAAAGATTATATAAATCCTTGGCCTGTTTTACGATAAGGTCAACATAGGTCGCTCATGCATTTGAATGGGGAAAATTGTAAAAATGTGATCTAAAAGGCAAAACTAGCAGGAAATGGGCAATTGACAGAAAATTAATGTTTTTGAAAATCTTCTATACCCAGGGGTTGTCTGCCCCTGCCCCGGGACTATAAACATGTATATGACCATAATATTCAAACATCTTCTCTGAAACCGCTTGGCCAATCAAAGTCAAACTTAATGCGGAGCATAGTTAGGAACGGGGAATGAAAGTTTGTATAAATGGTTAAGGTCACAAGGCCAAAATGGCAAAAACCTTTAAAAAAAAATTATCTATAATCAGAAGGCCTACAAATTTGAAACTTGGCATTCAGCTCCAGAACCAAAGAGCCTGTGATCTTGAAACTTGGCATGAAGCATCAGGGGGAGGAGTTCTACACAGTTTATATAAATCATGACCCTGGGATGACCTTGACCTATTTTACGGCAAGGTCAACATATGTCGACAATGCATTTGAATTGAGAAAATTGTTAAAATGGGATTTGAATAGCAAAACTTGCAAGAAATGGGTAATTGACCTGGAGTTTTAAGATTCTGAAAATAATTTGGACCCCAGGGGTGGGTCTGTCCCTGTCTCGGGGCATTATACATGTATATGACCATAATATTCAAAGATCTTCTTGTCTTAATAAGCTTGGCCAATCAAATGCGAATTTTACAGGAAGTGATGTGATTTTAAATAAACTATGTCATATGACCAAGATGGCCGCCATATCCATATATGGTAAAAGCCTTCAAAAAACTTCATTGCAGGAGCTGCTGAACCTATTGCAACAAAAATTGATATGTAGCAATTAAGACTATAGTACTATTATGCGTTTAAAAATCATGAGCATGTGATGACCTAAACAGATTTTATGGCAAGGTCAACATACGTCAATTATACAGAAGACTGTTAAATTGACACTAAGGGGAAAAACTTTCAGGGAATTGGCAAGTGGACGTAATATTCATGAATTTGAAAAAGCAATTAACTCCAGGGGTTATTCTGACCCTGTCCTGAGGCTATATACATAAATATGACCACTGTAGTCAAAAAAGGTTATTGGTGTATTTCTAACATCTCAGGTGAGTGTTTAAAGGACCATTGGTCCTCTGGTAAATGCTGTTATTAAAGCACTCTTGAAGTTATCACTTTAAATTGCAATAGCTGAATTATTTTGTGTCAGTTTTCTCTAAACACAATGGCCGTGCACCACCCAAAAACATTTTTGTAATTTACTTTTAAATTGTTTTACATCCAATATTTATTTTCAATAACATTTTAAAACCCATGCATGCGTTAGACGTTTCCATAGGTGTATTTGGTCATGGTAAAGTCACTTATTGTAGTGATGTTTGAACAAACATAAGTTTCGATAAAACATCATTCTGGATAAAAGGTTATTCAGAGGCCTGTTTAAATAAGGTTTAAATATGCGATGAGATGTGTCATTAGAAAAAGTTCGGTAAACTTGCTATCGCAAGACGTCTGTCAATATCATATTTACATAATAATTGCTATTGACAGACGTCTGTCAATAGACACTTCGTTATAAATAAAATAAGCAATTCTACTAAATTTGAAAAGATAATCAGTCAAAAACGCTATGATTACGCCTCAAATTACTCTTTTGATATTGTTGGGATGACGGCTTCGGGGTTCCAAGCCTCATCATCACGATTACATGTCACTTCAATATGGTACCTCCTATTTCTAACATTCGAGCCGCCTCGTGGGAAAACCAACAATGTGGTTTCCAAACAGGTCCGACCTAAACCGACCTGTACAAGCACAGTAAAGAGCAAGAAGCATGAAATTTCGTATTTAGGAAGTAGAGGGATTGTACTATCCGTGTAGCGAAAACAAAGGCGCTGATCAGCTGATCTGCGCCTTTCTTTTCGCCTATGCCGATTGTTGATTTCTCCATGCGGCGGCTCATTTATTCAAATTTGTCTGTAGTCGTATGTTGCCAAGGTCAGCTACGGCATGTGATTTTCCCGGCTCCATAACCTTAACATCAGGACCAGACAGTAACGAATGTCGGTTAGCCTTGACGTTTGAATGACGCAACTGAACAGGTGTTGTATGGCCCAGATGTAGAACCATTCAGTTTTACAAGGCCAAACATGGTGACACAGCCATGGCTACAGAATCAGACTGCACAGATGCCGGTCTGGAACGGCGTGACATCGAACCGATGCAAAATTTTTACAAGGCCAAATATTGCGTCATTGCCTTGATAGAACAAAGAAACAAACGGTGCGAACATGTCTGGTTACCATGTGTCACATAGTCCACATGCTGTGCCAGTTTACCAGGCCTTATTATTCCGTAATAGCCTTGATCATATTATAATTGAGCCACCTCATGGGAAAACCAACAATCTGCATAGGCGAAAACAAAGACGCAGATCAGCTTCGCGCTGATCAGCGCCTTTGTTTTCACTACTCGGATAGTACAATCCCTCTTCTACTTAAATCCGAAATTTCAAGCTTCTAGCTCTTTTCTGTGATTGTACAGGTCGGTTTGTGTCGGACCTGTTCGGAGACCACATTGTTGGTTTTCCCACGAGGTGGCTCATATTATAAGCTTCTGGTGTAAAAATTGAAGGGCGTATATGCATACATATTTCATGCAACGAAGTAAGGGTCGTCTTTGAAGGCCAATCCTGATGTATGGCTGCTTTCATACAATGTCAACCTTTTTGAGGAATTCGATATCAAATGAGGAGGAAAACACATTAATGAAATTTTCAACACCTTATGAGGCTGGTTGTGGCCCCTTAGGGAATGCCTAAATTTGATTTGATTATTATAGGCCTACGTTCGCATGCTTGTCATATCTGACGTCGCGTTACAACAGTACATATATGTAACAACATTGGAGCATCGTCGTGATAATATGCCAAAGCAAAATCGTGGACATAACTAAACTATTTTTTAAGATCTGCATCGTCTTTGTCTAGCACTCGACTATACTTTTCCGCCAGTATTCGATGGAACTCAAAGAATGTGTTACCTGCTGCACAAGACAAGCAACAATTTAGGATTACAAAAAGGTTCGACACAGACAGGCCTGTACAGTCAAAGAAAGTAGCTAGACGCTTGGAATGTCAGGTTCAGAAAGAAGTATTGTACTATGATCTATCGTGTGAAAACAAACACACTCATCAGTTGTGCAGTAACTGCCGAGCTGATCTGTACCTTTGTTTTTTGCAGAATATTATGCAATTTGTTGGTTTCCTGATGCGGCGGATTATTTTATTGCCAACGCCTTTCATTAAATAGACTCGAAACAATGCGAGCTGAGATCCAGTCGGACCAGCCAAACTGGTTCAATTTATATTACTGATCATTCCAAGGCGGTACTTCTGTTGTTGTTCTATTTCTTTCATGTTTCGTGTCGATTTTTTCTGTGTTTGTATTTCAGACCCGTCCTCTCAGTCCCATTCGCCTCGGTGAGGACAAGCCGGTAAACGCGGATGAGTCAGAAAGTTCTGTCACAGGTGTTATAACTTTGTTAATAGATACGATAGGTTGCTGTATTATACCTTGATTGAAAGGGCTACAATTCCCCATTATAATGATGCCAAAAATGCACGAAAGAAATAGACATATAGTCCGAAATAGACGCCTTGAAAGACACCTGGGGTAAAACCACTGGCACGTTTTCTTGGATTTGTGAATATTGTTATGTGTTTTTCATGCGTTTTATCTTTATAACCACCTATCAAATTTTCTCGAACTTTTCAATACAAAATACTAGTATATCAGTTTAGAAAAGCAATGTGACAAAATTGATGATTACCCTTATCGATGCTATGCTGACTTTATACTAAAGCGATATATATATGACGCCATTAAAATACGTACCTCTATAGCATTTTTGTTACCGCTGAACCATTACATGTATATTTGCTTGTTTTTTATTTGATTAATATAGAGCATACGAAGATGAAACACTAAAATGGTTTTATGCATTTAATATGCTCCCTGGTCTACGTGTAGATGTCAATAAATGCCCTTTGAATTTAAAGGGGCACCTGGAGTATAAAAGGCCGAATTAGGTGTCTCATCTCAGTTTTTGTTTAGACACAAACCTGAGCTCTCCAATATACAACACTTGTAATAGTAAATTCTGATTGGATATTGCTTCATGGATAAAAGTTACCTGTGGAATTATTGACAGCTCTTATCAGCAGATTAAATATTACAGGTATTCCCATTGGCTTATAATTCATGGGCCTGTAGTTAAGCCATTTCCACTAAAATCTCAGCATGTAAATCCCAGGTAATAAAACGTTCGCCGAGTGGCATCAAATGTGCCCCTTTAAACTGTACATGTAATTTCAATGAATGTACAACAAGCCGATTTCAATATTTCATTTTGCAATAACTCAATTAAATTCAGTTGAAAGAGTTCGATTCTTGCAGGATATATTCATCTTTGTTCGAAAAATATATTAGTGAGGGTCGAGATGTAAGAAATATTGCTCCCGTGCGATTTTTATGCTAAAATTGATATTTTTGCTTTAAATGATTGTTTATGGGTTGTATTGTTGAAAAATTATGGGGTTCAATTTTTTCGACCCCTTGACCCAATTTTGTGGGCTTTTTCTTAAGACCACGCCCATTTTATGATTTTTCTACACTGCAGACAATAATAAAGCTGTTTCTGAATAAAAACTTTACTGTTGTGTTGTATGTTGCATCGAATGCATCATTTCTATGGCTTATGTAATGCCAAAGAACCAATTTATTACAGTTGTTGTTTATATTTTCTTCATTGCTTCTAATTGAAAGTGGGTGGGGTTATTTAATGGGGACATTCAATGGAATAATTCAGTTCGCTTACATATACTGGCAGAGTGAAAACCGACATTAATTCAGATTAACAAATATAAAAAGTTGCACGTGTTATTGTTTAAGAAGAAACCTACTATTTCATTTTTATACGGGGGACATTTAATAAGTAGTGCGAACTTACATGCATTTTTCCACTGACATGTCGGAGAATATTCTTATATCTTGATTTACAAAGCTATATATAAATGTTTAAGAGTAATACAGGCGTGTGTACGCAGTGCTATATAAGCTGTACCTATACAGATAATGCACAAGGGTCGTTTAATAAGTAATGCAAATGCATATGAAGGAAAGTGAAACCGACCAAAACAGAAAAAAGCACTCAACCGTTTAAAACGCCATCCTAAGTCCAGTTGCTTTAAGTATTAAGTTACTCGTTTCGTTCTTGTGAAACATCATCCCAGTCAATGTTAAACGAATAAATCACAATTTAAGGTCATGGTGAAGCACATATTAACAGGCATGGATCTAAATTACCACAAAGGACTTCCGGAATGGACATTTCGTACAGTTGTATGTTTATGTGTCCTGGAGTAATTTTCGTTTCTTTTAGAAAGACAAGGTGATCTCGAATATGACCAGAACGTGTTCAGCCCGAGAATGAATGGTTAAACCTAAATTCCTTGCTGTAGCAGAAATCTTGGTGATCTCTATTTATCAGAACCATTCAATGAATAAAATATAAAGGTTCGATTCTTTCGTATCAGTAAAAACATCAAAGGGAGAAAGTATATTGCGCAATTTCGGATAACAATTTAAACCCTCATCAGTAGCCCATTTTAAACCGGCAACAAAAGCCAGACTATTGTACTACAATTTCGAAAATTTGCACGAGAAGTCTAAATAAAGGACATATTCCTTAACGGGGTCGAATAATTTAAACATTGCTTAGAAGTATGTTTCTAAACGTGGAACGTCTGGTATAATATAACTGATTAATAACTCCCACCCAATATTGTACTATCGTAATCGCAGCAGACTTCCGGAGAACAAATCTCCAGTACCAGTAAGCTATTCTGGTGTTGAATTCTGACTGGTCAGTATCAGCGTCCAAATAAGGGTGTTGCATGAGAACAAAAAAGAACACTTGATGAAGACTATGCTTCTTAATCTCCTTAATTTCACAGTAATAAGTTGATAAATACAATTAAATACAATACAGAGATGAATGGGAGAGGGTGCTAGAGAGGTCAATAATGTAGTTTGCTTTGTTGATTCGATGGTAAACGTCACATTTACAGCTATGGTCATGCCTACAGGTTGTTTGTGACTGAATGGGTATATTTGGATTGCCTTCCAGCATCAGGGCTTTAGGAAATTGATGGGTCACAAGATGGCTCCCGCACAGAGCTGCTAAATACCAGACCACATGAGCAATTGTTAAACGCTTAGAGGGTCTGTATGCCACGGTCCAATAAAATTGGTAATGTAATACTAATCGGTATTGAGGGGAAATGGTGTGCCATTTCACCCAAATGTCGAGAAGAAGTTTCGTGAAAACTGCGACAAAGACCACCGACGCCTGTCACATGCCTTGACCCGGATTTGAAACTGGACCGCGACGGTGACAAGTACGTTTGTTACCAGACACGCTATCCAGGCCCCGACTTATTTCTGCCAGTAATCTATACATATAACTTTAATGCAACAGTACAATTCAAATGTTTGTAATGACGTGGATGAAACAACAAACTGTTGTGCAAATTGTGTGACCAAAGGAACATATACCGGGCACTCCTCTTTGCATCAAAACGACACTATTTATGTGTTTTGCAATATATATTTTGTGTTGTTTGTTTGAGTTGATGCTTAACGTCCAAACCAACAGCTTTAGTCATGTCGGGACGTTGCCTTCATTTTATGGGACTTTACACAAAATGAGGATGTCATGACAACCCAAAAGTGCTTTAAATATAACCACCCAACTAAGCCACTAAGGCTTATGTGTGTATGATTCTATTTGAACCACTTTTCATAGGCAGCTTAGACCAGTAAGCAGATGGTCAGTCATTACCGTAGAAGTTTTGTCTGGAGGCAAACGCAGCCCATCTATTTCTTTATACCCAAATAGGCTGATGCCTATATCCCACTCGACCATCCTTTGCATAGATATTTGTCCTTTCAGATGCATATTATGGAAAGTACAAACGTTTTTGTAGAGTTATTACCGATGTCGATGTAAGTTGCTATACCCTGCAATACATTGCTATTTATCACTTAGAGTTATTAATTATGGACGTCTTTGCTGCTTTCAGCTAACAAGATGACTCTTATGCGTAGTAATTGCCTATTTTTGTAAACTTGTATGACGTTTAAATCATTGTCGGATGTTATTAACGATACTTTATTAAATAAAATGCATGGGCTTTCGGTTTATCCATTATTTGAAACTATCATACAATTATTAAAATCACAACAATATCGCGTTTACATGGCACCATTTAACTTACCAGAAGTGTGTAATCTTACATTATAATAGCCATTAAGATCGATTCTAGCACAGCTATATTTTGATAATGTTATGTGTGCATTTTATGCATACCATGTACAGTGCAATGCGCGAAATTACATCTGTTTCTAAACTACTTTTTAACGACCCTCGTGTATAATATGTATTCGCACTGCGTAGACACCATCAAACATGCTATAGCTTTATCCTAACGATTTTAACATATTATATTCAGAAATAGAGTTACAGGCATATAATTCTAACGTAGAAGAAATTGCACGCCAATTCGCATTACTTATTGAATGGCCCTCGTATATAGTAAATTATGGGCACCGCAAAGATAATACCATGTTTACAACTGTTTATTACATACTATTCATCTGCTTGATAAGTTTTTGTTTTCTTTCAGTGTCATTATACGCCGGTGATAGAGTATGGTTAGTTTTCATACTTATTTCCCCAATTAAATTACCCCACCCACAATGTTTTAGAGATATATTGTAATTGTGCTTACATCGTCAATACCTACCATAAAGGTGTTTTACTGTTACAAAGCCTATTAAATGGGGTCTCAGATGCAAAATGCAAGGTAAAAAGCTAGTTTTAGTAGCAGAAACAACACAACAAGTGCCAACAGTGTAGTGTATGCGCAAAAATGGGCGTGGCCTAGAAAAAGAGCCCACATAATTGGCTCGAGGAGTCGGAAAAATTAAACCCCATCATTTTTCATAATAATAACACACAAACAATCATTTAAAGCAAAGAAATCAATTTTAGCACGAAAATCGCACGGGAATACATCTCGACCCTCACTATATGGCATTGATTATATGTTTTCGAAGTCGTTTATTTTCTGTAAAATATCGCATAATTTTCTTTAAGCTATGACAGTATGAGAGGGTCACGTCTTTTAGTGCCATATTTTTTTATTTCATTGACGAAGAGCCACACAAAATTTTTGCCACATGTTTTATAGTAAAAAAAATAGTCTTTCAGTTAGGTTTCATTAAAAATGTTTCAATGTAAGTAACTGAGAAATAAAGGGAGTGACAGAACTTTTTGACCGATCCTCGTACCGTGATAAACCGGGGAATCGTTCCTAGCAACATTGATCGCATTCTCACGGTCACGGTTGTACTCCTTTGTAGCCCCAGTTTTGTTACCGGTTCTACCACGATTTTCGTCACGGTGCAGGCTGATGTGTCCTGGTTTTACTACGATAGCGTCCTGGTTTACCCCGGTGGTCACGTCGGGGTTATGCCCCGGTGTTTGCCGGTATTGAAAATGATAGCAACCAGTGCGAACCGGGACGGCACCGGGGTTCACCGTTACAAAATTCTTCAAACCGGTTTGCCCCGGTGGCGTCCTGGTGAAGCCTCGGTTTGTGCCGCAATAGTCCGGTGTCGTCCAGGTTACCAAGGGTCTGCGCCGGATCATCCCGTAATATCACGGTCGAATCCCGGGGCTATCACGATTTGTCACGGTGTAGCCCCGGTTTTATCCCGTTTTTGATATCTCTACCGGCTCACCCTAGTTGTATTATACATTTTAATCGTGATAGTACCGGTATTAAACATTTTAATGCAACCATGAAGGCTCCCCGGTTTACCCCAGTTCTTCCCGGTTTGCTACGGTTCTATCCCGGTTCGTCACGGTTCATCCCGGTTTACCCCAGTTTAAGCCCCGTTCTCTCACATTGCAAGTCGCGAGTCATAACGACGACATTCAAGGGAGCGCCAGCCCAGATTGCTCATCATCGCAGTAACACTGCCGTTGGAGGAATATTGATTTAAAAAAACACCATGCATCTATCGTTCGAACCATTTCGATTGCAGTGTTACCTAAGCTTCACAAAAGACCATACAAAGCTAGATTTATTGCAAATTCTAGCTCTTGTACTACCACTGAACTTTCTAAATTATTAACTTCCTGTCTTACTGCTATCAAATCTCATGTTATAAGATACTGTGAGACAGTGTATGAAACTTCAAATAAAAATTGGTTTTGGTCAATTAAAAATTCTGGTGAGGTGCTCAGTAAATTGAAGTGTAGAGGGTTCCGTGCGACAAGCTTGTCCACATATGATTTTTCTACTCTGTATACAACATTACCACATAATCTAATTAAAGAAAAACTTCTGGATTTGATAGAGTGGACCTTCAAAAGGGCATTAAAAAACTATGGTTCACTTTATTTGGCATGTAATGACAGAAAGGCTTTTTTCACTTCCTCTGACCAAAGTCGGTATACACTTTGGTCATGTCAGAATGTGTGCGACGCCTTATCCTATCTCCTTGATAATATTTATATTAGATTTGGGACCAAGTTATACAGACAAATTGTTGGAATTCCGATGGGTACAAATTGCGCACCTCTCGTAGCTGATTTATTTTTATACTGCTACGAAAGAGATTTCATGGATTCTCTTAACCATGATAATCAAGCTGATGTTATCGAGGCTTTTAATTCCACATCTAGGTACCTCGATGACCTTCTGAACATTGACAACCCTTATTTTGAAGGTATGGTCAATCAAATTTATCCACCTGAACTTCAGTTAAACAAAGCCAATATCTCAGATACCGAAGCCCCCTTTTTAGATCTACATCTTTCTGTTTCAAATGGATTTGTTTCTTCTAAAATTTATGATAAGCGCGATGACTTTGATTTTGATATAGTAAATTTTCCTTTTTTGGATGGTGACGTTCCTCGTCGTGCTTCTTATGGTGTATACATTTCGCAACTTATTAGGTTTGCTAGAGTCTGCAATCATGTTACAGACTTCAACGCTCGAAATAAATGTTTAACGGCAAAACTTCTTCAACAGGGCTATCGGTATCATAAACTTCGAAAAACCTTTTCTAAATTTTATCGTAGACACTATGAATTGATTTCCAAATATAATGTTGGGTTAAAGACGCTTTTAAGTGAGGGCCTTGCGGAACCTGAATTTTATGGTGACTTGGTTTACAAATTTAAGAAACTTAAAGGAATTAACGATTTTTCTTTTCAGTTCAGAAAAATCATAACACGTTACAGACGTATAGGTTATAATTTGAATGTTATGCGACAGTCTGCATGCTTAGTTTTTAACCCAATCATGGTTGATAACTATGCTGCCTTCTTTAATTGCACGCCGGTGGGTCGGGCGTCAGACTCTATGATGGCCCCGACTTAAAGCTATTCATTTTAGTTGGTTGGGGCCGGAGCTTCTTGTCTGTCGCTTGGCCCACCGGGGTCCAACTGGTGTTTTTCTTTTGCTCCGGAGTTAGTAGGTTATTCGGCGCCCAGGGATCTCCATCGTCGGGCAGCTTACTCAATCTGTGAGTCCTGGGTTTTGATTCATCAGGATGTTTATCATGATTTATTTGTTTGTTCTTGATGATTCATTGACTAGTTAGAGATTCACCACAAGGACCAAATAACTAACTAAATGTTATGAACCACTGCAGAAGCTGAGGGTGAGGTTAGGTACCTGTAAAACCGGTTTAAGCCCGCCAGTAACTTTGTGTTACTGATCGTTCCAAGTCGATACTTCTGTAGTGGTTCTTTTTGTTTTATGTCTTGGTGTTTAATTTTTTTGTGCTGTTGGCGCCTTATGTATGTTTTCATATTTTTAGTTAAGTTAAGGTAACTGAGTGGCCACCTATTGGGAAAATAGCTGCTCATTCGGCTTACGATATGTTTTATGGTATAAAGTACCTGATTGTTACTTTGGTTTTTTCCCACCTCGGTTTTTGGAGTGGGAATCTTTTTCTGATTGCGTCTTTTCCTGATCTTTGCCTACTTGTACCTTTTTAGTTACATTCAGGTTTACCGAATTGGCACCTTTAAGGAAATAGCTGCTCACTCGGCTAACTTTTGTTCTCTCAGTATCAGTACCTATTGTCATTTTTGTAGATTCCCGCCTGGCCGTTCTGGGTGGGAGTTTGGTTCGACTTGCACCAGTTCCTGATTATTGCTTTCTCTTGTCGTTTCTGTTGGCCTTCACTGATAACAGTTAGAGTAAGTTGAAGATCGTGCATTAAAACTATATTCTCCTTGAAATATGAATGTACAATTTGCTTGTTAAAAGTCGTCCAATAAATGAAGCTGCATGTTTAACTCAAGGCTGCAAGCAGACGGCCCCATGGGGTATTCGATGTTCACGCTCAGTCTCTGTTCGTAGCCTTGACTGTAACAGATGTAGGTTGTTTTAATAAATGAGCCGTCCCATGGGAAAAACAACAATCTGCATAGGCGAAAACAAAGACGCAGATCAGCTTCGCGGTAACCGCGAAGCTGAACAGCGCCTTTGTTTTCGCTACTCGGATAGTACAATTCCACCTCTACTTAACTTCAAAATTTCCAGCTTCTAATCTGCTTCTGTGCTTGTACAGATCGGTTTGTGTCTATGTCTATGTCTATGTCTACATATCTGTCAGTCAACAGAGTAAACGCTATAGGAGAACACTCGAATTTCTCACTTCTGCTTCGGACAGACTTGCATTGTACGTCACCCATTCAGTAATACGTGTTTCTCAGCTGTCTTTGGGCTGCCATTAAAGAAATGTTCGACAAGATTAAATTCATTTTACCATCAGGAAAACATGTCCGTGAGATGTTTACCCCCTCAAACCCCACTTTTATATATATCAAAACTGGGGTATGCAGGGGTATACCTATTTTTCTTATTTTTGCTCCAAAACATAGATTGTGGGTACTCGTTAGAACCGCCTCGGCGAGGCGGTTCTAACGTGAACCCACAATCTATGTTTTGAGCAAAAATAAGAAAAATATCAAACTTTTTCTTCTGAAATTTTCAATTTTTACAGCTGAAAAAAAACTCTATATATTGCATTGGCAAGTTTTCGTAATGCGGATCTCTTAGAAGATAACTAGTTATGAGGAATCAGAAACCAGCGCCGTGATGAAACACAAGCTCGAGATCTCAACAACACTGACTCTGAAGTGCCTGGGCGATAAAAATCTAATATTTAAACCCCAGTGGACCCGAACGGAGACATGAAGTAAGCCTGTAATCTACAATCAGTCAGGTATCCCTGCTTGTAAGAGATCGCAATTGAGCCTAGAGTTCCACCCACTGGCTTGAAATCAAAAAGGTAAGTAAGTAAATCAAATCTTTATCTCAGTTTTACTTTTATTTAACCATTCCTAGGTTAAATTGTTTGTAGTGCGATTGTTTTGATCTCGCCGGTTTCTTTCTGACAAAGATATATATACATTTGTTGATCGGACTGCTTCAAGTAAGTAACTATGTTTTCAATGAATTGAAGACATATTTCCCTGTCTATTGAAGGTCATCAGCTGATCTATGATAACGGACAGGACACTAAAAATCTGGTGGCCTGGTATTGACTCTGAATACAGGTAAGGACCCAAACAGGTAAAATCAATATTGATTGCAGGGGGAGGCAGTTTTATTGCACAGGTCATCAGGGACCATAAAACCAATAAACAATGGATCGCATGTACGTATTATCCTTGAGGGGCCTCTCTATTGCCCCCTGTGGAGAGATTAGTTAATCACCTCATTATGACAGTCTTTGATCGCTGGAACATATTGCAGCATTAGGGGTCATTAACCGAATAATCAGTGGTACCAATACTCCTTTGAGCTAGTTAGATTGTTAGTTTGGTTTTTTCCCACCTCGGTTTTTGGAGTGGGAATCTTTTTCTGATTGCGCCTTTTCCTGATCTTTGCCTACTTGTACCTTTTCATGCAATTCTATTATGCACAGCTGAGAAGCACGTGGTATTGTATACCAACAAATCGATAAATGATCGGGTGACGCACAATGAAATTATGTTCAATGTTGAGATGAGAAATTTGAGTTTTCTCCCATTACGTTTACTTTATTAACTGATAGATAGGTGCAGTCAATGCAGAAATTTAACATTTATGAATGAAAGTAACATATGCAATCCAGATTATTTCGTTTTCACAAACACTCCCGTCCCATGAACATATAGTACTTCCCATACAGTAGTATTGAAGTGTTTGCGAAAACGAAATAATCGGGATTTCTTATGTTAGTTTCTTTCAATACATGTTCAATTTCTGTATTGACTGCACCTATCTATCAGTCAGTAGAAGAAACGCTGTAGGAGAAACTCGAAAATCTAACGTCAAATTCATTCTCATTGTAGTGTGTGTCACCCGATCATTTACCTGTTTGTATGTAAACAATACCACGTGATTCCCAGTAGTGTTATGATAAACAATAAATGACCGCGTGTTGGACGTGGCACTGGAAATTGTTCACAACAAATAGATACCCCTTTCCTAGTGCTCACAAAATACTCTTTAGTTAAACTACAGGTGCTAAAGTATGACACTCTACTCAGTAAAAATCTACGAAGAGGTCGCGAAATGTAGTTACCAGACTCTTCATGAGATTGTCATGGGTATAATGATAAGTCCCCAAATGAACTGTTCATTGCAAATAAATATTAAACCTGAGATCCTTTAAGAGCAGTGAACACATTAATGAGAAAGGGGATGGGCCATACCGCGGTTTCGACTATTAATGTCTCTCTCGGCAGTGACCATTTAGATTTGGCAACATGGAGCCAAAGAGATTACTGAAATTTTGCAACTGCCAAGAGGGTAGTTGATACAAAGACTATCATTATCTAAATGGGACCAAATATATTAAACATTGGTAAGAAAATCAATCTAAACCGATAATAAAGTATGTGTTGCCTCATGCAGATAGCTAGTTGTCCTACTGTTGACAAAATTCGTTGTTTCATTACGAAAACTTGCCCATGCAATATACAGAGATTTTTGAGCTTTAAAATTTGAAAATTTTCAGCTGAAAATTTTTGTTATTTTTCTTATTTTTGCTCAAAACATAGATTGTGGGTACACGTTAGAACCGCATCGGCGAGGCGGTTCTAACGAGTACCCACGATCTATGTTTAGGAGCAAAAATAAGAAAAATAGGTATACCCCTGCATACCCCAGTTTTGCTATATAAAAGTGGGGTTCAAGGGGGTACACATTACACGGACATGTTTTCCTGATGGCTCGTATTGAGATCTATTGACACCAACTGTATTTGTTTGTATGCTCAAATTTGATATCTGCTTGATTTGTGTGTATGATCGAGCTCATGTTCACTTTCTACATTATTTTTTTGTTTGTATGCTCAAATTTGATGTCTGCTTGATTTGTGTGTATGATCGCGCTCATGTTCACTTTCTACATTTGTTTGTATGCTCAAATTTGATATCTGCTTGATTGTTTGTATGCTCGTATTTGATATGGGATTTTTTTTTTTTGCATATTCATGTTAAAATCTCCTTTGGAGGAAATAAAGATAGAAAGAATGAATGAACTCATATCTTTATTACAATTATTCCAAGTTTTTCCTTAATTTATACCCTAAGTTACCATAACACCCGTATTCCAGCAACGTTATATTTAAGCCACTAGTTCGAGATGTTGTCGATAAAATTTGAAAATCTTACGAAGTTTGTGATACCAATAGTCCTGATTGGATTATAATAAATTAATAATAATGTCAAAGTTTTATTGTGGATATCAAAATCAGTAACATGTTATTAACTCACCACTTACCATAACTCACCATCACCGAAGTCAACCTTAGCTGATCTGCAACTTCTAAAGAGCCATTTGGGTATTTAAGGATGTTCGCTGCCAATGAAAAAGTATTCAACCTTTTTTCTAACCACTCTTTTTTTATTCCAAAATACAATATAAGACATTTGAAAGCAAAATAACTATAGGCTAGTGTGCATTTTTTCAAGTTACAGGCCTCTGAATGAGACCTCTGAGCATCATGTTTTAAATTTAGTAAAATTAATTTAATTTTTAATTCTTTGAAACAAACCTGTCTTGAACAAAAATACATCTAGAACGCTTTCAAAAGTCATAATATTTACGTAACGCAGACTATTTTGGACCAAACGCATAGGAAAATTTGCAACAGGAAGTGGATGACCAAATTTTACGAGTATTTTACCAACCCTACCCCCATGCTTGAAAAGTCGGAAAAAATCAATATTTTGAAATGTGCCAAACCCATATTTGTTTATTCAAACTTTTTCTTGTATTTTCACACAAAATAGAACTTTGTAATATTGTTCGAATAAAAGAAAGAAATATATAGGGTAGTGTGCATATACGAGAGAACCAACAACTTGAAAATCACCATTTTCAGCCTTTTTTCAGCTGTTTTGTTTCTTTAAGCCCATTTCATAAAACCACCTAAAATTTTAAAACCAGCACACCAAAGACACAAAGACTGACTTAGAAGACCATGTACACATATACTGAAGCTAAAATAAACAAAGAAATAGTGCAATTAATTTGAAAATGTGTAATATTCAAGTTTAATCTACCCTACCCCCTAAATTTCACTGACAACTAATTCTTCTGAAAAGTTGCAGAAAATGGGGTGAAAAAATGAAGTTTCTTAGATTGACAATTTTCATGGCTCGTTCAATGCATATCATCATTATGTATCCAAATATAAAATATTGGGAAAATGTCTGCAACCGTTTACGAGATATTCAACAAAAGAAAAACCGGAAGTTCCGAAATGTCAAATGTTAGCAGCGAACATCCTTTTAGAACTTCATAAGAGGAGTGCGTATAATATTCCAATCTTAATTTGAGAATCGCAGCAAATGTCCATAAAGACCAATAAGGTCAAACCCAAAATTGTGGGGTCGGTACAATCCGGACTGAACAGATCCCCGTGCATTTTTCGATAACTGTGGCATGTATAGCATTAGAAAACCTCGGGGGGAGGGGTTTTCTAAGTGGTTACTGTATGGTAAAAATTTTCGAGTTTATTACGTTTATTACGTTACCCCATAAAAAAAATGAAAACAAAAATCATGCAGGACCTAAAACTACAATGGCATGTACTTATTTGTGAATAAATGATAATCTGAATAAAGGAAATATTCAAATATTCAAGTGGACGTCATAAAAAGGGTTGCTAATGTTTAAAAAGGCATTGGGGTAGTTATTTACGTTATATTTTCATCAAAATTCATGGCATTGGTGTAAACGTTTGATAATGATTTGCCTTGTAAGAAAATAATGAAACAAAATCATTTTTTTTTCTCATAAAGAACTTAAACCTAATTTTATACCCTTTCAAACGATGCAATTTGTTTGATTGTATCTAATATACAATTTAGCTGAAGACATTTGAAAAAAAAACACCCTTTTTAACAAACGTCAATGTAAACAATGAATAACATACACTGCATAGAATATGAAATATATTATCACTGCTTTGCGTAAAACAACTTAGTGTGACATGTATATATATATATATAAATTTATATATATATATATATATATATATATATATATATATATATATATATATATATATATATATATATATATATATATATATATATATATATATATATATATATATATATATATATATATATATATATATATATATATATATATATATATATATATATATAATTTATATATATATATATATATAGTATGAGATTTGGGTAATATACATCAAACAGACAAACCTGTCGGTAGCACCGGATCCATAAATGGATGCTTAAATGATATGCTTTAAGTATATGTGGAGATTTTATCAGATCCATAAATGGATGCTTGAATGATATGCTTTAAGTATATGTGGAGATTTTATCATTAACGGTGCAAAATTTTATTTGTGCCTGAGCTAGCTTTCGCCTTTCGGCTTCATCAGAGGCATACCGATTAGTGCAAGTTTACAGAAAAATAGAAGGTGAGACAGCGACAATGGCCGTCCTCGATTTTTGAGATAAGCAAATACAGGTAAAAAATCACATTGTACTCAATTGGAGAACACATGAACAACAGAAATTTGATGCAATTTGATAAAAATCCCGAAAATAAAACCATTTATGGATCCGGTGCTACCGACAGGTTTGTCTGTTTGATGTATATTACCCAAATCTCATACTATACTATTAATTTATATACATCTTGTATCTTTTGATCCAGTCAAACCTGGTCATTCTCCATATTGTATCAAGTAGTCTTCAACTTAGCCCATTATTTAGGAAAACCTTGCCCGCAGCTGTTTACATAACCATAAAAATGACCAGCGTTTGTAGCGGTGTGTTTAAAGGCAGGCTTTGCATAGCCCACCTTCAGTAGTTTTGCAACCTTCGAAGTGAACGGTCGTGTTTGTTTACTTCTACTTCCTTTTTTTTTTTTTTTTTTTTTCTTTTTCTTTATTTATTTCCACCCCCCCCTCCCCCCTCTTCTTGTTTGAGTTTTATTTTCGGGATTTTTATCAAATTGCATCAAATTTCTGTTGTTCATGTGTTCTCCAATTGAGTACAATGTGATTTTTTACCTGTATTTGCTTATCTCAAAAATCGAGGACGGCCATTGTCGCTGTCTCACCTTCTATTTTTCTGTAAACTTGCACTAATCGGTATGCCTCTGATGAAGCCGAAAGGCGAAAGCTAGCTCAGGCACAAATAAAATTTTGCACCGTTAATGATAAGATCTCTACATATATATATGATAACTCCTTTTTTAAGGAGCGTAGTAGCGCAGTCGGTAGAGGGGATGGCCCTGTATAGCTAGGCGCCGAAGCCGAAGTCTGCGGGTTCGAAACCTACCTTCGCCAATTTAGTACATCTTTATTTCTCTACTTTATAATTTTTCCGATGTACTTGTATCAGAAATGATCTTGGTAGGAATAGCTGTTGAAGTTTGTATATCTTTGATATGAAAATATTATTTCCAAGCTTTGGCATCCCATAGGATCCAGTTATTCCATGTATATAGACGAGTGTGCTTGCACAACGAAAACTAGTAACCTATCAGACGGGTTATGCAGGGAAATCTCCTCTAAACCTGAGCTATGATAACTCCTTTTTTAAGGAGCGTAGTAGCGCAGTCGGTAGAGGGGATGGCCCTGTATAGCTAGGCGCCGAAGCCGAAGTCTGCGGGTTCGAAACCTACCTTCGCCAATTTAGTACATCTTTATTTCTCTACTTTATAATTTTTCCGATGTACTTGTATCAGAAATGATCTTGGTAGGAATAGCTGTTGAAGTTTGTATATCTTTGATATGAAAATATTATTTCCAAGCTTTGGCATCCCATAGGATCCAGTTATTCCATGTATATAGACGAGTGTGCTTGCACAACGAAAACTAGTAACCTATCAGACGGGTTATGCAGGGAAATCTCCTCTAAACCTGAGCTATGATAACTCCTTTTTTAAGGAGCGTAGTAGCGCAGTCGGTAGAGGGGATGGCCCTGTATAGCTAGGCGCCGAAGCCGAAGTCTGCGGGTTCGAAACCTACCTTCGCCAATTTAGTACATCTTTATTTCTCTACTTTATAATTTTTCCGATGTACTTGTATCAGAAATGATCTTGGTAGGAATAGCTGTTGAAGTTTGTATATCTTTGATATGAAAATATTATTTCCAAGCTTTGGCATCCCATAGGATCCAGTTATTCCATGTATATAGACGAGTGTGCTTGCACAACGAAAACTAGTAACCTATCAGACGGGTTATGCAGGGAAATCTCCTCTAAACCTGAGCTATGATAACTTCTTTTTTAAGGAGCGTAGTAGCGCAGTCGGTAGAGGGGATGGCCCTGTATAGCTAGGCGCCGAAGCCGAAGTCTGCGGGTTCGAAACCTACCTTCGCCAATTTAGTACATCTTTATTTCTCTACTTTATAATTTTTCCGATGTACTTGTATCAGAAATGATCTTGGTAGGAATAGCTGTTGAAGTTTGTATATCTTTGATATGAAAATATTATTTCCAAGCTTTGGCATCCCATAGGATCCAGTTATTCCATGTATATAGACGAGTGTGCTTGCACAACGAAAACTAGTAACCTATCAGACAGAAATCATCAAATGTATGACGCTGCACTGTTAACAAGATGTTATACTCAGCATGCTCTTCGTCCATTTATCGATTCCGAATCTAATCACATTAGAAGTTTTATTAAAATTCCTTTCATCAATAAAGGAATTGACTTTATTGATTTACCAAGCATATTCCCGGATAAATCAGTGATACAGTCTATACCTACCTACTTCCAAAATTCAGAACCTCCTATTATTTGTTACAAATATAACAAACCAATCAGAAATACTATTTTTAATTTCAATAAACTTGTTTCTGATCTTGATATCCATGCTAATACTCCTAAGTCTTGAGATTGTAAAGATTCAAAATATGTTTATCAACCAGCTGGACATATAGTTACTGGAAATTTAAAAATAATTTCGGATTCTAGAATTCGCAAAATTGTTTCTAAAGGTCCGAAATATAGATTCCCTTCCTACATTAATTTCGACAAATGTAGAGAGGAGATTGCATCTGCATTAAATGATTTCGGTAATCGATGGTGTAAACGAGAGGGTGTTGAGGATAATGCTCTTAAAGAATGGAAAAGAAGTATCTTCACTATCGTGGATAAACGTATTAAGTTTTATTCACAAAATACTAATCTTTTACCTCCTAAACCCAAATCGTCATTTAGGCATTTGAAGCAGGGTATCCAAGAATTTCATAGAAAGTATGTCTTGGTTCCGGCAGATAAAGCCGCAAACAATGTTGTTGTCGTTTGTAGACTTCACTACGTTAACACCTTAAAACAGGAGCTTGATGGTACCAGGGCTTATCTGGAGACAGATACTGATGAGGTGTCTGTAGTAAATGCCCACTTAAACGATTTACCTGTTAAGTTTTCTGTTTGTGTCAATGAAGGCCAAGACAAACTTCCTACGATGTATTGGTTACCTAAGCTTCACAAAAGACCATACAAAGCTAGATTTATTGCAAATTCTAGCTCTTGTACTACCACTGAACTTTCTAAATTATTAACTTCTTGTCTTACTGCTATCAAATCTCATGTTATAAGATACTGTGAGACAGTGTATGAAACTTCAAATAAAAATTGGTTTTGGTCAATAAAAAATTCTGGTGAGGTGCTCAGTAAATTGAAGTGTAGAGGGTTCCGTGCGACAAGCTTGTCCACATATGATTTTTCTACTCTGTATACAACATTACCACATAATCTAATTAAAGAAAAACTTCTGGATTTGATAGAGTGGACCTTCAAAAGGGCATTAAAAAACTATGGTTCACTTTATTTGGCATGTAATGACAGAAAGGCTTTTTTCACTTCCTCTGACCAAAGTCGGTATACCCTTTGGTCATGTCAGAATGTGTGCGACGCCTTATCCTATCTCCTTGATAATATTTATATTAGATTTGGGACCAAGTTATACAGACAAATTGTTGGAATTCCGATGGGTACAAATTGCGCACCTCTCGTAGCTGATTTATTTTTATACTGCTACGAAAGAGATTTCATGGATTCTCTTAACCATGATAATCAAGCTGATGTTATCGAGGCTTTTAATTCCACATCTAGGTACCTCGATGACCTTTTGAACATTGACAACCCTTATTTTGAAGGTATGGTCAATCAAATTTATCCACCTGAACTTCAGTTGAACAAAGCTAATATCTCAGATACCGAAGCCCCCATTTTAGATCTACATCTTTCTGTTGCAAATGGATTTGTTTCTTCTAAAATTTATGATAAGCGCGATGACTTTGATTTTGATATAGTAAATTTTCCTTTTATGGATGGTGACGTTCCTCGTCGTGCTTCTTATGGTGTATACATTTCGCAACTTATTAGGTTTGCTAGAGTCTGCAATCACGTTACAGACTTCAACGCTCGAAATAAATGTTTAACGGCAAAACTTCTCCAACAGGGCTATCGGTATCATAAACTTCGAAAAACCTTTTCTAAATTTTATCGTAGACACTATGAATTGATTTCCAAATATAATGTTGGGTTAAAGACACTTTTAAGTGAGGGCCTTTCGGAACCTGAATTTTATGGTGACTTGGTTTACAAATTAAAGAAACTTAAAGGAATAAATGATTTTTCTCTTCAGTTCGGAAAAATCATATCACGTTACAGACGTATAGGTTATAACTTGAATGTTATGCGACAGTCTGCATGCTTAGTTTTTAACCCAATCATGGTTGATAACTATGCTGCCTTCTTTAATTGCACGCCGGTGGGTCGGGCGTCAGACTCTATGATGGCCCCGACTTAAAGCTATTCATTTTAGTTGGTTGGGGCCGGAGCTTCTTGTCTGTTGCTTGGCCCACCGGGGTCCAACTGGTGTTTTTCTTTTGCTCCGGAGTTAGTAGGTTATTCGGCGCCCAGGGATCTCCATCGTCGGGCAGCTTACTCAATCTGTGAGTCCTGGTTTTTGATTCATCAGGATGTTTATCATGATTTATTTGTTTGTTCTTGATGATTCATTGACTAGTTAGAGATTCACCACGAGGACCGAAGAACTAACTAAATGTTGTGAACCACTGCAGAAGCTGAGGGTGAGGTTAGGTACCTGTAAAACCGGTTTAAGCCCCCCAGTTATTTTATAACTGACCGTACCAAGGCGGTACTGCTGTTCTGGTTCACACTTATCAAAGTTATTCCAATTACGAGTTTCATGTTGCATGGCTTTGTGACCACCCGAATATAATGGCTGTTCACTTAGCCCTCTGCATTTACTTGTTCTGTCCAAGCTAGCACTGTGACCACCTAATACCTTCAATAGCTGCTCACTCTGCTTTCCGTTATTCATGTTAAACTTTGGTATCTATGTTTAGTATTTTCTTAATATGATTTCTTATTTCTTGTTTATCACTGAACCACTACAGAAGCTGAGGGTGAGGTTAGGTACCTGTAAAACCGGTTTAAGCCCGCCAGTAACTTTGTGTTACTGATCGTTCCAAGTCGATACTTCTGTAGTGGTTCTTTTTGTTTTATGTCTTGGTGTTTAAAATTTTTTGTGCTGTTGGAGCCTTATGTATGTTTTCATATTTTTAGTTAAGTTAAGTTAACTGAGTGGCCACCTATTGGGAAAATAGCTGCTCATTCGGCTTACGATATGTTTCATGGTATAAGTACCTGATTGTTAGTTTGTTTTTTTCCCACCTCGGTTTTTGGAGTGGGAATCTTTTTCTGATTGCGCCTTTTCCTGGTCTTTGCCTGCTTGTGCCTTTATGCAGGGAAATCTCCTCTAAACCTGAGCTATGATAACTCCTTTTTTAAGGAGCGTAGTAGCGCAGTCGGTAGAGGGGATGGCCCTGTATAGCTAGGCGCCGAAGCCGAAGTCTGCGGGTTCGAAACCTACCTTCGCCAATTTAGTACATCTTTATTTCTCTACTTTATAATTTTTCTGATGTACTTGTATCAGAAATGATCTTGGTAGGAATAGCTGTTGAAGTTTGTATATCTTTGATATGAAAATATTATTTCCAAGCTTTGGCATCCCATAGGATCCAGTTATTCCATGTATATAGACGAGTGTGCTTGCACAACGAAAACTAGTAACCTATCAGACGGGTTATGCAGGGAAATCTCCTCTAAACCTGAGCTATGATAACTCCTTTTTTAAGGAGCGTAGTAGCGCAGTCGGTAGAGGGGATGGCCCTGTATAGCTAGGCGCCGAAGCCGAAGTCTGCGGGTTCGAAACCTACCTTCGCCAATTTAGTACATCTTTATTTCTCTACTTTATAATTTTTCCGATGTACTTGTATCAGAAATGATCTTGGTAGGAATAGCTGTTGAAGTTTGTATATCTTTGATATGAAAATATTATTTCCAAGCTTTGGCATCCCATAGGATCCAGTTATTCCATGTATATAGACGAGTGTGCTTGCACAACGAAAACTAGTAACCTATCAGACGGGTTATGCAGGGAAATCTCCTCTAAACCTGAGCTATGATAACTCCTTTTTTAAGGAGCGTAGTAGCGCAGTCGGTAGAGGGGATGGCCCTGTATAGCTAGGCGCCGAAGCCGAAGTCTGCGGGTTCGAAACCTACCTTCGCCAATTTAGTACATCTTTATTTCTCTACTTTATAATTTTTCCGATGTACTTGTATCAGAAATGATCTTGGTAGGAATAGCTGTTGAAGTTTGTATATCTTTGATATGAAAATATTATTTCCAAGCTTTGGCATCCCATAGGATCCAGTTATTCCATGTATATAGACGAGTGTGCTTGCACAACGAAAACTAGTAACCTATCAGACGGGTTATGCAGGGAAATCTCCTCTAAACCTGAGCTATGATAACTCCTTTTTTAAGGAGCGTAGTAGCGCAGTCGGTAGAGGGGATGGCCCTGTATAGCTAGGCGCCGAAGCCGAAGTCTGCGGGTTCGAAACCTACCTTCGCCAATTTAGTACATCTTTATTTCTCTACTTTATAATTTTTCCGATGTACTTGTATCAGAAATGATCTTGGTAGGAATAGCTGTTGAAGTTTGTATATCTTTGATATGAAAATATTATTTCCAAGCTTTGGCATCCCATAGGATCCAGTTATTCCATGTATATAGACGAGTGTGCTTGCACAACGAAAACTAGTAACCTATCAGACGGGTTATGCAGGGAAATCTCCTCTAAACCTGAGCTATGATAACTTCTTTTTTAAGGAGCGTAGTAGCGCAGTCGGTAGAGGGGATGGCCCTGTATAGCTAGGCGCCGAAGCCGAAGTCTGCGGGTTCGAAACCTACCTTCGCCAATTTAGTACATCTTTATTTCTCTACTTTATAATTTTTCCGATGTACTTGTATCAGAAATGATCTTGGTAGGAATAGCTGTTGAAGTTTGTATATCTTTGATATGAAAATATTATTTCCAAGCTTTGGCATCCCATAGGATCCAGTTATTCCATGTATATAGACGAGTGTGCTTGCACAACGAAAACTAGTAACCTATCAGACAGAAATCATCAAATGTATGACGCTGCACTGTTAACAAGATGTTATACTCAGCATGCTCTTCGTCCATTTATCGATTCCGAATCTAATCACATTAGAAGTTTTATTAAAATTCCTTTCATCAATAAAGGAATTGACTTTATTGATTTACCAAGCATATTCCCGGATAAATCAGTGATACAGTCTATACCTACCTACTTCCAAAATTCAGAACCTCCTATTATTTGTTACAAATATAACAAACCAATCAGAAATACTATTTTTAATTTCAATAAACTTGTTTCTGATCTTGATATCCATGCTAATACTCCTAAGTCTTGAGATTGTAAAGATTCAAAATATGTTTATCAACCAGCTGGACATATAGTTACTGGAAATTTAAAAATAATTTCGGATTCTAGAATTCGCAAAATTGTTTCTAAAAGTCCGAAATATAGATTCCCTTCCTACATTAATTTCGACAAATGTAGAGAGGAGATTGCATCTGCATTAAATGATTTCGGTAATCGATGGTGTAAACGAGAGGGTGTTGAGGATAATGCTCTTAAAGAATGGAAAAGAAGTATCTTCACTATCGTGGATAAACGTATTAAGTTTTATTCACAAAATACTAATCTTTTACCTCCTAAACCCAAATCGTCATTTAGGCATTTGAAGCAGGGTATCCAAGAATTTCATAGAAAGTATGTCTTGGTTCCGGCAGATAAAGCCGCAAACAATGTTGTTGTCGTTTGTAGACTTCACTACGTTAACACCTTAAAACAGGAGCTTGATGGTACCAGGGCTTATCTGGAGACAGATACTGATGAGGTGTCTGTAGTAAATGCCCACTTAAACGATTTACCTGTTAAGTTTTCTGTTTGTGTCAATGAAGGCCAAGACAAACTTCCTACGATGTATTGGTTACCTAAGCTTCACAAAAGACCATACAAAGCTAGATTTATTGCAAATTCTAGCTCTTGTACTACCACTGAACTTTCTAAATTATTAACTTCTTGTCTTACTGCTATCAAATCTCATGTTATAAGATACTGTGAGACAGTGTATGAAACTTCAAATAAAAATTGGTTTTGGTCAATAAAAAATTCTGGTGAGGTGCTCAGTAAATTGAAGTGTAGAGGGTTCCGTGCGACAAGCTTGTCCACATATGATTTTTCTACTCTGTATACAACATTACCACATAATCTAATTAAAGAAAAACTTCTGGATTTGATAGAGTGGACCTTCAAAAGGGCATTAAAAAACTATGGTTCACTTTATTTGGCATGTAATGACAGAAAGGCTTTTTTCACTTCCTCTGACCAAAGTCGGTATACCCTTTGGTCATGTCAGAATGTGTGCGACGCCTTATCCTATCTCCTTGATAATATTTATATTAGATTTGGGACCAAGTTATACAGACAAATTGTTGGAATTCCGATGGGTACAAATTGCGCACCTCTCGTAGCTGATTTATTTTTATACTGCTACGAAAGAGATTTCATGGATTCTCTTAACCATGATAATCAAGCTGATGTTATCGAGGCTTTTAATTCCACATCTAGGTACCTCGATGACCTTTTGAACATTGACAACCCTTATTTTGAAGGTATGGTCAATCAAATTTATCCACCTGAACTTCAGTTGAACAAAGCTAATATCTCAGATACCGAAGCCCCCTTTTTAGATCTACATCTTTCTGTTGCAAATGGATTTGTTTCTTCTAAAATTTATGATAAGCGCGATGACTTTGATTTTGATATAGTAAATTTTCCTTTTATGGATGGTGACGTTCCTCGTCGTGCTTCTTATGGTGTATACATTTCGCAACTTATTAGGTTTGCTAGAGTCTGCAATCACGTTACAGACTTCAACGCTCGAAATAAATGTTTAACGGCAAAACTTCTCCAACAGGGCTATCGGTATCATAAACTTCGAAAAACCTTTTCTAAATTTTATCGTAGACACTATGAATTGATTTCCAAATATAATGTTGGGTTAAAGACACTTTTAAGTGAGGGCCTTTCGGAACCTGAATTTTATGGTGACTTGGTTTACAAATTAAAGAAACTTAAAGGAATAAATGATTTTTCTCTTCAGTTCGGAAAAATCATATCACGTTACAGACGTATAGGTTATAACTTGAATGTTATGCGACAGTCTGCATGCTTAGTTTTTAACCCAATCATGGTTGATAACTATGCTGCCTTCTTTAATTGCACGCCGGTGGGTCGGGCGTCAGACTCTATGATGGCCCCGACTTAAAGCTATTCATTTTAGTTGGTTGGGGCCGGAGCTTCTTGTCTGTTGCTTGGCCCACCGGGGTCCAACTGGTGTTTTTCTTTTGCTCCGGAGTTAGTAGGTTATTCGGCGCCCAGGGATCTCCATCGTCGGGCAGCTTACTCAATCTGTGAGTCCTGGTTTTTGATTCATCAGGATGTTTATCATGATTTATTTGTTTGTTCTTGATGATTCATTGACTAGTTAGAGATTCACCACGAGGACCGAAGAACTAACTAAATGTTGTGAACCACTGCAGAAGCTGAGGGTGAGGTTAGGTACCTGTAAAACCGGTTTAAGCCCCCCAGTTATTTTATAACTGACCGTACCAAGGCGGTACTGCTGTTCTGGTTCACACTTATCAAAGTTATTCCAATTACGAGTTTCATGTTGCATGGCTTTGTGACCACCCAAATATAATGGCTGTTCACTTAGCCCTCTGCATTTACTTGTTCTGTCCAAGCTAGCACTGTGACCACCTAATACCTTCAATAGCTGCTCACTCTGCTTTCCGTTATTCATGTTAAACTTTGGTATCTATGTTTAGTATTTTCTTAATATGATTTCTTATTTCTTGTTTATCACTGAACCACTACAGAAGCTGAGGGTGAGGTTAGGTACCTGTAAAACCGGTTTAAGCCCGCCAGTAACTTTGTGTTACTGATCGTTCCAAGTCGATACTTCTGTAGTGGTTCTTTTTGTTTTATGTCTTGGTGTTTAAAATTTTTTGTGCTGTTGGAGCCTTATGTATGTTTTCATATTTTTAGTTAAGTTAAGTTAACTGAGTGGCCACCTATTGGGAAAATAGCTGCTCATTCGGCTTACGATATGTTTCATGGTATAAGTACCTGATTGTTAGTTTGGTTTTTTCCCACCTCGGTTTTTGGAGTGGGAATCTTTTTCTGATTGCGCCTTTTCCTGGTCTTTGCCTGCTTGTGCCTTTATGCAGGGAAATCTCCTCTAAACCTGAGCTATGATAACTCCTTTTTTAAGGAGCGTAGTAGCGCAGTCGGTAGAGGGGATGGCCCTGTATAGCTAGGCGCCGAAGCCGAAGTCTGCGGGTTCGAAACCTACCTTCGCCAATTTAGTACATCTTTATTTCTCTACTTTATAATTTTTCTGATGTACTTGTATCAGAAATGATCTTGGTAGGAATAGCTGTTGAAGTTTGTATATCTTTGATATGAAAATATTATTTCCAAGCTTTGGCATCCCATAGGATCCAGTTATTCCATGTATATAGACGAGTGTGCTTGCACAACGAAAACTAGTAACCTATCAGACGGGTTATGCAGGGAAATCTCCTCTAAACCTGAGCTATGATAACTCCTTTTTTAAGGAGCGTAGTAGCGCAGTCGGTAGAGGGGATGGCCCTGTATAGCTAGGCGCCGAAGCCGAAGTCTGCGGGTTCGAAACCTACCTTCGCCAATTTAGTACATCTTTATTTCTCTACTTTATAATTTTTCCGATGTACTTGTATCAGAAATGATCTTGGTAGGAATAGCTGTTGAAGTTTGTATATCTTTGATATGAAAATATTATTTCCAAGCTTTGGCATCCCATAGGATCCAGTTATTCCATGTATATAGACGAGTGTGCTTGCACAACGAAAACTAGTAACCTATCAGACGGGTTATGCAGGGAAATCTCCTCTAAACCTGAGCTATGATAACTCCTTTTTTAAGGAGCGTAGTAGCGCAGTCGGTAGAGGGGATGGCCCTGTATAGCTAGGCGCCGAAGCCGAAGTCTGCGGGTTCGAAACCTACCTTCGCCAATTTAGTACATCTTTATTTCTCTACTTTATAATTTTTCCGATGTACTTGTATCAGAAATGATCTTGGTAGGAATAGCTGTTGAAGTTTGTATATCTTTGATATGAAAATATTATTTCCAAGCTTTGGCATCCCATAGGATCCAGTTATTCCATGTATATAGACGAGTGTGCTTGCACAACGAAAACTAGTAACCTATCAGACGGGTTATGCAGGGAAATCTCCTCTAAACCTGAGCTATGATAACTCCTTTTTTAAGGAGCGTAGTAGCGCAGTCGGTAGAGGGGATGGCCCTGTATAGCTAGGCGCCGAAGCCGAAGTCTGCGGGTTCGAAACCTACCTTCGCCAATTTAGTACATCTTTATTTCTCTACTTTATAATTTTTCCGATGTACTTGTATCAGAAATGATCTTGGTAGGAATAGCTGTTGAAGTTTGTATATCTTTGATATGAAAATATTATTTCCAAGCTTTGGCATCCCATAGGATCCAGTTATTCCATGTATATAGACGAGTGTGCTTGCACAACGAAAACTAGTAACCTATCAGACGGGTTATGCAGGGAAATCTCCTCTAAACCTGAGCTATGATAACTCCTTTTTTAAGGAGCGTAGTAGCGCAGTCGGTAGAGGGGATGGCCCTGTATAGCTAGGCGCCGAAGCCGAAGTCTGCGGGTTCGAAACCTACCTTCGCCAATTTAGTACATCTTTATTTCTCTACTTTATAATTTTTCCGATGTACTTGTATCAGAAATGATCTTGGTAGGAATAGCTGTTGAAGTTTGTATATCTTTGATATGAAAATATTATTTCCAAGCTTTGGCATCCCATAGGATCCAGTTATTCCATGTATATAGACGAGTGTGCTTGCACAACGAAAACTAGTAACCTATCAGACGGGTTATGCAGGGAAATCTCCTCTAAACCTGAGCTATGATAACTCCTTTTTTAAGGAGCGTAGTAGCGCAGTCGGTAGAGGGGATGGCCCTGTATAGCTAGGCGCCGAAGCCGAAGTCTGCGGGTTCGAAACCTACCTTCGCCAATTTAGTACATCTTTATTTCTCTACTTTATAATTTTTCCGATGTACTTGTATCAGAAATGATCTTGGTAGGAATAGCTGTTGAAGTTTGTATATCTTTGATATGAAAATATTATTTCCAAGCTTTGGCATCCCATAGGATCCAGTTATTCCATGTATATAGACGAGTGTGCTTGCACAACGAAAACTAGTAACCTATCAGACGGGTTATGCAGGGAAATCTCCTCTAAACCTGAGCTATGATAACTCCTTTTTAAGGAGCGTAGTAGCGCAGTCGGTAGAGGGGATGGCCCTGAATAGCTAGGCGCCGAAGCCAATTTAGTACATCTTTATTTCTCTACTTTATAATTTTTCCGATGTACTTGTATCAGAAATGATCTTGGTAGGAATAGCTGTTGAAGTTTGTATATCTTTGATATGAAAATATTATTTCCAAGCTTTGGCATCCCATAGGATCCAGTTATTCCATATATATAGACGAGTGTGCTTGCACAACGAAAACTAGTAACCTATCAGACGGGTTATGCAGGGAAATCTCCTCTAAACCTGAGCTATGATAACTCCTTTTTTAAGGAGCGTAGTAGCGCAGTCGGTAGAGGGGATGGCCCTGTATAGCTAGGCGCCGAAGCCGAAGTCTGCGGGTTCGAAACCTACCTTCGCCAATTTAGTACATCTTTATTTCTCTACTTTATAATTTTTCCGATGTACTTGTATCAGAAATGATCTTGGTAGGAATAGCTGTTGAAGTTTGTATATCTTTGATATGAAAATATTATTTCCAAGCTTTGGCATCCCATAGGATCCAGTTATTCCATGTATATAGACGAGTGTGCTTGCACAACGAAAACTAGTAACCTATCAGACGGGTTATGCAGGGAAATCTCCTCTAAACCTGAGCTATGATAACTCCTTTTTTAAGGAGCGTAGTAGCGCAGTCGGTAGAGGGGATGGCCCTGTATAGCTAGGCGCCGAAGCCGAAGTCTGCGGGTTCGAAACCTACCTTCGCCAATTTAGTACATCTTTATTTCTCTACTTTATAATTTTTCCGATGTACTTGTATCAGAAATGATCTTGGTAGGAATAGCTGTTGAAGTTTGTATATCTTTGATATGAAAATATTATTTCCAAGCTTTGGCATCCCATAGGATCCAGTTATTCCATGTATATAGACGAGTGTGCTTGCACAACGAAAACTAGTAACCTATCAGACGGGTTATGCAGGGAAATCTCCTCTAAACCTGAGCTATGATAACTCCTTTTTTAAGGAGCGTAGTAGCGCAGTCGGTAGAGGGGATGGCCCTGTATAGCTAGGCGCCGAAGCCGAAGTCTGCGGGTTCGAAACCTACCTTCGCCAATTTAGTACATCTTTATTTCTCTACTTTATAATTTTTCCGATGTACTTGTATCAGAAATGATCTTGGTAGGAATAGCTGTTGAAGTTTGTATATCTTTGATATGAAAATATTATTTCCAAGCTTTGGCATCCCATAGGATCCAGTTATTCCATGTATATAGACGAGTGTGCTTGCACAACGAAAACTAGTAACCTATCAGACGGGTTATGCAGGGAAATCTCCTCTAAACCTGAGCTATGATAACTCCTTTTTTAAGGAGCGTAGTAGCGCAGTCGGTAGAGGGGATGGCCCTGTATAGCTAGGCGCCGAAGCCGAAGTCTGCGGGTTCGAAACCTACCTTCGCCAATTTAGTACATCTTTATTTCTCTACTTTATAATTTTTCCGATGTACTTGTATCAGAAATGATCTTGGTAGGAATAGCTGTTGAAGTTTGTATATCTTTGATATGAAAATATTATTTCCAAGCTTTGGCATCCCATAGGATCCAGTTATTCCATGTATATAGACGAGTGTGCTTGCACAACGAAAACTAGTAACCTATCAGACGGGTTATGCAGGGAAATCTCCTCTAAACCTGAGCTATGATAACTCCTTTTTTAAGGAGCGTAGTAGCGCAGTCGGTAGAGGGGATGGCCCTGTATAGCTAGGCGCCGAAGCCGAAGTCTGCGGGTTCGAAACCTACCTTCGCCAATTTAGTACATCTTTATTTCTCTACTTTATAATTTTTCCGATGTACTTGTATCAGAAATGATCTTGGTAGGAATAGCTGTTGAAGTTTGTATATCTTTGATATGAAAATATTATTTCCAAGCTTTGGCATCCCATAGAATCCAGTTATTCCATGTATATAGACGAGTGTGCTTGCACAACGAAAACTAGTAACCTATCAGACGGGTTATGCAGGGAAATCTCCTCTAAACCTGAGCTATGATAACTCCTTTTTTAAGGAGCGTAGTAGCGCAGTCGGTAGAGGGGATGGCCCTGTATAGCTAGGCGCCGAAGCCGAAGTCTGCGGGTTCGAAACCTACCTTCGCCAATTTAGTACATCTTTATTTCTCTACTTTATAATTTTTCCGATGTACTTGTATCAGAAATGATCTTGGTAGGAATAGCTGTTGAAGTTTGTATATCTTTGATATGAAAATATTATTTCCAAGCTTTGGCATCCCATAGGATCCAGTTATTCCATGTATATAGACGAGTGTGCTTGCACAACGAAAACTAGTAACCTATCAGACGGGTTATGCAGGGAAATCTCCTCTAAACCTGAGCTATGATAACTCCTTTTTTAAGGAGCGTAGTAGCGCAGTCGGTAGAGGGGATGGCCCTGTATAGCTAGGCGCCGAAGCCGAAGTCTGCGGGTTCGAAACCTACCTTCGCCAATTTAGTACATCTTTATTTCTCTACTTTATAATTTTTCCGATGTACTTGTATCAGAAATGATCTTGGTAGGAATAGCTGTTGAAGTTTGTATATCTTTGATATGAAAATATTATTTCCAAGCTTTGGCATCCCATAGGATCCAGTTATTCCATGTATATAGACGAGTGTGCTTGCACAACGAAAACTAGTAACCTATCAGACGGGTTATGCAGGGAAATCTCCTCTAAACCTGAGCTATGATAACTCCTTTTTTAAGGAGCGTAGTAGCGCAGTCGGTAGAGGGGATGGCCCTGTATAGCTAGGCGCCGAAGCCGAAGTCTGCGGGTTCGAAACCTACCTTCGCCAATTTAGTACATCTTTATTTCTCTACTTTATAATTTTTCCGATGTACTTGTATCAGAAATGATCTTGGTAGGAATAGCTGTTGAAGTTTGTATATCTTTGATATGAAAATATTATTTCCAAGCTTTGGCATCCCATAGGATCCAGTTATTCCATGTATATAGACGAGTGTGCTTGCACAACGAAAACTAGTAACCTATCAGACGGGTTATGCAGGGAAATCTCCTCTAAACCTGAGCTATGATAACTCCTTTTTTAAGGAGCGTAGTAGCGCAGTCGGTAGAGGGGATGGCCCTGTATAGCTAGGCGCCGAAGCCGAAGTCTGCGGGTTCGAAACCTACCTTCGCCAATTTAGTACATCTTTATTTCTCTACTTTATAATTTTTCCGATGTACTTGTATCAGAAATGATCTTGGTAGGAATAGCTGTTGAAGTTTGTATATCTTTGATATGAAAATATTATTTCCAAGCTTTGGCATCCCATAGGATCCAGTTATTCCATGTATATAGACGAGTGTGCTTGCACAACGAAAACTAGTAACCTATCAGACAGAAATCATCAAATGTATGACGCTGCACTGTTAACAAGATGTTATACTCAGCATGCTCTTCGTCCATTTATCGATTCCGAATCTAATCACATTAGAAGTTTTATTAAAATTCCTTTCATCAATAAAGGAATTGACTTTATTGATTTACCAAGCATATTCCCGGATAAATCAGTGATACAGTCTATACCTACCTACTTCCAAAATTCAGAACCTCCTATTATTTGTTACAAATATAACAAACCAATCAGAAATACTATTTTTAATTTCAATAAACTTGTTTCTGATCTTGATATCCATGCTAATACTCCTAAGTCTTGAGATTGTAAAGATTCAAAATATGTTTATCAACCAGCTGGACATATAGTTACTGGAAATTTAGAAATAATTTCGGATTCTAGAATTCGCAAAATTGTTTCTAAAGGTCCGAAATATAGATTCCCTTCCTACATTAATTTCGACAAATGTAGAGAGGAGATTGCATCTGCATTAAATGATTTCGGTAATCGATGGTGTAAACGAGAGGGTGTTGAGGATAATGCTCTTAAAGAATGGAAAAGAAGTATCTTCACTATCGTGGATAAACGTATTAAGTTTTATTCACAAAATACTAATCTTTTACCTCCTAAACCCAAATCGTCATTTAGGCATTTGAAGCAGGGTATCCAAGAATTTCATAGAAAGTATGTCTTGGTTCCGGCAGATAAAGCCGCAAACAATGTTGTTGTCGTTTGTAGACTTCACTACGTTAACACCTTAAAACAGGAGCTTGATGGTACCAGGGCTTATCTGGAGACAGATACTGATGAGGTGTCTGTAGTAAATGCCCACTTAAACGATTTACCTGTTAAGTTTTCTGTTTGTGTCAATGAAGGCCAAGACAAACTTCCTACGATGTATTGGTTACCTAAGCTTCACAAAAGACCATACAAAGCTAGATTTATTGCAAATTCTAGCTCTTGTACTACCACTGAACTTTCTAAATTATTAACTTCTTGTCTTACTGCTATCAAATCTCATGTTATAAGATACTGTGAGACAGTGTATGAAACTTCAAATAAAAATTGGTTTTGGTCAATAAAAAATTCTGGTGAGGTGCTCAGTAAATTGAAGTGTAGAGGGTTCCGTGCGACAAGCTTGTCCACATATGATTTTTCTACTCTGTATACAACATTACCACATAATCTAATTAAAGAAAAACTTCTGGATTTGATAGAGTGGACCTTCAAAAGGGCATTAAAAAACTATGGTTCACTTTATTTGGCATGTAATGACAGAAAGGCTTTTTTCACTTCCTCTGACCAAAGTCGGTATACCCTTTGGTCATGTCAGAATGTGTGCGACGCCTTATCCTATCTCCTTGATAATATTTATATTAGATTTGGGACCAAGTTATACAGACAAATTGTTGGAATTCCGATGGGTACAAATTGCGCACCTCTCGTAGCTGATTTATTTTTATACTGCTACGAAAGAGATTTCATGGATTCTCTTAACCATGATAATCAAGCTGATGTTATCGAGGCTTTTAATTCCACATCTAGGTACCTCGATGACCTTTTGAACATTGACAACCCTTATTTTGAAGGTATGGTCAATCAAATTTATCCACCTGAACTTCAGTTGAACAAAGCTAATATCTCAGATACCGAAGCCCCCTTTTTAGATCTACATCTTTCTGTTGCAAATGGATTTGTTTCTTCTAAAATTTATGATAAGCGCGATGACTTTGATTTTGATATAGTAAATTTTCCTTTTATGGATGGTGACGTTCCTCGTCGTGCTTCTTATGGTGTATACATTTCGCAACTTATTAGGTTTGCTAGAGTCTGCAATCACGTTACAGACTTCAACGCTCGAAATAAATGTTTAACGGCAAAACTTCTCCAACAGGGCTATCGGTATCATAAACTTCGAAAAACCTTTTCTAAATTTTATCGTAGACACTATGAATTGATTTCCAAATATAATGTTGGGTTAAAGACACTTTTAAGTGAGGGCCTTTCGGAACCTGAATTTTATGGTGACTTGGTTTACAAATTAAAGAAACTTAAAGGAATAAATGATTTTTCTCTTCAGTTCGGAAAAATCATATCACGTTACAGACGTATAGGTTATAACTTGAATGTTATGCGACAGTCTGCATGCTTAGTTTTTAACCCAATCATGGTTGATAACTATGCTGCCTTCTTTAATTGCACGCCGGTGGGTCGGGCGTCAGACTCTATGATGGCCCCGACTTAAAGCTATTCATTTTAGTTGGTTGGGGCCGGAGCTTCTTGTCTGTTGCTTGGCCCACCGGGGTCCAACTGGTGTTTTTCTTTTGCTCCGGAGTTAGTAGGTTATTCGGCGCCCAGGGATCTCCATCGTCGGGCAGCTTACTCAATCTGTGAGTCCTGGTTTTTGATTCATCAGGATGTTTATCATGATTTATTTGTTTGTTCTTGATGATTCATTGACTAGTTAGAGATTCACCACGAGGACCGAAGAACTAACTAAATGTTGTGAACCACTGCAGAAGCTGAGGGTGAGGTTAGGTACCTGTAAAACCGGTTTAAGCCCCCCAGTTATTTTATAACTGACCGTACCAAGGCGGTACTGCTGTTCTGGTTCACACTTATCAAAGTTATTCCAATTACGAGTTTCATGTTGCATGGCTTTGTGACCACCCGAATATAATGGCTGTTCACTTAGCCCTCTGCATTTACTTGTTCTGTCCAAGCTAGCACTGTGACCACCTAATACCTTCAATAGCTGCTCACTCTGCTTTCCGTTATTCATGTTAAACTTTGGTATCTATGTTTAGTATTTTCTTAATATGATTTCTTATTTCTTGTTTATCACTGAACCACTACAGAAGCTGAGGGTGAGGTTAGGTACCTGTAAAACCGGTTTAAGCCCGCCAGTAACTTTGTGTTACTGATCGTTCCAAGTCGATACTTCTGTAGTGGTTCTTTTTGTTTTATGTCTTGGTGTTTAAAATTTTTTGTGCTGTTGGAGCCTTATGTATGTTTTCATATTTTTAGTTAAGTTAAGTTAACTGAGTGGCCACCTATTGGGAAAATAGCTGCTCATTCGGCTTACGATATGTTTCATGGTATAAGTACCTGATTGTTAGTTTGGTTTTTTCCCACCTCGGTTTTTGGAGTGGGAATCTTTTTCTGATTGCGCCTTTTCCTGGTCTTTGCCTGCTTGTGCCTTTATGCAGGGAAATCTCCTCTAAACCTGAGCTATGATAACTCCTTTTTTAAGGAGCGTAGTAGCGCAGTCGGTAGAGGGGATGGCCCTGTATAGCTAGGCGCCGAAGCCGAAGTCTGCGGGTTCGAAACCTACCTTCGCCAATTTAGTACATCTTTATTTCTCTACTTTATAATTTTTCTGATGTACTTGTATCAGAAATGATCTTGGTAGGAATAGCTGTTGAAGTTTGTATATCTTTGATATGAAAATATTATTTCCAAGCTTTGGCATCCCATAGGATCCAGTTATTCCATGTATATAGACGAGTGTGCTTGCACAACGAAAACTAGTAACCTATCAGACGGGTTATGCAGGGAAATCTCCTCTAAACCTGAGCTATGATAACTCCTTTTTTAAGGAGCGTAGTAGCGCAGTCGGTAGAGGGGATGGCCCTGTATAGCTAGGCGCCGAAGCCGAAGTCTGCGGGTTTGAAACCTACCTTCGCCAATTTAGTACATCTTTATTTCTCTACTTTATAATTTTTCCGATGTACTTGTATCAGAAATGATCTTGGTAGGAATAGCTGTTGAAGTTTGTATATCTTTGATATGAAAATATTATTTCCAAGCTTTGGCATCCCATAGGATCCAGTTATTCCATGTATATAGACGAGTGTGCTTGCACAACGAAAACTAGTAACCTATCAGACGGGTTATGCAGGGAAATCTCCTCTAAACCTGAGCTATGATAACTCCTTTTTTAAGGAGCGTAGTAGCGCAGTCGGTAGAGGGGATGGCCCTGTATAGCTAGGCGCCGAAGCCGAAGTCTGCGGGTTCGAAACCTACCTTCGCCAATTTAGTACATCTTTATTTCTCTACTTTATAATTTTTCCGATGTACTTGTATCAGAAATGATCTTGGTAGGAATAGCTGTTGAAGTTTGTATATCTTTGATATGAAAATATTATTTCCAAGCTTTGGCATCCCATAGGATCCAGTTATTCCATGTATATAGACGAGTGTGCTTGCACAACGAAAACTAGTAACCTATCAGACGGGTTATGCAGGGAAATCTCCTCTAAACCTGAGCTATGATAACTCCTTTTTTAAGGAGCGTAGTAGCGCAGTCGGTAGAGGGGATGGCCCTGTATAGCTAGGCGCCGAAGCCGAAGTCTGCGGGTTCGAAACCTACCTTCGCCAATTTAGTACATCTTTATTTCTCTACTTTATAATTTTTCCGATGTACTTGTATAGAAATGATCTTGGTAGGAATAGCTGTTGAAGTTTGTATATCTTTGATATGAAAATATTATTTCCAAGCTTTGGCATCCCATAGGATCCAGTTATTCCATGTATATAGACGAGTGTGCTTGCACAACGAAAACTAGTAACCTATCAGACGGGTTATGCAGGGAAATCTCCTCTAAACCTGAGCTATGATAACTCCTTTTTTAAGGAGCGTAGTAGCGCAGTCGGTAGAGGGGATGGCCCTGTATAGCTAGGCGCCGAAGCCGAAGTCTGCGGGTTCGAAACCTACCTTCGCCAATTTAGTACATCTTTATTTCTCTACTTTATAATTTTTCCGATGTACTTGTATCAGAAATGATCTTGGTAGGAATAGCTGTTGAAGTTTGTATATCTTTGATATGAAAATATTATTTCCAAGCTTTGGCATCCCATAGGATCCAGTTATTCCATGTATATAGACGAGTGTGCTTGCACAACGAAAACTAGTAACCTATCAGACGGGTTATGCAGGGAAATCTCCTCTAAAGCTGAGCTATGATAACTCCTTTTTTAAGGAGCGTAGTAGCGCAGTCGGTAGAGGGGATGGCCCTGTATAGCTAGGCGCCGAAGCCGAAGTCTGCGGGTTCGAAACCTACCTTCGCCAATTTAGTACATCTTTATTTCTCTACTTTATAATTTTTCCGATGTACTTGTATCAGAAATGATCTTGGTAGGAATAGCTGTTGAAGTTTGTATATCTTTGATATGAAAATATTATTTCCAAGCTTTGGCATCCCATAGGATCCAGTTATTCCATGTATATAGACGAGTGTGCTTGCACAACGAAAACTAGTAACCTATCAGACGGGTTATGCAGGGAAATCTCCTCTAAACCTGAGCTATGATAACTCCTTTTTAAGGAGCGTAGTAGCGCAGTCGGTAGAGGGGATGGCCCTGAATAGCTAGGCGCCGAAGCCAATTTAGTACATCTTTATTTCTCTACTTTATAATTTTTCCGATGTACTTGTATCAGAAATGATCTTGGTAGGAATAGCTGTTGAAGTTTGTATATCTTTGATATGAAAATATTATTTCCAAGCTTTGGCATCCCATAGGATCCAGTTATTCCATATATATAGACGAGTGTGCTTGCACAACGAAAACTAGTAACCTATCAGACGGGTTATGCAGGGAAATCTCCTCTAAACCTGAGCTATGATAACTCCTTTTTTAAGGAGCGTAGTAGCGCAGTCGGTAGAGGGGATGGCCCTGTATAGCTAGGCGCCGAAGCCGAAGTCTGCGGGTTCGAAACCTACCTTCGCCAATTTAGTACATCTTTATTTCTCTACTTTATAATTTTTCCGATGTACTTGTATCAGAAATGATCTTGGTAGGAATAGCTGTTGAAGTTTGTATATCTTTGATATGAAAATATTATTTCCAAGCTTTGGCATCCCATAGGATCCAGTTATTCCATGTATATAGACGAGTGTGCTTGCACAACGAAAACTAGTAACCTATCAGACGGGTTATGCAGGGAAATCTCCTCTAAACCTGAGCTATGATAACTCCTTTTTTAAGGAGCGTAGTAGCGCAGTCGGTAGAGGGGATGGCCCTGTATAGCTAGGCGCCGAAGCCGAAGTCTGCGGGTTCGAAACCTACCTTCGCCAATTTAGTACATCTTTATTTCTCTACTTTATAATTTTTCCGATGTACTTGTATCAGAAATGATCTTGGTAGGAATAGCTGTTGAAGTTTGTATATCTTTGATATGAAAATATTATTTCCAAGCTTTGGCATCCCATAGGATCCAGTTATTCCATGTATATAGACGAGTGTGCTTGCACAACGAAAACTAGTAACCTATCAGACGGGTTATGCAGGGAAATCTCCTCTAAACCTGAGCTATGATAACTCCTTTTTTAAGGAGCGTAGTAGCGCAGTCGGTAGAGGGGATGGCCCTGTATAGCTAGGCGCCGAAGCCGAAGTCTGCGGGTTCGAAACCTACCTTCGCCAATTTAGTACATCTTTATTTCTCTACTTTATAATTTTTCCGATGTACTTGTATCAGAAATGATCTTGGTAGGAATAGCTGTTGAAGTTTGTATATCTTTGATATGAAAATATTATTTCCAAGCTTTGGCATCCCATAGGATCCAGTTATTCCATGTATATAGACGAGTGTGCTTGCACAACGAAAACTAGTAACCTATCAGACGGGTTATGCAGGGAAATCTCCTCTAAACCTGAGCTATGATAACTCCTTTTTTAAGGAGCGTAGTAGCGCAGTCGGTAGAGGGGATGGCCCTGTATAGCTAGGCGCCGAAGCCGAAGTCTGCGGGTTCGAAACCTACCTTCGCCAATTTAGTACATCTTTATTTCTCTACTTTATAATTTTTCCGATGTACTTGTATCAGAAATGATCTTGGTAGGAATAGCTGTTGAAGTTTGTATATCTTTGATATGAAAATATTATTTCCAAGCTTTGGCATCCCATAGGATCCAGTTATTCCATGTATATAGACGAGTGTGCTTGCACAACGAAAACTAGTAACCTATCAGACGGGTTATGCAGGGAAATCTCCTCTAAACCTGAGCTATGATAACTCCTTTTTTAAGGAGCGTAGTAGCGCAGTCGGTAGAGGGGATGGCCCTGTATAGCTAGGCGCCAAAGCCGAAGTCTGCGGGTTCGAAACCTACCTTCGCCAATTTAGTACATCTTTATTTCTCTACTTTATAATTTTTCCGATGTACTTGTATCAGAAATGATCTTGGTACGAATAGCTGTTGAAGTTTGTATATCTTTGATATGAAAATATTATTTCCAAGCTTTGGCATCCCATAGGATCCAGTTATTCCATGTATATAGACGAGTGTGCTTGCACAACGAAAACTAGTAACCTATCAGACGGGTTATGCAGGAAAATCTCCTCTAAACCTGAGCTATGATAACTTCTTTTTTAAGGAGCGTAGTAGCGCAGTCGGTAGAGGGGATGGCCCTGTATAGCTAGGCGCCGAAGCCGAAGTCTGCGGGTTCGAAACCTACCTTCGCCAATTTAGTACATCTTTATTTCTCTACTTTATAATTTTTCCGATGTACTTGTATCAGAAATGATCTTGGTAGGAATAGCTGTTGAAGTTTGTATATCTTTGATATGAAAATATTATTTCCAAGCTTTGGCATCCCATAGGATCCAGTTATTCCATGTATATAGACGAGTGTGCTTGCACAACGAAAACTAGTAACCTATCAGACGGGTTATGCAGGGAAATCTCCTCTAAACCTGAGCTATGATAACTCCTTTTTTAAGGAGCGTAGTAGCGCAGTCGGTAGAGGGGATGGCCCTGTATAGCTAGGCGCCGAAGCCGAAGTCTGCGGGTTCGAAACCTACCTTCGCCAATTTAGTACATCTTTATTTCTCTACTTTATAATTTTTCCGATGTACTTGTATCAGAAATGATCTTGGTAGGAATAGCTGTTGAAGTTTGTATATCTTTGATATGAAAATATTATTTCCAAGCTTTGGCATCCCATAGGATCCAGTTATTCCATGTATATAGACGAGTGTGCTTGCACAACGAAAACTAGTAACCTATCAGACGGGTTATGCAGGGAAATCTCCTCTAAACCTGAGCTATGATAACTCCTTTTTTAAGGAGCGTAGTAGCGCAGTCGGTAGAGGGGATGGCCCTGTATAGCTAGGCGCCGAAGCCGAAGTCTGCGGGTTCGAAACCTACCTTCGCCAATTTAGTACATCTTTATTTCTCTACTTTATAATTTTTCCGATGTACTTGTATCAGAAATGATCTTGGTAGGAATAGCTGTTGAAGTTTGTATATCTTTGATATGAAAATATTATTTCCAAGCTTTGGCATCCCATAGGATCCAGTTATTCCATGTATATAGACGAGTGTGCTTGCACAACGAAAACTAGTAACCTATCAGACGGGTTATGCAGGGAAATCTCCTCTAAACCTGAGCTATGATAACTCCTTTTTTAAGGAGCGTAGTAGCGCAGTCGGTAGAGGGGATGGCCCTGTATAGCTAGGCGCCGAAGCCGAAGTCTGCGGGTTCGAAACCTACCTTCGCCAATTTAGTACATCTTTATTTCTCTACTTTATAATTTTTCCGATGTACTTGTATCAGAAATGATCTTGGTAGGAATAGCTGTTGAAGTTTGTATATCTTTGATATGAAAATATTATTTCCAAGCTTTGGCATCCCATAGGATCCAGTTATTCCATGTATATAGACGAGTGTGCTTGCACAACGAAAACTAGTAACCTATCAGACGGGTTATGCAGGGAAATCTCCTCTAAACCTGAGCTATGATAACTCCTTTTTTAAGGAGCGTAGTAGCGCAGTCGGTAGAGGGGATGGCCCTGTATAGCTAGGCGCCGAAGCCGAAGTCTGCGGGTTCGAAACCTACCTTCGCCAATTTAGTACATCTTTATTTCTCTACTTTATAATTTTTCCGATGTACTTGTATCAGAAATGATCTTGGTAGGAATAGCTGTTGAAGTTTGTATATCTTTGATATGAAAATATTATTTCCAAGCTTTGGCATCCCATAGGATCCAGTTATTCCATGTATATAGACGAGTGTGCTTGCACAACGAAAACTAGTAACCTATCAGACGGGTTATGCAGGGAAATCTCCTCTAAACCTGAGCTATGATAACTTCTTTTTTAAGGAGCGTAGTAGCGCAGTCGGTAGAGGGGATGGCCCTGAATAGCTAGGCGCCGAAGCCAATTTAGTACATCTTTATTTCTCTACTTTATAATTTTTCCGATGTACTTGTATCAGAAATGATCTTGGTAGGAATAGCTGTTGAAGTTTGTATATCTTTGATATGAAAATATTATTTCCAAGCTTTGGCATCCCATAGGATCCAGTTATTCCATATATATAGACGAGTGTGCTTGCACAACGAAAACTAGTAACCTATCAGACGGGTTATGCAGGGAAATCTCCTCTAAACCTGAGCTATGATAACTCCTTTTTTAAGGAGCGTAGTAGCGCAGTCGGTAGAGGGGATGGCCCTGTATAGCTAGGCGCCGAAGCCGAAGTCTGCGGGTTCGAAACCTACCTTCGCCAATTTAGTACATCTTTATTTCTCTACTTTATAATTTTTCCGATGTACTTGTATCAGAAATGATCTTGGTAGGAATAGCTGTTGAAGTTTGTATATCTTTGATATGAAAATATTATTTCCAAGCTTTGGCATCCCATAGGATCCAGTTATTCCATGTATATAGACGAGTGTGCTTGCACAACGAAAACTAGTAACCTATCAGACGGGTTATGCAGGGAAATCTCCTCTAAACCTGAGCTATGATAACTCCTTTTTTAAGGAGCGTAGTAGCGCAGTCGGTAGAGGGGATGGCCCTGTATAGCTAGGCGCCGAAGCCGAAGTCTGCGGGTTCGAAACCTACCTTCGCCAATTTAGTACATCTTTATTTCTCTACTTTATAATTTTTCCGATGTACTTGTATCAGAAATGATCTTGATAGGAATAGCTGTTGAAGTTTGTATATCTTTGATATGAAAATATTATTTCCAAGCTTTGGCATCCCATAGGATCCAGTTATTCCATGTATATAGACGAGTGTGCTTGCACAACGAAAACTAGTAACCTATCAGACGGGTTATGCAGGGAAATCTCCTCTAAACCTGAGCTATGATAACTCCTTTTTTAAGGAGCGTAGTAGCGCAGTCGGTAGAGGGGATGGCCCTGTATAGCTAGGCGCCGAAGCCGAAGTCTGCGGGTTCGAAACCTACCTTCGCCAATTTAGTACATCTTTATTTCTCTACTTTATAATTTTTCCGATGTACTTGTATCAGAAATGATCTTGGTAGGAATAGCTGTTGAAGTTTGTATATCTTTGATATGAAAATATTATTTCCAAGCTTTGGCATCCCATAGGATCCAGTTATTCCATGTATATAGACGAGTGTGCTTGCACAACGAAAACTAGTAACCTATCAGACGGGTTATGCAGGGAAATCTCCTCTAAACCTGAGCTATGATAACTCCTTTTTTAAGGAGCGTAGTAGCGCAGTCGGTAGAGGGGATGGCCCTGTATAGCTAGGCGCCGAAGCCGAAGTCTGCGGGTTCGAAACCTACCTTCGCCAATTTAGTACATCTTTATTTCTCTACTTTATAATTTTTCCGATGTACTTGTATCAGAAATGATCTTGGTAGGAATAGCTGTTGAAGTTTGTATATCTTTGATATGAAAATATTATTTCCAAGCTTTGGCATCCCATAGGATCCAGTTATTCCATGTATATAGACGAGTGTGCTTGCACAACGAAAACTAGTAACCTATCAGACGGGTTATGCAGGGAAATCTCCTCTAAACCTGAGCTATGATAACTCCTTTTTTAAGGAGCGTAGTAGCGCAGTCGGTAGAGGGGATGGCCCTGTATAGCTAGGCGCCGAAGCCGAAGTCTGCGGGTTCGAAACCTACCTTCGCCAATTTAGTACATCTTTATTTCTCTACTTTATAATTTTTCCGATGTACTTGTATCAGAAATGATCTTGGTAGGAATAGCTGTTGAAGTTTGTATATCTTTGATATGAAAATATTATTTCCAAGCTTTGGCATCCCATAGGATCCAGTTATTCCATGTATATAGACGAGTGTGCTTGCACAACGAAAACTAGTAACCTATCAGACGGGTTATGCAGGGAAATCTCCTCTAAACCTGAGCTATGATAACTCCTTTTTTAAGGAGCGTAGTAGCGCAGTCGGTAGAGGGGATGGCCCTGTATAGCTAGGCGCCGAAGCCGAAGTCTGCGGGTTCGAAACCTACCTTCGCCAATTTAGTACATCTTTATTTCTCTACTTTATAATTTTTCCGATGTACTTGTATCAGAAATGATCTTGGTAGGAATAGCTGTTGAAGTTTGTATATCTTTGATATGAAAATATTATTTCCAAGCTTTGGCATCCCATAGGATCCAGTTATTCCATGTATATAGACGAGTGTGCTTGCACAACGAAAACTAGTAACCTATCAGACGGGTTATGCAGGGAAATCTCCTCTAAACCTGAGCTATGATAACTTCTTTTTTAAGGAGCGTAGTAGCGCAGTCGGTAGAGGGGATGGCCCTGTATAGCTAGGCGCCGAAGCCGAAGTCTGCGGGTTCGAAACCTACCTTCGCCAATTTAGTACATCTTTATTTCTCTACTTTATAATTTTTCCGATGTACTTGTATCAGAAATGATCTTGGTAGGAATAGCTGTTGAAGTTTGTATATCTTTGATATGAAAATATTATTTCCAAGCTTTGGCATCCCATAGGATCCAGTTATTCCATGTATATAGACGAGTGTGCTTGCACAACGAAAACTAGTAACCTATCAGACGGGTTATGCAGGGAAATCTCCTCTAAACCTGAGCTATGATAACTCCTTTTTTAAGGAGCGTAGTAGCGCAGTCGGTAGAGGGGATGGCCCTGTATAGCTAGGCGCCGAAGCCGAAGTCTGCGGGTTCGAAACCTACCTTCGCCAATTTAGTACATCTTTATTTCTCTACTTTATAATTTTTCCGATGTACTTGTATCAGAAATGATCTTGGTAGGAATAGCTGTTGAAGTTTGTATATCTTTGATATGAAAATATTATTTCCAAGCTTTGGCATCCCATAGGATCCAGTTATTCCATGTATATAGACGAGTGTGCTTGCACAACGAAAACTAGTAACCTATCAGACGGGTTATGCAGGGAAATCTCCTCTAAACCTGAGCTATGATAACTCCTTTTTTAAGGAGCGTAGTAGCGCAGTCGGTAGAGGGGATGGCCCTGTATAGCTAGGCGCCGAAGCCGAAGTCTGCGGGTTCGAAACCTACCTTCGCCAATTTAGTACATCTTTATTTCTCTACTTTATAATTTTTCCGATGTACTTGTATCAGAAATGATCTTGGTAGGAATAGCTGTTGAAGTTTGTATATCTTTGATATGAAAATATTATTTCCAAGCTTTGGCATCCCATAGGATCCAGTTATTCCATGTATATAGACGAGTGTGCTTGCACAACGAAAACTAGTAACCTATCAGACGGGTTATGCAGGGAAATCTCCTCTAAACCTGAGCTATGATAACTCCTTTTTTAAGGAGCGTAGTAGCGCAGTCGGTAAAGGGGATGGCCCTGTATAGCTAGGCGCCGAAGCCGAAGTCTGCGGGTTCGAAACCTACCTTCGCCAATTTAGTACATCTTTATTTCTCTACTTTATAATTTTTCCGATGTACTTGTATCAGAAATGATCTTGGTAGGAATAGCTGTTGAAGTTTGTATATCTTTGATATGAAAATATTATTTCCAAGCTTTGGCATCCCATAGGATCCAGTTATTCCATGTATATAGACGAGTGTGCTTGCACAACGAAAACTAGTAACCTATCAGACGGGTTATGCAGGGAAATCTCCTCTAAACCTGAGCTATGATAACTCCTTTTTTAAGGAGCGTAGTAGCGCAGTCGGTAGAGGGGATGGCCCTGTATAGCTAGGCGCCGAAGCCGAAGTCTGCGGGTTCGAAACCTACCTTCGCCAATTTAGTACATCTTTATTTCTCTACTTTATAATTTTTCCGATGTACTTGTATCAGAAATGATCTTGGTAGGAATAGCTGTTGAAGTTTGTATATCTTTGATATGAAAATATTATTTCCAAGCTTTGGCATCCCATAGGATCCAGTTATTCCATGTATATAGACGAGTGTGCTTGCACAACGAAAACTAGTAACCTATCAGACGGGTTATGCAGGGAAATCTCCTCTAAACCTGAGCTATGATAACTCCTTTTTTAAGGAGCGTAGTAGCGCAGTCGGTAGAGGGGATGGCCCTGTATAGCTAGGCGCCGAAGCCGAAGTCTGCGGGTTCGAAACCTACCTTCGCCAATTTAGTACATCTTTATTTCTCTACTTTATAATTTTTCCGATGTACTTGTATCAGAAATGATCTTGGTAGGAATAGCTGTTGAAGTTTGTATATCTTTGATATGAAAATATTATTTCCAAGCTTTGGCATCCCATAGGATCCAGTTATTCCATGTATATAGACGAGTGTGCTTGCACAACGAAAACTAGTAACCTATCAGACGGGTTATGCAGGGAAATCTCCTCTAAACCTGAGCTATGATAACTTCTTTTTTAAGGAGCGTAGTAGCGCAGTCGGAAGAGGGGATGGCCCTGAATAGCTAGGCGCCGAAGCCAATTTAGTACATCTTTATTTCTCTACTTTATAATTTTTCCGATGTACTTGTATCAGAAATGATCTTGGTAGGAATAGCTGTTGAAGTTTGTATATCTTTGATATGAAAATATTATTTCCAAGCTTTGGCATCCCATAGGATCCAGTTATTCCATATATATAGACGAGTGTGCTTGCACAACGAAAACTAGTAACCTATCAGACGGGTTATGCAGGGAAATCTCCTCTAAACCTGAGCTATGATAACTCCTTTTTTAAGGAGCGTAGTAGCGCAGTCGGTAGAGGGGATGGCCCTGTATAGCTAGGCGCCGAAGCCGAAGTCTGCGGGTTCGAAACCTACCTTCGCCAATTTAGTACATCTTTATTTCTCTACTTTATAATTTTTCCGATGTACTTGTATCAGAAATGATCTTGGTAGGAATAGCTGTTGAAGTTTGTATATCTTTGATATGAAAATATTATTTCCAAGCTTTGGCATCCCATAGGATCCAGTTATTCCATGTATATAGACGAGTGTGCTTGCACAACGAAAACTAGTAACCTATCAGACGGGTTATGCAGGGAAATCTCCTCTAAACCTGAGCTATGATAACTCCTTTTTTAAGGAGCGTAGTAGCGCAGTCGGTAGAGGGGATGGCCCTGTATAGCTAGGCGCCGAAGCCGAAGTCTGCGGGTTCGAAACCTACCTTCGCCAATTTAGTACATCTTTATTTCTCTACTTTATAATTTTTCCGATGTACTTGTATCAGAAATGATCTTGGTAGGAATAGCTGTTGAAGTTTGTATATCTTTGATATGAAAATATTATTTCCAAGCTTTGGCATCCCATAGGATCCAGTTATTCCATGTATATAGACGAGTGTGCTTGCACAACGAAAACTAGTAACCTATCAGACGGGTTATGCAGGGAAATCTCCTCTAAACCTGAGCTATGATAACTTCTTTTTTAAGGAGCGTAGTAGCGCAGTCGGTAGAGGGGATGGCCCTGTATAGCTAGGCGCCGAAGCCGAAGTCTGCGGGTTCGAAACCTACCTTCGCCAATTTAGTACATCTTTATTTCTCTACTTTATAATTTTTCCGATGTACTTGTATCAGAAATGATCTTGGTAGGAATAGCTGTTGAAGTTTGTATATCTTTGATATGAAAATATTATTTCCAAGCTTTGGCATCCCATAGGATCCAGTTATTCCATGTATATAGACGAGTGTGCTTGCACAACGAAAACTAGTAACCTATCAGACGGGTTATGCAGGGAAATCTCCTCTAAACCTGAGCTATGATAACTCCTTTTTTAAGGAGCGTAGTAGCGCAGTCGGTAGAGGGGATGGCCCTGTATAGCTAGGCGCCGAAGCCGAAGTCTGCGGGTTCGAAACCTACCTTCGCCAATTTAGTACATCTTTATTTCTCTACTTTATAATTTTTCCGATGTACTTGTATCAGAAATGATCTTGGTAGGAATAGCTGTTGAAGTTTGTATATCTTTGATATGAAAATATTATTTCCAAGCTTTGGCATCCCATATGATCCAGTTATTCCATGTATATAGACGAGTGTGCTTGCACAACGAAAACTAGTAACCTATCCAACTGGGACAATTTACCTCAGTCAGCTAAGGGACGTTACCAAGGCGTTACCTGGAAAATTACCTGTGCAGATCAAATTTCGATTGTTTCCCATAGATTGCGATGTGCGCGATGTCCTATTTTGACACCTGAGGGACAATTACCAATATAGACCTTTGTTTTACAGGTAACTTGTGGCTAAGGCCTATGATAGATTTATGCAATTTAAGTTATATGAAATTGAAAGAAAAAGAGCCCATCATAGTAATAGTAATAAGAAATGGATGTTTGAATTCTTGAAATTAGAAAAGATAACAATTATTTTTCATAAAATTTACCACGCCTGTGCATGCTCCTTAGAATTGCAGGAGCGGACTTTGCTGTCGGTCTGGGTGCTTTTTGGTAATTAAAATACAGTAGAAGGGAGCTCCATATCGAGCGGTCCTGGGTTCGAAACCCTCATGGGGCACTGTGTTTTGTCCTTGAGCACGACGCATTAATTCCCTAGAGTAACGTTGTATGCATGGGAAGAAAGAAAGAAAACAAAACATGATGCAATTATGCAATTTATTTTTTATGATCAGGCACGAATCGCACGATAGAGGTACAAATTGCCTGCGGGGATTCAGTGTGCAGGCTAATCTTAAGAGTTAAGAGAGTGAATAGGGACCGGTCCGATGGCCTATTGTCGTTAATTTTAGTTGTGAATTGTCACTTGACAAAACTGAAGCGTCTATCACCTCGATGCAGTTATTGACACATATGTTGATTTGCACAAACACAGTCTCATGTCTTAAAATAAATTGGAATTTAGACGCATTATTTTTCAGACTAAAAACTGTTTGTAATAAAAAAAATAATCTATCATACATACATAGTTTTATAGGTGAAAATTAGCTTTCTTCGTTGTGCGCCTAGAAATAATGCTTTGTTATATTGCCAATCTCGGAGACTCGCCAATATGTATGTACGTGTTTATGGAGCAGATATGGTGTGCAGGCTGATCGAAACATGTTTTCTTATCCATATACTCAGACCATATCCAAAGTCTTGGGTGCATCTAGTTTCTGTACTTGCGTAGAATATATAATGTTGGACCTAGTCCTCTTTCAAAGCGATTTTCTTTTTTTTTTTTTTTTTTTTTTTTTTTTTTCTACATGTAGCTCTAAATAGATCATTTATTTTACGAAGAAAAACATACGCAAGATGTCATCTCTATTCCAAACGCTGAATTTGTCAAAATCACCTATCGTCAAGGTAATACGGCCGCAGGCCCCAGCTTTTATAATTGCAGGGAATGTTTATTTAAGACACGCGCCACAAGTTGATTTGAGAATGACAACCTGATTCAATGTGTGAACAATCAGTTTGGCCGCGACATGAAAAAAATCTTGCTTAATGTTTTCACCAGCCTGTCATCAAACCAGGCCGGTTTGTGACTACAGATGATAACGCTCTTACAAAACTCGGAGTTTGGGACAGGTATACTATCTACATAGCAAAATCATTCACGCTGATTAAATACATGTTCAATTCTCAATCTATAAAAAGGTATCTAACATGTATTTCGCGTTAAAAGTTCTCATTGTGAGGTAATAGTTTTATTAAAAAAGATGCATTTAGTAAGTCAAAATCTTTAAATTCCACAATTCATAAAATAAGTTCTTTAATTAAACATGATTTGAAACATATTTTATTATCGTTTCTTTCTTTCTTTCTTTCTTTCTTTCTTTCTTTCTTTCTTTTCTTTCTAACTTTCTTTCTTTCTTTCTTTCCTTCTTTCTTTCTTTCTTTCTTATACTATGCAATCTAACACGCACTGATTAAATATATGTACAATTTCCATGCAGTTGATTTCTACCTGTTAAAAGTTGTCTGTCATGGTGTCAACATGTATGTCGCGGTATATTAAATGATATAAAGTTCTCACTTCCAGCTAAACTGCTGTTGAGTAAAACAAATCACTATAGCGAGTACAAACCTTTAATTTCTGCATTGAATTCGGCTCCTTTCATTAAAATAATTTCTTTAATTAAACATGATCTTTCATTCTTTCTTTATTTCTTTATTGAATAACCGACTCAGCTGGTTACAGTGGTAGCGACGCTGCTCATCTTGGTTTGGACTTAGGCATTTCATAGAGTAAGTCAGGATGGTAGTTGCGAAACGCGTAATTTTGCATCTTCTGAGTCAAATGGAAGAAATTTTGAAAATACTTATTTTATTATAAAACACATCAGATTAAAGCTTATAAAATTTTCTAAATGGTGATAACTTATAAAAAGTTCGCAAAAAATCCCAAATTTATGAAATTTAAGGCTAAAAATGACTTCTTACACCTTTTCGCAAAATTCCTACTGAGTCAATGAGATTAATATGGACGAACTTTCGAATATGGAAGGATTTTCAATCGCAAAAGGAAGAAACAAGGCAAATACTTATTTTGTATATTTTTATACCACATTTTATGGCATATTATAAACATTATGACCATAACTTATAAAATTTTGTCGTAAAACGGAAAAAGTGTCATTTTTAACATTTTATATGGTTTTCCTATTCAATTGTGTACATCGCTCAACAGTAATTTCACAGGTAAGCGCTCGGGTATTTCCGTAAATCCGATAATAGCCGATGGTGCTAGTGAAGACAATTGTTCCCTATGAGACGGGTTATGCAGGGAAATCTCCTCTAAACCTGAGCTATGATAACTCCTTTTTTAAGGAGCGTAGTAGCGCAGTCGGTAGAGGGGATGGCCCTGTATAGCTAGGCGCCGAAGCCGAAGTCTGCGGGTTCGAAACCTACCTTCGCCAATTTAGTACATCTTTATTTCTCTACTTTATAATTTTTCCAATGTACTTGTATCAGAAATGATCTGTTGAAGTTTGTATATCTTTGATATGAAAATATTATTTCCAAGCTTTGGCATCCCATAGGATCCAGTTATTCCATGTATATAGACGAGTGTGCTTGCACAACGAAAACTAGTAACCTATCAGACGGGTTATGCAGGGAAATCTCCTCTAAACCTGAGCTATGATAACTCCTTTTTTAAGGAGCGTAGTAGCGCAGTCGGTAGAGGGGATGGCCCTGTATAGCTAGGCGCCGAAGCCGAAGTCTGCGGGTTCGAAACCTACCTTCGCCAATTTAGTACATCTTTATTTCTCTACTTTATAATTTTTCCGATGTACTTGTATCAGAAATGATCTTGGTAGGAATAGCTGTTGAAGTTTGTATATCTTTGATATGAAAATATTATTTCCAAGCTTTGGCATCCCATAGGATCCAGTTATTCCATGTATATAGACGAGTGTGCTTGCACAACGAAAACTAGTAACCTATCAGACGGGTTATGCAGGGAAATCTCCTCTAAACCTGAGCTATGATAACTCCTTTTTTAAGGAGCGTAGTAGCGCAGTCGGTAGAGGGGATGGCCCTGTATAGCTAGGCGCCGAAGCCGAAGTCTGCGGGTTCGAAACCTACCTTCGCCAATTTAGTACATCTTTATTTCTCTACTTTATAATTTTTCCGATGTACTTGTATCAGAAATGATCTTGGTAGGAATAGCTGTTGAAGTTTGTATATCTTTGATATGAAAATATTATTTCCAAGCTTTGGCATCCCATAGGATCCAGTTATTCCATGTATATAGACGAGTGTGCTTGCACAACGAAAACTAGTAACCTATCAGACGGGTTATGCAGGGAAATCTCCTCTAAACCTGAGCTATGATAACTTCTTTTTTAAGGAGCGTAGTAGCGCAGTCGGTAGAGGGGATGGCCCTGTATAGCTAGGCGCCGAAGCCGAAGTCTGCGGGTTCGAAACCTACCTTCGCCAATTTAGTACATCTTTATTTCTCTACTTTATAATTTTTCCGATGTACTTGTATCAGAAATGATCTTGGTAGGAATAGCTGTTGAAGTTTGTATATCTTTGATATGAAAATATTATTTCCAAGCTTTGGCATCCCATAGGATCCAGTTATTCCATGTATATAGACGAGTGTGCTTGCACAACGAAAACTAGTAACCTATCAGACGGGTTATGCAGGGAAATCTCCTCTAAACCTGAGCTATGATAACTCCTTTTTTAAGGAGCGTAGTAGCGCAGTCGGTAGAGGGGATGGCCCTGTATAGCTAGGCGCCGAAGCCGAAGTCTGCGGGTTCGAAACCTACCTTCGCCAATTTAGTACATCTTTATTTCTCTACTTTATAATTTTTCCGATGTACTTGTATCAGAAATGATCTTGGTAGGAATAGCTGTTGAAGTTTGTATATCTTTGATATGAAAATATTATTTCCAAGCTTTGGCATCCCATATGATCCAGTTATTCCATGTATATAGACGAGTGTGCTTGCACAACGAAAACTAGTAACCTATCAGACGGGTTATGCAGGGAAATCTCCTCTAAACCTGAGCTATGATAACTCCTTTTTTAAGGAGCGTAGTAGCGCAGTCGGTAGAGGGGATGGCCCTGTATAGCTAGGCGCCGAAGCCGAAGTCTGCGGGTTCGAAACCTACCTTCGCCAATTTAGTACATCTTTATTTCTCTACTTTATAATTTTTCCGATGTACTTGTATCAGAAATGATCTTGGTAGGAATAGCTGTTGAAGTTTGTATATCTTTGATATGAAAATATTATTTCCAAGCTTTGGCATCCCATAGGATCCAGTTATTCCATGTATATAGACGAGTGTGCTTGCACAACGAAAACTAGTAACCTATCAGACGGGTTATGCAGGGAAATCTCCTCTAAACCTGAGCTATGATAACTCCTTTTTTAAGGAGCGTAGTAGCGCAGTCGGTAGAGGGGATGGCCCTGTATAGCTAGGCGCCGAAGCCGAAGTCTGCGGGTTCGAAACCTACCTTCGCCAATTTAGTACATCTTTATTTCTCTACTTTATAATTTTTCCGATGTACTTGTATCAGAAATGATCTTGGTAGGAATAGCTGTTGAAGTTTGTATATCTTTGATATGAAAATATAATTTCCAAGCTTTGGCATCCCATAGGATCCAGTTATTCCATGTATATAGACGAGTGTGCTTGCACAACGAAAACTAGTAACCTATCAGACGGGTTATGCAGGGAAATCTCCTCTAAACCTGAGCTATGATAACTTCGTTTTTAAGGAGCGTAGTAGCGCAGTCGGTAGAGGGGATGGCCCTGAATAGCTAAGCGCCGAAGCCAATTTAGTACATCTTTATTTCTCTACTTTATAATTTTTCCGATGTACTTGTATCAGAAATGATCTTGGTAGGAATAGCTGTTGAAGTTTGTATATCTTTGATATGAAAATATTATTTCCAAGCTTTGGCATCCCATAGGATCCAGTTATTCCATGTATATAGACGAGTGTGCTTGCACAACGAAAACTAGTAACCTATCAGACGGGTTATGCAGGGAAATCTCCTCTAAACCTGAGCTATGATAACTCCTTTTTTAAGGAGCGTAGTAGCGCAGTCGGTAGAGGGGATGGCCCTGTATAGCTAGGCGCCGAAGCCGAAGTCTGCGGGTTCGAAACCTACCTTCGCCAATTTAGTACATCTTTATTTCTCTACTTTATATATATATATATATATATATATATATATATATATATATATATATATATATATATATATATATATATATATATATATATATATATATATATATATATATATATATATATGCAAAACTGTTTAAAACAGCGTACACCAATAAGTTTGCGAGGTAACTTATATAACATATACAGTATATATACAGTATATACATGTAGTGATAGGCATCATTTTCACCAAATTTTAATAACATGATATTCATGCCTTGGATGAAATTACTATGTGTAACTAAAGTGTAAAACTGAATAAAACAACTTAAATCGATAATTTTGTGCTAATGGTAACGTAAGTAACATATATACCGCATATTGAAATATGACAAGATCAGATGAGCATTGTTAGGACCATTGATCCTCTGATATGGAAAGTGTAAGCCAGAGATTCATTTAAGTTCAAATAACTGATGCTTGTTTGGACCGAAAAAAGATCAAAACAATGAGTATGTCATTCTATATTTACAAAATCAGCACATATTCTACAATAATTGTCCCTTTTCCAATATTAACTATCAAATTTTGGTATCCAGTTGAGATCAATCATCAGTTGTCGGCGGTCTGTAAAAGATAGAAAAGGTAATGTTAACTACTTTAACGTATATACGATATATTCAGTTATTATCAGTATCTGAAAGTCAATTAGTTTTTTCCCCACCGTGTTTTAGTGTCGACCTTTGGTTTTGATTGCAGCAGTCCCTGGTAATCGCTTCCACATTTTAATTGAAAGTAAATTATTTGACCGGTAAGTGATTCTGTTCCTGTTAGAACCGGCCTTAGTAGCCTTTTTCTCATTATTTAAATGCCATTGTGTGTTGTTAACTTGTGTGTTGTGAAGTATTAATTTATTAATTGAACGTTAAGTAAAAGTAGGCAACGATCAGGAAATGGCGCAATCAGAAAGAAATTCCCACTCCAAAAACCGAGGTGGGAAAAAACTAAATTAACAATCAGGTACTTATACACAGAAACATATTGTAAGCCCAATGAGCAGCCATTTTCCAAATAGGTGGTCACTCAGCCACTCAGTCTTAACTAAAATATGTAAAACCCACATAAGGCGCTAACAGCACAGCAATTCAACACCAAGTAGATACAGATAGGAAAGCGCAAACTGATTGCAAGCAGTCTCTGAGGATAGGAAAAACAAGAGCATTAAATGGATGTACAGGTAGACTTTTCAATATACTAACCCAAAGAGCTAACGCAACAGTGGGTTGTTTTCCCAAATTTCCGGGGCGGTCCTAACGAGTACCCACAATCTATGTTTTGGAGCAAAAATAAGAAAAATAGGTATACCCCTCCATACCCTAGTTTTGCTTTATAAAAGTGGGTTTTACGGGGGTATATATTTCACGGACATGTTTTCCTGATGTGTTCGTTCTATTTCTTTACATCTAACCAAAAGGTACACTTAAATTTCTTAAATCAACAGAAGGCTGCCATTCTTCATAGAGACAAAAGTACACACCTACTTTTTGACCAAATAACAGCCCTAACCGAAAATAAGCAAAACAACCTTGTCGTTACTGATCGTTCCAAGGCGATACTTCTGTGGTGGTTCTTTTTGTTTTATGTCTTGGTGTTTAAATTTTTTGTGCTGTTGACGCCTTATGTATGTTTTCATATTTTTAATTAAGTTAAGGTAATTGAGTGGCCACCTATTGGGAAAATAGCTGCTCATTCGGCTTACGATATGTTTCATGGTATAAGTCTTTTTGTAATTCTAACTATTTTGGAAACTAAAGATCACTTAAATATGATGGATTAGACACATAGCAGTATGTGTTCTTTTGCTTTATTTAACTAGAGATTGCATGTAACATACTTCGGCAAAAGAAAAGTTGTTAAAATTGTTACCATGATCCATGGGCGTATGTTTGTCATCTCCCGGATTACGTCGCTTTAATGATATAGGGTTCAAGGTCATTGGGCCACCGGTTACTACTTCATCTGTAGGGAAATCATTATCATAAATCACAGCTGATTAAGTGCTGAGCACAATTTATCATACATATACCATTTAGTATGACAAGAGATTAAACATTTAACATTATTCTTTGTTACTATTGTTACTGGTTTAAAGACGTCCTTTTCCCCACATAATTAGTCAGATAACATATTTACAGGACTCATACGCGTAGCACTATTTTGATTTGTTGTCTATATACCGGCGTATAACGACACAGCATAGTCCAAAATGTTTAAACGAGCCGTCTCGTGGGAAAACCAACAATTTGCATAGTCGAAAACAAAGACGCAGATCAGCTACGCGGTAACCGCGAAGCTGATCAGCGCCTTTGTTTTCGCTTCTCGGAAAGTACAATCCCTCTTCTTCTTAAATCCGAATTTCAAGATTCTTGCTGTCTCCTGTGCCTGTACAGCCCGGTATGTGTCGGACCTGTTCAAAAACCACATTGTTGGTTTTCCCACGAGGCGGCTCAAATGCAGAATGAGGTTTTGGATTTTCATTTAAGTGAGCATTTACCCTAACAATACATATAAGCATATGTCCAAACACTGTGGCATGAAAGTTCCAGTAGCTTTAAAAATTGAGAAGTATTTTACAATTAATATTTTAATTACCTCTTCTCATACGATAAGATTTTGGCATGAATATACTGTCTTTTCTAAACGGAAATGCAGGGCCGCTTCTGAGTTGTGAAGCTGTAAGTATAAATTGATTCATGCCTTGATGTTGTTTTGATTTAGCTCCAGTGCTGAAACCATTAGATTTAATTATACTTCCAAAACAGTATGGCATATTTACAATTATTAAAACTGAACTTCGCGTAATGTAATTCCAATTCTTACATAGAACTGTGTTAGTGGCTTTAGAATTAAAATATTTCCTTGTAAATTATCATTATCATTACATAGTGATTAACTTTAGATTGAGAATAAATAATGTTTTGATGAAATTACTTGGAACATTACGAAAACTGGCCCATGCAATAAACAGAGATTTTTAAGCTTTAAAAATTGAAAAATTTCAGCTGAAAAATTTTGATGTTTTTCTTATTTTTGCTCAAAACATAGATTGTGGGTACACGTTAGAACCGCCTCGCCGAGGCGGTTCTAACGAGTACCCACAATCTATGTTTTGGAGCAAAAATAAGAAAAATAGGTATACCCCTGCATACCCCAGTTTTACGATATAAAAGTGGGGTTCAAGGGGGTATTCATTACACGGACATGTTTTCCTGATGAATATATCGGTTAGTGTTTTTGCAATAGAACCATAATGTCAGGTAATACTGCTATATGATTACTCGTTATTTTGAAGCATTCACAGCATAGCAACTGACACTTACTATTAGATACAAACGATACACATGAAATAAGGGACATGTATAAATTGGACAAATCACTCCTTATAATAAAATCATGCCAGCATCAGCAAACGTTGTTAGTAACCATGCATTAGTACACCATACCTTTTGCAAACCTGCGTCGCCCAATGTGAATATCAATAGGGGACCGTCGGATGGGGACGGGGTTTAAATCAGCAGGGCCACTTGTTACATAATGCCCCTCATCTAACGTTTAATTGATTAGAGTTTGTTAATAGACATGACGGAAACATGGCCATGCAATATACAGATTTTTAAGCTTTAAAAAATGAAAAGTTTCAGTTGAAATTTTTAGATATTTTTTCTTGACTTTGCTCAAAACAATGTTTGTGGGTACACGTTAGAACCGCCTCGCCCTAACGTGTACCCATAATCTATGTATTGGATCAAAGAATAGAGAAACAGGTATACCCCTGTAAAACCAAACGCAGTTTTACTGTATAAAAGTGGGGTATGACGGTGTTTACTTTTCATGGACATGTTTGATTTCACTTTTCACCAAGACTTCCTATTCATCTAAACATAATTCATATAGGCGGAAGCTTATGCTTATGGTAAAACCTACCAGCCTTCCTGAGTTTGTATTCTATTTGCATTTTGATGTTAATTTAATAATGCGTTATTTCAAATTTGAAGGAAAGATCATATTATGTTCAAGTTTGGTGTTCGAAAGGCCTGCTTACATGTAAGAGACGTGTATGTCTGAGTCTTGTTGAACAGCTGTGGTATTGTCAGTTTGACGTTTCACCTGTAAACTATTCTGATTCTGAACAGTTGGTTTCATCGTATTATAGCTGTGTCACTTTTGAGTGTAACATTGTATTCAGTTATTGTGAGTGAATTAACCGTTAACCGTTTCTTTCCACATGCTTATTATATAATTCATTTAATGTTACAGGAATTGTGATATGTTTAAATTGGAAAATATGACTTACCTGAGAGGTCAGTTTTGTCGAATTCCATATAAGGCACACCGTCGCCTTGTGATTTAGTATATTCATCCTGAGCATCCTTCAGCCATTTCCTGATACGCCGCCTTTCAGCTGCAGAAATGTGACTTTTGTTAGATACATTAACAAATTATGCACTGCTCTACCGTGAGAATTAATTAACTGACGACCACATAATGGCATAAGGTTTAACTAGTGTATAGCCTTGATATTTGTAGCGTATCTATGCTTCATACTATAAATTGATTCCATCAGAAGCACTTTGGCCGGTCTAAAAGTAAACGGCATATTAGCAAATTGTGATTAGCACACGGATATCATTTGATGCTCATTCTCAGTTGGGGCGAATAAAATGTTTGCTATGGTGTTATCAATAGTGACAAATTATATGTTTTCACACTAACTTACTGGTTTAAGCATCCACAAATGGTGAACGGCATAGCAAACGCAACACTGCTGGAATATGTAGGCACGTACTGGCAAAGTTTGCACACAATCAGAAAAGAAATCTAGCTGTTAGTGTGCTTAATTAAACTTGTGTTAAAGCATAAATTTGATAAAATTTTGTCATAGCACTCATCACACAGGACATGAAAGTAGCTTAAATATTATCTTACCCGCCTCCTTTTGTTGAAATATATCTGTAAGAAATATAAAAAGTATATGCTACACATTTGGCGGAATATAAGCTGTTTCGGAAAAAAATCATACAAAGACAGAAACAAGAAAACAACATGTAAGAATTTGACATTATGCTTGTTTTGTAAAATATAAAATGCATCTACTTAAGGTTAGATATATCCTGGTCACGGCGACAAAACTACAACACAATGTTGAACTTAAACATTAACAGAATGTTCTTGCTCTTACTTAAGAACTCTTCTTTCTTGTTTCTATTGCGACCTTCGTCCATATCCCGGCATTGTCCATCACAATATTCATCATCATCACTGTTGATCAGCAAACGAGCACAATTTTTACAACGCTTTCTACGCCTTTTCTGTCTAAGCTGCCCACCTGTAAATGGAAAATAGCATGTATAATATTGATAGAGGTGAAATATTCAGATATAATCTATGTCATGCAACTTACCTGTTAAGTGTAGAAAATAAAACTTTACTGCAGCTGGTGTTGTGCCGTGTGGCGGCCCTAAAAAGTCTACCCGTACATCATCCATAGTGCAGATTATTTTTATATTTCGGTCCTTTGAGATCAGTAAAGATATTCACTCATGTTTAGAAACATACTTCTAAGCAATGTTTAAATTATCTGATCCCGTTTAGGAATATGTCTTTGATTTAGACTTCTTTAAATTTTCGAAATTACAGTACAATAGTCTGGCTTTCGATGTCGGTTTAAAAAGGGCTACTGATGAGGGTTCATTACCCGAAATTGCGCAATATAGTCCATACTATCTCCCTTTGAATGTTTTTTTTCTGCTTCCAAAGGATCAAACCTTTATATTTTATGCCGTTGTGTCACTTTGCTTTTATTATTATTATTATTATTATTATTATTATTATTATCACTGCATCTTAACCTTCAACTTAAGTTGAATGCCTATATGTATTTCTGTTACTCAAGGGGTATAATTATGTCTATTTTGTTAATTAACTGCCTTCTTTCTTTAAAAACAACATTTTAATCTTTGCGATGTTTAATCATTTCGAGTTTTGATAGCCTCTATAAGCCCTCTTACCGTCGGGTTTAGACCATCTACGACCACTGATATTTACATTAGCAATATCCGTCTTAAAATGTTCTCGATATGATCTAATATGATGTTTTACCAATTCCATTTACGTTAACTCATCTCTAACATTCAGAACAACTTGTGCAATCATATAAGTTACAATCTTAATCCAGAAATTTTAAATGGATTTCTTGTACTTGTCAACATTATCCAGCTTTAAGTGGTTTCATTATGTAGTTGCCTGCAATTATAATAGACTTTGATATGGCTATCTTTGAAATATTTATTGATTGTTTGTTTTCTAACGGTATTTCCATTTGCCAATTGACTATCTGACAGCAATATATGCGTTTGGCAAACACTTCAGTGTAATATTGAACAAGTTGTGATTGTTCAGTGGTGTTTATTTTAGGTATATACTGTTCGATTAAGCAAAAACCGCCGTTTTGTTGCTGAAGAAAGCATACAAAATAATGACCGCCTTCATTTACTGTTTTTGAACTGAATGGCTTTACTTGTCGGTTTCTCTTAAAATTACAAGTTTAAAGTGACGATAGAACTCGTTTGTCAAAAAAAGAAAAATTGTTTTTATATTATAGTGGCCATATTCATGACTGTATATGTGTGTACTAGTAGTAATGAATTTTGATATTTGATATCTACACTGTTGTATAATATGTGTTCCTCATTTTCTAAAGAAATAATGCTACTTTACGAAGAATTATCGTGATTAACGTGGGGTGTTGGACACTCCTACATCCATCGCCAGTTTTCAGAGTTTTTTGCTGTTTTTTCTAATCTTTAAGGCTGTCACAATAAATTCTTATAAAGAAGATAATTGCTTTACTGCAGTGAAAAAACGAGATAAAGTGCTTGAATCTGGCCACATGTTTGTTTCAAGAATTAGATGAAATATGCCATTAATTTCTAATTTGCTCTTTGTCTCAATATTAGACAATGGGCACAGTGTCTGCTCAGACTTAATGAAACACTGATCTGAGTCTATAAAGATATTAAGGTAGCATTTTTCCCATCTTGAGACTTTCAGTTTATATGCTTGTGCATACTTTCTGCATTTTTACCAAACTATTATAGGTACCCACATGTTGAGTACCCACTGGCAATTACTGAGCACACAGAGTGTGAAATTCTTTAATTTATGAAAACACATTGTACATACAAATAACTTGAACACCAACGATTCCATGAGAACCCCAAGACCACGCCAATTTCATACGAACAGTTTCAGTCTTGACTCATAATTTTAGGACCCAGCTTATTCTGAATACCCACAATTTTGTGTGATTGAATTTTGTGAACATTCTTACAGTGAAGACCAACATAACTTGCCCATGCTTTTTGTAACAAGACAATATAGTTCTAACATTTTCAATACCCAAAAATATTTACACTTTTGAATACCCACTTACTTTGAATACACTCAAATTTGAAGACTCATAAATATTTCGAGTGCCGCAACTTGATGTAATAACATCTTGCTCAAATATCTATATCTAATTGCCACCAATTTTCAGGGCCTACAAAAATTGATCATCCACACTTTTGAATACCCACATATTTTGAGTACCAACAAAGTTGAAGACCACAAAATTTACCTGCCCAAAACTTGAGAAAATAAAGTATAAAAAGCTTAAAGAAATTTAAAAGTGCTCCCAAATTTTAAATACCCACACTTGTGAGTAACCATATAAATAAGTACCCACAGACTTGAAATATGAAATTTCTAACACAAAATGGTCCAAGAGAAAAGAAAAAAATCTGAAACCTCTAGAAATCTGATATCGTACACCTGGAGACTGTTGCTCTTGTTATTTTCACAGTTTACTGATAATGATGATAAAAGCTGAAAGCTACAAGATATTTTCTGAGATTTATTGCCCAATTGTGCCAGCTCCATTGGAGCTATATTTTGGCGATAGATGTAGGAGTGTGGAGGGCAAATTGCGATCGATGTATTAATTCACGACGGCCCAGCCGGAGTGAATTAAAATCGCATTTGCCCGACAACATCACGCGTTAATCAAATATAAATCACCATAAAGTAAAATTACTTTCGATTCTAGCACGTTATATAAATAAATGCTTATATTTTAAAATGTTTCCAGTGGAATCATTCTCACAAATACGCCACCTTACGCGCGTAATTGTTTTTACAGTGAATACAAATTTAGTATTGTTGATTAGCACACGTGGACGATTCCACCAGGTTCAATGGGTAAAAAAACGATAATGTCGTGTCGGAATCTTTGTTAGTAGCACCTCCAAAGTTCATTCGTTAAGTCCAACGTCCCCTTCAAACCTTACACTTTTAATAAGCATATGCAATTCGCAAATAGTATATATGAAGACTATATTTTAGATATAATGTGGTTTATTGAATAATTTTAGGCGCAGTCAATTTTCCTTAGGGGCGGTACCTTAGCAGTGTACTCCTGGTGTATCGTTTTCAGCAGAATCAGTTTTTATGAAAGTGCGGAGCGAACGAGTGGCTTTGTTTTTAATCAGTTTTACTTTTTTTTTATTTAAAATTCTCATAAGCGTGTTGTTTTTGAGATTCCATGGATAACAATAGAGAGATTCATAATCGTGTATGACACGTGTGTAAACATATAGATTTAGAAGACTGCTTAGGACTTACTCTATATGTTTGCTGTTGGACAACTTGCGTTCGCTCCATTTTTTTGTGATACAGTTTTGCAATATAACTGACAATTTATTGTACCAAATGGTCAGTGATTCGTTTCGTTGTCGATGACAAGATGATACCTATTTGTTAATTGGACAAATTGCATGATAGTTGGATTGATGAACAAAACCATTTTGCTCAGAATTGATGAACATGATTTCAAGTGACTAACGTGTTCTGGGTTTAACAGCGTATGAGCATTCCGAAAGCACAGAAACAACGTCTTGAAGTTATACTTAAACTGTTCTGCAAAGATCCTGTTTAAGATAAGTATATTTTCGATACATACATTATAACATATATTCAAATCGCTTTTTTAAATTTTAATATTTCCATACACTATTAGGTTAATCAATTAACTTTGGCTCTCCACTATAGGCTGTGAGCTCCCGTGGACACTACGATGTTTTCATTGCATTTTCATTAAACCAAGCACGATACGATAACTTTTGAACATAATGTCTATGAATTGACGATATTTCATTTCAATATTGCTTTTGATGCGATTATGTTTTTATATTAGGTAGAGCATTATTCAGCTTTTGTCTTACCACTGGTGTCAGATACTACAGTCTTGTATTTGGTCTAGTTTCAGAAGTCTTTCATACAATTGTCGCTGAAGATCATTTATGTACGCAGAGCACATGGCGGGAATGTTGAAAGTTAACTGAGTACAGCTTTACAGTATTGTATTTCCTCGGGCGGACAAAAACATAAGAATGGACTCAGGCTATACTGAAGGTTTCTTGGTATAAATGTTTGTTTTACGGATATTGTCGTTATATTGGACATAACAGAAACACGGCTATATGTCTCAAGGAGACGACGCTGCGTTTCAGAACTATGCCTACACTAGAAGGGAATAATACCACACCACTAATGGGTGGCTTGCGTTCTGCCACTGATACTTCTGGACTTCTTCTGGAATTTAGTCCGACCAAATCCCGGGATTCTAAATAACACTTACGATCAATAATAAAAATGGGATTGGTCAGGATGGTGCGCACGAACTCAATCTTGTTTTCTGGACGTCCTCAGTTCGTTTGAAGTAACGTCAAAAGCTGTGTGGTTTCGAGGTACAAATGTAATTTGACAGCTGGGAAAAGGGACCACTGAGATATAAAGGATTTTGAAAATGCAGTCGATGATACAGTGTGTACTTGCAATAGAGTGACGTTGAAAATCGGTGACCCTTAAAGGTTGACATTTCCTATATAAACAGTTTTACGAAGCTGGATGCGACTGTTGATATTGTTCCAGATGACATTCACATACAGGGAAGTCGGCGTTTAGGAGTTGTTACAATCTATCAACTCCAGGGACACTACAAGCTAAATATGGATTGGCCATGAGCGTTCCTAAGAATGGGTTATGGTTATGGACAGTACATGGTTATGGGCAGTACATTTATAAACAAGATAAGTAACGTTATTTTTGTAGATTTTGAACTTTGAATAGTATCGGTATTTTAACATCAATCTCACAATTTTCTGCATGATAACTACGAATAATTATGTTTCCATTTAAGATTCATTTGATAACTTGCACATACATGATATAATAATAATAATAATAATAATAATAATAATAATAATAATAATAATAATAATACTTAAGATAATAACAATAACAATTCAACAAGTCTGCTGATATAGGCATTTATCGTGTGTTATGTCACGTTTTCCCTATTATCACATATGGCGTTAGTCTGGCTTGTGCGGTTTTAAGTCATAGCGTCGGGCTTTTCAATGAAATATTGCAAATATCATCGTATATTAGATTATTTTTACTACACTTTGTCGATTTGAGCAAGTAATCATAATCTGAATGTATCTTCATTACAGTTATTGACCATGCACTTTATTTCAGAACATATTGTCTTTTTGTTTGTTTAAGAACACTAAGTAGTTGTTTATGCCAGTGGTGAATTACTTGCAGTTTTACTTTTAAGATAAAGCCAAATTAGTCTGTTTATAGCATTATGCATTATTTTTTTATGTAATGGAATTATTTCGGGTATTTACGCTATATAATTATCTGCGCATTAAGTTAGCACGTTGTTACTCATAGCGTGTTGTTCCTATTCGCTGTAGTATAATCATTACACCCTGTCTAAATGGGCGGAGCAAGGAGTGGCTTCAGAATCATTGTTGCTTTTGCTTTGAAATAGCCTGCGTGGGCGTTAAACTAATAAGCGGCAATTTGTAGCATTTTATCAGTTAATTGAAGTGTTTCATGTCAAAGTCTCAGTTAACGTTCACCTGTTTGCCATGTGATTTACCAGACATGTTGGAACCCAAACGTTATCGTACTAGCAGATTTATGTTTTTGAGGTTGATAGGCCTTTACAATCTGTTGTGAGAGCCACAGCTTTATAAAAATCATTTTAGCAATCTCCGTTATATATATCTCCCATTCTTAAGTTTATAATATGCTGCATGTCGAACTGCAAACAAATACTTGTTGAAATGGTTTTTTAGTTGGTGGTGATGGTTTGTACTTGACTTCTATTTACTGCGTGTTCAGCACTGATTGTAATTTAATTTACATTTGTGTACCTTTATACACTTCGTCATGGAATGTGATAACATTGTCATTGTCAGAATGTCAGAAGTTTTGACAAACTTGCCGAAGTATAAACTCTTCACATTTCCAGAACTCAAATATGAGCTAGCTTAGTTATTATGGCATTAGCCATACGTTAAGCAATTACATGTAGTTTACCATTTATTAGAAGAAGTGAAACTAACGCATATAACATTACATGTAACATTTCTAGTGTGGGTCTCAGTAATATATTTTTGGAGAGTGTTTTAACACGTTATAACAAATAAAATAGACTCATTCACGTTCTACAAAGTTTACGGGTATGCTGACTTATTTACCACAAAGTTTAAAACAAAATTTCTGTTTATTGATGATGGGCAACACTGTCCCAGGTGATAGAGTGCATCGGTACTGATTACAGTTTCCTATCATTATTTGCATGTTCATGCGAAAACGGTTTAGCCTTTAGTCATGCATCTTTGAATTGGTATTTTATAAGCATTGCATTATTTCTTGTCGTCGCTCCTTGACCTGCATTGCCTCGTTTATAGTGCAAAAGCTTTTATCGTGCCGCTTGATACAACGCTATACATACATATTTATGCGAAGATTCCATCATGAGAAATAGGTAATATCAACAGCTAGTAACGTAATTATTTTAGACTTAGTATTGCCACCGCATTATTAACTGTTTTTGGCTGCCACATACTCTGGTCTACACTACCTAATAGCATTATGCAAATGATCTAGTCACGTGAGTTCAAGCGGCGCGGTCGGGGTAATTGCACTTTTAAATTTACCTGTTTGGACATGGACCAAATAGGATCTGTAATTATTAGATTATATTGGTGATGTTATAAGTATATTCTGGATTATGTCTAGTGTTTTTGTTTTATACTGTGTATTCTTTAGTTTCAGGGTTGTGGACCAGAATAGAGAACACACTTGCACGGAGCTTGATGCACGGCCTCTGTAGCAGCAACGTTTGTGGGTCAGAACTTTGGAAATGTCATTTACTAGACGTTTTTCGTTTTCTATGTACATATACTATGGACATATGAATTATGTTGTGTGAAATAAATGTTTTAGGCTCAGATAGACTTAATGCGAACATTTGACTGTGGGTGTTCTCAAATGACAATGGGTAGTTTTTGTCGATAAACAGCTGATGTAATTGTTTGTGACATGTAGATGTGTTATTTGATGTGCTTACCATGTGTTTTTCAAATCATTTAATCTGTTGATGATATACATAACAGTGCCACGGTATTTTATCTGATAATTTACAGTGTTATAGGTCGTCGGTTGTATGTCTGCTAGGTACTTGAAGTTTCTCACGAACTAACGGACTTTGAGGAGCCTTAATACGTTTGATAAATCGCTGCTTTTGATTTTAACACTATCTTAACAGCCATACTGATGTTGCCTTGAAATCCAATTAACATTCGTTATTTGTTTTACAATTTGTCATAGTTTGATTATCTAGTTTCTGCATACTTGTTTTAAGCAATAAGGCTTGTCTTATATTGCATACAGAATAATGGGTATTTGTTGTGAAATTTCCATTTAAATTCTTTGAATGATTTTAACTTGATTACTGCTGTATAAACTGTATAAGAATCATGCTATGAACGAACATTTCCCGCTCGTTTTCTTCGTATAGAAATCTATCACGTGCGTGTTTAGTTCCCTTTCCCTTCTATTCTTTACCTTACATTTTTGGCAATTACTCATTAAGTTCTAATCTGTTCCGAACTTTATTCTTATTCATTTCAAGCTATATCCCCATGGGAACATCTTAGATCTTAACTCGTTTGGGCTTAACTCTGTCAAGAACCTTCCTGGCGAGCTGTTGGGAAGGATTCTTGACTCACGTTTATTACCAAAAATGTACTTGGATTGCATTTAAATTGACACTATTCTGCTGGACATGGCTGATGTTTAATCGCAGGATATCTGCATCAGCTGCAAGGCGATATTCTGCTGCTTTTCTGAGCTGATCCCTGGGGATGCCAATAATTGAATAAAGTTTAATATAAATCTATTTGTTGTTATTCAATAAATGAAGACTATATTTTAGATATAGTGTGGTTTATTGAATAATTCTAGGAGCTGTCAATTTTCCTTAGGGGCGGTACCTTAGCAGTGTACTCCTGGTGTATCGTTTTCAGCAGAATCAGTTTTTATGAAAGTGCGGAGCGAACGAGTGGCTTTGTTTTTAACCCTACCACCACCCCTTACTCCGACCTCGCATTGCTTCGTTCATGGTATGTTTCTTTTTACCAGGGATTTGCTTAGAATCATTTGTGGTTCATTATGCATATCATTGGGCTCAGATCATTAATTATACTGGTTTGCGCAATTTGCCTATGCAGGTTCAATCGCATTATCATCCAAAGCAAACGTTTCAGCTATAGCTAGATTCGAAGAATTTCCAAAACTTCAACCTTTTATATAACTTGAATTGGCTGCTTCCAAACAGTGTGGTATGCCTTGTATGTTTAATGGTTGATGCACAATTTCCATATTATTAAATTTTGCAAGGTACATATCAAAGCTTCGTTTATTTTCAACACGACTACGACACTATAACTTCTAATATAGTTGCATGATCAGCATTTCCAAACTACGTGAGAGCAAGTGCACAGTTAGGTAGCTTATGATAAGTCGCATCTTGCTGAGCCTTTTGATATGCAGGGCTACATATGCACAGTCCGGAATCTGCTTCTTGATTCTGCTTCGGCTCTGTTGATATCTTTTTGCATGCAAGGTTACACACATTGTCGGGGATCAAGGGATTCTGCCATAGGACACCGCTGACGCCCACCCTAAAACAGTATATCGTTTTGGCTGTTCGATTATCCTTACTGCTATGAACCTGGCTATCGGTTCATCAACAGGCACGCATCATTGCACGCTACGACAGAGAATCGTGTCGATCCTTTTGGGCTTAACTCTGTCAAGAACCTTCCTGGCGAGCTGTTGGGAAGGATTCTTGACTCACGTTTATTACCAAAAATGTACTTGGATTGCATTTAAATTGACACTATTCTGCTGGACATGGCTGATGTTTAGGGCTTAACTCTGTCAAGAACCTTCCTGGCGAGCTGTTGGGAAGGATTCTTGACTCACGTTTATTACCAAAAATGTACTTGGATTGCATTTAAATTGACACTATTCTGCTGGACATGGCTGATGTTTAATCGCAGGATATCTGCATCAGCTGCAAGGCGATATTCTGCTGCTTTTCTGAGCTGATCCCTGGGGATGCCAATAATTGAATAAAGTTTAATATAAATCTATTTGTTGTTATTCAATAAATCTGCAATAAATATTGTTGTTTCAGAACAAAATAATGTAACATTTTGCAACCGCCAAGACCTATGCTAGAGCAGAAATAACAAACACTATTTTATGTGAAATCCCTGGTCATCTTTTTGATTAAAGTGAGTCTAAATAGAATGAGTGAGTCAAACAGAGGTCATCAGGAAAACTTGTCCGTGAAATGTATACGCCCTTAACCCCCACTTTTATATAGAAGAAATGGGGTTTGCAGGGGTATAGCTATTTTTCTTATTTTTGATTCAAAACATACATTGTGGGTACTCGTTAGAACCGCCTCAGCGAGGCGGTTCTAACGTGTACCCACGATGTATGTTTTGAGCAAAAATATTTAAAAAATATTTTTTTTTCCAATGAAATTTTCATATTTTTTTTCTTCTGAAAAAAATCTCTGTATATTGCATGGGCAAGTTTTCGTAATGTCATAAGTAAGCTTACCTCTTTCACCTCCCTGTCTTCTTGAAACCTTGATACCTGAATATAGAGTTATCATAAGTTTAGAAAGGAAAAATTGAGTTAAAGGTATATCTGCTTGTTAGTATTGCAGTTACAATATTTCGAAGGTTGCCATTTGGCCTATCAGTTAGTCCAAGCCTAGTTTCATCATTTCGACAGATATACAGCGACATGCGAGAATTTTCCATAAAGCAGAGCCAGCAAAATAGGCACTTAGGCAGATATAGACTTAATCCTTGCATTATAATTAAAATATAAATGTAAGATCATTTGGAAGCAGTCACAACACTCAAAGGGAGATACAATGTGCTACCACAGCCCAATTTCGGGTAATGAAACCACATCGGGGATCCTTATCAAACCGGCGACGGAAGCCTGACCAGTGTCCTGCAATTGCAAGAACCGTCTTGCTACTGAGGAACTCAGAGAAGTAAATACAGTTTTAATTTAGCAATAACCTATTATTACAAAGTAAACATATCTGAAAATATGACCGCGAAACCAATTAAAATTATTTGGTCATCAGCAACGTTTACATCATCTATGTGGCTTTCTAAACCAATTTCGAATATAATGCATTCAAATTTCACTTAACACGAATTGTAAGGTCGCGAACATTGCACAGAGATTATTATTCGGGAAACGTGTAGATTGGGTTATTTACCTTCTGCAGAACCCATTGGTAAACCTTGAATACTCAACTTCACGTTACCATAGTAATCAACAGATATATTGAGATCCTGAAAGGAAATAAACAAAAATAACACTAAGATCCTTTTAGAGCAATGAACATATTTATGAGATTGTGGATAGGCCATACCATGGTTTCGGCTACTTACGCCTCGTCAGCGACCTTTTAGATTTAACGAAATGGAGCCAAAGAGAATTACAGTAATTTTGCACCTTTCAACAAGGAAGTCGAAACAAAGACAAGTGTTTGTATTATCCAAGTATATTAAATGTTGGTTAGAAAATGATAAGTCGCTTAAAAGGTATGCCCGTTTGTGAAACCAATCAATTTTAGTTTGCTCATAACAATTTGTTTGTGTGGACATAATTTCCAGTCCGATCGTAGCATTCTAGCTACTGGTCATTAGTTCATTATTATTACTGGTAAAACTACATTGCTGCAATTTTAAAGAATAATATGATAATATGATGATCGAAAATAAAGAAACAGGTGTGGCAAATCATCTGTACTCTTGAACAAATGCTTACATTAGCTGTTCATAGTTGCGGAATATATCAAACACATCCTGCTATTTCTTATATACCTATAGGACTGACGGTTTATCAGTTACTAGCATCTAGTAAAAATACAACATGAAGTATAGGGAAAATCCCGCCCACTTTTTCAAACTCTTGGCGTGAGTCTCTATGGTATATATATAAATACAGAATCATAAGACAATATTCAATACCTGTCTTTGTTCCCTTTTCTTCTGACAAATCTTGAACTGTGCCGCACAATCTGCTGAGCAAAACTGTCGTCTCTGACCAACATACGTTAAACACCATTTACACAAATAATCTGCAACAAAAGATGACTTCTTTTTAGTCTTTTTATTTATGTCTTCTTTCCCTTCTCTTGGTTTGTCGGTTGGTGTTTCAAATGTTAATATGAGCCTCACTGATGAAACGGATGAGACACTCATGCTTAAAAACAGTATAGGTTACGCTTCTCTGAAATGTAAATATGCAATAAATGTCTAGTAAAGTAAAACGTGTACATCTCCTGGTAGATTCCGACGCATTAGCACTGAAGTCTATGAAGTCTATAGGAACTTTTAGAACACCCACACGCTTTCAAATTGCAGATACCCTTAGCACGTATCACATTAGTCCTCAATACGAAGTAGACAGTATGGAATTCCAGTTTAGCATGATTCGAAAGCTAATTGTAATCCTAGAATTAACCTTGAAAAAGTGATTATGCACAATCAAATAATACTTAAGCTGATCTAGATTAATGAACATATCAAATTATTATCGTTATCCTTTTAGCTTTCGTGTTACTATTGTTTTTATGAAACTCCCTCTAAAAGATTCACACTTTGTTTGCATGTATCAATATGTGAATACTGCCAAAGATCGGGTCAAGTGTATTATAGACGTACTAAACGCTCCTATTCTATAACTGTTTATCAGATTGACTTGTATTTTGAGTGATAAAAATGTTTTTAGATGCATGTATTACCTGCCAACTGATTACAGAATGATTTTGGTTTACAATAGAGGGTTGATATAAGAAGTTGATACGGTCATTAACGGCAGTGTTGTAATTATTATTTTACTTAAAACATACATGTATATATTAACATACCATTTGTGATTCTTACAAGTCAGTTTAATGAATATCGCAATTTCAGTCTAATAGTGAAATATCAGTTAAAGAATATTTTCTGTCAGTACTTTTTGTGTACTGACTTCCCGTCTCGTGTCTTGATTGGGATTTTGTTCATTACGAAAATTTGTCCATGCAATATACAGAATTTCTTCTTCTTTTCTTCAGAAAAAAAGATGAAAATTCCATTTGAAAAAAAAAAATAACATTTATGCTCAAAATGTACATTGTGGGTACACATTTGAACCGCCTCGGCGAGAAAATCACGTATACCCCTGCAAACCCCAGTTCCCCAGTTTTCCAATATGAAAGTGGAGTTTAAGGGGATTAACTTTTCATGGACAGGTTTTCCTGATGTAGGTTGAGATTTTGATTTTTTTTTTAACCTAGACTTTTTTACGTGTCCATTGAGGCGCATGATGAGTGTACAATTGAAATCGCATTGATTACTATATAATATAGTCAGTGATAAATTGAAGTAATTTTTTCTAGTAAAATACTTCATCACTTTGGCCAAGGAATTACTACTAGATGCAGTTGATTAAGCGTGCTAGGCCATCCAGTATTTAATTTTAGGTCTTATGCATATTATATCGATATATATGTGCATGTAGAATTTTAATACTTTTCCGTTTCGTTTACGGTTAATGTTGCAATACGTTTGGTTCCCGTATTCAAATCAGATTTTTTCCAATGTTTTAATCTATGTTCAGACTCCGTAGACATGTGCTAATACATCCAATAGAATTTGTTTTAAAAAAAATAATAATTTGCTATATACCATTATATAATATATATGTATTTTTAAAACAGGTGCATTCCGACACATCTTTTACCGACATGGTACAAATATAAAATATAAAATAAGAAAATGAGATACTTACTTTGTGATGACATGAAAGTTCACGAAATCATTTTCCCAAAAATTGTAAAAATGTGAAACATAACATTAACAGACAAACATAGAAAAAGACTTATTATACTGGATAAACATGGTATGCAATTGAATGGGTCCTAGCGGTCAACAATGTGTTCTGTTTTTTTTTTTTTTTTTTTTTTTTTTTTTTTTTTTTTTTTTTTTTTTTTTTTTTTGTTTTTGGCTTAATTGATTGCCTTTGATATCGTTTATATTTTACGAAAGTAGCTGTAGATATAACTTTACGTAGTCAAAGAAAGTGAAGCATGGTATTTTGCATTTACACTTAACACAAATATCAAATATAATATAGCTAAATGTATATATGATAATGTATGTAGTTCCACTAACCCCCATTCACAAAATGTACTTATATTGCAGAAAATGATTCAAAAAGCATTACTACACGTTTTCAAACCTGTTTGACTTTACTATCATGCTTTGTAATGTTATATGTATGATACTGTATGATAAGTTTAAGAAATAAATACAATTTAAACTAAATATAATATAGCTAAAATATTATATCATTAGAATGAAACAGATGACCACTAAAACCGATATCATTACAATACCTTCATATTCTACTGACATATTATTATTACCTGGCCTCCAAATTGGATATTTCCTTACAGTATCTTCTCTTTGATCATTAGACGCCATTCAAGTCATTGTCATCATGAAGATAAATAATATTTTGTAATGGACAAATCAATAAACACGTTATTGATAGTTTTCCGGGTGATAATAATCAGTGGTTATGTTTGTCTTCACAATAATTAATACTCTTGCATGAGTAAGCCTTACAGAGCGTTTCGAGCGTTTCTTCATCAATTTGATCATGTATTTCTGGAACCTAAGTTACTGTTATAAAACGCCAGTCTAATCAATTATTTGTAATAAAAGTAAGGTTAAATCAATCAAACGCTCAAGACTTGCATGGAATTGAGTCGCGTAGATTACATACATTCCCATTTAATTGTTTATACTAATATAAAGTCATATCTAAACAATCTAGGAATTAAAGCAAGTCGAACCAGGACTCGCTTCCACAACTCAACTTTATCTCATTGCTGCCGAGGATGTCAATTTCGGTCCATATTTGCTGAAAAACATTGTTAAATGTTATACTGCTTAGATATGCGGTTATATTACATTACATGCTCGTTTTATCTCCCGATTTATCGCTCACTGAGTGAAACCTTTCACGTTAGCCACAAAGAACTGACAGTCTCAAGCTATCTGAAAATATACAACTGAAAATCTTGTCAGTTCTGGAAATGTTATATTACGTCATCGTGTTTATTTCATTTGTTTGAAAGTAATTACTAATTCGGGTTTCTGATTCTTATTTTCTTATTCCTGAATGAAACACTTCTTGATTACACACTTTAAATGTTTTACACGTGTATATAAACGTATCCACACATACTTTACATATATGAGCCTGTGCATGAGAAAACCAACAATTTGGGTTCCGACCAGGTCCGACAAAATCCGGCCTGTACAGTCATAGAAAACGCCCAGAAGCTTGAAATTTTGGATTTATAAAGGAGAGGCATTGTACTATCCGTGTTGCGAAAACAAAGGCGCTGATCAGCTTCGCGGTTACCGCGAAGCTGATCTGCGTGTTTGTTTTCGCATATGCAAATTGTTGGTTTTCCCACGCGGCGGCTCATTATTCGAGTGCGCACTTTGTTTACAAAGACCCCTCAAAAGCATATAGGATAAGACTTAAGGAACACGACTGTATTTTCTTTAATGTTTTATTTTGCTGACGAATAGTTTATCAAAGTAATTTAGACTTATCTTTTGTTAGTTCAATCGGCTAAATCATTGTTAACAAAATGCAACAAATAAGTTCATGAATGCATTAAAACATGTTAAATTGTTCTATTCGATTTAAATCACAAACCTGGTGACACAAAAAGTAACAATCAACGAAAGATAGATCAATTGTACTAATATTCTTGCATGGATATCTATGCGCATATCTGTTTGAAGCCGTTTTCGATTGGTCGAAAGCCGTGTTCAAACTGCAAAACCCATGTTCAAATCAGGAAATTCACGTGCCGTTTGAACATGGGTTTTGGCCGACGTCATTGGTCAATGCGACGTGACGTCATGTGTTTTGTAGAAACACAATGGCCGACTTTGAAGAAGCTCCGCGGTTTTTGGTGAGTTTTAACGTTGTTAATGTTATTTTCATGAGATTTTAAGTGGATTAGAGTTAAAAAGCAAGAATAGCGATCAACCATGGTTTGTTTCAGTGTTCAAGCATTCGCTGGATCACTCGGAAGGTGTTTGAACACGCGGCCTGCGGCCTTGTGTTCAAACACCTTCCTCGTGATCCATCGAATGTTTGAACACCGAACAACTAACTAAATGTTATGAACCACTGCAGAAGCTGAGGGTGAGGTTAGGATTCTGTAAACCGGTTTAAGCCTGCCAGTAATTTTATATTACTGATCGTTCCAAGGCGATACTTCTGTGGTGGTTCTTATTGTTTTATGTCTTGGTGTTTAAGTTTTTTGTGCTGTTGGCGCCTTATGTATGTTATCATATTTTAGTTAAGTTTAGGTAACTGAGTGGCCACCTATTGGGAAAATAGCTGCTCATTCGGCTTATGAAAATGTTTTCATGGTATAAGTACCTTATTGTTAGTTTGTTTTTTTCCCGCCTCGGTTTTTGGAGTGGGAATCTTTTTCTGATTGCGCATTTTCCTGATCGTTACCTTCTTGTACCTTTCTAAATGTTATAAGTAAGATAATGGATGAAACAATCTTTACAGATACACGAGAAGATAAAACACAAAATGCGGAGCCTTCAAATGATACAAAAACACATTCTAACAATGATGATTTATTCGCAGTAACACCTGCGTTAGAAAGCAATGACATGCGTACTTGCGTAGATACGTTCCAAAATTCAGTGAACACCGGAATAAGTTTTGAAAATGAAAAGTCAATTTTAGTGAAGATGGTAACACCAGGAAGTGCTTAAGGAAAAGGAGAGTGGTGATTCTATTAGTAGTGGTTACTATCATTTTTGTTACAGTTGTCGTGCCTCTTCTCGTCAACTACGGGTATGCTGGTAAACATGACACGAAGGACATTCCTGGTAAGTCTTACGTACCAACCTCAACTGCATTAGTAGGAGCTAGAAACTAGGGTCTCCTAAAGTTCAAGGCTCAATTGGGATATTTAATTTTAGGCATGTGCATTTTAAATATAACGGATTGTTCGGAATATATATTATCAAAATGACGGTCAAACATCCCTTGTGTAAAGTTTTGAAATTGCAGTATGATTGCATGTATCTGGCTAACGTCGCCGGTTTTAAAGGGTCACTGATGAGGGTTCAGTACCGAAAATTGCGCAATCCACCCTTTGAACGTTTTCACTGCTTTCAACTGATCAAACTTTTATATTTTAAATACATTTATAAAGCGATACACATCTAACTGCATACTTGGAAATGACACTGTTTAGTCACTGGTGGCGTTTAAGCCCAATGTCAATATTTTGACCGGACTTACAATGAATATATAGAGGATAGTTGCTTTTATGAGGTGAATACCAAATATTTTTCATCAAAATTCTGAGAGATAAAATATATTTGGTATTCACCGAAAAATGCAAATTTTCTTTTTATTTTATACTTTAAACTGAAAAAAGTAGTTCCTCTTCTACAGTGAAGATATAGGCTGATATCAGTCACTAGTGACTATTGATATCAGTGAGATTTGATATCAGTGAAATTTAATATCAAAGAAAATACCAATTTTATAAAGTTTTGATATACATTGGTTTTCACTAGAAAGTATAAAATAAAAAAATGTACAAGAAGGCAATGATCAGGAAATTTAAGTATTTTTTCATTTCACTTCAATAACACAAAGCGCATGGATTTTACATACGCGCCCTTGCAGGCGCGGCTTTGGTGTTATTTGGTCAAGCAGGTAGGAGGAATTCCACGGACCTTGAATGGGTGACCACTTCCCTGCCACATGCCTTGCTTTGAACATTCGTATAGGCATTTTCAGTAGTGTCTTTATTTCCATTGCAGAAGCGTCAATGACTAAGTCAATGACGCAGAGTATGACTTGCTCTCCGGCCACACAATCTGTTACAGAGGATACTGATGTAACCTTTGTGTGTACCTTACAAAATGTTCCTAGAATAATTGAAACCCGTATCGCCTGTGGGCAATTCGATCACCAATATTTCTCTGAAGGTGGGCTGAGCGGTATTTTTAGGAACAATTCTATCTCAGTGACGGTTGACCTAGAAGCAGAAAATCAGATTACTCATACACTTGTCCCTGTTACATGCGGCTTGGAAGGTGAAGTGATTATTACAGTGAATGGTAATCTCTCTGATACAGTGTCACTGGTAAGTCGTTTTAACGTTTACTGAAAATTAAAAGCTAAGCGCGAGGAGCTGAAACGATCAGAACCCAAACAATATCCACAACTCACAGTTAGATATGCAAATTCCAAACTCGGTAGTTTTTGAAATTAGTAAGTGGTGCATATAAAGTGCAGTGAACCACCCTAGATGGTTGAGCAAGCTTTGCCACCGATCGGGTTTATTGTGGCTTGACTCGTTTACGCGTTACACAATACATTTAGAATAAGGAGATTATCTCCGGCACCTGGATTATCAAAAAAATGAAATAGGTGTCTTATCTCAGATTTCGCTTAGACACTAACCTGTCAACATCTCTCTGAGCTCTTCAATATACAACACTAGCAAAAGTCAATTCCAACTGGATATTGATTAATGCATAAGGGAGAAACGTTACCTGTAGAAATCAGCATATTAATAGTAGATATATAGGCTTTATGTTAAATGGGTCAGTAGCTAAGCCACATGCACTAAAATCTCAACAGGCAATCCACGGTTATAACAGTTGCCGACCAGCAGCAAAATTATCCATTTAAAACAAGAAAGAACATTGGTGTATGTACCCTGGCAAAATCACATGACATTCCAATCATTTACCTTGGTTATGTAAGATTATAATAGCCTTGTTTTTAATAATTTAATGACAAACCGTTAAGGGGTTGAGGACTTTAGAAGCTCAAGTGATTCAGACCGACCCATTGTGAATTTCCGTGTATTTTCAATGACTATGCATGTGAGCATAGATATATCAATATATCATTCATATCTGCAGCAATTATTCTGTGACGTGGTTATACGAAGATAAAATGAGCCGCGACGCGAGAAAACCGGTCTTCGGGGTTTCCAACCAGGTCTTACACAAACCGACATGTACAGTCCCAGAAGCAGCATAGAAGCTTATAATTTCGGATTTAATAAGAAGAGAAAATGTACTATCCGTGTAGCGAAAACAAAGGCGCTGATCAGCTGTGCAGTTACTGCGAAGCTGATTTGCGCCTTTGTTTTCGCATAGGCAAAAATCCGGTTTTCTTGTGACGCGGCTCAAATTATACGTATTTATGAATGTGGGTCTTTTAAAAACTATTCAGACCAATTTACAGTTTGGAATGTGTATTCTTGTCCCCATAATGCTAAGGAAGCAGCTTATAAAGGACTGGTGCCGCCAGTCCTAGAATATGGAATCTCAGTTTTGGACCCTTACACTCATGGCCTCTAGGGTGAATTGGAAAAGGGGCATTATCGTGCTTCTATGCTTGTGACTGGAAATAACGTTTTTGAAACGGTGCTTGGATTGGCATTTTGGAACAACTAAAATTGGAATCCCTTAAGAAGTGGAGAAAGGATTGTAGACAAATATCGTTTAACAAAGGTTTGGAGGGTAAGGCCAGAATACCTATAAATGACCTTATCCCCAATAACAGGCATTGTAGGAAAATTGACATCACAGAAAATCGTAAGCTAGCAAAGAAGCTTATAAAACAGTTTCTATCCACACAAAATCAAAGATTGGAATGTCCTTTCTGATCTTCTTCTAGATGTAAGCATCTCTTGGGAGTGCCTGGGGCCTATTTTCCTCCTGACGCACACCCTTGGTGAAGTACTGTAAATCTGGCGTGTCATACACAAACCATTCTGATTCTGATACAAACCATATTCTACTTGAAGTATTATCAAAAAGGCTTAAGAGACGTTTATATTCAATTTCTGTATGCTTCGTGAATTGCAGTATATTTATTTGGCTATTGTCGCCGATTTATAAAGGGTCACTGATGAGGGTTATGTACCCGAAATTGCGAAATATTGCCCATAATACCTTCATTTGAACGTTTTCACTGCTTCCAAAGAATCAGGCTTCTATATTTTATTTCATAAGCTCGAAATGCTTCCTTTACCAGGTACTTTATCAAAAGTATCGTTGTTTTATTTTCACAGGTCCAAAGCCATGTTTAAGTAATTTACATTTATTTGTGTCAATCTGATTTCAGCTAACCTGATCCGTTAGACTCACAAGGCGAGCTTATAGTATACCCATTTATAATTGATTTGCAATTTGATTTTCAAAGGTTTTGCGGCACTTTTGAAGACTTTTGAAATGCAAAAGAATTACACGTTCATAAATGACCGGATGTGAAAAAGGGCGATTCTGAAAAAGGCAATTTCTGAAAGAGGATCTAAGGATAGACAATTGTTACTCAGCCTCACTTTCAAAATTGAAAACATGGAGGATGTGAGTTATAGTTACGGCAGCTTTTCTGTTGTTTACTTTTGTAGGTTGAAATATGCAACACTAATATTCAGGCACAATGAAACGTAGATTATATATTTCATATACTGTCTGTATTTTTCACAGTTCTGCGTTGTAACTACTCCAGAGAAACGCATTATACTGACGATGTTATCATAAGATGTGAGATGGGAAACACAGATGCTATCAACTTTAAAAAAGTCACAGTTCTTCAAGACGACGTACTTTTATTTAATGAGACTTGGACAAGCGGGGCAGCTTCTACATCGGGCGCTTTAATTATCTTGACCTACACTCCAGAGGAAATAACTCTCAAAATTGTACTGATGCAATGCAACCAGAGCATCATGAAAACATGTCCGTGCAATATATACCCCCTTAAACCCCACTTTTATATAGAAAAACTGGGGTATGCAGGGGTATACCTATTTTTCTTAATTTTGCTCCAAAACATAGATTGTGGGTACTCGTTAGAACCGCCTCGGCGAGGCGGTTCTACCGTGTACCCACAATCTATGTTTTGAGCAAAAATAAGAAAAATATTTAAAAATCTCTGTAAATTGCATGGGCATGATTTCGTAAATGTGGAATACATGAATACACAATTCTTGTTGATGATACACTAAATGATTTGGTAACTGTTCCCACAAAAAGTAAGTAACAATGTCGAAACGAAGCTTTAGCCAGTGCCCTGAATTCTTCCTATATGCATGTACCTCAAACAGTGCCAGCAGCATGCATAAATTTTGTCGATAGGGCGAAATCGGTCTGACGTACACTGTTTAAATGATTTATATCCACTAACCAAATAATTGACATTACTTCTTTGTATGATTCTCTAGAACTTAACATCAATGCAAAACATTCTTCAAATTTACCAACATACTGTAATTATGAAAATACTAAGACGAACGTCATGTGAATCTTTCCATATTGCCTTATTGCTTTAAATATTGTTAATCTTTAAATATTAACAGTAAACGCTACGCCTCCGGTCATCTCATCATCGAGATTTGTCGCTGGCCAACTTGCACATCTCTCATGTAACAGTATTATCGGAAACCCTCCAGAAGCAGGTCAGTTACTAATAGAATCACGGATAAAAGACGGACCTTTCAAGACGAACGATTTTGAGCCTGTTTCATCGTCGTCTAAATTCGAATTCATTAGTTGGCCGTGTGGATATGGGAAGACGATTTTCTTGACTACGGAAGTCCAGGAGATGATGGATGGACTTAACATTCAACTCAGGTGTAGAATGGTTACGAACTTCTGAGGTCATCAATGTAAATGTAGAAGCACAAGGTACATGTATGTACTTTGCAGTTAATTAACATGTTAATCATACACTTATGAAAAGTGTTAGCAAACATTGCCAGGGAAGCAATACTTCTAGACAAAACAGCGTATCGCACGTAACATAAACGCATCTCAAAAAATGTTAAAAAACATGTATTTTTAGAGGTTTTCAACCAAAATCCCATCAAAATACGGCGGGATAATAACAATACATGAAGCTATCACTGACATAATTTTAGTTAACATCGGACCGCATTTCCAGTTTTTGCAGTTAAAAACAATCGGTGCCAAATGGAAAATCAAGGATGCACTTGAAAATAAAATAAAAGGTTATTACACAAATGTAACGAGTAAGACATTTTTATACCAAATAATTGCTCATATAAAGCTGATTGAAATGTATGCAGAAATATATTTATAAAACTCTGAATATTTCACTCTTATACGTGTTTGCTTTGGGCTGAAAAATGTCAAATGTGCGGTTTTTGCGTTGTTTTGAATGGGTTGTCTTCCTTTTTGTAAGATAAGAAACTTAAATACAAGAAAACAAGACATACGATACTGTAACTAAAATACTCATGCTCTTTGCTTTAAAATCATATTATTTCCATTGCCGTGCGCCAAATAATGCCATGTTTTATTAGTTATTTAATAAGGCTGAATTTTTGTCACACTTGACGTAAACGATTGTTAAAGTACGTCACAGAACGCCGTACTGTTATTTTATTGGAACACACATTTCAGCGTCTTAAAATAGAACTGCGCAGTGGAGAAAGAAAAATAGTTTAGAAGAATCAGTTGCAAAAAAGAAGAAATATTCAATTTTGTCTCTAAAGTACAAACATGCAAGCAAACAATCAAAAAAAACTGACACCTACCTGCGTCTCAGCGCAAAATAAATCAAATTGAACGTTTACGTTGTGTTACACGAATTTGTACGAACATCGCGCGTCACGTTAATATATTTATCTGGCTATCGTCACCGGTTTTTAAATGGCGCAATATGGACTATCCTACCTCCATTTGAACCTTTTCACTGATTCCAAAGGATCCATCTATTATATTAATAATAGTGAATCTCTAAAATACAAGCCACTCATAGAAATAAGCCGAGTATAAATTAAACATAAAGTTATTATCAAAGTGATAAGCAGACATAATACGTAGTGTCTTTGTATCGACTACCCTGTTGAAAGATGCAAAATTACAGTAATTTAGTAATTATCTTGTTGCCTCTTGTTGCCAAATCTTAAGGGTCACTGAAGAGGCTTAAGTAGCCGAAAATCGCGGTATGGTCCATCCCCTTTCACTGCTCTTAAAGGATCTCAAATTTATTCTTATCCAAATTAATATGTCAGAGATATTCATCCAGCCAACAAACTCCATAGCTGAAGTTGGTGATACATTATCAATTGAATGTAACGTAACGGGCGTATCTGAACTAACTACTATAAGTTTCTATCGTGACGAACCTTGGCAACCAGTTTGCTATGTCACCAGCGACTACACCACCTACGGCCCACCAGGAATAAATTGTGTGGGCGAAATCAATGCTACTGGGGATAGATTATTTTCGATTAGTGAGATGTTACCACGAAGATACTTACGTGTGTTTATGTAATACTGAAGCCAGCACAAGCAAGAAAACTACTCTTTCAATTTTAAGTAAGTGAACTTTATTGCATCTTACGCACGACAATCTGATGCTATTGTTAAGGAACAATTGAACGTTTATAGTTTATGCATACGAACAATACGTACTATGTGTTCTCTGATAAAAAAAAAATGAAAAAAAAAAATGAGATTTTATTGAAATTGTCATCTATGTTTCTTGTCTAGTTGACAAAGGAAAATAATTAATGTACAGATGTGGTTGGCATGCAAACTGTTTGTAGTTCCATCAAATATAACTGGATAAGTTTGACAAATATATGCAGCATAAAATGCAATCTTAATTTAAACACATTTTTACATAAAATTAAAATTAAAAGAATGAAATAACAAATGAATTCCTAACCTTGTCTTACAGGTCCAGCTCATACCCCAGTATTCACAGCAATGCCAAAGACCCTAGTAGAAAACAAAGCGTTTCCTGACGCTGACAGCTTTACATGTGAAGCTAATATAGGCTACCCGTCCACCACTTACTCATTGGTTATACAGGCAAATAAAGATGACGAATTTGAAACTCATGACGATGCTTTTGGCGTGGAACGAACTTTTTTTGAGATGGATTGTACTAACTTTCACACCGTGAGCTTCAACCATTACATTATTGATAGTTCATGGAATAACACAGAACTCAGATGTGCTATAATAGATGAGCCTGTGCGTGAGAAAACCAACAATTTGGGTTTCCGACCAGGTCTGACACAAACCGGCCTGTACAGTCACAGAAGATGGTTAGAGGCTTGAAATTTTGGAGTTAAGTAGAGGAGGAATAGTACTATCCGAGTAGCGAAAACAAAGGCGCTGATCAGCTTCGCGGTTACCGCGAAGCTGATCTGCGTCTTTGTTTTCGCCTATGCAGATTGCTGGTTTTCCCATGGGACGGCTCAGATGTCAAAGATAACCTAACTTTACATGTATCTGAGGAAATACCGATGCAACTAATACCTGGTAAATGCTGTATTCATTTTCAAATATTATTTTATTTAAGATAAACGTTCGTTTATTCCTTGCATGTGCATGTCACAAACATCATTTTAAGAATGCAATTAATGTAACTGGTGCAAAAATAATCAAATAGTATTTAAAAACGATTGAAATGTATATTCTGGATAATGTGTCAGCTTGGTAATTTTTAGACTTTTGAAAATAGCTCGTGAACACAATTTAACATTCGCTTCGCATATACACTTGAGATTTGAGTTTGATGGAATTCGCTATAATAATGTTTATGTGTTTTGGGCCAAAACGGCTACTCATATTTGCATGTAGGTAAAATACTTTGGCCGTGCCGCTTGATACCACGCTTTACATAATAATGAGCCGTCTCGTGGGAAAACCAACAATGTGGTTTCCGAACAGGTCTGACACAAACCGATCTGTACAGTCACAGAAAAGAGATAGAAGCTTGAAAGGACTAGGGCATTTAACGCCTGATTTTGGCCTCAGATTTTGCTAAAAAATAAATTTTGGAATTTAGGTGAGAAAACTATTCCTTAAAACAGCCTTATGTCTCCTCTATTAAAACAAGAACAAGTACTTCATTTATCATACAAGCGTTGCCATGGCAACGCCCAGAAGAACCATAGATAGAGCACGTTCTGCACTTTTTGGTATATTTTGGACCATTTCTGAACACATTTTTTATTTTTTAAGTGCCAGCCCACACTCCGAACAAAATTATACTCAGCATACAATATCTCTGGATGATACTTCATAATTATTTCACAATAAGAAATTGTTCGTCGCGTGGGCCGGTAGTTGAAAATGATGTTGAATGGTGAAAAATAGACCAAAATTGCAAAAAGTGATATTTCTATGGTTTTCGGAGCGTTGCCATGGCAACATGTGTAATTTGAATGTGATAGTTGTGCTAGAGTTTATAAGCAGGGACCTATACCTGCTATTTGCAATACGTTTCTCCTCAAAATTCCAAAATTCAGTTTTTTATCAACACATGAGGCCGAAATCAGGCCTTAAATTCCCTAGGCCTTTCGGATTTAAGTAGAAGAGGAACTGTACTATCCGAGTAGCGAAAACAAAGGCGCTGATCGGCTTCGCGGTTACCGCGAAGCTGATCTGCGCCTTTGTTTTCGCCTATGCAGATTGTTGGTTTTCCCATGAGGCGGCTCATATTCATGCGGAGAATTTATGATGAGAAATATGTAATGTCAACATTTTTGACTTCGTATTGCCACGCAACACTAACGGATTTTGACTATCACAAACTCACGTGTCTGAATTACGATAACTGCTCTACCTAATAACAATATTCGCTAGACCCAATTACGTGCGTTCGAGCGGCACGGTCATAGTATTTGTACTTTGTACTTTATCGTGAAAGCATACGGTCTTGTATCCTTGGAACCCATGCACTAAGCAATGAAGATAATCTATAATGATTGCAATGTTTCGTCAATGGTCTGAAAAAAAGCGATTATCCGTATTTCTAACTTGCTTTATCGCTCAAGTTATGGTATGGTTATCTTTTATCTTTTCAGAAAAGTTCTGCAACGGACAAGAAGAGTACAGCTTGCATCCGTTTAACGAGCATTACTACATATGGTGTGCGGAAAATGATCTGTTTGTCAGAACATGCGGCAGCATGTGCCCAAGTATCACCGATGGGGCTCAATTGACTTGTGGACTATGTACATAATTCGACATTTTAATGTATCGCGCCAGTTTAGTTGCAGTATAGTTTATTATATACTGAACTACAGAGAACACGCTACGCATGAATTCTGACTTGAATTTCTGTCGCTTATTTCATTTTAATGTACAACATGCCGTCACACGTAATTTCTTCTTTTCTTCTTATTGGGATGCTAAAACGATGCAATTTATTTCTTTTTTGTGGTAACAAAAAAACAGAGCTACGTGCATTTTAGCTAGAAGGGAGTTTCAAGAACTAACATGACATTGCATGAACGTGAAAGGGAACTGGCCAACATGAGCGTATTACATAAGCCGCTTTTTGAACCAACCAGGGCAGATTTCATGAGCCCAATACCTCACGCGGACGCTCTAACCATTATGCTATTGCTACCGGTACTAAAATATTTAACGCTTCACGAATTTGCGTGTCATATGTGATATAATGATTTTTAATGACATGAAACCATCAGTAAACATTCGTGTCATAATATCGTGAAATCACGTGCAGCGTTTTCACTTTTCTTTAGTATACTAGCTACAAAGCTCTTATTTTATCGATCTTCTTCAAAGTCAAAAGCTCTAAAGCACCAGCATACTAACGAAAAATTTCATAACCCTTCCATTAAATCTAAAGTCCCAACATAGACACCAGGTGGGAAAGAAAAATACATAAAGCATAATAAAACATGTTTTCGACAACATACTCGAAGAGCAGAATGACTAGCCTTTTCCCAACAAGGTAGTCATCCGGTTAAGTTTTAACGGAAACGAAAGGCAGCGAGAACGACAGATATGCAGATGAAGTTTGGAATATCATAAAAAGGAGCTATGAGAGATTGTCGAACAATTAAGGGCTTGTCTGTGAAAGTGTCAGCCTACTATTATGCTATTATGTACCGTTAAAACAAATAATAAAAAAATATAAAAGCTTGATCCTTTTGAAGCAGTGAAAACGTTCAAATGGATGTAGTATGGGCCATATTGCGCAATTTCGGGTACTGAACCCTCATCAGTGACCCTGTATAAAGCGGTGACGACGCTGTTTAGAAAATGGCTCTAAACGTACAATTTTTATTACTCTGAATATTCTGACTGATCTCAAAGGACCCTCATACTTTGCAATAAATAGTGTCAGACATTCGTTAACCATCGTTCGAATATTTTCCGGGAATAAACAGTAAAACTTTCTGAACAGAAATAATTTCTTTGATATTTCATATACAGCTGTATGGGTGATAATTTAAAGCAAACCCTGATTAAACTGATCTTAAGGTAACAACGAGACTTTGCTTATGCAGGCATACCCCTACATAGTCAGAATTCACTGTTTTATTATTCATTCCACGCTGCTTCGTGCCCGTAACTTTTAACTAGACATGTTTTTACTATAAACTTTTTTTTCTCCGTCCTTTACAGGAGTTAAAGAAATAATCTGGCTTGAATGCAAGTCTGCCAACTTTTGGCAACTCGTGCAAGGGGTGGGCTTAAACTAAAATGACACTTAGCTACTTATACCAAGAAAACATATCGTAAGCCGAGTGAGCGGCTACTAAGTTACCCGAACTTAAATAAAATATGAAAACGTACATAAGGCTCAACCAACTCATAAATACAAAACAATTAGAACCATAACAGAAGTATCGCCTTGGAACGATCAGTAATATAAAATTACTGGGGACTTAAACCGATTTTGCAGGCGCCTAACCTCACCCTCAGCTTCTGCAGTGGTTCAGTGATACACAAATATTAACAAGAAATAAGGAAATCATGTAAGGAAATAATTATACATAGGTACCAACATGAAACATATATAACGGAAAGCAGGGTGAACAGCTATTTAAGGTAATGAGGTCACATTGCTAGCTTGGACAGAAAAAGTAAAATGCAGAGGGCTAAGTGAACAGCCAAATGATATTCGGGTGGCCACAAAGTCATGCAACATAAAACTCATAAATGGAATAACTTGGATAAATGTGAACCACAACAGCAATACCGCCTTGGAACGGTTGGTTATAAATTACTGGGGGGGGGGGCCTTTAACCGGTTTTACAGGCGCCTTTCCTCTCCCTCATCTTCTGCAGTGGTTCAAAACATTAAGTTAGTTGTTCGGTCCTCGTGGTGAATCTCTAACTAGTCAATGAATCATCAAGGACAAACGAATAAATGATGAAAACCACCCTGATGAATCAAAAACGAGGACTCATCAGATTCGGTAAGCTGCCCGACAATGGAGATCCATGGGCGCCGAACAACTAACTGAAACCCGGAGCAAAAGAAAAAACACAAGTTGAACCCCGATGAGCCAAGCAAAAGACAAGGAGCTCCGGTCCCAATCAACCAACTAAAAAGGTACAAGTAGGCAAAGATCAGGAAAAGGCGCAATCAGAAAAAGATTCCCACTCCAAAAACCGAGGTGGGGAAAAAACCAAACTAACAATCAGGTACTTATACCATGAAAACATATCGTAAGCCGAATGAGCAGCTATTTTCCCAATAGGTGGCAGTTACCTAAACTTAACTAAAAGTATGAAAACATACATAAGGCACCAACACACAAAAAAATTCAAACACCAAGACACAAAACAAAAAGAACCACCACAGAAGTATCGCCTAGGAACGATCAGCAACACAAAGTTACTGGCGGGCTTAAACCGGTTTTACATGGCCATAACCTCGCCCTCATTTTGCAATGTTTTAAAATAGCTTATAAATTTACAATGAATAACTTATACATTTAAAATACATTTAATTTCATCACAAGTAATAAGCCAGAATTCTTTCAAAATGTCAATTTTGATACAAAGAAAATAACGTATACAGCCCTATGCTTTACCTCTTCATGAACTCGCTCTCAGACATTATTTAAGCTGATATAAAAGAAGCAATTAATTCAACTTCTCAATATTTAGATGACCTGGTTAACATTGACAATCCCTATTTTGATAGATTTGTCAGCAAAATCTATCCTTCTGAACTTCATCTAAATAAGGCTAATCGGTTCGAGACCGAGGCCCCATTTCTGGATTTACATTTGTCTATTTCTAATGGTTTTGTTTCATCCAAAATCTATGACAAACGTGATGATTTTGATTTTGATATTATAAAATTCTTAGATGGAGATATTCCATGAGCACCTTCTTATGGAGTTTACATATCTCAACTTATTCGTTTTGCTAGAGTTTCTAGTCATGTTCTCGATTTTGATATGCGAAAAAGGTCTTTGACAGCAAAGTTTCTCAAACAGGGCTATCGGTATCATAAACTTCGTAAGGCTTTTTTCCAAATTTTATCGACGCCATTTCGAATTAGTGTCTAAATATAATGTTGGATTGACAACATTTTTACTACAAGATATATCGGAACCTGAGTGTTATGGCGACTTGAGGTACCAATATAAAACAAATTTGGAATAACTGTAATAAAAATATAAAATGGGTAAACTTTTCTAAATCATTTAAAATGATAATCAATCGGTATAAAAGAATTGGCTGCAATATAAATGTAATGCAACATACTGCGTGCTTAGAATTTAACCAGGGCCTGGTTAAATGCTTTGCTTTCCTCTTTAGTTGCACGCTGTTGGTCCATGACGATCCTGACTTAGAGCTGTCTTGCAGACGGGACTGTCCTGACTATGAGTTTGGAAAACGGGCTAAAACTCATGTCTCTGGTCGGATTCATCGGGATTTAAACATAAGCGTTCTTTTGCTCCAGTATTCCAGTGACTTTATTACTGTTGACGTCACATAAACGAGATATGGAAGCTTTTTGGTAAAATCAAACGATTGGTTCTGTTTTATATATCAAGAGACTAATTGCGAGGATTAGAGCTACGAATAATCGATGTAAGCCCCCCAGTAATTTGTTACTGACCGTTCCAAGGCGGTTCTGTTGTTATTTATATTAATGTTGTCCGTTTGGCTGTCTGTTGTGCTCGTCGGGGTGTTTTTGATTTGGGTGTTTTATGGTCGAGTTGCTGCTTTTCTTGTTTGTCTCTTGTTAAGTTTAGTGAATGAACTTTTTGATGAAATGGTCTCCTTCCCGCCTAGTATCTTTGGGTTGAGGTTTTGGCTTTATTGCAGCAACATTGTGTAATACATGTGTTAGCCAGATGAGATATCGTTTTAATACTTTGCTTCTAATCCGTTTTTATTAATACGTACTAATACATTTTCGCTGTACTGATAGAAATGGTAATGTCGCTGCCCTAGTAAAAATGGTTTTATTGATGAATTAATAGAAATGGTCTCCTTCCCGCCTACTACAGTGAACTCGACAATGGAGAATCATCGACAATGGCGAATCACTCGTAAAGATATTGCAGAATTTCTTGAAACTTTGACCAAATATTATTCATTATATAACTTGATCATTAACTTTCATCTATGCCTTGAGGTTTGGTAAAGAAATGGAGTCGAAATTCCACTGGACAATACAATCAGGGTTGCTGAAACGCTTGACCCCTTAACTAAGATGCCTAGTTTACTGTTCCACAAAAAGTGACGTTCAGATATAATGTGTTTCTTACCTCGTTTCTAAGCATTTGATTATGACCACCTTTGCATTACTTTAATGCCTAATATTCCTGGTTATGCAATATGCATGTTTTTAATAAAATGTTTGACACTGAAGGTAAATATAAACGGCGAAAGATATACATGTAAATTCGACAATAGCGAATCATACTTTGTGTGGTGAAAAAAATATGCACAAAGTACTGATAATCTACCTTTGGAAGGCTTGCCCAGGTACCATTTGGTTTGGTAAATGGCATAACTAATATTGATGCAAGTCATGGTTTAACCTTCTTGCTTTTAGGCTCACATTGATTCGTTACAGCCATAAGACATGCTTAAATCGGTATGATTTACCTATTGGATATGGCATTTGCTGTTGACAGGGAACGACAAGTACAAAAGCAAATTAACACAATATTATCGAAAGGTACAAGTAGGCAAAGATCAGGAAAAGGCGCAATCAGAAAGAGATTCCCACTCCAAAAACCGAGGTGGGAAAAAACCAAACTAACAATCAGGCACTTATACCATGAAACATATCGTAAGCCGAATGAGCAGCTATTTTCCCAATAGGTGGCCACTCAGTTACCTTAACTTAATTAAAAATTTGAAAACATACATAAGGCGCCAACAGCACAAAAAATTTTAAACACCAACACATAAAACAAAAAGAACCACCACAGAAGTATCGCCTTGGAACGATCAGTAACACAAAGTTACTGGCGGGCTAAACACCATTTAGTTTCGCATGATGATGGCATCATGTGTGTGAAAAAAATGCCATTCTAAAATGGTTTCTTTTGGGCTATAGACTATTTGATTCGCCATTGTCGAGTTTGGTTGGCCATTGTCTAATGCGGTTGGTATCATATCAACAGAGTTATCTCCCATTAAGAAATTGAATGAATTAAAATTATGAATTTCTTGTAAAGCTGAGATATGTTAGATGTTCTTCGTACCAAATAGAATAACATTCCTATGGTCGTGTTTAAAATAATAGCGTTTGATCTCTTAGTGATTCGCCATTGTCGAGTAAACTGTAGTAGTATCTTTGGGTTGAGGTTTTGGCTTTATTGCAGCAACATTTTGCAATACACGTGTTAGCCTGTTGAAATCTGATTTAAGTTTATTCTAATCCGTTTTAATAATTGCTAATACATTTTCGCTGTACTGATAGAAATCATGGTAATTTCGCTGTCCTAGTAAAAATGTTTTATTGATGAATATTTACATATTTCTAAAACCTCCTTAGATGAACCATTAGATGTTCATCAGTGTTCATACTTCCATGAACAACATTGTGTCACGCGACGTGACGTAATCCAAACTTGACGTCAAAAAACATGAATCTCGCCAATCTGATTGGACGTTGTAAACGTCGACACCGTTCCGCTGTTTGAACACACACTGTGTTTGCAGGTAAATGTGACCGCCTTGGTGATTTTTCAACATTTGGCTTGATTGTAGCAACATTTTGTAATATGCTCACCAGCAAAAGTTTAGTCAGTGAAAATACATGTTAAATCCCATTGGGACACTTTAAATCGCTATAGCTTCAAAACCCGTCAATACTTTAGGATTAAAATTACCAGTCATAAAACTTTGAATAAAACCTAACATTTCCAACAAAACACGATTTAAATATCGCATGTGGTTTTGCCAGAGAGCATTTACAAATTTTCGTTCTTATTTTAAATGAAAGGGAGGTAATCTAAAATAATGAATATTTGACTTGTTATTTCTCGAGACTGTGGCTGAATTTTGAAAAGTTTATTCTAATCCGTTTATAATAATTGCTTACAATTTTCGCTGGACTGATAGAAATGGTAATTTCACTGTTCTAGTAAAATGGTTTTATTAATGAAAATGATAATCGCTGTATTCCTGGTGTCTTTGGTTGGGATTTTAACTTTATTTCATCGAAAGTTTTTGTAACATGTGTTCGCAAGTTGAACACTATGTTTGCTTTTATTTAATTTTCTTTCTTTATGAAATCGAGGTCCCCTGTAAAATAGTTTTTGGCGTAGTTCCCAGTAAAAACGATAGTCGGTGTCCAAGGAAAAGAGATTCATTTTCATTATACTACTGTTTATTGTGCCACCCTCTCTGTCGTGCTCGTTGTCTTTCGTTTCGGTTGAAACTTAGCCGGATGGCTACCTTGCTGGGTAAGAGCTAGTCATTCTGCTCTTCGTGTGTGCTGTCGGAAAAAAAATATGTTTTGTTGTGGTTTATGTATTTTCTTTCCCACCTGGTGTCTATGTTGGGACAATAAATTAAATTGTATCGATTCCTGGTCCCTCTATTCTTACGTTCCACTGTACTTATGCTTACCTTTTGCGAATTCTCATCATGGTCATTTGGTAAGGTAAATTGTAAACAATACATTCCAAATGGTTCAATGTTTTGTACAAATGATATAAAATAATACAACATTAAAATAGCATCCCATTAATTGATGCATTCCACATTTTCACACTATATGTCTAGCGGCGATCTAAGGCTACCGGCCATTTAAAAATTGCTAAAAAAAGCATTGTTTTGGTTCCATGAAGGTTCTAGCAACCTCACTAGGTCCATATCCGTTCAATGTTATTGTAAAACTTGGAAATGAACCCCCAGTAATTTCATTATCCGTGGATAATTAGTAATTGTACATCAATTATAGTGCTAAGGAAACTTGCGCATTATTAAATGCTACACGATTCACAAGCCAATTGAGTTCCGTTTGTGATAGTAGGACACCAGGTGTTACATGTCTCGACGTCCAAACCATTCACCGAACATCGAATATACTGATGTCTGTCGAACGGATGATATTTGTACTCTTCTTTGTCATCACAGAAATTTTCTGAAAAAAAAAAAAAGAATTGAGTGACTCTTATTCATAAATTAGATCATTCGTGCACTATATTTTGTTCATGCATAACTGGGTTAAATTGGAATGAGGACATTAAAACGTATCTACATACATAATATAATATGAGCCGCACCATGGGAAACCCAACAATCTGCATAGGCGAAAACAAAAGCGCAGATCAGCTTCCCGGTAACCGCGAAACTGATCAGCGCATTTGGTCTCGCTACTCGGATAGTACAGTTCCTCTTCTACTTTTATCCGAAATTTCAAGCTTCTAGCACTTTTCTGTGACTGTACAGCCTGATTTGAGTTGGTTTTCCCACGAGGCGGTTCAGATATAGAATTGACGTCTTCGAAGATGTAATAGCTAGGATGAAAACATCATTAGCTGGTTTGGTGCCGTGTGGCGGTCGTAAAAAATCTCCCCGTACATCATCCATAGTGCAGATTATATTTTATTTAGGTCCTTTGAGATCAGTAAAGATATTTAGAGTGTTCAAAACATTCAAGTTTAGAAACATACTTAATTATTTGGCCCCATTTAGGAATGTGTCTTTGATTTAGATTTCTCGGGTAAATTTTCAAAATTACAGTACAATAGTCTGGCTTTCGTCGCCGGTTTTAAAATGGCTACTTATGAGGGTTCATTACCCGAAATTGCGCAGTAAAGTCCTTACTATCACCTTTTGAATGTTCTTATAGCTTGCAAAGGATCAAACCTTTATATTTTATTTACCTGGTATAAGTTGTATTGTGATTTCCTCAGATACATATGACGTGAGGTCTCCACTGCTATTCGCTATAGCACATCTCAGGTTTGTATTGTTCCACGATTTGTCAAAGGTATAGTGGCTGACTTTAACGGTGTGGATATTAGTGCAGTTCCTCTCGAGAAATGTTCTCTCCACACCAAAAACCTCATCGTAAGTTTCAAATTTACCATCTTTATTTGTCTGTATAACCAATGTATTCGTTGATGGATAGCCCATATCAGCTTCACATGTAAAGCTCTCAGCATCAGGTAACCCTTTGTTTTCTACTAATATTTTAGGTAATGATGTGAATACTGGCTTTTGAGCTGGACCTGAAAATAAGAGTTGTGATGAATTATTAATTATTGCCTTTCGTTTAACTCATTTAAGCCTGGCGTCCCTTTTATGGGACATAGGCAAACAGAATAGTCCCAGATGTGACGCCGCAGATCGCGGCGTCCCATCTGGGGCTATTCTATTTGCTTAGAGGATTTTCATCGAATAACTGAATAAAATTTGAAAATCCTACCTGAAGCCCTTAAAGATGAAAGTGGATTCATCCAAATGATAATGATGGGAAAATCCATTCGTCAAGTATGATGCTGTCCGGATTGTTACCTTGTTAGGCTAAGAAAGAGTTTGTCATCTTAAGCTGTTATTTATAGTATCATTATTTGCAATATCCAGTTTAGTGTTGTCCTTTTTATTTTCTATCTGTTATCTGGGTTGGAATTTTAATTTCATCGATTCATGAACTCTCTATGCTTATTTCCAATCTGCATGCCATATACATGTACGTCCACTGAATTAAGGGTGTTAAAGCTGATGAAAAGCAATATACTATATGGTGTATTGCGTTTCTTTTTCATTCAAATTTATAAACAAGATGACAAACACCTAGGCCCAGTTGTTAAAAATAACGACATCGTTAGTTTACGATTCGTTAAAATTTCAAAACATGAATATTACAGATACGCTGTACAGTTATTTTTGTCGATAAAATGTGAGAAGCCTTTGTTATGCAAAGGATTCTCACATATTTTATCAACAAAAATAACAGTGTATTTGCTTATGTAGTCGGCATTTACTTTACGCGATACGTTAAGCTAACAAAGTTTTGAACAAGTGGCCCCTGATATTCTGTCTTTACTGATCACAAAACCATATATGGGGACAGTCTAACGACATATGTGTGGACTGCACATTCATTTCATTTGTCCGCTTACTTGACTGTATGTTTTACTAGCTAAGTGGTAATTATCACGATTCCTAATTTGCCCGCTTTTTGTATGGATTAGGTTTTCTCGGGATGCGAAAAACATTGTCCGGCTTACTTGTGATCGACAGAATAGTTTTCTTCTGTGTGCTGGCCTCTGGATTACATTCACATACGTAAGTATCTTCGTGGCTACACTGAACAGATGCGAACTTCATCTCTAGTCTACCTCCAATTGCGCTGACATCGCCAGTACAAATTATCCCAGTTCCGATGTTGGCAATATTGTCACTGGTGACTTCACAGACTGTCTTTGAAGGGTTGCTTTCACGATAGAACTTGATGAATGTTAGTTCAGATACGTTCTTTACGGTACATGCAATTAATAATACGTCACCAACTGAAACGTTTGAACTTGCCGGCTGGATAACTATCTCTGAAATATAAACGTATGTTCTTCGCAATTATGACTATGTTAAGTTTGTTCTGAAGCGCAGTCGAAGCGAAGTATGGGTATATATTTATGGTCTGTCGTTTTATCAAGTATCAAGCTTTGTGGTATTTAATAGAAAACCATCATTGATTTCGGTAATAGTGTTCTTCATATTGAATGAGTGATTACTGGCAATATTGTACAAGGTGTAAAATGCCCAGGACAAAATAATCAATAAATTTTGTAGATGTTTGGACGTCGGTAATATTTCGCGATTTCGACACCAAGTCGAAACCTCGTCAAGTATCCTTTACAAAGGTACAAGTAGGCAATGATCAGGAAATGGCGCAAACAGAAAGAGAATCCCACTCCAAAAACTGAGGTGGGAAAAACTAAATTGACAATCAGGTACTTATACTTAGAAAACATATCGGAAGCCGAGTGAGCAGCTATTTCCCAATAGGTGGCACTCAGTTACCAAACGCTAACTAAAATATGAAAACGCGCATAAGGTGCAAACAGCGCAAAACTTCAACACCAAGACATAAAACAATAAGAACCACAATCGACGCATCGCTTTGGAACGATCAGTAATATAAAACCAACATTTTGTATATGCGAAAGCAAAGGCGCAGATCAGCTTCGCAGTAACTTCGAAGCTGATCACTGCTACACGGATAGTACAATTCCTCTTCTTTCTAAATCCAAAATTTGCAACCTCTTGCCATCTTTTGTGCTTGTACAGCTCGGTTTGGGTCGGACCTGTTCGGAAACCACATTGTTGGTTTTCTCATGACGCGGCTCTTTTTTCTTTATTACATCAAAGGATGTGCCTACCTTGAGGCTCAACAAGAACATTTATGACATCAGAAGTTAAATTTCCAAAGTCGGTGGCAGTTCTACACCTGAATTCAATAAGTCCACCCATCATTGTCATGATTTCCATGATGAAGGTCAGAGTCTTCTCATATGAGCAAGATGTACTATTAAAATCAGTGACTTCAGATGAAGGTGTCACTAGTTCAAAGTCATCACTCTTGTATGGTCCATCTTTTATCCAGAATTCCATGAACATTGGTGATGTTTCTGGAGGATTGCCACTGTCACCTTTGCATGTAATTGTTGCTAGTTGGCCGTCGACGAATCGCGTTGATGATATTATCGGTGCCATTGCGCTTGCTGTTGATGAAAATGATATAATTGTAATAGATATACTGCGGCGGACTTCCATTTAAGGTGGATTTTAAGATCTGATCTTTTGGTTGACCTGCATAAATGTTTAGTTAAAGGTTCATATAAGCATTAAACAGAATCACATACGTCAAAACTTATTCATGACCTTAAAATGAAACCGACATTCATTATACATTACAAACGGTAAAATACAAGCATGGCTATACAAAAAAAACTTCCATTTGCTAATACCTGTAAACAATAAACGTCAATCAGGAGCCCATATAGTAGACATACTGCCTTAAGACGAACGGAAGGAAGCCATGTAGGAAGTGGGTAACTACAAAAAGGCTTATCGACAGGTCTACAACTTCCGAAAGGACAAAAAGGTTTTAAGCTTACATTTTTTCAGGTTACATACAAGGCATTTTAAGACAATTATCGACAGGTAACAATATGTTACTTACTTTTAATGTAAACGGTAGCCGTGTCATTCAATACATCATCAACAAGAATTGTGTATTCTCCTCTCTGGTTGCATTGTAATTGTGCAATATTGATAGTTATTTCCCCTGTAGTGTAGGTCAAGGTCACTGAGCCATCAGATGTAGATACTTTACCACTAGACCAGGTTTCATTAAATATGGGTATTTCGTCTTGACGAACTGTGATGCTTTCAAAGTTGATTTCTTCAGTGTTGCCCATCTCACATCTGATGGTAACGTGGTCATCAAAATCTGCTTCTATGGTTTCGTTACAACGCAAATCTGTGATAAAACAGACGGTATACGAAACATATCAGAAAGTGTCGGTGAGAAGTTTTCTGCATTCTTTCAACACGTAAAATAAACAGAAAATAAGCTGCCGTTATTAGTTTGCAAATACATGCTTTCACATTTGAAAGTGAGGGGAAAAAACAATGTATGTTATTATGTCAAGATCAATTAGTGTGCTTTTTATTGTTTGTTATTTCTTTTAAATCAGAAACGTTTATAAGTAAAGTAAATGACTTACATGGCTTTGGGCCTGTCAAAATATAAAAAGCTACATAGAATAAATTATCTAGAAAGACATAATTGCTAGCAAACGAATACAATGTAATGGTTAGAATCTTATGAAATCATTCATTTATGACAAACAAACATTTTAACATTTACATTTACGGGAAATTCGCAAATCAAATGTGTCTTAGATCCACTCCACGTGTAATAGTTTTAATTTCAAACCAACGGCTTAAGTACAACCTACCTTGGTTGCATAATGAAGCACACGAATCAATGTCACATATCCCAAGGTCTGGATTCGCACAGCTATCTGGGATATCGCAACGTCTAAAGTGGATCTCTCCGGACACATTATTGTTACAGTCAACAAAATAGTGACAATCAAATGGATGAATATGGAGCGAAGAATTTACGCCATCACAATAGGAACCTGTAAAAACAATACTTGAACATAAAAGGAAAATGTGTGCAAAATAAGGTTAACATTACTACAGGTTACCAACATTGGATTGGAAGTTAAATAACTGATATTGGTCTGACGCCTTCTTTGATGCCAGTTGAGACTGCCAACGTTCGTCAAAAAATCAGCTGTTTTAGTAGAAGGTTTAGAAATACTATAAAGAATAATACTAATTTTAAAGCATAAAACATTTTAAAGATGATACATTTGTATTACGTGTGACAGTTATAAACGTTTTGGTCGATAAATAAATATTCTTTACGTTTGTTTTAAACTTACCGTCAATAGTTTGAAGAAGTTGTGGTTCAGATAAAATCTTCCCTGTGTCGTTAAATACATCAGCCGGTATTACAGCACATCTTATTTCTGTGTTGTTCAAACCCGTTAAATCGTTGAAGTTAAACTGCATCGTTTGCTCTGTTCCACACTCCAATGACCTATTCTTTGGGAACCCGGTTCCATACGTTACTTCTTCCGCTTGGAAATCGCCGTCGGTAGAGACTTCTACAACAAGTTTGCCGGCTGGGTCTCCAATTTGTGCTTTACATTCAGACAGACTGTCAGCGCTTGGTACTTGACCTTCAATAAACTCGTAGGACAGTGTCAGGGTCGGCTTTTCTGGGCGAGCTACAATCATTAAAACGTGTTTATGCAATAGAACCAGTGTAATTGATACACATAAAATCATGTACTAAGTATTACGTACACGTTTGCATATTATCAAGATTAAAAGAAGTGTGTGACACTGAGCAAACGGTTGCAGTATTGTCATTTTAACTGGCTTTTGCATTCATCTGTTTTGCCTGTTATGCTGATCAAATATAAACTTATTGGAGTTAAAACAATAAGCCGTGGGCACAAAATGAAATTGTTTAATGCATAAAACTTATATACACTTACAAGATAAAGTACTTACTACGAACAGTTACCAAAACAAAAGCCTCTTCCGAATTACTGTCGGTTTTGCAACTGTAAAGATCTCCATCACTACATGTCACGTTTGCAGTTAAAGTAACCGACCCAAAATCATCGCCCCAATCCAATGATGCTATTTCAAAGTTATTCAATGGCTGATCAAATGTCCCATTTCTATGAAGTATAACGACATCCTCCTTGTTTTCACTTCTGGATATTTTCAGCTGATTCACTCCTTGCAGATTTTGAAAGCTGCATGTCAGTGATAGTTCATCTCCCGTTGCTACTTCGTATGTAAGATCTTTGTCGAAATAGATACCTGAAATCAATGAATTAGGAAATGGTTGGTATGCAGCCTTTCACATGATTATTAGTGATAAACACAATGATGCTTGATGTGAAAAACACAAGAATGACCAAAGACTGTGTTTCAATGACTGGGACCACAATAAAGGTTGAGTCAGTGTTAATCTTACATGCTTGACTTAAAAACATTCACATGATCGCATAGAAAAGAAATTAAATGTTATGCTTACTGGCTTCCATAATCTCAATCGGTGTGGACGACTCTTTAAACAACTTCGAATTATTCGCAGTTGAAACACAGCTGAAAACAGCACCCTTCATCATATCCACGGCTACAATTTCGTACCGGAGTGTAATTTGGTTTTCACAGTTGTCAGATATGTTGCTTACAACTTGGATGGCTTGGCCGCTTATACTGATGGACTTGTTGCTACCCTGAAAGTATTACAGAACATAGTGGTGAACTTATAACAAAGTTATAGCATAGTGATACGACCAGCACTGCTGATGTTAACTAACAATAAGTGGTTCGCTCATTTAAAAGACTCGCTTCTGTTTAGCTTGGCTATACATAAGAGTAAACTAAATAATGATAAGTCATTACGTCTTAAATGGAAATGACAATATTGATGGAAAATGCGATGTATTCTGTGTGTTCGGCTATGAAAGCTTCAACAGTGTCCATTTCATCAGAACAAATTAGGATAGAGTTTTTTTTCTTGTGGGTGTGTTTTGTCAATTCCATTGTTTATGTTATAAATCTGTTTTGTTGCAATATCGCTTACCCAAGTACATGTAAGTGAGGCTTTATTTTTGATATTGCTGCTTATATCATTACACCTCTTGACTAAATGTTAAATACAAAGGATACCTTTGGCAGTACGTCAAACGCCAGTGTTGCGGCTGGTGAACCATCGTCTGTTCTACCTACATTCCCCGAACATGTGAAAGATACCCATTGATTCCTGTGGATGTGTTCCGGTATCGTTAATTTTGGTTTTTGTGGATTGCCTGAAATATTAGATTAAATATCTTTGCCCTGTGTTTGTCGACGGTTAAGATACAATCTTATTGTTCCTCTGTATGCGTTCGTCAAGATATCAATTGGATGTACATGCCACACATCGTAGGGATTTAATTCCACAATGATTCATTTAGTGTACTTTAACGTTATAGAGCCACAGTTGCAAGTATGAATGAAATACCTATATTTGTTGGTGAAATTAGCAGTTACACATGGTGATGGGCCATACCGCGTGTTTGGCTACTGAAGCCTCTTCAATGACCCTATAGATTAGAGAATTACTGTAATTTTGCATCTTTCAAGAGGGTAGTCGATCCAAAGACTTGTGTAATCCAAAAGGGGCCAAATATATTAAACGTTGGCCAGAAAATGAATCTTAACCGATAAGACTACGCTTTCTATGTTGGACCTTTTCTTCAGTGTAAGTGTATGTTGTGGACATTATTTTGTTTCTGATCTTGTCAGATGCTCGCATTTACATTTTAGTATGTAAATAATTAAAAAAAATCTTACTAATAATCCGTAGTGTCACTGTATCGGATAAGTTACCATTCACTGTAATGATCACTTCACCTTCCATGTCGCATGCAGCAGAGACAAGTGTTATAGTTATTTGATTTCTTGCTTCTGGGTCAACCCTCAATGACACTGAATTGTTTTTAAAAGAGCCTGTCAGTCCGTCTTCGAGTGTATATTCGTGATTGAATTGATCACCAGTGATATGGATAGCAGTTATTCTCGGAACATTTTGTAAGATGCACACAAAAGTGACATCAGCTCCTGCAGTAGCAGATTGTTTAACCGGGGAGCATGTCATATTTTTCGTCATTGTCGTTGCCATTGAAGCTTCTGCAAGAGACAATGTGAAACTTGTTGTTTAATAGTATGAAATAACAATGCTAGAAGGAACGTTTGTCATAGAAATAAATCACACACACCTTATTGAAGCATAAATATAACTTGATGTATATCACCAAATTATTTTATATCTTCATTTTCATAATACACATTCGTCAAAATCCATATCATTTTAAAGACAAGTGCTCAAAACACACCACTTACATGTATATTAGGAAACTCTACGTTCTTGCTATAAATGTAGAACATAAAAATACCCAACATAATTCTTGGTATTTTGGAAACTTCTTTCTAGCTCTCCCTTTAGAAATTACAGTTTTTGTTACGTTTGGCACGTAAGACTTACCCGGGAAGTCATCTGAGTCGTTATTTCCAGCATAGATGGCGAGAAGAGGCACAAATACTGCAACAGCTATGATAGTTACTAATGATAATATGATCACCACCGTTCTATTCCCTAAGCATTTTCTGAAATCAGCTGCTTCTTTTTCATCTTCAAAACCGATTTTCACATCCTCTGATATTTTAGACGTATCTTCGCACGAACGCGTTTCCTCTTTTTCTAGTGCTGGTGTTACTGCAGGTGAAACATCATCATTAGAATTCGCTTTTATGTCATTTGAGGGCTCCGCATTTTCTAACTGATCTTCTGTAAAAATTATGAAGTTCGTTTCTTCCATCTTCTTACTAGAAAGCGTTTAAGTTCTGAATTTGTTCATTGCGCGAATATTTGCCTTTATGTATCATCATTCGGCCTCTGAAATGACTTTAATACCTAACTCTTCCTGAATATGTTTTCTCTCGTCAACAATAGTATAAGGATTTTACTTATGCATTCTATTGTATAGACAAATGAAATTGCGGCGATCTTTTTTCAAGAGTGTCATTTTTGTGCATTTTGTGATGAAATATCTTTAGTGTCTTTGTTTATGAAAGGAAGAATGATGGTTATCATTTCTCTTTTCGTGTAGTTTAAAACAGGGAAAACAATCACGCAACTACGATAGAAATGGGTACTTCTGTATACTTAGGCCTGTAAAAGCACGCCATAAATATGTAGTAGCATATCCCACGCATCCTTTAGAAGATATATGTCCATCGAACTAATAAGATGCACAGTCAATGGTACCACAACCAACTATTTTAATCTTCTTAGAATGAGGTTATTTATTTACAAAAGTATTTAATGGGGGATGCAGAGGTTTACCTATTCTCCTTGTTTCTGATCCAAAATCTAGATTGTGAATACTCGTTAGAATCGCCTCGTCTATGCTGGTCTAACGTGTACCCACTATCAATGTTTTGTCATGAGTTAAAGTATAAAAATATCATTTTCTTCCGATGAATTTGTCAATTTTTGCTTCTGTGTACATTGGATGGGCAAGTTTTCGTAATGCTCTTTCGATTTCTAGTACATATTTTGAGCTACATGCGTAATTAGAAATCAGTGTCAAGTAGTATTGGCTTTATATAAACCACAACCTCACATTACAAAAACTTGCCCATGCAATGTTTAGAGAATTTTGCAGTTGTACATACAATCTATGTTTTGAATCAAAAATAAGAAAAATGTATACCTAATTACCCCAGTTATGTTATATAAAATGGGTTAAAGGGAAGTATAAGTTTCACGTACATGTTATCCTCATGATATCTTTACAATTTATACTTTAATATACACTTCAATGACTTCTAGTGAAGAAGTCAAACAGTTTGAAACAAATAAACATGTATTACAATTATGATGACTGAAAATGTTGTGTGTCTACACGACATGGCGAGTTGTGTAAGTTCCACAAACAAAACTAACACATTTAAAGACATATTTCCCTATCTATTGAGGGTCATTAGATAAGGGCCAGGCCACTGGAAAACCTTGTGGCCTGACAGTGACTCAGAATACAGGTAGGGGCCAGAAACAGGAAAAATCAATATCGATTGCAGAGGAAGGCAGTTTTAATTCACATGTTATCAGGGGCCATAAAACCAATTAACAGCGGAACTACAGGTATTATCCTTTAGGGGCCTCTTTATTATTCCAGCAGAGGTGTGATAATCACCTTATTATGACAGTCCTGAATGATCTAAGGACCATTTGGGGTCACTTACCGAATAAACAGTGGTACCAAAATATAGCTCCTTCGAGAGCTAAGTCTTTAAACTTAATTCCTTTATTGGTCTATGTAATGATACCTTTATAATTCCAACTTCACAAATTTCTTACATTCTGACTGGTTGTTTGGAAGACTTTATAATTCAATATAAGCAATGCGTAAGAATACTCGGTTTTCATGTTAAAAATAGGGCGACGTTACGTGATTCAGCTGTTTCTTTGAAGAAACGTTGACGTCACCACTACATCTAAACGTCATACAAATAATGGATGAACGCGTCTTAGGGCATCGAAATGAAAACATGTAGTTAGAATTTTCATAAACATGGACGCTGTTTCTTTTGAAAGAACATCGTACGGTAAGTGTTTTATTTTTCTGAATGTGTATTGGAATTTTGACGTTTGAATTTCATATGTTCAGAGCCCCACTTCAAAATCGACATGTCATTCTATCAGTCCAAACGGCGATATTTTCTCCCAAAAGAACAATTTTGAATGAAGGGAAGATGTTTTAAAGCTCCCGCTTTTACAGCCTGCCTATAGCAAACCAGTTATACTTTCTATTAAATGCAAGAAGTGTGGTCTATGCTTTGGACATTTTCAAGATGGCTTCCTCATGAAGATCAGTTTTGCTCTATTTTCCTTCCGCTATCAAAATTTAAATTTATATCGACAAATGCAGTGTAATGAGAGAAAGTTGGAATCATGAGGAATTAATTATTATTTTTGTTGATTTTATCGATGTGTGAACTCAGGCGAATCACTCACATTTCTTTCATAAAACCCTTCGTACTTTATTCAGTTTTAGATCAGCTGGCTAGCCTTCACTCCGCTCCACTTCGGTACCTCGTTCCACTTTCGCTAGACGGCTTAGCTTAGGTTGCCTTTCAACTAATGTCGAACTGATTATGGATTTTGTAATCAAACTGCATTGCTTTATTGGGCTATGCTTGTGTAATAAATGTATATGCGCGTGTACCAGAGGTAAATCTCTACCGCTGTCACTAATCATGCATTTTGAAACTACACGGAAACAGAAAATATCGACCCCGATATCGACTTTATTTATTTCTACTTTCAGTTTTATGTGTTCTATTTATAGAAATGTGTAGTGTATGCTGTGAAGAAATATGGCATATTTAAACAACCCCAAGCGTTCGTTGCATTGAAATAGTCAGTTCTCAAGTCATATACGTTGAAAGAGACCTAACTTAACACAGTATTTCCTTTCTTTGCTGTTCTTGTTGATTTTTGACTTTCAACTAACGGTTCAATGTAAGCCGTTCCCGTCGGTGTGGAGTATAACGAAACACCGATGGAAATATCCCGTCTAATTCAGTTTGTGAGTGATCCGCCAGAGTTTACACATCGATAAAATCAGCGAAAATAAAACTCGTTCCTATAATATACATATGGGAATCACACACTTATCGAAACTCGTGTTATGGGTAGGTATAAACCACATTAATGCAAAGTCTAATTAAGCACATAAATCACAAGCCAGTTGAGTTCCATTTGTGATTACTGGGCACAAAGTGTTGCATGTGCTTACAAATAAGCCTATATTTATCACACACCGAATGTAGGAATGTTCGTTATATGGATGCAAATTGTACTCTTCTTTTCCGTCGCAGAATGTTTCTGGAAAGAAAAATGTAGAATATGTAATATTGGCATTAAAAGCAGAACAACATGGATGCTTGTTGCAGATTATATCCATAGTGCAGATAATATTTTTATTTAGGTCCTCTGAGATCAATAAAGATATTCAGAGTGTTCAAAACACTCACGTTTAGAAACATACTTCTAAGCAATGTTTAAATTATTTGACCCCGTTAAGGAATGTGTCTTTGATATAGACTCTGGTGAAAATTTTCGAAATCACAGTATTATAGTCTGGCTTTCGTTGCCGGTTTTTATAAGGGCTACTGATGAGGGTTCATTACCCGAAATTGCGCAATATAGTTCATACTATCTCCCTTTGAATGTTTTTACTGCTCCCAAAGAATCAAACCATTATATTTTATTTGCTATTACTGCAGCTAGTGTTGTGCCGTGTGGGGGCCCTAAACAGTCTCCCCGTACATCATCCATAGTGCAGATTATATTTTTATTTAGGTCCTTTGAGATCGATAAAGATATTCAGAGTGTTCAAAACACTCACGTTTAGAAACATACTTCTAAGCAATGTTTAAATTATTTGACCACGTTTAGGAATGTGTCTTTGATATAGACTTCTGGTGAAAATTTTCGAAATCACAGTATTATAGTCTGGCTTTCGTTGCCGGTTTTAAAAGGGCTACTGATGAGGGTTCATTACCCGAAATTGCGCAGTATAGTCCATACTATCTCCCTGTGAATGTTTTACTGCTCCCAAAGGATCAAACCCTTATATTTTATTGAATATTTGATTTGATCATATAGACGTGGGGGCATCCACCGCTTTGTTATTCAGCTGTTATGACCTTTAGCAAATCGCTCTTTTATGAGCGATTTTAAAATCGGGTCTTGGATCCCTTTAAGGAATAAGACATAATTTTTGTAGCATTATATTGAATCAAAATCAAGAAAGACATGTTTATCTGCCGTAACGAATGAGCTACATGTACTCTAAACGCCAAAAGACGTTCCTTACACGGTTTTAAGCATAAATATTGAAATAATTAATGAATTGATTTATTCTATTCAGTTGATTGTGATTTGACTTGTGACTGCTTCCTTCTGCAATATTACACACAATCTTTTTGTGGTATTGTATACATGAATACATGTACTACATATAATATGAAATAAGGCACCACCTATTGTGCCAATAACTTTAAAAGCTGATAACTTTCTCATACCTGGGGCTTTAAGGATCCAGGGGGAATGCCCATTTATTTTCAGGGATCCGGTTATCAAGTATAAACGTTTGGGAAATAAGAGTGCAGTGGTATTAGGAAATGAGCCATAGAATCTAAAATTCTTCAGCCCCCCCCCCCCCAAATTTTTTGACTACACAATACTTCGAATGTCACAACGTAAATAGGGTTGCTAGTCTCTACTGCCACTTCCAGAACACCTAATATTATTCAATTGGTCTGTGAAAAACATATAGCGTCGCTATAATTATTACCATTTCGCTTTAATGATCACTGACATCGTCATTGTTAGTTTTGACATGGTGGTTTCAGCACTTTGTTTTGTTTCTGTTCCTTGTGTGCGCTGATTAGAACGATATTTTGTAACCTCAACTTTAAAGTATTTTGAAAAGTTAAGCACACTGTGACTAATTAGAACGAACACGGTATGGTAAATTCAAATATAAGAATATTTAGATATTTTAGTACTGAAATAAATCTAATTTTACCTGGTATAAGTCTCATTGTGATTTCCTCTGATACATATGTAGTGATGTCACCATTGATATCTGCTATGGCACACCTAAGCTCGGTGTTATTCCACAAGCTATCAAAGGTGTAGTGACTGACTTTCAAAGTATGAATATTAGTACAATTCTTCTCAAGAAAAGTTCTTTCCACCCCAAACTCATCATCGTATGTTTCGAAATCACCATTTTTATTTGTCTGTATTACCAAATTGCCTGTAGAAGGGTAGCCCATATCAGCTTCACAGGTAAAGCTTTCGTCATATAATAATGCCTTGTTTTCTACTAGGGTCTTGGGTGACGTGAGTACTGGCTTACGAGCTGGGCCTGAAAATAAAGGGTTGTGTTGATTTCTTTGTGTATTGTCTTGGTATATAGAGGATCTTACACGAGCGGTCATTTCATATGAAATTTATTAAACGAGCCTTCGGCGAGTTTAATAAATTTCATATAAAATGACCACGAGTGTAAGATTCGTTTTATCATATAACTTTTAAAATAGGATTTTATCGCCTTGGAAGTGGACATATTTTCCATGAAAATTTACATTGTTGTTACGGACGTCGTCAATGACGTTACGTATTCCCGCAAAAGTGTTAATACACGTGTGGTCATACGATTTTTATGACATGACGTTATCCATTGGAAAACAGCGACGTCACATAATAAATTTGGTGCCAACCGGTGTGCTTCCTTGCCAAGAGAAGGAGACTGACATCTTTAGATGTTATTTTTAAAATTGTTAAAATTTTAATGACTAGTTTCGTCCTTTTTATCTGCATGTCATGAGCTTCCATACAATTCATATAAATACAACAGAGATCCTTTATTCCTCTCAGTTTTATTTTTATTTAAGGTTGCTCAATACCAATTTTTGTTGATAAATACATCTATGATTTTTAGACAGCTTAAAATATAGGTGGAATGCTACTCAAGAAGCAAAATATTTGTGGGGGTATCCATGCTTTTTAAAAAGTTACGGATTTTCATAATTGAGAAAAATAGAGTTTTTGAAAGATTTTCAATTTCATTTTTCACGGAATAGATCTAAAATATGTAAACGGAATGTGTTTTGAACTGTAAATGTATTCACAAGCTAATTGCCAAATAACAAAGTTGAAAGGTAAAAATGAATATATGCATTTTAGGGCAAAGTACAAACTTTTGCAGAAAATATTTTATTAAATTTTTGTAAACATATTTGTCTAGTACATCTCCGAGAATATACTTAGAATAACAAAAAAACTGATTTTTAAACATGGGAATGATTATCAAATAAGATAATGCATAAATTGATAGGTGTTTCCACGCTTTTTAAGCTGCTATAAGCATTTTCCCATTCCCACACCCACCCTTCACAAAGATGCATATCCCGGCGTATAATCAAACCTCATTACATTTTTTTTCAAAAATAATTGTTAAAGCTTGTTATGTATGGGTGTTTAGATTCGAAATTTGCCAATGTGATGATACCAACATTATTAAATTCTGATAAATATTAGATGAGATATAAGGCCCAAACCACCACTTGTCGTACAACGCGATCATATAGTCTTGACAATTAGTATGCTATATGTAACATTTTTAAAAGCTTCAACTTGAATGTAAAACTTATTATTTCCCTTTCAAAACCGACTTGATCTGAGTCAGATGAGGCATTCTAGTTAAAGAATTTAAAACATCTGTTCACTTATCAACAAGTTTTGAATCAAAAAGAACAAAACAAGCAATTTCAATGCATTTTCATTTTCCATTCCATTTACTTCTTCTATTGATGGGATATGCACATTTCTTCTACCATATGATTACATCGCAATATGTGTAGTCTATATATGAAATCATATAAATTTTACAAGAACCAAATAACGATAACTCTTGCTGTTTGAGCACATTACAGTTGTCATATTTATTACTATCGACAGCCCTTTAGAGCAGTAAATATAATTATAAGAACAAAAACTGGCAATACCGAGGTTTCAGCTACTTGAGCCTCGTTAATGACCCTTTAGATCTGACAACATGGAGCTAAAGAATTATAGCTGTTATTTTGCAACTTTCAACAGAGTAGTCGATATAAGACTTGTGCTATCCAAATGAGCCGGTTAAAGCCGAAGAAAAATGATATACTTTAGAATGTGTTCTGTGAGTTAAAACAATATTTATTTTTGAATCAAATAACAAATCATTTCACATTACATAACAGATAAAGTGCCAGGATTGGAAAACAAGCCATATGGCTTATAAATATCCTCTCCTAAAATAGCTAAACTACTTTTCTATAAGCAAATATATGTTATGTAAGTACATTGTACTTATTAGGAAGACAAAATAAATTAAGTTGTTTCTGTAGAGAACAAAATAACAAAAATGTGAGATGTGTTATTGTACTCTGGTGACCCATGGGAAGACCAGTCCCAAAGCTAGTCCCAAACCCGGTACTGCGCAAAGGACAACCAATTATGAGAAAGTTTTAGTATGCGCAATAAATGTTTGAGCTGCACGTATTCTGATACTTGGCACTCTAACTTATACAGTAAGAAATATAGGAAGCACCTGATATTTGCATTTACTGCAAGCAACCCCATATTTGGGACCAGTCTAATGCTATGTTACATCATTCTTTTGCTTTCTTCTTTTACGTTCATCAATGGAATGGTCATCACCACAACGCTCGATCTGCTCAGTAATACGGATCGTTTTAATATGCACATGAATTGGTCTTTCTCGTGATGCAAAAGATAATGACCCACTTACTTGTAATTGAAAGAGAAGTTTTCTTCCTTGTACTTGCTTCCGGATTGCATTCGCAAACATAAGTATCCTCGTGGTCACACTGGACAGATGCGAAATTCATCACGAGTTCACCCCCACTTGGGCTGACACTGCCAGTGCAAATTATCCCGTCTCCGATGTTAGCAATGTTGCCACTAGTGACTTCACAGACTGTATTGGAAGGGTCGCTTTCACGATAGAACTTTATGAAAGTAAGTTCAGATACGTCCGTAACGGTACATTCAATGGTTAATTTGACACCAACTGAAACTGTCGAATCAGCTGGCTGGATATCTATCTCTGAAATATAATGTAGGACATTATAACAACTATTATTTATGTGATAAACATTATTTTAAATGTAAACGTCCCATATTATTAGATATTAGATAACAGCTAAAACCATGTGTCATTATTTTTTTGTTGTTTACTTCTTTGTTGTTACTCTTTAATGCCGTAAGTTGTATAGTTAAATTATCCCCCATTTTTCAATATGCGGGCTATATTCACCTTTTATGATTCAAACACGGTGCATACCTAGGGGTTCAACAATAACATCGATAACATCAGAAGTTAAATTTCCAAAGTCTGTGGTAGTTCTACATCGGAATTCGATCATTTCATTCATCATATGCATGATTTCCGTGATGAAGATCAACGTCTTGTGATATGAACACGATAAAGTATCGAATTCTGTGACTTCAGTTGCCGGTGTCACTGGCTCAAAGCCGTCTGTTTTCTCTGGTCCATCTGTAATTCTATATTCCATAAACATTTGTGCTGCTTCTGGAGGGTTCCCAATGTCACCATCGCATGTTAATGTTGCTAATTGGCCGTCAACGAATCGCGTTGATGAGATCAGTGGTGCCGTTGCGTTTGCTGTATGGAAAATAATATGTGACATAGATATACTGTGGCAGACCATCAAATGCATTGGAGAGTATTTGGTGCTCTTTTTTAATATCTTGACTTCTGGATGGCATGCAACTCTTCTTGATTAGAGGGCCCTGCGTTGACCAGAAACCTTAACATAAAAACTTAATTATTGAACATGTAACGGAGCGAAAACTCATTAATGTTTTTGCTGCTCTTAAAGCAACTCAGATTTACTTTAATCATTTAGTTAAAAAGCCAAATTACGACCAAGACCAACCAAACACTGACAAAAGGTAAAAGTAAATGAGTGGCAATGATAATTCAAGAACCGCCCTCAAACGAATCGACAGTAACTGAAGGTAGTATGGAACTACACAGAGACCTTATAAGGACTTCAACTTCCTAGCATTTGCTTATTACCTCCTGAGTACAATATATGGCAAATGGTTTATTACTCATTCTCCTAAGATGCAGAATTGCATAGTCTGAGGACCGAAAAACTAACTAAATTACAACATTTTACTTACTTTTAATGAAAACTTTAGTCGTGTCACTTAGTAAACCATTCACTTGAACCGTATAGACAGCGTCTTGTTGACACTGCATATGGGCTATATCGAGGGTTACTTCTTCTGCTGTGTAAGTCAATGTAATTGAACCATCGGTCGTAGAAACTGCTCCGCTTTCCCAAGTTTCGTTAAATAGAACTATGTCATCTTGAAGTACAACAATGTTTTCCAAGGTGATTCCGTCTAAATTACCCATCTCACATGTAATCGTTACTTGGTGATTAAACGTAGCTTCTATGGTTTTGTCGCAACGTAAATCTGTTCTCGAAAATAAAGGTTACACAAAATAACGATACAAATATGCTTCTTTAATATGCAATTGCTTTTTTGATTCCAAAATACAACACAAGACATTTGAAAACAAAATAAATATAGGGTAGTGTGCATTCTTTCAAGCTACAGGCCTCTGAATTAGACCTCTGAGCACAATGTTTTAAATTTGGTAAAATTAATTTAATTTCTAATTTTTTGAAACATACCTGTCTAGAACAAAAATACACCTAGAATGCTTTCAAAAGTCATGATATTTACGTAGCGCAGACAATTTTGGACCAAAAGCATAGAAAAATTTGCAACTTGGAGTGGATGGCAAAATTTTACGATTCCTTTTCCAACCCTACCCCCATACTTGAAAAGTCGGAAAAAATCAATATTTTGAAATGTACCAAACCCATATTTGTTGATTCAAACTTTTTCTTGTATTTTCACACAACATAGAACTTGGTAATATTGTTCGAATAAAAGAAAGAAATATATAGGGTAGTGAGCATATAAGAGAGAACCAACAACTTGAAAATCGCCATTTTCAGCCTTTTTTCGGCTGTTTTGTTTCTAAAAGCCCATTTCATAAAACCACCTTGAATTTTAAAACCAGCACACCAAAGACACAAAGAATGACTTAGAAGACCATGTACACATATACTGCTGCTAAAATAAACATCGAACTAGTGCAATTAATTTGAAGATGTGTAATATTCAAGTTTAATCTACCCTACCCCGTAAATTTTACTGACAACTAAAATTTTCTGAAAAGTTGCAGAAAATGGGGTGAAAAAATGAAGTTTCTTAGATTGACAATTTTCATGGCTCATTCAATGCATATTATCAATATGTATTCAAATATAAAATATTAGGAAAATATCTGCAACCGTTTACGAGATATTCACGAAAAGAAAAACCGGAAGTTCCGAAATGTCAAATGTTAGCAGCGAACATCCTTAATAACATAATACTTCTTTTCCAAAGGGATGGGAGAGTGTTCAAATAATGAATTACCTCTGTTGCATAATGCAACGCACGAATCGATGTCACAGATTTTCAAATCTATATTCGGACAGAAATCTGGATTGTTGCATCTTGTGAAATGGAAGTCGCCAGCTCCATCTGCGGGACAGTTTGTATAGTAGTGACAATCGTATGGATGAGGATAGAACGATGTGTATATGCCAGCACAGTAGGAACCTGTTATCAACATAAAATGTAAACAAAATAGCCATGATTAGAAATCGAGGCAAGCTGGACCAAATTCTAGCAACAATTAAGGATTGAAATACAATGTATTCTAGCTTTCAAAGGATGTTGAAAAAAAAGTAGTGTTGTTATAATGTTTGTGAATCCATTAAATATTCAAAAACATTTAATACATCTAATGTATTTTTATTATCCAAAGAAAGCAAAGCTCGGATTAATTCTTATAGTACGCATTCTATTATATATTTTCAATCAAGTATTCTAATGCATTTCCTGCAGCTGGTGTTTTGTCGTGTGGCGGCCCTAAAAAGTCTCCCCGTACATCATCCATAGTGCAGGTTATATTTTCTTTTTGGTCCTTTGAGATCAGCGAGGATATTCTGAGATATCAGAAATTTTTTATCGGTTAATATTCATTTTCTTACCAATGTTTAATACATTTGGCCCCATTTAGATAAAACTAGTCTTTGTATCGACTACCCTGTTGAAAGTTGCAAAAATCCAGTAATTTTCTTTGGCTCCATGTTGCCAAATTTCAAGGGTCACTGACGAGACTTTAATAGTCGAAACCGCGGTATGGCCCATCACCTTTCTCATTAATGTGTTCACTGCTCTTAACGGATCTAAGTTTTAATTTTTATCCACCTCAGTTTCTTACATGTAAGTGTCGGATATTTAGATATTTAAAGCAATATCGGAATTTTCGGAGTTTCGGAACAGCCAAAATCTCAAATTTGAAGATACGCGACCGACATCACGTATACACAAATAAAGAAACAACTACACTGGCTTATTCTGACGTCTCTTCGCTCATATGTGTGGCATAGATCAAGTGACTTGGTACTGCTTTCCTCGGAAAATGAAGAAAATCTTTGGTGATTGCAATGAAAGTGTAAATATTCTCTAATGAGGAAATCATGCAAAATAACAAAGATCTTCCGCTTCTTATGTGCCGGTTACTTGTTATGTTAATTGAAAATAAAAATTAAAACTTTTAAGAACAGTGAACACATTCATGAGAAAGGGCTAGGCCAAACCGCGGTTTCGACTATTAAAGTCTCGTCAGTGACCCTTTTGATTTGAAGAGAATTACTGAAATTTTGCAACTTTCAACAGGGTAGTCGATATAAAGACTAGTATTTTCTAAATGGGACCAAATATACTGAACATTGGCTAGAAAATGAATCTTAACTGATAATTAATTTCTTAAAGTTGCTTTAAGATATGGCTGGCCACTTTTTTACTATTAAGAGATTATCACATGGGCATTTTGGTTATCGCCCGTAGTATATTCCTGAGACTCCAATTATCAATGGTCGATGGTTGATATTAAGGGCGATGACCAAAATGCCAATGTTATAATCTGTTTATAACATCTTCTAAATATTCTTTTCCAAAGATTTGCGTTTAGAAATGCGAAAAACGGTGATTCTGTGTCGAAAAAGAAAATGGCACCATAAATATGACGTGCCAATGACGTAACGTCATTAAACCTGACGTCACATATTGTCGTGGCGCGACAACGCGCGACAACGTCGCATGCGGGCATGATAACCTCTCTCCGTTCAAAATACATGATTTTACGGTTATCAGCCCGCCCATGCTGATAACCAGAGGGCGGGAAACACGAGGAAACAGAGGGCAGGAAATCACATATGCAAACTTACGGATATCCATGGAAATATGGGTCCAAGTATGTGATTATAAATATTATCATCCCCGTCAATATATCATTTTACTTTAATTTAATAAAGTGGTTTCTTTATTTTTAATATTATTTAACTTACCATCAACTGTCTGAATAGTTTGTGAATCGGATACAACTTTCTCCATGTCATTAAATTCTTCAGCAGGTACAACAACACATCTTATCTCTGTGTTATTCAAACCAGTCACATCGTTGAAGTAAAACTGTATTGTTTGCTCCATTCCGCATTCCAATGACGCATTCTTAGGGTAATCTGGTCCAATCTGTATTTCTTGTTCTTGGAAAGTATCGCCGATTAGAATTTCTATGACCAGTTGACCAGCTGGGTCTCCAACTTGTGCTTTACATTCTGATAGCCTATCAGCCCAGGGAAATTGACCTTCTATTAGTTCATATGATAGTGTCAAAGTCGGTGTCTCTGGTCGGGCTGCAAGAACCAGAAGTAGGTCAATACAGTACTATGGCTTGTTGAAGAGTCATTTTTTTTAATTATTAAGTGCTTCGAAATATTCCTCCTTTCCTCGAGTAATTTTTTGTTAAGATAGAAGTAAGAATAATTTTGTTTTTCTTTACACTGAATATGAGATTGACAATCGCCAAACCTGTAAAATTTATGATACTCACCATTAACAGTTATCAACAGAAAAGCTTCTCCCACCTCGCTGTCAGTTTCGCAATAGTAACCATCTCCATCACTACACGATGCATTTGCAGCAATTGTGACCGAGCCGGAATCATCACCCCAGTCTGACGAAGTCAACATGAAATGGTTCAATAGCTGATCTATCGTCCCGTTTCTATGAAGTATTAAAACGACATCCTTGGCTTGACCCCTGGTTACTGTCAGCTGGTTCACATTTTGCAGATTTTGAAAGGTACATGTAAGCGATAGTGTATCCCCTGCTGCAATCTCGTATTGAAGGTCTTTGTCGAAGAATATATCTGAAAATCAATGTACTGTTTCTGTCTTTTATCTACTTGTATATACATCTAATCTGTGTATATATGTATGTACACTAGGTATTCATAATCTGTCTGGCTTTCGATGCCGGTTTATTAGGGTCAACATTACCCGAAATTGCGCAATTAAATGGCTCATACTTTTTCCCTTTGAATATTTTCACTGCTCCCAAAATGATATTTTTTTATATTTCATCATTAATCATCACCCATTATCGTAGTTATCGTACAGTATATGTCTTTTGATTTTATTACCGTTATAGGTAGCCAGCCAACCTTGTGTTTACAGCGCCTACTTATAATGGATAGTTACTTGCTTATCCAGATCCCCGGCATTAAAACATGTCTTTAATAAGAAGGTGCATCGTTTATCTATCTTCCAATATATACTTCTTAACCTCATCATAGGACTTCAGGTGAGGTACAAACGACGCTACAAATAGACACTATGCTATTCAAATGGGATTATGGATATATTATTTTCGCTTGATCAATGGGTTAATTATAAATTAGCGCTTACTAGCTTCAAGAATCTCAATCGGCGCAGATGACTCTTTAAACAACTGGGATTGGCCTGTATTTGCAGTTGAAACGCAGCTAAAAACGGCACCTTTCACAATCCCCATGGCTACAAATTCATACTGGATTAAAATATGGTTTTCGCAGTTGTCAGATGTGTTACTTGTTACTTGGACAGATGGTCCACTTATACTGATAGTTTCGTTGCTTCCCTGAAAGTATGGAATTATACTAAGAATACCAAATAGAAGATGATACAATCTCAACATTTTAATTAAACATGCAATCTGTCTACATATTTTATAATTCCGCCATTGCTGATGTTAAATATGCAATTGTTCTACTCCAACTTGACCTTAGTTATATATTTTAATCAAATAACTGGAAATAAGTAGAATGCAGTTTTATGGGAAATGTCCTATTTTACAGTTACCAGTAGTAGTAGTAGTAGTAGATGTAGTAGTAGTAGCAGTAGCAGCAGCAGAAGCAGTAGTAATATCTATATTGCTGTAGTTTCTGTTATTAACAAATCGGAAGGTTACCTTTTGCAGTGCTTCAAATCCAAGGGTTGCAACTGGTGAACCATCTTCGTTCCGTCCTACGTTTCCAGAACATATGAGTGTCATTGCTTGGTTCTCATATATGTTTTCTGGCATTGTTAACTGTGGATTTTCAGGATAACCTAAAATATATTCAAAAAACCCTGAATCCATTTTTCCGTTCTTGGGGTGTATGAAAAACAGAGTTGCTGGGTTATGGTAACATTAACGAAAGACTGATCAGGTAAAGATTAATAGCGACTTTCTTAATATCTTTAGAACAAGTTGTTACTTTTGTACATTAACTCATTGGAAAGTGACTTTGGTATTTCATGTTATAAACTCTTCAGTAAACATGAGTGTTTCGTTTTTTATAATCTGGCTGAAAAGGTCATTCCAAATGTATCAATTCTTGAACATTGCTTGTGACTGAACCACTGCAGACGCTTTAAGACACCCCTCCCCAAGTAATTTTATATTACTGATCGTTCCAAGGAAAAACTTCAGCATAGTTGTCATGGTTGGTAACTATGCTGCCTTCTTTAATTGCACGCCTGTGGGTCGGGCGTCAGACTTTATGATGGCCCCGACTTAAAGCTATTCATTTTAATTGGTTGGGGCCGGAGCTTCTTGTGTTTGCTTGGCCCACCAGGGTTCAACTTGTGTTTTTCTTTTGTTCCGGGTTTCAGTAAGTTATTCGGCGCCCAGGGATCTTCATCGTCGGGCAGCTTTCTGAATCTGTTGAGTCCTCGTTTTTGATTCATCAGGATGTTTATCATGATTTATTTGTTTGTCCTTGATGATTCATTGATTATTTGGAGATTCGCCACGGGGTCCGAACAACAAACTAAATGTTATGAACCACTGCAGAAGCTGAGGGTGAGGTTATGGCCATGTAAAATCGCTTTAAGCCCGCAAGTAATTTTATATTACTGATCGTTCCAAGTCGATACTTCTGTGGTGGTTCTTTTTGTTTCATGTCTTGGTGTCGAATTTTTGTGCTATGAGCATCTTATGTGCGTTTTCAAAATGTTTAGTAAAGATTTGGTGGCTGAGTGGCCACATATCGGGAAAATGGCTGTTCATTCGGCTTACAATATATTTCTTAGAATAAGTACCTGATTGTTAATTTAGTTTTTCTCACCTCGGTTTTTGTAGTGGAAATTTCTTGCTGCTTGTACCATTTCCTGATGGTTGCCTACTTTTACATTTTTCTGTTGTGTTTCTTATTGTGTCATGTTTTGATGTTGAATTTCGTGCGGTTTGCATACGTTGTCATATTTAGTTAAGCTCGGTTAACTGAGTGGCCGCATATTTGGAATGCTGCTCAATCGGCTGACGATATATGTTTTCCGGGTATATTTTCCTAATAGTCAATCATGTAGCTTTTCCCAACTCGGTTTTTGGAGTATGGATGTCATTCTGATTGTGCCATTTCCTGATCATTGCCTTCTTTAATCTATGTACGTTTTGACGTTATTTATACATTTTTGTTTTATTATATATATATACACGCAAGTGGAGATGCCAATTATGAGTTCGTTACGTTTAATTATCCACCCCATTATTATACGCAACGTAACGTTTTCCCGACGTTACCGTATAACCTTGACAACGTCTTTAATATGAACATTGACACGGAGATATAATGGCTTTGAAAATTGTTTTTAACATGAAACCGGTAAGCCAGTAATAAATTTGTGTTGTGCATCTAACTTTTGATTTATTTATCAATATATATATATATATTACTTACCAATTATCCGCAGTGACACTGTATCGGACAGATTACCATTCATCGAGATTGTCACATCACCTTCCATGTCACATGTTACAGATGCAATTGTTATAGCTGTCTGGTTATCAGCGTCCATATCAACCGTTACAGTTACAGGGCCATCGGTGTAAATACCACTCAGTCCGGCTTCGTCTGTCTTTTCAAACACGATTTGATTGCCGTCAATATTAACTTGTGTTATTACATCAACATTCCGCAAAGCACACATGTAGTCCACTTCGCCGCCTTTGCACGCAGACATATTAATCGCGAAACATGTAATATCTGCAAAGAAAAATGTTTTATTTTCCAACATTTATTCGGAAACATATCAAATACATGTAAACGATAATAGAATCAATCGACGAAAATGACGTTGTTTGTTGTTACCTATCTTCTTAGTTTAAGTCAGCCCAGTCGTTAGGAAGATGAGCTTTAACAAAGAAATATATTATTCTATAACAATAGATGCAATAATAATTATAGGTTTTTACGATATAAATGAGAAAAAGATTTTACATCCTTTTGAAAACAAGTTACAAATGATTTGATGGCAAAATATGAAAAAAAAATCTAGGTACCTTTACTGAGGTGACTAATGCAACACTACACTGCAATTATACGTTTCCGTAGGTGGACATAATATCTGTCATGATGCATTGTAATGCAAAGCACATTTTAGTCGAGTGAAGTTATTTTATATTGACAAATTAAAATAATAAATACACTGTTTTGGTCTGTTTTAGTCAATATATAAGAAAAATCAACTTACACGGTAGATGGGGTGGGAGCGTTGTTGTGGTGGTAGTAGTAGTTGGTGTGGTTGATACTGAGACAGATATAGAGAATAAAACAGTATTCAAGATTACGAAAACTTCCCCATGCAATATACAGAGATTTTTTCAGCATTTAAAATTGAAAATTGAAAATTTCATTGGAAAAAATGATACTTTTAACAAGTTGTTCCCTTTAATACTGATTGTGTGTGCTCGCGAGAACTGCCTCGGCGAGTAACCACAATCTATGTTTAGGGTCAAAAATAAGAAAACAAAATAAAAAAATAGGTATATAGCCCTTATATACCCCAGCTTTGCTATATAAAAGTGCGGTATGAGGGCTTTACTTTTCATGGGCATGTTTTCCTTATGCCACGCAAAGATGTCAATAGAATATTGTGTAAAGTATAAAGTGCGCATTTTCCAAAATAAAACATATGTCATTATAATAGTAATGATTCTGCAATGTTGTGATTTCTCCCAATCTCTTCTTGGATCCTGTGAGAACAATTTGCAATTCAAAAATGGAACAAATTAAATAAACCATATTCTTTTAAAATTGTTTCAAAGAAACATTATCTGTAGGTTTCATGTGCTGAAACCCAGCTTAAGATAAACTGAGATAAGTGAAATGGCCACAAAACAATAAAGCAATCAGTCAACTTACCGGTTGTCACAGTTGTTGTGGTCCCACACAGGCCATCCGACAACCAACATTCGCCATCAGGACAACTGCTACGGTGAACGTAACTCCAGAATGTTGTATCAGTAGTGCACGTTAGATAGAGGTTACAGTTGAAGGGATGTGGATAATTTACGCCTGCTTCTTTGCCATCACACGTAGATCCTACAATTATCTTAATTTAGTTGACCTGATTTCTTTATCACTCACTGTCAAATCAAGTGCATTAATGTAATGTTGCATTATAAGAAGATCTCTTTCTTGTGTTCTCTCTTCATCTCGAATGTTTCGAACACTACTGAATAGACTCAATGAATATTCAATTGCAAATCTCTTTCTCTTTCAGATTTTTGTACCTGCGTGAAAGTTAAATAAGTTAAAATAAACAAGGGTATGTATTATCGATGGTTGTATTCGTATTTTATAATACTTACTTGGAACCACTTGAAATACACCAATGTCTGAGAGAACCTCTTCCTCTGTATTAGCGTTTACGGCACATCGTATTTCTGTCATATCCCAACCACCCAAATCAATATCAAAGTAATACGTAGCCTCTTTGATACATGGAAAGTCCGGATCCTCCGATTCGTCACGCCTAAGCTCTCTTTCATTTTGCACAACTGGTACAAATACGGTAAATTCGGATTCTCCAGGTAGTTTTCTCATTAGGGAAAGCGATTCATCGGCCCTTAGTGTTGCGGTACAGCCGATATTTAAACCCCAGAGACCTTCGCGGAGTTCATATGGGAAGTTCAGTTGAATCTGTCGCATCTCTACAATATAGTAGAAATTCAAAACTTATCTGGAAAGCGTATATGTGTCTTTTTGGAACAAACATCTACTTTGTATTTGTGTTACTGTATCTGGCATACCTGATTGTGATTATGATTGTTTTATGGACCGGATTATGAACTTTTCACATGATATATAGAGGATTCAAACAGACACGTCCAGACTACTTCTGTACCGTAAATGCACAACTAACTTAATATATAATTTTAATTGAACTACGTCCCATTTGTTTACATGCTCCAAAATACATTGTTCGGTGGAAGAAAATTTCATAAAGGAGGAAAGTATAGTAGAATAAGAATAAAATAATAAATGCTAATGGAGCATGACATCTTGTTTTTGCTTTTCTTTCTTAAAATCATGATTACAATCCACAATCAACTGGTGATGGCACTCACTTTCTAAGGACAGAAAACAAGGACGGAAGAAGTAAACTCACTGTACGCCTCAATGTCCACCGGTACCTCTACGACTGGCTCATTAGAATAATTGGGTAGAGTCACCGAACAATGGTATGTTCCGCTATCGTTACACTTAACCGTTTTAAACGTAACCGTCAACTCAAAACTGACAGATGGGTCCCAGCCGAGGAGGCCTATATCGACATCTGTAATGTTGACACCATAGTACGCACCAATGTTATTTGTTCCATTTTGAAATGTATAATCACCAATAAACAGTGGGGTGTCATTATCTGGTGTCGTTTTATTTATTGTAACTATAAACCAATCAGTGGCATTATCAATCTGGTAGACTAGCTTGCCTTCCGTCCCGATATCCAGTCGTCGACTGGACGGAGATAGTAAAGTAATGGAAGCTGAAATAAAAACAATGTGTAAAGATACAGAAGTATGTTTACGTATTTTCAACTGTAATTAGGCTATTCTTTAAAACGACAAAGTCTTTATTATCATATTGAATAGTGACCAGTTTATAAAAGTAAAAAGCTTGCTAAGATATAATATATTTTACAGCTCATACTTATAAAAAAATTGCTAACATACGCTTAAAACCGGTAAAAGTGTGAATCTTGGATTTCGGCTGCAAATGAAAATTGAAAAAATGCATATGCGTCTGACTTGAAACATCATCTAAATGTAAATAGTCATTTTTGAAACAGCTCATACACACTGTACGTACATCAAAAGATACCATTGAATTTGTTTCTATTTTACAACAATCACAACTGCTTTTGTGCATTAAAACCATTCATATTAGAAAAATTTGAAATCATAAGTAAATGAATAGGACGCCTTTATAGGCTTTTTGCGAAAATGTATTTACGGATAAATTCCAATGTTTGCTGTGTCGTCGACTCCTGAGTTGGTGTAGTTGTGCCTTGCGAAGATGTCGGAGGAGTGAGTTGCGTAGATGGTGAAGTCAAATCAGTAGTGACTGCTGGTGACGTGTCCGTTGATGGTGTCTGTGTAGTCGGAGTTGAAGTGGAAAACGACGATGGCGAAACTGAAGGTGTCGCCGTTGACAGCGTCGATGTAGGTATTGAGGTCGACTGGGATAATGAGCTTGACAAAGTTGATGCTGATGTTGAGGCGGTAGTTACGGTCGATGTTGAGGTTATTGTCTTTGAAGAAGATGTCGAAGAAGGGCTAGTAATTGTCGACCTCGAGCTTGGTGTTGTCGAAGCTGTTGACGTCGGAATAGCAGTGGTGGGTGATGCTGATGTTGATATGCTCGTAGAAGTAGATGTCGTCGTCGGGCTTGTTGTCGTGGATGTTGACGACGATGACGGTGAACTTGTCGTTGAAGAATGTGTCGAGTTTGATGATGTAATGGAAACAGTTGCTGATGTTGGTGTAGTGTAAATGGTGGAAGTTGTAATGGATGCCGTTGGTGTTGTCGTAGTTAAAATTTCCGAAGATGTTAGTGGTTCTGATGTTGACGTTAATAATGTACTTTCTGTAGATGTTTTCGGTGTCGATGTCATCGTTTCTGATGTCGATTGCGGAGATGAAGTCAAAGGGTGTGGCGTCGACTTAGTAGTTGAGCTCGTTTGATCTGACGTTGTGGAGTCTGATGTTGATTTAGTTGATGAACTCGTCGATTCTGATGTAGACTTAGACGCTGATACCGTTGTTTCTGTCGTTGTTTGGGTCGATGATATTTTAGATTCGGTTGTCGGCTGTGATGTCGATACAGTTGTAGCTAACTTCGTTGATTGTGTTGGGGTTCCAGTTTCAGTAGACGTCCCATTTGTTGTCGATGTTGAAGAAGTCAGCTCTGTTGTCGGTGATGGTACTTCAGATGAAGTAATGTTTGTCGAAGTTGCAGCAGTTTCTGTCACCGAGGGAGTAGCCGTTGTTTGTGTTACTGTTGTCGTTACTGCTTTAGTAGACGTAGGAGACGTTGACTCTGATGTTGTCGGCGTTGTTTCAGTAGACGTTGATGTTGTGGGCTCTGAGCTCGTTGTTTGCGCCGACGTTGATACTGTCGTTTGCTGTGTCGAAAGCGAAGGCGTTGCTGTTGTGGGCTCTGAACTCGTTGTTTGCGCCGTCGTTGATACATTCGTTTGCTGTGTTGAAACAGTAGGCGCTGTTGTTGAATTGGTTGTCTGACCTGATGTTGTTGTTGAAGTTGTTATTTTAGTGGTTGTCGTCTCTGTGGTTGTTTGTGGTTGACTTGTAGTCAGCGATGTCGATGTCGAAGTTGTCGTTTGAGTGGACGTGGAAGTGGTGGTAGTAGGTACTGTTTATTTAAAGAAGGGCAACGGCATTAACTATTTGAGCATGAGCGTGAGAAAACCAACAATTAGGGTTTTCGACCATGGCTGACACAAACCAGGCTGTTCATCCACATAAGCAACCTAGAAGCTTGAAATTTTAGATTTAGAAAGTACAGGAATTGTACTATCCTTGTAGCAAAACCAAAGACGCTGATCGGCTTTGCAGTTACTGCGTCTTTGTTTTCGCATATGCAGATAGTTGGCTTTCCTATGCGATGGCTGATTTCTTACGGATCATGTGAATTACACGTAGAAGGGTATTTAATATAAGCGTCTGGTGGTATGTTCTGGATAAACCTTCAGCTCTCACAAAATCGCTAAAACATTGAACTTATACAGTTCCAGCAATCAAAACCTAGGGAACCAGCGAATAACGCAATTAAAGAATATACAAAACATCTTATTCATCAAGAGCTTGAAATATTTACATCCCGATCGCATAGAATGCAGCTGTACGTAAGGATAATAGGAAATGTTCATGATAAAAGGAAATTGTTACAAATAGCCTGTTTCGTTACTTGTTCCGATTTGTTCATTGACCAAAATATCTTTAAAACCATGGCTGTCACTGTTGCATTAATTATTGTGCTAGCTCTACTCTTTATTTAAGAAATAGATCAGCTCTGGTAGTGATTTGCTGAGTAATATATCACTGTTTGGAGGTCATTTGTAAAGCGAAGCAAATCACGAGGGCGTAGCGCGAGTGATTTATCTGCGTACAACTGACCGACAAAGAGTGATATATTACTCAACAATTCACGCAATAGAGCTGATCTATTTCGATTCTAACACTTAATAAACGGAATAAAATCATTTTAAACCTTCAGTTTCTTTAACTTTTCCACCATTGTACTGAAGAAATCCCGCCTAACTTTTAACTGTACCGCAAATGTTTACATATGTTTGCTACGTTCTGAACGCGTTGAAATGACATTACACCGTCGTCTAACGTCAAGGTATCGTGACTTATGGGATAGCTGACGTCATAATTTAATCAAAATGGCGTCCAAACGGCGCAAAGTAACGTCACGCTAATCCGCCCAGTTATATATCACTTAATATATCACTGCACTTTACCATTGGCTTCTATAGGCAGGGTGTGTTAGAATACTTTTCAGTTTACATATAATGTAACAACAGAAGATACTAAGTCAATATCTTACGTAATATGCACTTGTCCGTCGAGGAAGAGTAACGTCTAGATGGATGACAATCACACTTCTTGTTGACACAGGTAGCTTGGTAGGTGTTACATGCCTCATCCACAGTACATGGTTGCCCATATCCTATCCCTGGAGGATAAATAAAGTTGTTGACATTGTAAGAGCTACGAAGATACGAAGATAACCAGTGCCTAGAATTACAATGCTTCCTTAAAGTTAAGGCCCGCTTGTTAAGTTGATCAGTTTTCACTTGATGTTTTACCGTTAAAATCAATAACAGTTTAAACAAAACTATGCAAGTGTCATTTACATATTAAAAACGGTAAATTAAATTTAAGTATGCTTTTAGGGGCATAGATCTATTTATGGATTCTGAATTTCGCCATGTTAACTAAGCTCTTCCTTGATTTTAGTGGTGGATTGCTATTCTGAAGGAATGTGTTTTGAATATTCATTGAATATATTAATTGCAGTTGCAGATTAAGACAACGATGGTTGTCCTGTTTTGAAAATCGTTCTAGTTTGAAGAAAGACTTTGAACACAAGACTATTCCACGGAGAGCTGTGGCGCTTTGGTAGAACATCACTCCGAACGGAGAGGTCCTGGGTTAGATCCACACATGCGGCGCTGTGTTGTGTTCTTGAGCAAGACACATGTACTCCCTACAGTACTGGTTTAACCCGTTTGAATGTCGTTTTCTGTACATATCCAGCTCATTACCGTCTGACTCAATTATGGTCGTTTAATTTATTTTATGTCGCATCTGGTCTAGAGTTTCTCGGGACGTGATGAAGACTTACTTGGTGTAATATTCTCATCAGTTTCTATAAAAGTCACCTGGCCCACAACAATAGTGTTCTCGGTGTACGGAATCACATACAGCCCCACGGTATACATTTGGTTACATTAAGCAAGTTAGACCTGAATCGATATTGACAGTGGATTTGGTCAAACAAATCACTTACTTGGCGTGGGATTTTTGTCATTGTCTATTATCGTCACCTGACCCACAACAATAGTGTTCTCTGTGTAGGGAATAATGTATAGTCCTATGGTCACTGTCAGGGAACCGGTCGTGGTGGGCGTGGCGTTGTCCGTAAACACCTTGCGAACGGCCGTGTCCGCTGGTAGGTACGTAGAGTGGAAGACCAGGGTGAACACAACTATGATACTTCCTTGTCTGTCAATAGTGACAGTATGAACGAATAGCGTAACCATACTTTCAGCCGCCTCGAGATAAAGCCCGATTACTTATCAAACTATTGATTGTAAATGATTAATCAAACAACTTTTCAATGGTTTTGAATGCATTCCAACTTGTGCTGAAATATTATACTGCATAACATACACTAATGACAATAACGTATTTAAACAATAAGTATTTTCTCTTAGATTAACAAGGAAGTGTCAATAGACGCTTTAGAAGGTTAGTCAGTGTGGCATTTGGAACAAAGAAGATAAAACAAGGTCGCCCAGTGAATATCTATAACGATTTAAGACCATTTTTGCAATTTCTGCATATTGTTATGTACGCTGTTACTTTATGCTGTATATTTTGCTTTCAAGCTTCGAGTTTAATTTTACAAATCTCTGGGTTTGCGAGACAATCATAGTTTTGCGGGTGTGTCATGTGTTTTTGTACTCCCGTTATGTCCGAATAGGCAGATACGCCGTCTAATATGAACGAAATAATCTTAAAGGGACGTAAAACGTAATAAAACAACCCTGTGTTTCTTATTGTTAACTTGTATATAAATTGACAAATCTTTCTGTTTTGAACGCAATGAAAACATTAAAAATACATGAAAACCCAATAAGTGAATAACTAGCGATTTTGCTGAGCCTAATTTTCCTACCTCAGCTCCTGCACTAAACAGCCATCGTATTTGTCCCCTATGGTACTCGCCCGATAAAATGTCTCCATCTGTGGGTAGTTATATAATCCATTTTATAAATAAAAATAGTTTTAGATCAGTACGTAATCTACAATGTGAAATATACGCATTGTTCACAGATAAAAGTAAAACTTAGATCCTTTAAGTGCAGTGAGCAAATTAATGAGAAAGGGATGAGCCATACCGCGGTTTCGGCTACTTAAGCCTCTTCAGTGACCCTTTAGATTTGGGAAAATGGAGCCATAGAGAAATACTGTAATTTTACAACTTTCAACAGGATAGTCGATACAACGACTAGCATTATCCAAACAGAGCCAAATATATACCAGAGGACCAATGGTCCTGATATCGCTCACCTGAGATTTTGTCTTTAATGAATGACCTTTGGCTAAGGCCATGTTGGCCAACGTAAAATGTAAACTTGACCTCAAATACTCACATAATTATAAACACTATAAACTGTCTCACATAATTATAAACACTATAAACTGTCTGTATCTACTAACTTTCAGATCTTTCTGGCAATATTTGACCTTTATGTTTAAATAAACAGTTTAATACATTAAGGTCAACCAAAGGTCATGACTTATATAAACTATGAAGGGCCAAAGCCCCCGATGCTACATACATGTACCAAGTTTCATTATAATCGGTCCACCGATTCCAGAGAAGTTGATTTTAAAGGATTTTACCACATATATGGTCATGGTGGCCATCTTGGTCATGTGACCTGGAACATTTATATAAACTTTGGTTCCCCCTTCCTCAGGATACCACATATAAAATTTGGCTTTGATTGGTGAAGTTGATTCTGAGAAAATTAAGTTTTAAATTTAATATGTAAAATGACCTTTGGCAAATGTCAAGAGATGACCTTGACATTGAATATTCATAGGACTTCATGAACTCAATAAGTTGTATGAATGTACCAACTGTCAGGTCACAAGCCACAAAACTTCCTGAAAAATCCAATGTTTCCGTTTTTTCCATTGAGAAGCTTATGTGATAAATGATGACCCTGCCATAAAATAGGTCAAGATCAACCCAAGGCCATGATTTATACAAACTATAGTGGGCCAGAGTCCCCGATGCTAAAGACCAAATTTTATTGAAATCGGTCAGGCAGTTCCAGAGAAGAAGATTTTTAAGAATTTTTCCATATATGTGCATGGCAGCCATCTTGGTCATGTGACCTAGACCATTTACACAAACTTTGATTCCCCAGGCTTATGAATACTACATATAAAAATTGGCTTTGATTGGTGAAGTGGTTCCTTAGAAAATTAAGTTTTAATTTAATGTGTAAATGATCTTTGGTCAAGGTCAGGAGATGACCTTGGCCTTGAATACTCATATGTTTCATTAAATCAATAAGTTATTTGTATCTACCAATTTTCAGGTCACAGACCACAAAATTTCTTGAAAAATCCGATGTTTTCACTTACATGTATATTTTCATTGACAAGCCTATGTGACCAAGATGACCTTGCCGTTAAATAGATCAAGGTCAACCCAAGGTCATGATTTATACAAACTATTATGGGCCAGAGTCCCCGATGCTACATACCAAGTTTCATTGAAATCGGTCCACCGGTTCCAGAGAAGAAGATTTTTTAAGGTTTTTACCATATAATGGGTATGGCGGCCACCATGGTCATGTGAACTTGATCATTGAAACAAACATTAGTTCCCATCTTCCTAAGGATGCTACACATGAAGTTTGGCATTGATTTGACCAGGGGTTTCAGAGGAAAAAAGTGTGAACAACGACGACAACGACGACGACGACAATAAAGACGGACGACAAAACATTGTCATCCTATAAGCTCACCTTTTGAGCCTTCGGTTTAGGTGAGCTAAAATGTTGGGTAGAAAATGAATCTAAACCGATAATGAATTTCTGATTGCTCAGAATATCCTCGCTGATTTCAAAGGACCAACAAAAGGAAAATATAATCTGCACTATGGACGATGTACGGGGAGACTTTTAGAGCCGCCACACGGCACAACACCAGCTGCAGTAATAGCAAATAAAACTAAAACTTGGATCCTTTAAGAGCAGTGAGCATATTAATGAGAAAGGGATGGGCCATACCGCGGTTTCGGCTACTTAAGCTTCTTCAGTAACCCTTTAGATTTGGCAAAATGGAGCCAAGGAGAAATATTATAATTCGATATAAAGACTAGTATTATCCAAACAGAGCCATTTTTGTAAAATGTTGGTTTGAAATGAATCTAAACCGAACCGACCCCAAAGATAACAAAGATAATCTATTATACACGTGTGTTGTTTGTTTGGATTTGGTTGTTCAGCACTTTACGCATTTGATACTGCTTGTCTAACATGGACCAAACACAGTGATCAATAAAGAGTGGGCTCAGTGCTTTCACTCGAGCCCCGTCTAAGTCCACAATATTTTACTTTCATGAGAAAAATAATATTATCCCGTTATCAAATTGAACTTCGGCCCACTGGGTTCAACTGGTGTTTTTCTTTTACTCTGGATTTTCGGTAAGTTATTGGGCGCCCAGGGATCTCCATTGTCTGTGAGTCCTCGTTTTCAGGAGGGAAGTGTTTAACCGTAGAATAGACCTCTCCATATGTTTTCAGTATTCTGTCAATCATTTGACGTAATAAGGCTCCTTATGGGTTTATGAAGGTGCATTTTTCATAACTGTTTCAATGCACGATATTGAATTCCCTTTCTTGGGCCCCATGCACTTCGAGGCTAGACTAGGCTAGAGTTTGTTTTGTCGGCCATTTTTGTCACTTTTCAGCACTTCGATAAATAGATCTATTTTCTTCACGCTTACGAGATCAGTAAATACGATGCTTATGATTAAATATAAACTGGAGATGTATTGTTTAATGATATTAAGTAGCGTTGCTTAGTTTCAAATGTTTTTAAATTATAAGATTTGGACGAACTATCTTGATCGTTGACCTATTTATCGGTTTTTATCGGAAAACGATGAAATTTTGTTGTTCTCGTTTACGTCCGCTGTCATAGATGATTGACCGAAACTGTCCGAAACGAACCGATATTGTCCGAAACGGACATAGACGAATTTTTCACCACATAGTAGCATGTGAAGAATTTTACAACAATATTGTGATTTACATAGAACGCAGGAAAACCGTACCCGAAGAGTAATTGCACCCTGCATACATATATCCGTATTGCAACCAGGTTTCTTATAGTACGGATTTATGCTACATCACACCTGAGATAAAGATGTATCTGTATATGTCTCTGATCACACGACGCCACAAAAATTTTAGTTTTACCTCACTTTTAAGAATATACCATTTGAGTCACAAACTAGCAGATTTTGGCTTATGTCACATAACCTTAGATTTAAATTATATTTATAGCACAGCTTTGAAACATTCGAACCATACTGGATTCACCTTGTCTTTCCATTATTTCTTGATTCTGTGGTAGTATAATTCTGATGGTTCTAGCAAAATCAAACTTTCATCATGTATTTGAACTCTTTATTTGGAGACTAAGAGAATCTAATCAAGTAAGGCACAAGCACGCTATACAACTTTGGGTCACCCAGATAGCAAGAAAATATGTTTGGAATTTTGAATAAAATCTTCTTTTGCTGGTGGAATTTTACATATGTTTGTTTGTTTCTTTTAAGTTTTTAAGGTCAAGTCAACAATTTTAAGACGTGGTGATGAAACCATTACGGTTTAACACAGTATCTGTTTTATTAAGTATAAAAATGCACTAAACGTTACTAATTAAAAGGAATAATTCTTCTTGTCGGTGTAGATTAATATCACACTCTCATATTATTTTAAACTTCCAATTTCTATGAACCCTTCCGTGTAGCGTGTTACTAAGAACATGCTATAATTTTCTTGTTTATCTTTATGGTGGTCATGATTTATTTGTTTGTTCTTGATGATTCATTTACTAATTTAAGATTCACCACGAAGAACGAACAGCTAACTAAATGTTGTGAACCACTGCAGAAGCTGAGGGCCAGGTTATGACCATGTTTAACTGGTTAAAGCCCGCCAGTGATTTAATATTACTGATCGTTCCACGGCGATACTTCTGTTGTGGTTCTTGTTTTTTTCTCTTGGTGTTGATTCTTTGTGTTTTTGCCCCTTACGTGCGTTTTCGTTATGTTCGGGTAACTAAGTGGCCACCTGTTGGGAAATAGCTGCTCACTCCGCTTACGATATGATTAATATAAGTACCTAATTGTCAATTTAGTTTTTTTCTTTCTATCTCGGTTTTTGGAGTGGGAGTTTCTTTTCGATTGCGTTATTTCCTGTTCATTGCCTACCTGTACCTTCTTCATGAGAAATCATTTCCTGTTTCAACTTACTTCTTGGCAGAACTGCTTGGTAAATGTTCTGTATTCATCGGATTCAGGATTAGATAGTGCCTCGGTTAACTGCAAATTCTGCACTGTCACCTCCAGATCCACACTTCCAACCTTAGCTTCGAGTGCCCCACCTATGTGAAGAATATTACCGTTCCAACAGTTCAGTTTAAACTTTATTTTCGGTTTTTTCGTTTGAATACTACAAACTTAATGCCCATGCCTAGAAAATCATTTGAACCTGTGCGTGAGAAAACCAACAATTTGGGTTCCGACCCGGTCCGACACAAACTGAGCTGTACAAGCACAGAAGATGGATAGAGGCTGGAAATTTTGGATTTAGAAAGTAGAGGAATTGTACTATCCGTGTAGCGAAAACAAAGGCGCTGATCAGCTTCGCAGTTACTGCGAAGCTGATCTGCGCCTTTGTTTTCGCCTATGCAGATTGTTGGTTTTCCCATGCGGTGGCTCATTTCATGTGAAAACGGAATAAAGTAGAAACACGCGCAATAGCATGGCCAAGGACTTGTCTTAACAAAGGCACCATTGGCGTACCCAAACTTTGCTTAACGCGTGAAGCAAACATGCTTTTAAGGTCTTTTCTTTCACTAATCAGTTAACGTCAACCATTGATGTTGCGAGGAATGGATGGGCTGCTTAATTCTTTCCCGCATAGCTACTACCGTATACCCATCAGGACAACCTGTCCATGAAAAGTATACCCCTTTACCCCTTTTGCTCTAAAACATTGATTGTGTGTGCTCGTTAGAACCGCCTCACAAACTATGTTTCGAGCAAAAATAAGAAAAACACAGAAAATTTTCTGACGAAATTATTATTTTTTAAAGCTGAAAGAAAATTTTTGGATATTGAATAGGCAAGTTTTCGTAATATGTCATTCATTTATGTTGCAGTGCAGTGTATAGCAATTAAACATTCATCACGAAAACTTGTTCTGCAATATACAGATGGATACTATTAATAGTTTTGCTAAAAATAATGATATTCCTACTGGAAAGATTACATGGAACAAAATATATGACATTGGAGAAAATGAATGGAAAGCCATATACACATTCCCACACAGAGTTACTTCATATCCGGCACTGAAATGGTTTCAAATAAGTATTAATAACAATGTATTGGTCACTAATAAGTTACTGCAACAGATGAGAATTAAAAATGATGGACTATGTACTTTCTGCCAGTCAAGCAAGTCAATTATACACTTGTTTTGGCAATGCCAAATGAAACAAAACTTTATTAAAAGTGTAGTAGCTTGGTTAAGCACATATGATATTGACTGTCATATTTCTGAAAAATATTTTATACTTGGATGGCAGGAAGAACAGAGTTATTCGAAAGTTCTAAACTTTATAATACTATATGCAAAATATTATATTTATTTAACAAGATGTAAAGAGCAATCTTTATCTCTTCTCGTTTTCAAATACAAACTTAAATTTATGTTTAAAGTGCACAAACAAATAGCATATACAGAGGAAAAGCATGAAACATTTTTGAAAGAATGGAGCCAATACCTATTATTGTTTAATGATATTATATGAATTAATACACAAAAATGATCAGCTAGTTAAGAATTGCAAATAACTTCATAAAACTAGAAACATGATGCATACACTGTGCATCCCATCTCCCGTTCCGCCTTTTAAAGGCTGCCACTTCTATATGTTTATTACATGTACTTTCCCTTCCTTCTGACATATCTCTCTTTACTTTCTATTCTTCTTACTTTTTGTTTTCTTCTTTCATTTTTATATACAAAATCCAGAATCTGTTGTGTATGTTTATAAATCAATATATGTATATACGTTATTGAGTTGGGTGAGAGGTAGTATACAAGGTGCACTATTGCTACAAGATATTAAAACATTATGTTAATGTATTTAAAAAACTTTATAGTATGCAAGGAGTGAGTAAGAATAGTGCACATGCATATTAGATGAGCAAATGAGAGAGAAATATTTTATATGTAACACTTCTGGAAAACCCACGTCCAGAAGAGTGACTGTAACGGGAAGAAACAGAATAAATTTCACACAGCAGAAAATTATAATAATAATAATAATAATAATAATAATAATAGTTCTGCTCAAAACATTGTTTTGGAGCAAAAATAAGAAAAAAAGTATACCCCTGCATACCCAAGTTTTGCTATATAAAGTGGAGTATAAGGGATATATATTACACGGACTTGTTATCCTGATGTGACTTTTTATCAGTTGTAACATGAAACGGTTTCGGTTTTTGAGTCGATCTTCAACTTACCATCTGACTTTCGCAACAACATCACCACGATTATGGGTATAGCAATCGCAATAATACCAATCACCCCAAGCAAACCATACAGAACCCTCTTATTGACCCGGGTTTCCTTCTTTGTATCCGACTTCGCCGAGTGAGGGGGTCGGGGTAGGGAGTCGGATTTGAAAGAGGTTACGCTTTGAGACTCAACCGTACTTCCGTTCGATTCCACTTCGAACCTGTGTAAAGGCATCGGCTCTGAACTTGACGTGTTCAGCATGGTACAAATCTGGAAGAGAAAAAAATTGTGAAACATGCATGTGATATAGAGACAGAACGGTGCGTTTGCTTGAAATCTGAATTTTCATCCCTTAATTTTGACATTGATATCGGTTCTAGTAATATTACAGCCTCGTCCCTCGAAAACATATTTTTGTTGATTTTGAGTGTAACGTCCCACCATCAGCTAAGGTCTTATGAAGACGGGATGTCGGTTTAAAACTCATCCTACAGACTGGAGACGGCCTGAGATCGAATTTGCGTTTCCTGGGTCACAAGGCGTGTGACATAACAACGGCACCAAGGAGGCTTTTTTGAAATCATCTGGCCAAAGTACCTTGCCTAGTATGGTAACATCCATGTCATAAAAGAACTTAGCTCTGTATAAGCTGGTTGCTTTATAATGGTCAAAAGCCACTGACCCTTTTTCTCCACGTTCTCAGTACAGGAATAATTAAAACTGACGATCACTGATCTTTTTCTGCGTAATGTACATGTAAAGTATCAGACTTTGGTTTGGTAATGACTAACGGACCTAATCGGTAATATTTCAGCTGCTGTTCCTCCTTATCAACAGTTTACGGTTAAGATTCATTTTCTTACAAATGTTTAATAAATTTGGTCCCTTTCAGATAATATTAGTCTTTATTTCGACTACCCTGTTGAAAGTTGCAAAATTTCAGTAATTCTCTTTGGCTTCATGTTGCCAAATCTAAAGGGTCACTGACGAGACTTTGATAGTCGAAACCGCGGTATGGCTCATCCCCTTTCTCATTAGTGTCTTCGCTGCTCTTAAAGGATCTCAGTTTTATTTTTTATCTGGATCTCAGTTTTATTTTTTATCTAATACATATTTGACGGGCTTCAGCAGGGCTTCGAAAAAGTGGCAAAGGCGAAAGCCCCGCCATTATCCGGCTCCATAGAGGCCGTGGATACAACTTACTGGAGCATAGACCATAGACGTTTACTTGAATCACATGGTAGGACTGGGGACAATCCCTTTCATCACTGAGTGTGGGGCCTGACTGTTTTTATGTCAATACGTTCGATATGGTATAGTAACTGACAACCCTGCCCCACCCCCCTCCAAAAAAATCCGTCCCAAGTTTGGACGAATTACAGATTCCATTTTGCTAAATGTCCCATTAGCTAAGCACGATGTCCTTACGTGACCACAGCTGTTGTCTGGGATGTCTGTCAGTAGTTTTTGAATCGCATCATCTATATGCGCTATTTTAGCAAGCAATATATACGATTTTGTGGAACTAACAACAGGCCCATTGGATAATTTTTACAGCGTTTTCAAATGTTCAATTTCTTTTCTTGCGCGCATAGCTGACAAAGGCCTAGGGGAGTTAAGGCCTGGCCTCGAGGTTATAAAACCTCAGCTGAGACTAATATTTATCCTGCTCATAAATGTTAAAATGCCAACAATTGTTGGCGTTTTAGCATTTATAAGCAGGATAAATTACAGGCTTTGTAGTTCTAAACCTTCAACTTTAATATATTTGGACAATTTCAGTATTTATGAGGAATCGAAATTTCAAGCTCAGCTGATTTGAGCATGAAAAAAGTTTGATAACCTCGGGACCTGATTTTGGCCTCATGCATTGGTAAAAAATCTAATTTTGGAATTTTGAAGAGAAAAGTATTGCAAATAGTAGGTATAGGTCCCCGCTTATAAATTCTAGCCATAAATTCAACTATCACATTCAAATTACACGTGTTTCCATGAAAACTCTCCGAAAAGCATAGAAATACCACTGTTTGCAATTTTGGGTCTATTTTCCCCATTTAACATCATGTTCAACTACCGACCCACGCGACGAATAATTTCTTATTAATAAAATAATTATGAAGTATTATCCAGAGATATTGTATGCAAAGTATCATTTTGTTCGTCGTGTAGGCCGGCACTTAAAAATTAAAAAAAAATGTGTTCAGAAATTGTCAAAAAAGACCAAAAATGCAAAATTTGCTCTATGGTTCTTCTGCGCATTGACATGACAACACTTGTAGGATAAATGAAGTACTTGTTCTTGTTTTTAATAAAGGAGACATATGGCTGTTTAAGGAATAGTTATCTTACCTTAATTCCAGAATTTACTTTTTAGCAAAAATTCTAAAGCCAAAAGCAGGCGTTAAACGCCCTAGGCCTTTGTCTTTCCTTCAAGGCCATTGGATTTCTTTTGACACGCCGTGTGTACCAGTATTACGTCATTGACCGGATGTAAAATATCAGCCTTGCGTATAAATGCGACTTAAAATGGATGTGTAAATTACGCCAACTTTTTATTTGTCGCGGATATTTATTAGATATTGCAATATTTTGGGAAATATAAATCGCTAATCGAAAGAGGAATGAAAATGGATTATATCCCACCATAAACTATTTTTGTTTGTAAGGTAATACATGTGGAATTGCGACTGAAAGTAGGCATTTGCGAAACTAGCACATTTGCTAATCTAGCACTTTATTATTGATTTATTATGGTCGAGTTGCTGCTTTTCTTGTTGACCTCTTGTTTAGTTTCGTGTATGAACATCTTGGTGCAGGAACATTTTGTAATACAGCCATGTGTTAGCCAATTGAGATCTTGGTTTTATTTTATTCTTATCGTCCGTTTTTAATAATCGCTAATATATTTTCGCGGTAATGTCGCTGTCTTAGTAAAATCGTTTTATTTATGATAATGATAATTTCTGTATTTCTGGCGTTTTTGGTTGGGATTTTAAATTGATTACATCAAAAGTTTTTGTTACATGTGTTCGCCAGTTGAACAGCATGTTTGGTTTTATTTATTTTTCTTTCTTTATGAAATCGAGGATGTCGATGTCCTCAGGAAAAATAGTTTTTGGCGTTACCCCCAATAAAAACGATGATCGGTGTCCTCGGAAAAGTGGTTTATCTTCATTATAATACTTTTTATTGTGCCTGCCTCTCTGTCGTGCTTGCTGCGTTTCGTTTCGGTTGAATCTTAGCCGGATGGCTACCTTGTTGGGAAAGAGTTAGTCATTCTGCTCTTCATGTATGTTGTCGGAAAAATGTGTTGTTGTGTTTTAACGTATTTTCTTTCCCACTTCGTGTCTATGTTGGGACTTTAAATTTACATTCAGGTACTAATATCATGAAAACATATCGTAAGCCGAATGAGCAGCTATTTTCCCAATAGGTGGCCACTCAGTTACCTAAAGTTAATCATACATAAGGCACCAACAGCACAAAAATTTGAACAACAAGACATAAAACATTAAGAACCAACACAGAAGTATGGTATCTCTTTTTCAAGATGTGAAAACGTCCGAAAAATCACTAAGTTCAAACTGCAAAAAAGTGACAATAATAAATCTGAGGAGTATATCCTAACTGTAGCATGGTCATAATGTTGGTAAAGTTTCAATAGTATCGGTATGAAACTGTAAGAGGAGTTGCGCACATAAGGTACCCTCTATCCATTCACTAAAATGCCCGAAAACATTAGACTAAGTTCAAATTGTAAAATAATGACAAAAAATAATCCGAGGATTACATCCAAACCATATGCATATCTTCAGACCATGCCCGTAACACATGTAAAGTTTTAAAGCAATTACCATGAAACTGTAGGGGGAGTTGCGCACACAACGTACTGTCCATTCTCTTTCTCTTTCCGAAAAATGGCTAAGTTCAAATTACGAAAAAAGTGAAGAAAATTAATCTGAGGATTATATCCAAACCACGTGCATATCTTCATAGTAAGGCCACAATGTCTGTAAAGTTTCAAAAGTATCGGTATTAAACTGTAGGAGGAGTTGCGCACACAAGGTACCCTCTAAGAGATCCATTCACTAAAATGCTTGAAAAGTGACTGAGTTCAAATTGTGAAAAAAGCCAAAGAATAATCCGAGGATTATATAAAAACCACATGCATATCTTCAGACCATGCCAATAACAAATGTAAATTTTTAAAAGAACTGGCTTGAAACTGTAGGAGGAGTTGCGCACACAAGGTACCCACTGTACATTTACTTTAATTGTCAAAATGCCCGAAAAATGGCTGAGTTCAAATTGCGAAAAAGGTTACAAGAATTATCTGAGGATTATATCCAAAGCACATGCATATCTTCAAAGCATGGTCACAACATCTGTAAAGTTTCAAGAGAATCGGTATTAAAGTGTAGGAGAAGTTGCGCACACAAGGTACCCACTATTTACTTTATCAAGAAATAAAAATGGACATAACTCTCACAGAATGGGCCCCTAGCCCCTTGAATCTACCTAAAAGAAAAAATACGGATCCTCTTAATTTTCATATACAAACTACATACCAAATTTCAAGATCCTAGCTCTAACGGTGTATGACCGAGTGCTAAGCGTTACTGACGCACTGCACACATGGACATAGCCAAACCAATACACCCCTTCAACTTCTTCGAAGTTTGGGGCGGGGCATAATTACTGGCGTGCTTAAACCGATTTTACAGGTACTTAACCTCACCCTCCGCTTCAGCAGTGGTTCACAACATTTAGTTAGTTGTTCGGTCCTCGTGTTTCATCTCTAACTAGTCAATGAATCATCATGGACAAACAAAAAATCACGATAAACTCCATGATGAATCAAAAACGAGGACTCACAGATTAATTAAGTAATGCATTTTTGAGGATTTTGAAAAAATAGAAACAAGTGAGGGCTTACCTGATGTTTATGGAGTTGCCAGTCTTGAACTGTGTGTTGATCTGTCAATTCATCCCGCCACGAGGACGCGCAGCTCGCTAAATCCTCGTACTCGTTCTCATTTCGTCTACTCATTTTGATGGGTGTTGTTGATTTTTTCCTTTTTTCTATTTTCGTTTTCTCTTCTTTCTCGATTGTTTGTTTGTTTGTTTGTTTGTTTGTTTTTACAACGCCTTATATAGTATTGGTTTATACACTTATTATTATTCACGGTAGCCAAGTTTATTATGTTCCACCCCTTTCTTTTGAATCAAATATTTTAGACACATCGTTTAGATATACTACAGTTTTTTACTCTAAAGTCAAGTAAAACTTCACCTCTAACCTATTTTTTATATTTCATTTATTAAATATAATCAGTATGTACATCATTATGAACTATTATATTAACATTTAAATCTGCTGAATATTGCTTTATTTTTTGGCATAAACAATCAAAGTATCTGATTACTTGAAAGGCGTTTCCCCCTGTCATTCACTGAACAAATTCACCAGTACTTTACAGACATGGCGCTATTCTACAGAAAAAAGACAATAGTATGCCAACTTGGGAAAATCAAAGTGATAGCAAACTACCTATATCAAATGAGCCGCGACGAGAGAAAACCGGTCTTCGGAGGAGCCGATAATGCCTGACGCAAACCGGCCTGTACAGTCACAGAACCAGGCTAGAACATTGAAATTTCGGCTTTAAAAAGAAGAGGGGGATTGTACTATCCGTGTAGCAAAAACAAAGGTGTGATCAGCTTCGCAGTGAGGGTACTCGTTAGATGTACCCACAATCGATGTTTTGATCTAAAATGCTAAAAGTATCGAAAATTTTCAAATAAAATTCATTTTACAGCTGAAAAAATCGCTGTTTATTTTATTTTATGGGTACCTTTACTTAATGTGAAATGAATACGATACGTCCTATTCAACTAGATAATAGAATACACAAAGACAGAGCGTAATTATTGTTTATATGTATTTAAATGTCAAAATTTGAAAAGTGGCGTGAATTTATTAAAAGCCCTATAATAATATTGTACACCCGGGAAAGCACAAAAAAGTAATCAGTGCCATACAAATTGACACTCTTAACAAACAGAGATTACTATTTTAGCTTAACCAGAAAGCTATAAAATAAGTTGCCTTCTTTTTCGTGAACCGAACAACTATATACCTTAATACAAGGTGGATATAGCGTAAGTATAAACCTAGCATAAGCCTCCCTCCTCAGTAATTCATTGATGATCATTCCAAGGCGGCGCATCTGCTCTGTCTCATTCTATTTCTTTGCTGTGTAATTCAGTCGGGTACTGCTGAGTGCTATAGTGTTCTGTCTCCATTTTTCAAAAAATTGAGAAAATTGGGTTCAAAAGTTTGAGACCCTCAAATAAGGTCGAAATTTTCATATTTAGAGTGAACATGCATTATGAACATGTCTTTCTATCTAAATGAGCTTAATTTAAAAATAGCAGTAAAACTGAAGAAAATTTGTAAAAAAAATATGATTTTTTGTTTGGAAATAGAACATTTTCAAATTGCAAAAATGACCTGGAGGTAGAACAGTGTGCTGGCCCAGATACCATGGCGTTTTCTCGTTTATAAGTGAGGCGGTTATAACGTGTGCCGAGAATAAATGTTTTGAGCAACAATAAGAAAAATATCAAAATTTTTCTACTGAAAAGAAAATATTTTTCGGTTTTGTGTCTATCTTCAACTTCCCATCAAACTTTCGCAACAGCATCAACACAATTATGGGTAAAACAATCGCAGTGATCTTACACAGGTTTGAACAATGTAGGGAGAATATATTATGGACGAGTTATCCACTAGTCATTTCTAACCACGGCCTCCACTCCTCGGCGAATAGCAGGGACTTTGGCATCTCCAGTACTGTACAGGCTGGTTTGTCGGGCCTGGTTATAAACTACAACATTGGTTTTTGCGTGTCGCGGCTTAATACTGTCATTTTTCATTTACCTTAGCAAAGTTGTCAAAAATGCTTTGGACTGGGTCAAGAGCAAACCAGCATTTGAAATATGCGAAAACAAAGCTGCAGGTCCTCTCCAACTAGGTCTGACACACACAAGGGTGTACAGACCATAACTTTTGATTGTGGAATTAGAGGAAATGTACTGTCTGTGTAGCGATAACAAAGGCACTGATCAGCTGTGAGGTACCAAACTCAGCGTTGTATATTTTTTGCATTTTTGATTCACACAGTATTTTGCACAAGTAAATGTATAAGGTGTACATAAAATATAAAATTGATCGTTGACTCGCGAGGAGGAGTAAGAATAGTACAAGTAGGCAAAAATGTTTGTTAGTTGCTTAAGGTAAATCAAAAGTACACATACACATATGCCATTTTTGGACGGTGTTGACACTTTTCTGGCCATCACACTGGAGAGACAATAAGCATGATTTTGTCCAAAATATTAGTCGTCGGCACTAATTAGAGTCATTCTTTATTTCTTAAGCCTAAAATTTTAGTCTTACAAAACGCCAATAAGAAGATAAGCGCCATGAAAAAATGACGAATTTCAGTGTTTTGGATGCTCTTACCTCCATGAGTTCAAGCGAAATCCGTGATACAGCCGAATATAAACACATAAATGTCAGAAATATGGACCGACTAGATAAATAAGATATTCCACTATTTAACACCACTTTAAATGAAACGATGCTACTTGTCGTTGTCTTAGCATTTGTGTGCAAAAAATACATGTCAGTTTTTTTCTCCATTTTATCTTATAAATGTTTTTGTAATATGTGAGATGGCCCTAGACAGGGGGTATAGTGTAGAAGGTTTCAGTGGTCAAAATGATTTATTATTTTAAAATAGATTATATTTGTTGTTTGACTTACTGTAGGTACATGTATATGCTAGTGTGTGATAGGGAAATTTCAAACTGCCAACGGTGCCTGAAAAATGTAATATATGATAATTATATATATAAAATACTGGTGATGGTCATTAAATTGCATATTGTAGACTCACTATTTATATGATCAGTGTATCAATGATGTGTGTGAACTTTTTAAACGCTTGGGTCTGAGGCTTATTGCGGTCAGTGGCTGATCTAGGATTTGAAAAGGAGGGGGGGTGGGGGGTGGGATTCAAACACACTGGGGGCGGGATCGTTTTGTACAACATCCCTGATTGCTCTTATTTCCCCCACGAAATTGAAATGGTTCAAATGGGGGTGGGGGGACGGGGTCGCTTCGAACCCCTCTTAATCTGCAATTGGTGGTCAAGCTGCGCATGCTGACATACAAATTCTGTTCTTGTGACATATCACGACGTATGTACATGGCGTATGTGAGACATACTGATGATTACCTACAGGTGCGTAACAGCTGCGTAAGCACTACCTAGGGCCCATTAATTAATGTCTGTGGCGCTTTTGTCACTTCTCTTTGTTGATGTCATTCATAAATGAGCCTGTGCGTGAGAAAACCACAAATATGCGCTCCGACCAGGTCTGACACAAACCTGCCTGTACAGTCACAGAAGCAGGCTAGAAGCTTGAAATTTTGGGTTAAAGTAGAAGAGATATTGTACTATCTGTGTATCGAAAAAAAAGGCGCTGATCAGCTTCGCAGTTACTGCGAAGCTGATCTGCGCCTTTGGTTTCGCCTATGCAGAGTTGGTTTTCACATGCGGCGACTCAAATAGAAACCAGTAACAAACGAGTCTGCCAACTCAGGGTTGTTTGCAGCGGGGTTTAAATGGTTTAAGTAATGGATGCCTTACTAGCTTTTGGCTTGCAATTAACTCACGGCGTTCGAACTATGCAAGATTTACCATTTCCGTGTGGCGTCCATATGGAGACCTTCTGCACACATTTCATACGATTCTACAAGGACTCTATAGCATATAAATTTATACATTTTTGAGAAAGGGAAACAGCGATTCCCACATTTCTTTTTCATGAAATTTCACTTGCTGCAAGATCGGAAAAAAATGAGAAATTGCATGCCGCCGCAACTTCTATCGTGCCATCGCCAAGTACGATATGTGAATATTATAGATGAGTATTTGTCAGATCAAACTGTGATGCATCATACTATGTATCTACAATATGTATGCGAGTGATAATATGGCAGTGATACTACCTTTCAAACAAATATTGTTACAATAAAGGCATGGTTTGAGAAAGAGCAGATTATATAATTCAAGCCTTGTCAGCCTTGGAAAAGAAGCAAGCCATAGCAAACAAGGTCGCAATCGAAAATCGCACGGTCTCCGTTCGTTCGAGCATCATACATGTTCCGTACGTAAGCCATATGTTTCCAGTCTAAGTTTGCAGTGATTTCCGTATGTGGCATTGTCCCAGACCATCGACTAAAGCCATAGGAAGATATCGCAAGATGCTGGTATATACCATACGCCAACACATGTTGGTCCGTGGTTACCTACATGTATAATGTCTGAATATTATTATGGAAATCGCAGATTGTATGGTAGCTCCCTGGACAAACGTAAGTTTAACATTATCAGTTAATTAAAGCCATGTAACACCGTCACACCGGTCCCAGTAGTGTAATGGTTAGAGTGTGCATTTCGGGAGCGGGGGTCGTAGGTTGGATCCTGGGTCACGTTATTAATAAGACGGTTGAAATGGTACCAGTGGTTACTTTGCTACAAGGCGCTCAGCATTATAAGGCAAGCACTGGATTCTCTTCTATCAAAATATAGTATTACTTACATCACAAAAATATATGAAAATGAATGAATAATAAAAAAGGCCTGACTGTATTCACTGGAAGACCGTATGAAAGATTGGCAATTGTGCTAAATATGTTGTCTTCCTAAAATATATAAAGTTCATTTATTTATTTATATATTTATTTATTATGGTTATTATTATTATTATTATTATTATTATTATTATTATTATTATAGAACTTGTTGCTTTAGGTTACTCACACCAACAGCAAAGCAAAAAAAAAAAAAAAAAAAAAAAAGACAACGAAAAATGACCTCTGAAACTTGCCTATATTGTGTCCCCTTATAGGATAGTCCTTGGGCAAAGTCGGTCAAGCAAAACATTGGTCAACCTGGTATAATAAGTCTAAGGCCAAGAAAATTAATTTTGAGATTCTCATTCCCACCCGCCCTTGTTCAAAACCTGCACAAAATCATAGTTTTAATTTGGTCGTAAAAGAACTAAAAACATGTGTTAAATAGAAATTAAAGATAATTGTGCATAAATTCAATTCGCTTAATAGTCTGTTGTTGTTGTTGTATTTGGTATCCAACCTTGATAGACTCAACCCCATGGTGCAACCGAGCAAGAGGTGAATTTGCTGCACAATAGACACATACACCCCGAGACCATCACACGGTCAAAAAAAAAATCCAGAACGCTTGACGCAAATGGTGCCGTGCCAGTGTAGCGGTCTGAGCATTACGAAAACTAGCCCAGGCAATACACAGAGATTTTTTTTAGCTTCAAAAATTGAAATTTTTCAGCTGAAAATTCTTATTTTTGCTCCAAAACATAGATTGTGGGTACTCGTTAGAACCGCCTCGCCAAAAATAGGTATACTCCTGCATACCCGAGTTTTTCTATATAAAAGTGGGGTTCAAGGGGGTATATATTATACGGACATGTTTTCCTGATGAGTGTGTCTTTTAATGGATAAATGAAAAAAAATATTAAGACACTAGGCTTTGTAGAGAGTCAAAGTGGGTGTCCTAAAATGAACAATGGAATTCACCCATGCAGCCACCAAAGAATTTTCAAAAATTTGGATGAGAATCTAATAATTATATATTTTGGCCTAATGGGATGTATCCAGGGTGTCATTGATCCAAGAATTCTTCAGCCTCTCTGATGAGACTTCAAACCGAGCTTGCTTATCCGTATGTGACCATAGCTATATTATTAAGCGGGACGTAAGAAATTAAGACCAAACAAGCAACCCACGCAAAATGTTAATTTGTAAACATGTCAGTTGAAACCTTGGGCCTAATGCATGTATACAATGTAAATACTAACTCATAGGATGGTTGTGTCAAGTCACTTATTTATTTACCCGTGGAGGCGGGAATCGGACCGAACCCATGACCTATCAGTTGTGCACTAGCAAACCAGGCTCCCCGTCCATGCGCGGATCCAGAAATTTTCATGAGGTGGGGTCCAACGAAAATGGTAATTTTTGGTCACGGACGAGGGGGGGATGGACCCCACCCCACCCCCCTGAGAAATTACCTTTTTAGGTAAAATTTTCAAATTCCAGGGGGGGGGGGGTCCGGACCCCCGGTCCCCTCCTCTGGATCCGCGCATGCCGCCTTATGCTAGAAGATCCGCTTTTTCTTGGGTGTTACTGTACTGCATTAGAGGATAAATGTATTTATGGAGGTATCTGAATCTAAATGGTTTACTGGTGACACACCAAATTGACAATCCGTGATCAGGATGGGTTGCGTCGGGAGGAAAATAAGTACTTGACTCTCACAAGTGATACGAACTCTGACATTTAAGGTAGAGCAGCCAATATAGGGTTAGGCTAAGGTCGTAAATTGTGTTGAATTGTGACATGTCAGCGGAACCGTAAAAATGATTCCTGACCATGAAAAATACCGTACAACGAACTGGTTTTCTCTTTGTGTACTTGTATATGCAGGCACAGCAGACAAAGCAAACGAACAAATGATTGAGACATCATTGCCTACAAGCCGTCAACGCAGTGCCAGAACGCCGTGGAAACGCAATGCGAATGCCATGGAAATGCAGTGCATACACCAAAAGCGTCGCGCAAGCGCACTGAAATCGCCGTGCAAACGCCATGAAATGCCACCCAGAACGCCGCAGGAACGCGGTAGAACACAGTGCGAACTCCGTAGCAATGCATTGGACTAGACGAGGACGCCGTGAGGACGGGGTGAGGACTTCATGGCTTCCTCTTTTCACAAATAATTTTTTGTTCTTGGGAATTCTCGCGGCGTTCTGAAAATTTAAGAACGCCGTGCAAACGCCGCGAGAATTCCCAAGAGTATGACAGGGACTTAAAGCAACATTAACCACAATGATTGTGGTCTAAAGAAATGGATGGCCTGCTTGTGCCTCCAGATAAAGCTTATACGCTACTCACTGACCAGCTGATTACTGCCTTTGAGCCTGCCCAGGAAAAGTGGTTCAAGTCGAACCATTCATAGGTATAAGCCTTTGTGGCTTAGTTGGATGGTCATATTTGAAGCACAAGTTGGATGTCATGACATCCTCATTTTTTGGTAAAAGTCTAATAAAATGGGGGCCACGTCCCGACATGACCTTTGCTGTTATGCACCAGTCATTTGCATCCCCGGCTCCCCCGGGGCCGGGGAATAGCGGGGCTTTTAACTTTTCAATTTTTAAAGCCCGGCTAAAAGCCCGGCACTGCCGGGCAAGAGTTTTGGTAAAACCCCTGCTAAAAGCCCCGGCTCCCCAGGGGCTGACAATAACGTGGAACAACAGCTGGGAGTTGTTCTGATGAAACTGAAACCTGTGAGAAGGGCCTAATTTTATGCATGTAAATGTTTAGGTGCATTTGGAAATTAAATAAGTACCATAAATATAATTAAATGTTAAAAATATCATTAAAATCTAATTTGAATTAATGTGACGGTGTATTGGCGGGAAATCATAACCCCGGCAAATCCCCGGCACTGCCGGGACACATCAGAGGTTAAAGCCAGGCACTTTAGCCCCGCTATGTCCCAGCTATCCCCGGCCCCGGGGGAGCCGGGGATACAAATGACTGGCGCATAAAATAAGCACCATTTCAAACAAAAACTATAGTAAGGGTTTTGAAAAAAAAAAATATATCTTATGCATTTGCCTTCTGTGTTTGTTGGTGAGTATATAAGGTAAATTGTTGTGTCATGGTGTCCCAGGGTGTGTTTCAAACATTTCGGAACCACAAATAAATTAAAACATGTGCTTGGACATGCTTAAATGTCGAAATGCGTTGCACTTTGACATCTGGATTTTGTGTATCGAGTCTCGAGGAATAGATAATCATATTACGGTATGTTGTGTGAAATTTCAATTTAAAAATGCCACCCACTTTTGCTCTAATTAGATGAAATCCAGGTACATTTCCCAAATTGAAGACCAAGATGTCCGATAGATTATCCTTAACTGATTAAAGAGCAAATACTTGCACAGAACTACTATAGTGAACCTTGTCATTATTATAATCCCGCTTTTTAAAAGTGGGGCTTTGAAAAAGTGGGGCTATACTGGATTCACCATGTCTTTCCGTGGTTACATGGTTACTTGATTCCGTTACCACTAAGATCGTGAGAACCAAATGATAGAATTTAGAGTTATGACCCTTGATTAAGGTCAGAATTTCGTTTCCACTCGATATCTTCAGCATTAATTGATAGAATTGGACCAGCATTTGTGTGCCCATCAACACTGACAAGATCTAGCTTGGGATTTTTAGAAGCCTCCGTGGCCTAGTGTTTAGGCCTTCTCCATATGACTATAGCTGTTGAGTGGGAAGTAAAACACCAAATCAACCAACCAACTAGCTTGGTATTGATAAGGGTCATTGTTTGCAAATGGGAAATTTTACCCATCATGTTTTACACATTTGTAACAGAGTTATGGCCTATGATTTTGTTTTCAGCTCAGTACCTTTATTACACAGCACGGAAGCTTGGCTGTAGTCAGATTCTCTGACACTTCTAGTTTTCCCAACTTTGCAATGGGGTTATGTCCATAGACTGATGTAGGAAAAATATGGGCTGAAGGATCAATAGTGCAAGAGTTATGCCACTTTGTAATTCTTAATGTTAGATGTTTGCTATTGTACAAACAGTGCATACTTTGTGACAACTCCTCCTAGAGTTTTTTGTTGGTGAAAAAATAATTTTTAACAATTTTACAGCGTTTTCAACTTAACCAATTTTTATTCACTTTACATATTAAACAATGACATATAGTGCCTACTTTGTAAAATCAACTCCTCCTAGAGTTTACAGTAGAACTATATCCTTTAAATATTTTGCAGTTATCTTTCAAACATATTGAAGTTGTGCATGAAGATTTTCTTGGTGAAAAAATACTTTAACAATTTGACAGCGTTTGGCCAATTTTCGATCACTTAACATATTGAACTATGGCATGTCGTGCCTACATTGTGAAATCAACTCCTCCTCCAGACTTTTCAGCGTATCATTTTAGTACTTTGAAGTTAGCTTTCAGCCATATTGCAAATGTGCATGAATACTTTTCTTGATGAAAACACTATATTGAACAATTTTACAGTATTTTAAACTTAGCCGATTTTCGTTCGCTTTACATATTAAATAATGGGTTATAGTGCCTACTCCTCCTTCAGTTTTCAGTATCTTCTTTAATACTTTGCAGTTACATGTATCTTTCAGACATATTGAAGATGTGTATGTAGATTTTTTTTCGAAGAAGAAAAATTCACTGTTAAGAATATTGATAAACTACAGCTCTATGAAGAAGTTGACGCCGTTAAAATACTTGGTAACTAGCAAACAGGGTTTACGAGTTATCACCTCCTTGCTGTAAGCCTTGCTTGCAGCCAATTTCTTGTTTCCTCTGAAATCTCCTAAATGTTTTACTAGTGAACCAGCGGCAGAATTTTCTATTGGATTCTTTTTAAAGATGCCAACTTGTATTCCATTGATGTTGTTTAAAACTCATACTAATTGAGGAAAAACATTTCCCTTGGTGCAAGTGGGATTTCCCGATGAATACCAGTATCCCCATTTATAAAATTCGAAAATTTCAATATTAAGTTTGTGCCGTTAACATACGTTTTAGTCCTCCTCGGTTTCGACATTTTACAGTTCGATTCAAAAGATAAACTGAATGTGGTCACGCAAAGATGTGGGCGTTTCTTGCATTACACCCAATCGCTAAATGGACAAAATGTAAAAAAAAAACTTACTCCAACATCGTATTCGTGTTCTGGTCAATACTTAAAGTGAGAGTATTTGTAATTGTCACGACCGCCTCGTTGTTATGTCACATATGCTATATAACGGATAGAATTAGGTGATGTTAAATGTATGAACATTATATAAGCTTTGGATTTGAAGAAAATCGAAAAAAATCTTGGTTGACGGAAATAACTATCCCGTGACCAAAAATAATTCGATTTATCTCGTGAGGAATAGTAAGCAGTTGGAATGGGCGAGCTTTCAGCGAGCCCTTTCACCTGCTTACGGCCCGAGCGTGATAAATCGGTTTATTTTTGTTCACGGGGTAGTAGTTATTCACTTTATAATGCAACGAAAACCGACTAATTTCACGAAAAAGAAAACATCCGATGTGAGGAGATTTTCTTTCCGCCATTTTGTTTATTTAGTCAACAGCTCAGCAATCACTCCACAGAACGACTACTCATTATTCGCCACCATAGCAGTACATTTTATTGATAAATTATTTTTTTCATGTCCATTGTTTCATCTAAGTAACGATGCATTACAATGGTGGAGATTGACGTCACAAAACGTGAATAAATTTGACGTCACTGGCGCACTCCTTTTTGTTGCGTAAAACAAAATTGCAACGCGGTCTTTATTTGGTCAGTAGAGATGGTCTTTATTCGGTCAGTAGCTTAATAAAACCCACCTTTATTAGGCCGATATGTAGGGTTGTTACATTATAAAATAGAATAGACTGTCGTGGTGATTGCAAAGCAACACCCATAAAGTATCGAATTATGTACAAAGACCACAAGCCAATTGTGTCCCATGAGTGATATACTGTCATTGAAATCAATAAAATGCCGAATTATGTACAACGTCAACATGCTATTTCATTAGCCCCATTACTTATACTTGGACACAACAAATATTGTAATCAATAAAATGTCGACTTATGTACAAAGTTCACAAACCAGCGGTTAGTAACTCGGTCATCGTAAATTCCCCTACTTGCGACATCCTTACGATGGTGTTATGAAGACCACCTTACACGTCCTTGTTATCCCAGATACTCTAAGCTATCGTAACTTATTTTAATGAAAGGTGCCACTTCGTAAAATAAGACGGCGCTAAGGTGGGCTTCAACTGACCGCGTAAAGTTACGATGCTGTTACGGTATCATCGTAACTTAAGGTCCTTTTCAGTTATTCACCATAATCCCTGAGAGGTACTTAAGTTGGTAGTAAGTTGATCTCGACCTTAAGATGGCTATGAGTTACCAACCCCCTGTTAATGCCTTGGAAGCAGTGTCTTCGTTCCGACATTTTTATGTACACTTTTTCAACAATATATACAGCACTCCCGTCCGGTAAATTGTTTGAATGGATTGGTAGAACCTGAAACAGAGGAAAATGTGTAAATTCTCAAATTCAACATGTTACATCGTTACATCGGGGATCGTAAAGTATAACGCGTCACGCTTTCCGGCAGTACATTGTAATTATATGCGATGACTATGTTACTAGTTCATGCATGTAGGGCAGAGACCTCTAATTATCGTTCCCATAGACTCCCATTGTAATTTGCCCCCAAACAAGACTCATTCTTAGGTCTCACAGCTTATAGTGGACCCCGACACATTCAGCAGACGAGAGATCGCCCCAGGCCGTGTACAAGTGCAGCAAAAAATAGGGGGTTAGCCAGCATTCAAGGACGGTAGTTTTCGCTGTTTAGGGACACCCCAAAATCGCTCAACAATGAAAAAATAATTATTCAAAAATAACTACATCCGCAATTTGGCCATAGCATGGCAAAACAGCAGCCGATTAAATAGAAATATATAGCAAAATATTCAAGAACGACTATACTATCATGTGACAAAAGATATTTGATAGATACGCATTTATGACCAATGGTAGGTAGCGTTACATCTTAAATTTACCGCGGTAGATCTGCCCACACTTCGGGCCAATCACAGGCAACATTACATTTACTGGTCTCTGTCCAGTAGGTGCAAACGTTGTATAACCCGTTCGACCTGGATACTGTACATGTGGGTTACCATGATTTGTTTCTGGTCTGGTGAGGTTGTGCATTGGAGTAAAATCATGTATTTCTTAGGATTACCTTCAGATTTGAGTTGGATGCAGTTTCGTTATCGTGCCACAGAATTATTGGAGTGGGTAAGATAAGCTAAAATCAGTGTTAAAACGGAGAATGGAAGATAGAATCAGGTTATAAAATATTTGATACCTGTCAAGTGATGTGTCAGAGCTTGTATTTATTCCTCAGGCCTGACTGAAAAATTGTTGACTGGGACGTTAAACCTCAATACAAGCAAATACGCTGTCAGTGTTACCAATAAAATGCTGAACTTTGTGCAAAGTCAACAAGCCGACTGAGTCTCATTAGTGATTTTTGGACGTTGTCATTGTACTTAATAAAATGCCGAATTATGTATATAACCTTATGATGTAATCTTCGGCCCAAAATACAATACATGTATGCATAACATACTGCAAAATCCACAAGTCACTTGAGTCCCATTGGTGATACGTGGACATCCTCTTTCGCATGCGTGTACAAACAAATCATTTTCTTTACACCGTATGTAGTAATAATTGATATATGGGTGCAAGTTGTACTCTTCTTTTCCATCGCAAAATGTTTCTGAAAATGCAATAATCATACACAACATGGGTGATAGAGTAATATCGTTTTGCATGGATGCTTGACTATTCTGCTCTAAACTACTTAGATATACGGATATTCACTTTGTTTCCAAGCACTTCAACAAACATTGCAACACTACAGATCATAATGCTTGCAAAGTTTAGGTATTCCATTTATACAGGATCTTTTGAGCACTTGTTAAAATTACGAACGGCTGTCTACCAAGAGGTTTATCTGATGTGGAAGAACACCACACGTTCAAATTGTCTATATTAGTAGATTTTCTACGCATTTCAAAAGATACAATAGTAATTTTATATTACTGATCTTTCCAAAGTGAAACCTCTGTTGTGTTTCTAATTGCTTTGGTGTTGAATTTATGTTCTGGGTGCACTTTATCTATGTTTTCGTATTTTGTTTCTTTTCGGCCAACTGAGGGCCACCTTTTTTAAATATAGCTGTTCACTCGTACTTGAATGTCAATTTTATTTTCTCGGTTTTTGGAGTGAGAATTTCTTTCTGAATGCACCGTTTTCTGATCATTGACAACTTTTACCATTTTACTATTTAATCCAATATCTACCTGGTATAAGCTGTATTGTAACTTCTTCGACCGAAACGAAAGTATGTCCCATAGCATCTGTTAAAGCACATCTCAGTTTTGTGTTATTCCATGAACTATCAAATGTGTAATGGCTGACCTTCACAGCGTGGATATTAGTACAATCCACTTTGAGAAAAGTTCTTTCCACACCAAAAACATTATCGTAAGTTTCAAAGTCACCATTCTTATTCGCCTGTATAACCAAATTGCCTGTAGAAGGGGAGCCCATATCCGCTTCACAAGCAAAGCTTTCAATATCATGTAACGCTATGTTTTCTACTAACGTTTTGGGTACTGATGTGAATATTGGATTGTGAGCTGGACCTATAAAATAAAATACTAGGAATTAAACTCAATCTATTTTATACGCGAATGCGTCATACATATTTCAATTAGGCCTTTAAATATTATGTAGCTGTATAAATTTTCTTATTTTTTCACTGTTTGTGGCAAAATGATGTAGAAGCACGGAACATCAAATACATGGTATTTTCTTTCAAACATGTGTTATTGTCAATTTTAAAATCAAACTCTATGTTTCAATATGCTGAATCTTAAAATAATAAACTTCCATTTTATACTTAACGTTAAATCTTTTTGTGCCATAAGATAGCTGTTGACACACTGAACTGACATCTAAAGAATCGAGATATGAAAAACCATACTGTGTCTGTAGTTAACAACAAATTTGAAAACAATAGGCTGACGTCAACAGACAAGCGGTATTTTTCAAATCTTTGTTTTACGATTTCTTTAGCTAGACATCCGGCCACTACTTTATGCCAAAATTAATCATGAATACTTTAGATTCAATTATGTAATACACGGGCTCGTACGTAAACATCATTGTATGTCATAATGAAACATGCTACAAAAATATATCATTTTAGTCGATTGTTACTGACTGTAATTACTCATAGGCCATATCACTTAAAACTCCTTTAAAAATGATCATTTTCAAAAAAGTGGGTTTAAATAATTTTCGCGTTTCTTTTGCGGATAAGTATATTTTAATACTCTCATTTGATTTTTTCTTAAGAAGTCAAAATTAAACAACTAACTAGTAACTGAAATAGTAGTTCGCTTCTTCGTGCTGGCTTCCGGATTACTTTCACACACATAACTATCTTCGTCGTCGCACAGTACCGTATGAAAATCCATCATTAATTGGCCGTCAGACGAAGAGACATGGCCATGGCAATTAAAATCTGGTTCGCTGTGGGAAAAGATATGTTCGTTGATTTCACAGATTGTATGTGCTGGTTCGCTTTCACGATATAACCTCATGAATGTTAGCTCAGAAACGCCATGAACGTTACATTCAATACTCCAATGGTGACCAACTGGAACGGTTGAACTTGGTGGGTGGATATAAATCTCTGAAATATAAAAAAAATAAATAAATAAATAAACGTTGGTTACTTCGATAACTTTTTGCATCTAATTTAGATAGTTATGAATTATATTCAGCTTTAAATTTATCATGTATGGTTTTAAGATCCTTATGGTTGGTTGATGTGAATTTTCAAATCTGTGCAGGCATACGCTCCATGCCTTTTTTGTTACTTGCTGTCTTATATTTTATAGTCAAATTTAGCCTTTTCGTTGTCTTGCCAATTCACTTAGCCATTAATACCAATTCATATAAGGCTAAATATGTTAGGCATTTTTCCTGAAATGGCTAAGGAATTTCTCCAGCCATTTCATGAAAACATTGAAATCCACTACATTTTCAAATCTGTGCAGGCACACGCTCGATGCCTTTTTTGTTACTTGCTGTCTTATATTTTATAGTCAAATTTAGCCTTTTCGTGGTCACCTATTGGGAAAATAGCTGCTCATTCGGCTTACGACATGTTTTCATGGTTAAAGTGCCTGATTGTTAGTTTGGTTTTTCCCACCTCGGTTTTTGGAGTGGGAATCTTTATCTGATTGCGCCTTTTCCTGATCTTTGCCTACTTGTACCTTCTTACCAATTCACTAAGCCATTAATACCAATTCACATAAGGCTATATGTGTTAGGCTTTTTTCCTTAAATGGCTAAAGATTTTCTCCAGCCATTTCATGAAAACATTGAAATCCACTACATTTAAGCGTAACGAAAAACTGTATGGCCATGAATAAATTCTAGAAATCTTGACAATCTTTGAATAAGGTTGACATAGAATTCGGTTGTAAAAGTGTTTAAAGGAAATTTTGTTGTCATAGCTTTTAAAGCTAGGAAGTTTTACAATTAATTTGTCCAACCGATACTTATAAGAAGTTGCTTGGGATAGGACAGAGACTTTTTTGAAGAACTATCTATTTGCGATGCAATAAATTGCAAACATACATAAGAAATAAGAAATAATGTATGTTTGCATATTTTTAGTTAAGTTAAAGTAACTGAGTGGCCACCTATTGGGAAAATAGCTGCTCGTTCGGCTTACGAAATATTTTCATGGTGTAAGTACCTGATTGTTAGTTTGGTTCTTCCCACCTCGGTTTTTGGAGTGGGAATCTTTTTCTGATTGCGCCTTTTCCTGATCTTTGCCTACTTGTACCTTTGTGTAGATTTTTACATAATGCTACATGCATAGTATAGAGTCTATGGAGGGAAAACTGTGATTAAATGAGTTAACGAAAATTAATTATTGTTGGTAAGATATTTTTGTTTACTTGTAGTTAATAAACACTTTTAGACCAATCAGTAAGCATCTCATTTAAATATTCACCATTCTTAATATTAAATATATTTATGATATCATAGACAGTGAATATGATATTTTAGATGTTATTTCATGTAAAACTGCTTTGGCAAACTCCATTACAGTTTCAACGTTATTTTATCTCTTAATACTCACATAGAAATATGTAACTCATACATGCAATTACGCTGAGATGGATACTTTTCAAGAAATGGAATTATTAACAATGAACATACTTGTCCCTCTAAATTTACACTGATGACCCTTAAAGTTAAATTTCCACAGGTCGTGTCCAAGTCCGTTTTCTTCAATTTGTCATCACTGTATGCTTTTTTGATCGTTACCTACTTTTACCTTTTTACATATACTGTAAGACTTAAGTTTAGCAATTTTTAAATGATTTCCAAATTGCAAATGGGTATCCAGTTGAAATGAAACAAACTTTTTCACCTATCACTATTTAAACCTGAAGGAAACACAATTTTCACTTTTTGCCTTAAAGGCATCTTTTTCTGACGCAAGTACGCTGCGTGAAAGTATACAGGGGTGCCACCTCAAAATAAGCATCGTTTCTCGGCATCTGGAAATTTAACGGTTTATTCCCGAAACAGTCATTTAACATCGTCTAGTGCTCAAAAAGAGAATTGTTCCATAATCTTGGAGATTTGGTTCCATTCAGGCATCAGGAAACGTCCCCAGTGAGTGATGTAACTAACGTCGTTTTGTTCTCTGCAGTTCTTCCAAAGCTAACCCATAAGTGTAAAATTATTGCAGTGACGGACAAGTTCGTTTTTGTACGAGAAAAATGTCGCAAAGTAGGCATATACGCTTTAGTGCGATGTGTTAAAGTTTAGTTTTGCACGTTTACGTTAACGTTTACGGGACTGTAAACATATCGGCGATATTCACGATGTTCGCATCACGCAGGTTGTTTCCCGTCAGTTGTTTGAGGCACATTATAGTCTAAAAACTTGCCTCTGATAATGGTTTTTCACAGAAAAGTTTTGTATGTGGGACGGCAGAAAAATTAGTTTCATGTCAAAATCTTGATCTTAGTTTGTCCTAATATTAGACATTTACGGATTAAGACGGTGACGGATACGGCGATCGAACTTCGATTAAAACCAAGCTAAAACTCAGGGTCGTCTCAAAACCAAACTAACTAAATAGTGAAATGACATTTTATGTGTACATGTATCAATTGAATTCACATCCACGTTATTAAACCATCCTGTTTCTTCCTGCATACAAGAACGGCACGCACTGTCACAACGCGGACATTGCATGTGCCACACAAATGCGGAAAAGGCAGCAGAAAGTTGCTGCAGCGAAAAAAGGTCAAGTTAACAGAAAAACTAGTCAGGTTAGCAGAAAATTTGCTGCAGCAAAAAGCGGTCAATTTAAAAGAAAATTTGCTGGGGTGTAAAACGGTCCAAGTTAGCAGAAAATTTGCTGCGGCGAAAAACGGTCCAGTTTGCACAAAATTTGCTGCAGCGAATTGTTTGTCTCCGATTGTTTCCGTTTTAGTCTGGCTGTGAGGGCTATAACATTTCTCAGTATCAAACCTATGGTCTGAGCCATTTGTTCACAAAGTTAGCAGAAAATTTTCTGCAGCAAAAAAAAAAATAAAAAAAAAAAAAAAAAAAAATGTCGTTAGCAGAAAATTTGCTGCAGCGAAAAACGGTCAAGTTAGCAAGAAAGTTGCTGCAGCGAAAAACGGTCAAGTTAGCAGAAAATTTGCTGCAGCGAAAATCGGTCAAATTAGCAGGAAATTTGCTGCAGCGAAATCGTTTGTCGCCGATAGTTGCCGTTTTAGTCTGGTTGTGAGGGCTATAACATTTCTCTATGAACAAATGCCTAAGCATTCAACCTATGGTCTGAATCATTTGTTTACAAAGTAAACAGAAAATTTGCTGCAGCAAAAATGGTCAAATTATCAGAAAATTTGCTGCAGCAAAAAACAATCAAGTTAGCAGAAAATTTGCTGCAGAATAAAAAAAAATGGTTAAGTTAGCAGAAAATTTGCTGCAACATAAAACGGTCAAGTTAGCAGAAAATTGGCTGCAGCGAAAAAATGGTCAAGTAAACAGACAATTTGTTGCAGCGTAAAACGGTCAAGTTAGCAGCAAAAAAAAATGGTCAAGTTAGCAGAAAATCTGCTGCAGCGAAAAAGGAGATTTGCTGCAGCGAAATTGTTTGTCGCCAATATCTTTTTTTTTCGAGACGAATCAATCGGTAGGTGGGGCGAAAACCGGAGTACCCGGGGAAAAACCACCTGACACACCCGCAAGCAGAACATGGCTTGTCTCACATATGAATTCGTGCCCCGTGCGAGGCGCGAACCCACATCGGTGAGATGATCGAATGATAAAGAGCACTGAAGTCAGCGACCTTAACCACTCGGCCACGGGGGCCGCCATCTTTTGTTTTAGTCAGGTTGTGAGGGCTATAGAAAACGATGCTAATTACCGAAAAGAGAACTTTTCTATCTCACCTATGCCCCGAGTTATGGACCTAAAGTCCATGCCAGCAGAAAAAAATGTATTGACGATTCTTTTTTGTTTCACTCTTGCTGTGTGAGCACTATAGAAAACGACGATGTTTGCCGCAAACGAAACTTTTCTATCCAACCCATGACCCGAGTTACGGACCTAAATTCTCGGCCAGCAGAAAAATCTTTTGTCGGCGATTTTCTTTCGTTTTAGTCTGGCCGTGAGCGCTATAGCAAAGTATAACGAATGCCAAAAACCGTGAGAACATATCTATCCGATCTATGACCCGAGATTTGGACCCAAATTCCCAGCCAGCAGGAAAAAAAAAGTTATGTTTTCAACATTCATCATCGTTTTCTATATGCACTCACAGCCGTACTAAAAGGAAAAGAAATGTCGACAATTTTTCATTTTATTTCTACTGTCGGGGAATTTGGGTCCATTACTCGGGTCAAAGGTGGGACAGAAAAGTTCTCTTTTCGGTTATCATCATCGTTTTCAACCAGACTAAAGCGAAAACTATTGGCGACAAACAATTTCGCTGCAGCAAATTTCCTGCTAACTTGACCGATTTTCGCTGCAGTAAATTTTCTGCTAACTTGACCGTTTTTCGCTTCAGTAAATTTTCTGCTAACTTGACCATTTTTCTGCAGCAAATTTTCTGCTAACTTGACCATTTTTCGCTGCAGCAAATTGACTGCTTACATGAACGTTTTTCGCTGCCGCAAATTTCCTGCTAACTTGACCGATTTTTGCTGCAGTAAATTTTCTGCTAACTTGACCGTTTTTGGCTGCAGTAAATTTTCTGCTAACTTGACCATTTTTCGCTGAAGCAAATTTTCTGCTAACTTTGCGAACAAATGACTCAGGCCATAGGTTGGATAGAAACGCTATGTTTGCGGCATTCATCACCGTTTTCTACATCGACATTTTTGTTTCCACTTAACTCGGGTCATAGGTTGGTTAGAAAAGTTCTGTTTGCGATATTCATCATCGTTTTCTATAGCGCTCACAGAAAGCTTAAAACCAACTTGAAAATCGTAGAAAAAATTCTCTGCAGCAACTTTGATGTTAGTTTGACGTATTTCGCAGCACAAATTTGCTGCTAACTTGACCGTTTTTCGCTGCAGCAAAATTGCTGCTAACTTGACATTTTATTTTTGCTGCTGCAGCAAATTTGCTGCTAATTTGATCGAGTTGGTACAGTACTACTGTATAAAAGATAGAAAAATCAACAAAGAAAAAATAAGGGATAGCCAGTTTCGGTAAATGGGCGATTTACTCAACTGCACGAGGTTTACTTATTATATAAATTAATTGTTTATCAAAATTAATAAGTTTATTGCTTGGCCTATATAAATTGTTTTTACATAGATACTTTTGAGACGATCTGGTATTTTAACCGAAGTCCGAGCTCTTTCACCGCCACCGTGTTAGTCCGTAAATGTCTAATAGGACCTGCAAAAACTTCTAAAATCTGTGAACAAATGAAGTTTTTATGGCTAAAATGAATTTTGCATAGGGATTTTGCATTGACAAGGGAGATAATCGATGATCATGAAAATATATATTTTTCGAGAATTTTTACCTTATCATGAAGATTTTGTCTCAGGTATGTCATTTGTGTCAATTTATAATAATTTTGAGCAATCATGATTAAATAGTTACAATTTCAAATTTTTGCGGGAAAATATTTATCTCCCTTCCATGTGATTTTAGTACAGGAAATCCTTATTCAAAAATGTTTTTGACCAGAACTTTTTTATTTGTCAACCGATTTTCAAAATTGTTGCTGCACATTTTGCGACAAACTAGATGCTTAATTGTGCCAAGAAAATATTTCTTCTACATTTGAACAGTTGTAAAATATCTGCAAAAAAACATTATCACACACTACGAAACAGACTTTAGTTTCCCATGACTTTATTTATTAACCTTGAAATTCGTAGGCTGCATAGAAATCGATTACTTCACTATGACGTCAAATTTTCACTTCCCTATATCATGATAGCCTTACGTTGTCGGGCGTCAAGGTTTCGGGTTTGGTCGCTGTCATCTAATGGAACATGGTTGCATCATACTCTCGCAAGCTTAAAAATTTCAATTGACTTTCTTTTTCTTCGTGTCTGCACTAAGCATATTGATCTTCGTATTACGTTTTTTTAACATCAGGTCCTTACGGCGTTTCCTCATTAAATTTTTCAAAGGTTATTCCGGTTTATTTGTTATGACACTTTTACCAAATAAACCATACAAATATTGATAACATTTGATGCACGTAGAATGCTGAGCACGTGAATTGCATGATTTTTAAACGTTAAGGAGCAACTCATGGGCGTAAGGAAAGCACACAAACTCGTCTCGAAACATGCATTTGAGCATTACTTGACATATCAAAAGCGTATCGGAAGTTTTCAAACATTTGGTTTGAAAAATAATGATGGATAAAACAAATTGCTAAACTTTAGTCTTATAGTATGAATTTAATATTGTATAATATAAACACGGAACCACAATAATGTGCATACCTTGTGCCTATACATCTACATTGATGACCTCCGAAGTTAAGTTTCCAGAGTTCGTGACCGTTTAACATCTGAATTCAATAACGCCATCCATCATCTCCATGATTTCCATTGTCAATACAACCGTTTGCTCATATGAGCAGGTGGTACGATTGAATTTCAAGGATTCAGGCGATGAAGACACGGGCTCAAATGTGTTCGTCTTGAAAGGCCCGTCTTGTAACCATGCTTATATGAATAACTGATTTGCTTCTGTTGGATTTCCTACGTTACCTACACATGTTATTGTTGCAAGCTGATTAGCGATGAATCTCGTTGTTGAGATGACCGGAATCGTAACGTTAGCTGTTGATAATTAGAAAAATCATAACTTTTAGTGATAATTCATTCATACAAATGCAACCATCGTACATTTTGGTCAATCATTCCATCGTTCGCATTTTTGATGCCTGGAATATGTTATATTCAGTAACGTGTAGTTTTAGATAACATAGTTTATGGAGGAGTAAAATCCATAAAACATGATATCTTATTCAGTCAGTTTGAAGAATGTAATAATAATATTATTACTTTTATTCGAGTAGGCTATTTTGCGAAACATGATCACTCACATGCCTCTATTGAAGTTAGCACTGAATTGAATCAACATAATAAATAAAAATTAAGACAATCTGTTTAGACTTGGTGATAATGTTTCATTTTCGTTAGACAATGATTCAAGTAGGATCATAGTTATGACCCTATTATTACTTACTTTTAATTAAAACAGTAACCGTGTCATTCAATACATCATCAACAAGAATTGTGTATTTTCCACTCTGATTGCAGTGTAACTGTGCAATATTGAGCGTTATTCCCCCTGTAGTGTAGGTCAAGGTCACTGAGCCATCAGATGTAGAAGCGTTACCACTTATCCAGGTTTCATTGAATATAACTTCTTCGTCTTGAAGAACTGTGATGATTTTCAAAGTTCATTGACTTTGTGTTTCCCATCTGATAGTAACTCGGTCATCAAAATCTGCTTCTATGCTTTCGTTACAATGCAAACCTGTGATAAAACAGACGGTAAACATGTAAGAACGTATTTGGAGTGATTGTATCTGTATTATTTCTACCTGTCAAAAAAAGAAAGAAAATAAACTGTCGCTGTAATGTCTTTAATACATTTTAGTTTTGAAACTGAGTGTATATGACAATTTACACGTATTATTTTGGTGTTATCATGTTGCAGTTTGCTCTGAAGTTAGGTAATGAATTTTTCAAAAGCGACAGAACTAGAATGTAAATGACTTACTTAATGGCTTTGGACCTGTAAAAATACAAAAATGCTACTTACGAAAGATTGTCTAGTCACGATATAATTATGAATACTATATAGATTATGGTAAGAATCCTATGGAATCATTCATGAATTTCAAAGTTGTTTGTGTCATTGCTGATAATACAAAGTAGAATTCGTATTTCTTAAACATTATACATGAATGTTTGAAATCAATATTCATCTTCATGCACGAGAAATCTTCAGAAATGAAACGGGTTATACATCCACTTCATGTATAAAAGGACCAACTTCAAACCAACGTCTTGAGAAAAGCTTACCCCAGCTGCACAATGTAGGACACGAATCAATGTCACAGATTCCTAGGTCTGGATTCGCACAGCTGTCTGGGTTATCGCAACGTCTAACGTGTGACTCTCGAAATTCATTACTGTGACAGTCAACAAAATAGTGGCAATCATAGGGATGGACATGGAACGATGTATTCACGCCATCACAGTATGAACCTGTAAAAACAATATTAAAATACTAAAAGAAAATGTGTACAGTATGAGCCTGTTAAAATAATATTATAACAGGTTGCTAGCATTGGATTTAATGTTAATTAACATCTTTGCTCAGTTGCTTTCTTTGATGCTAGTATAGGCTGTCAGCGTCCGTGAAGACCGTTAGCTTGTTTAGCAGAAGCTTTTTATAATAACAATGCTTTTATAGCAAAATACATGTTAAACATGGAACATATGCATTGAGTGTGACAGTCAAGACATATTCGTTCTTAATTAAAAGGTACAAGTAGACAAAGATCAGGAAAAGGCGCAATAAGAAAATGATTCCCACCCCAAAAACCGAGAAGGGAAAAAACTAAATTAACAATCAGGTACTTATACCATGAAAACATCGTAAGCCGAACGGGCAGCTATTTTCCCAATAGGTGGCCATTCAGTTACCTAAACTTAACTAAAAATATGAAAATATACATAACGCACCAACAGCACAAAAATTTTAAACACCAAAATATAAAACGAAATAACCAAGTTTTTGTCACCTACCGTCAATCGTCTGAATAAGTTGTGGTTCGGACACGATTATCTTTGTATCATTAAATACATCAGCTGCTTTAACAGCACATCTTACTTCTGTATTATTCAAACCCGTCAAATCGTTGAAGTAAAATTGTATCGTTTGCTCCGCTCCGCACTCCAGTGACCTATTTGTTGGAAAACCAGTTCCATACGTGACTTCTTGTTCTTCGAATACATCACCAATTAAGATTCCTACAACAAGTTTGCCGGCTGGGTCTCCCACTTGTGCTTTACATTCTGATAGACAATCAGCGCTTGGTACTTGATCTTCAATAAGCTCGTGTGACAATGTAAGTGTTGGCTTTTCTGGTCGAGCTAAAATCAGATCAATGTGCATTTATTCAATAGAACCAGTATTTTTGGACGTGTAATTGACATTTTTTAAAATCGCGTACAAATTTTTCCTTCACCTTTGCATACTATTACGATAAAAGTTTTTGCCACCACAATCGGTTACAGTATTGCTCTTTTTCAATTTTACTTCAGTTTCATCTACTCTGTCGATCAAATATATAACAAAAATAGTTGACACCTTATGCATAAATATGTATAGGTGAAAATAAATATGACCAATAAATACAATTGATGACCCTTTCAAATAAAATGGAAGTACGTACTACGAACAGTTATCAAAACAGCAGCCTCGCCTGAATTACTGTCAGTTTCGCAACTGTAAAGATTTCCATCACTACATGTGGCGTTAGCGGTTATAGTGACCGATCCAAAATCATCGCCCCAATCCGACGATGTCATTGCAAAGTGATCCTTTGCGGTGTCAACTGTCCCGTTTCTATGAAGTAGCAAAACCACATCGTTGCTTTGACCTCCGGTTATTATCAACTGATTCACGCCTTGGAGATTTTGAAAGCTACATGCCAGTGATAGTTCATCTCTTGTAGCTAATTCGTATTGAAGATCTTTGTCGAAGTATATATCTGGAATTTAATGAAAAATGACATAAATGCCGTGTCGTGTTTTTCGTTTTATTATTATCATTATTACTTTTTGTCTTCATTTTGTCGAGTATTATAATCATCACCATACATTTATACAAATTTCCTTCTCTATGTGTTGATATTATAGTTCTTATTTAATGACAATAATAACTAACTGAATGATTTGAACAACAGCAGGAGCTGTGAATCAGAGGTACAAAACATCCAACTAGTATTTCAACATTCTTGATCTTTAAATATTCACGGCTATTAGTATTCTATGTGTAGGCACTGTCGTCTTATAGAAGTGAAACTAAAAATATGCTTACTGGCATCCATAATCACAATCGGCGCCGACGTCTCTATAAACAACTTTGAATTGTTCTCTTTGTGAGATGAAACGCAGCTGAAAACAGCACCGTCCATCATATCCACGGCTACAATGTCGTACTTGATTGTAATATGGTTTTCACAGTCCGATGTGTTGCTAACAACTTGCATAGATGGCCCACTTATACTAATAGGCTCGTCGGAACCCTGAAAGTATTAAAGAACACAATGGCGAAGGAAGTGACTATATATTGATATAACCACCACTGCTGATGGTTTGCACATTTAAACGACACACCTTAATCGAGCTTGGTTATACATAATAGTAACGTAAAAAATAATCAGACATTATGTGATAATATTGATGAAAAATGTGATGCATTCACTGTTTTCGGCCATGAAAGCTTTGACGTAGTCCATTAAAACTGAAACAATGAGGCGCATGTAATGTTTTTTCTCGTGAGTGTGTTTGTGTGTTTTGTCAATTTGAAAAAACATTGTTTATGTTTTGAGTCTGTTTAGGTGCGATACTGCTCACCGAAGCAGGAGGCTTTATAATTGATACTGCTGCTACTATCGTGCAGTATTCTGAGAAAATGTGAACTACCTTTGGCAGTACTTCAAAACTCAGAGTTGCAGCTGGTGAACCGTCTTTTGTTCGTCCAACGTTTCCAGAACAGGTGAAAGATGTTCTTTGATTTTTGTAGATGGGTTCTTTTATTGTTACATTTGGTGTTTCAGGATTGCCTATAATATATTATTATACGGATTTGATTCCACAACATTGTAGCGTACACTAAACTACATGTAACAGACCAACTATAAATAAGTTATAACACATGGCTACTTGCGTAAGTGTAAGCTTATTATGTTGGACAAGTGCTTGTGTGTTATGGACTAAGTTTCGATTAATTTGGTCATGTCAGCTCCTTGTGTTAACCTTTTTATTACATGTATATTCAATGTATAAATGATATTCGTCCAAAACAACTTACCAATGACACGTAGTGACACTATATCAGAGAGATTACCATTCACTTCAATAATCACTTCACCTTCCATCTCGCATGTAACAGAGGCTAGTGTTAAAGAAATCTGATCTTCTGCATCTGGGTCAACCATCAATGACACTGAATTGTTCTCAAAGGAGCCTGTCAGTCCGTCGTCGGATGTATACTCGTGATGGAATTGACGACCAGTGATATGGATAGCAGTTGTTCTTGGAACATTTTGTAAGCTACACACGCAAGTAATATCAGTTCCCGCCATAGCAGAATGTAGGATTGGCCAGCATGTCATATTCTTCACCATTAACGTTGACATTGAAGCTTCTGCAATGGAATAAAGACAATATTTAAAATGTAAAACCATATAGTCATAACCATGCTAGAAGGAAATTCTGAAATAGTGGTAATGGACACTTCAAAAGTCTTTTTGTTTCGTTGATAAATCATTTAATTCGCTGTCTATCACTATATTGCTGTATATACATTTTGAAAATGACCTTTTCTGAAGCACCGCATCGTTTCGAGGCAAGTGCCATAAATGAAAATACCCTACATAGGTCTTGGAGTTTAGGAGACTCTAATTTCAATTTCTCGTTAAAGTAGCAATACTTACCAGGGATATCCTTTCTGTCATTCTGACCAACATAGATGACGAGAAGAGACACGAATGCCGCAACAGCAATGGTAGTTATCACTAGTAATATGATCGACACTGTCCTGTTCCCTATGCACTTTCCAATGTTACAGACTTTATAAAAATCAGCTGCTTCTTTTTCATCTTCAAAACTGATTCTATTATTCTCTGGTATTTTAGACGTATCTTCGCACAAACGCGTTTCCTTGCTCTCAAGTTCCAATGTTACTGTGAGTGAAACATTGTCATCAGAGTTCGGTTTTATATCATTTGAAGGCTCCGCATTTTCGGACTTATCGTCTGGTAAATTTGTGAAGTTTGTTTCTTCCATCTTCTTACTCGAAAGAGTTTAAGTTCTGAATTGTTTCATTGTGTGCATACATTCGCCCTTTTATCATCATTCAGCCTCTGAAATGACTTAAATACCTAACTCTTCCTGCATCCGTCTTCTCTCGTTAACAATTATTTTAGGATTTTATTTTATGCATTCTATTGTTTAGACAAATAAGACTGCGGCGATCTGTTTTAAAGATTGTCATTGTTATATGCAGTTTTTGATGAAACATATTCACTGCCTTAGTTTATAGAAGAAAGAATGATGGTTATCATTTCTCTTTTCAGATTTGAACATAAAGGGAAAACAATAAATGCAACTACAATTAGAATATTACTGTATACTTCACGACAGCTTGTAAAAGCGCCATATTATTAACAAGATAGCGTACCTATCCCAAACGCCAATAGGAAGAGAAAGAATGTAAAGGGTAAGAATTTGAACATGAATAGTAGCTCTTCCTTCTTCCTAGAATGACTTGCTCGTCATAAGTTTAGTAACAACCCGACACAGTATCAGGGTGAGGAAGCACGCTGTCATTACGTCATCAAAGCATGAATGTGGTCCTGATCTGTTGATCTGTTGTCTGAACGATTTTAAAAACGTTTATCTAGTTACGTACCTAAATCATACGTAAAATAAGAATTAAAATATAAAGGTTTGATAAGAATAGGAATTGACTTAACATTTTAGTCTCAACTCAGACACCTTTACGGAAAAGAAAGGATAGCGCAGAACATAACAAAACCCTTAACATCGAAATGTAGGTCTTTCCCAACAAGGTAGTCATTCAGTTAGCATAAACCAAATAAAAAGGTGACGAGCACGTCAACAGAACGGTGGACACAAATGACAGAAAGTATGAAATTAATCCACAACATGACCATCTTTAATGGTCTGAACTGGTTTATTTCATAAAAATGTACAGTTAGGCAAAGCAAATGGCAACAAATACTAGATAAGTAGCTACAAGGGTCCTTAATTGAACAAGCGGTCAAGTGTTTGGGAGAGAATTGCCTCACTTGCATATTATACAACATCCACATCTATATAGCTTAAAACAACGATAGTGACTATGAAATTAACCCTGCCTCTGACAATCAGACGTTAATAAGTTAAGACAATAGCATGGTAGTGTTTCTTTAAATGAAGTGATGCGAGTCGTTCGTTATATGTTTATATGTGTAGGGCAATTCAGGTAATTTTACACAAATGTAATATATTTACCAATTTTAGCAACCAATTCATAAATTCTTATAACTGCAATGAAATCGCATATACCACACCTTAACATCATTAACATATGTCCATAAAAAGTATACCCCCTTAAACGCCACTTTTAAATAGAAAAACTGGGTCCGCAGGGGTTTACATATTTTTTTTCTTATTTCTGACCCAAAACATAGATTGTGGAACTGCCTCGGAGAGACGGTTCTAACGTGTACCCACAATGTTTTGACTTCGAGGGAGGAAAGTCAAATAATTTGAAACAAACACATATATATACATGTATATTGCAATTATTATGAATGAAAATGTTGTGTGTTTACAAGAAATGGCGAACTTTGTAAGTTCTAATAAAACATGACATTTAAACTTAATCACTATATTGGGCTCAATCATCAGGGCTTTGCGTTTTCCTATTTCTAACTACCATACGTTTTCATATTTTTATTTAACTTCGGGTAAGTGAGTGCCCGACTGTTCGAAAATAGTTGCTCACTCGACTTACAATATGTTTTTCTAAGTATAAGTACCTAATTCTCAATTTAATTTTTCCCATCTCGGTTTTCGGTGTGGGAAATTTCTTTCTTATTGCGCCGTCTCCTGATCATTGCCTACTTGTACCTATGTAACTACAGCTGTATACTTCTACAAATCTATGGGAATCATAAAGCTTTTCATGATTTTTGCATTATCTACTGGTTCCCAGTTTACTGAAATTAAAATTAGAAATACAGGTAACACAATCCCCCTTGGATTTTTTATTTTTCCCTCATGTGGGGGCTGATTATGTATATTTCCAATATTGATTATGTGTTAGCTGGCAACTAGCAGATAATGCAAAATGGTGAAAACACCACATTTATTTATTAAATATCATATTGAATTATGTACAAAATCCACAAGCCAGTGTTCCATTTGTGATTACTGGGCACAAATTATTGCATGTGTTGACAAACAAATAGTTTTCTACACACCATATGTAGTAATGCTCATTATATGGATGCAAGTTGTACTCTTCTTGTCCATCACAGAATGTTTCTGGAAAGACAAACACATGTATAATTACACTGTAAAAGTACCGACAATGAGATGACAACAAGAACGCGGATGTCTAAATATTTGGACTGATCATATAGACGTGGGGACATCTGCCGCTTTTTTATTTTCTTAATGTATATTGTACTATTTGTGTAATTTGCATTCGCATCCATGACAATAATAGTGCTTATTTACGAAATTCGTGAAATATGTTCCTTACATGGTATTTACTAAAATATTTAAATGAATCATGATTACATTTGATTGTGATTTGACCTGTGATTGTCTACTTCCATTTTCTAGCATACCATATATTTGTGTTATTGTTCGCATGAATGCGCGTACTAATAATTCAAAGATGCATTGCAATAAGGCTATACCATTTTTCGCACGGGTAAATAACGGTAAATAAATGCAATCTGTAGAGGCGAACTCTAAAACCTGGGATAGCGTTGCGCATTGAAGCAAGCAATAATATCTAAAAGTTTGCAGTAATTACGTCATACCTGTAAACCCTAAAACGCGGGAGAGTCAATATTGTTTGTTTATAACGGTTTCCTTATATCTTTAAACGATTTATACTAAATAAGCATATATTAAATTTAACTAGAGAATATTTCGATATTTTTACCTGATATAAGGTTGATTGCTATTTCCTCAGATACATATGTCGTGAGGTCTCCATTACTGTTTGCTATAGCACATCTCAGCTCTGTGTTATTCCACAAGCCATCAAAGGTATAGTGACCGACTTTCAAAGTATGGATATTAGTACAATTCTCCTCAAGAAAAGTTCTTTCCACCCCAAACGCATCATCGTATGTTTCGAAATCACCATTTTTATTTGTCTGTATAACCAAATTGCCTGTAGAAGGGTAGCCCATATTAGCTTTACATGTAAAGCTCTCAGCATCAAGTAACGCTTTGTTTTCTACTAATGTCTTGGGTAATTCTGTGAATCTTGGTTTTACAGCTGGACCTGTAAAATAACGGTTGTGTGAATCATTTTATTATATTATCTCTTGGATTATCAACTTACTCTGAAAAGGCCTATCATCTTTAGTTGCTCAATGTAGTATTGTGATATTGTTTGTGACGTCTAGTTTGGTTATTTTTCTTTTCCCTCTGTTGTCTAGGATGGAACAGTAATTTCAATTTTATCGATTCCTCATCTCGATAGACTTGCTTTCAATATCCATGTCATATACGTCCACTCAATTAAACCTTTTAAAGCCGCTTGCACTGATTTTCCATTTTTACTCTTAGCATAAACATTACTAGTATATTCACCAGATGAATGGCAATTAGCACCAATCACAATTTTCCAACTTAAATAGAATCGTATGACTATGCACATGAATAAAATTGAAACAGCTTTTCTCGAGAAGAGAAAAATAATGTTCGCCTTACTTGAAATTGAAAGAGTAGTTATCTTCTGTGTGCTGGCTTCCGGATTACATTCACACACATAAGTGTCTTCGTGGTCACACTGAACAGGTGCGAAATTCATCTCTAGACTACCTCCAGTTCCGCTGACATCGCCAGTGCAAGTTATCCCAGGTGCCCTGTTCGCAATATTGCCACTGGTGACTTCACAGACTGTCATTGAGGGGTCGCTTTTACGATAGAACTGTATGTAAGTAAGTTCAGATACGCCCGTTACGATACATTTAATAGATAATTCGTCACCAACTGCAACTGTCGAATTCGCTGGCTGGATATCTATCTCTGAAACACCGCGAAATTACATGCATCATGATGATAATAATTATAATTCGTGTGTCGTGTATGTTATAAGATAGTTTTGGCGGGTCCACCGCAATGTGATTATCCACGACATCCCAGAATGTGGAAAGAGACAACGGATTATGTGAAGATTAATCATTGGTCAATATATTCTATATAAACGCTTTTTGATCGTAGAAAGTCCTTTAAATACACAAGCATAACACCTAAGCGTTTCTGTCAATTGCCATATCATTGAAGAGACGTGCGTATTATCTAGTCGAGGAACTAAGTTACATGTTTTAAATTATTTGTTGTTGTTTTTTCTACCATTAGGTGTATGTACTTTTTTGTTTGTGCCAAATAGAGTTTCCTCTTTAACTCGGTACTTGGGGTAGGCTACGGTATTTTATTGTGTCGATTTACTTATTTTGTACTAATACTTTAAATTAAACTACTTGATTCTATACGTTCGCATCGCTAATTTTAATTGACATATGCATGTATATAAGAGAAATATATATAAGAGATTTATTCTATTTCCTTCGCAATTTATCGTAATGAACACTATTAAACAGACATACCTTGCGTCTCAACATTAACACTGATGACCTCAGAGGTTAAATCTCCTGAGTTGGTAGCGATTCTACATCTGAATTCAAGAACTTCATCCATTATCTCCATGACATCCGTATTTAAAATGACTGATTTCATATACGAGCACGTCACATTGTCAAATTCCGTATAGTTGGACGTTGGTGGCATTTGTTCGAACCCGTCAGTCATGAAAGGCCCATCTGTTACCAGTGCTTCTATAAATAACTGATTTAATTCTGGAGGGTTTCCAATGTTACCTTCACATTTAGTTGTTGCTTGTTGACCAGCAACAAATCGTGTCGATGAAATGACAGGTGTCTGTGCGTTTGCTGTCAATGATATAAATAATACTTTCTTGATAACTATGATAACATTAAATAGTAACAACCAACTTACGGACATTCGTCTACTTACTTTCATCATGTATTTTATTTGGATTTGATTATAAGAAAAACACGATGTGCAATAATGTTAAATAATGTTGTACACTGCAAAGAGACGTAAAAGTGATCAGAAGACTCGAAAAGTACACCATTTTTGATAAGCAGGAATATTACAAAATCAAAACAGTGAACGATTGTACGACCACTGTATACTATTTCCCGAAAGGTGGTCACTCCGGTACTTTTACCGAGTCAACGTAGCAAACCATCAACTTATAATTCAAACAAATATAATTGAAGTTGTTGACACCGCTTGACTTTGCTGGAAGTAATGAGGCGTGACTTTCATGGATAATTCCAATTGTCAGGACAAAGATTTCACTCACACATTATTACTTACTTTTAATGTAAACTGTAGTTGAGTCACTCAGTAGGTCATTTACTAGAATCGTGTAGTCAGCGTCCTGTTGACATTGCATCTGTGCGATATGAATGGTTATTTTTTCTGCAGTGTATATCAATGACACTGATCCATCGTTTGTAGCGGATGTACCACTTGCCCAGGTTTCATTGAATATGGCTATTTCATCTTGTAGTACAGCAATGTTTTTCAATGTGATGTCGTCTAAATTGCCCATCTCGCATGTAATGGTTACTTCATTATTAAACTCAGCTTCTATGGTTTCGTTGCAACGTAAATCTGTTTTCAAAAAGAACAGTCATAAAAAGACCATTATTATATTATTGTCTCTAACAAAACTGTTTCTATAACAACATGAGGAAAAATCGAAGAACAGATAAAGAACTAAACTACAAATGTTTAGTTCTGGTTTTCAGATTAAGTAAGATGAAAGTTCTTGGTGTGGATGTCAACCTGGATAAGTTGCAGCATGAAATGTATAATGAAAGAAAGCAGTTTTACTTTTTAGCCTATTATCTTTTTTTGTGTTTTTCTCTTGTTAATCTTCATTTTTAGTCTGTTTCTTTTTTTTCATTATATAATTAGTGTTAATTAGTGCGGTTAAAATGATTGTAAAACGCTATGGAACTTACATGGCTTGGGACCTGTAAAAGAATGTATTAAGAGAGACTTTAGAAAATTATAAGCGACAAAAGTATTTTGTTGTAATAAGCATACGGCACATAATGGTTATATTAAAAGGTACAAAGGTACAAGTAGGCAAAGATCAGGAAAACGCGCAATCAGAAAAAGATTCCCACTCCAAAAACCGAGGTGGAAAAAAAACAAACTAACAATCAGGTACTTATACCATGAAACATATCGTAAACCGAATGAGCAGCTATTTTCCCAATAGGTGGCCACTCAGTAACCTTAACTTAACTAAAACTATGAAAACACACATAAGGCGCCAACAGCACAAAAAAAATTTAAACACCAAGACATAAAACAAAAAGAACCACAAGTAGGCAATGATCAGAAAAAGGCGCAATCAGAAACAAATTGCCACTCCAAACACCGAGGTGAGAACAACTTAATTGACAATTCGGTACTTATACTAAGAAAAGACAAATCGTAGGCCGAGTGAGCAGCTTTTTCCGAATAGGCGGCCACTCAGTTACCCGAACTTAACTTAAATATGAAAACGCACGTAAGGTACAAACAGCACAAAATTCTACTCCGAAACATAAAAAAATAGAACTACAACAGAAGTATCGTCCTGGAACGATCAGTGATATATAATTACTGGTCGGGGGGTTAAACCGGTTTTACAGGACCTCAACCTCATCTTCTGCAGTGGTTCACAACATGTAGTTGGTTGTTCGGTCTTTGTGGTGAATCTCTAACTAGTCTATGAATCATCAAGGAAAAACAAATAATCATGATAACTACAATGATGTATCAAATACGAGGAATCACAGATTGAGTAAAGTCTACAAACCATTATGCGATAAAAATGTATTTTATGTAAAACATATTCTGATTCTGAATTTTACAAATGTGTAACAGTCAACAAAATGACGAGCAGAATAACATGCATTTTAGCTTTATCCATCCATTCATTGGCATGAAGTAACAATTGTAGGATAATAATAACGTAATACTTCTTTTCCAAATCGATGCGATAGTGTTCAAATAATGAATTACCTCTGTTGCATAATGTAGCACACGAATCAACGTCACAAATCTTTCCAGCCGTATTCGGACAAAAGTCTGGATTGTCGCATATTGTAAAATGGAAGTCGCCAGCTCCATCTGCCGGACAGTTTGTAAAGTAGTGGCAATCGTATGGATGGGGATAGAACGATGTATCTATTCCAGCACAGTAGGAACCTATGATTAAAACAAAAATGTCAATCAACCGAATATAAAACGGTCCTGAAAATAAGAGAAAAGTTGAGTTACCTGGTAACAAATTGTTTCCCAAAATATTTGTCATTCAGTTACCTGAATAAATCTAATATATCTTCAAGCAAATAAGACTGACTCATTATTGAGACAAACAAAAATGACAAGTACTGCCTTGGGGCGTCAGGGCATAACGACTTAAAAGGAAAATGAATGTAATACTGCGTTTAAACTATGTTCGCGGTGGCCCAGGCAGCCCCGTTTGCTCGAAACGTACCGTGCCGTACAATTTTGGTCATATATTTCTCTGTTTTCAAGATCTATTACGTCTTGTTAAGTTTTCCTACTTTGTATTACGGTATCCGTAACAAGCCGTGGTAGTGATAAGCCGATGTGTCACGGACGCGCTAAGGTACGTTACGGTTATCCACGATCCATCACGACTTTAAGCACGTTCTATTACGGCCTATTACGTTCGTATGCGGTCAGTTTTTTCGTTCTGTCAATGTCAGCTACGGACGGAACCTAGACACCGTACAATTCAAAGTGGTTTTTGTGCCTCTTATATAAGAATAAGCCCTTTGAAATAATAACAACCGCGCTCCTCAACAACCGACCGCAGAGTTGAATAAGAAAGTTCGGGATTTTATTTCTCCTTCAATGGCGGTCTCTGTTGTTTACCATAATGGCTTCTCCAATATGAAGGAACATGTCCCCATGATATGCCATTATTCTTTAAACTTCACCCGCCGTGATAACCGTAACATAACGTGACATACGTAGTAGGACGGGGTCAACACCGTTAAAGACCGTAACGCACCGTTACTTAACTAAAAAAAAAACAGGTTGTGTATTCCACAGGAAACGGGACGACACGTGAGGCGACCGTGAAACGTGGAAGATCCGTAGCTTGCCGGGCTGTTCACTGGCTTCCCGTTGCACTACGGACCGCCTCCAAGTTTCGCTACGTACTGTCACGGTTTGTTACGTTCAGCCCGTTTTATCACGGCTCATTACGTTTCTCATTTACGCCGTGACTGCCCCGGCAGATTTTTAAACTGTCATACTGCGTTACTATGTTCTCGGCGTCCCCGGCAGCCCCGTTTGCTCGAAACGTAGTGTGCCGTGGTATTTTGGTCATATATTTCTCTGTTTTCAAGATCTATTTCGTCTTGTTAAGTTTTCTTACGTTTCATTACGATTTACGTAACAAGCCGTGGTGGTGATAAGCCAGTGTGTCACTTAGTCGCTAATGTACGTTACGGTTATCCATGATCTATTAATCGTAGCACGTTCTCTTACGGCCCGTTACGTTCTTATGCGATCAGGTGCGTTTTGACCAAGGCGTAACACGTTTGTTTTCGTTCTGTCAGTGTCAGCTACGGACGAAACTCAGACACCATCCAAAAAAAAACGTTTTTGTGCATTTTTTATAAGAATAGGCCCTTTGAAATAATAACAATCACGCTCCTCAACAACCGACTGCAGAGTTTATTAAGACAGTTCGAGATTTGCTTCTTCTTCAATGGCACAATGCATTGTCTCTATTGTTCACTATAGTGACTGCTCCAATATGAAGGAATTTGACCCCGTTGCACTACGGACCGCCTCTAAAATCCGCTACGTATTGTTACGTTCTGTCACGGTGTGTTACGTTCAGCCCGTTTTATCACGACCCATTACGTTTGTCATTTCCGCCGTGACTGCCGTGGCAGATTTTTAAACTGTCAAAAAATGCCACTGTCCACGGTTATCGTGGCCTGCTACGTTTGCCTATCCCGTTCCCCTGTGTTGTCTCACGTTTATCCCGTTTAGATCACGGTTGTCTGAAACGTGTCAGTCGTGACCGCCTGGAACATAGTGTAAACGCTGCATCAAATAAGAGCTGTCGCAGGACAGCGTAGCTCGCCTGACTTGTGCTTTGCCACTACATCTGTTAAAATCTATGACCCATGACCTTGACCTCAAGATCACTCAGGTGGGTCATGATGGTACAATATAAAACTTCAGACCAATGCAAAGTATCAACTTGATCAATCTACATGTTCAAGAGATATAGACTTATAAAAACATTATCCAAAACTTAAACACAAAACTTCCAAGTCCGTGACCCTGACCTCAAGGTCATCCAGGTGAGTTGTGATGTACAGCATAAAACCTGAGCACACTATCTATCAACTTGCAAGTATCAACTTTATCCATCAATATGTTCAAGAGACTTAGACTTTAACCAAAAAAATTAACACAAAATGTCTAAGTCTGTGACCTTGACCTCAGGGTCACCCAGGGTAGGTCATGATGGTACTGCATAAAACTTCAGACCAATATCTACCAACATGCAAAGTATCAACTCGATCAATCAATATGGTTAAGAGATATAGACTTACAAAAACTTAAACACAAAATTTCTAAGTCTGTGACCTTGACCTAAAGGTCACCAAGAGTGGGCAATGATGGTACTGCATAAAACTTCAGACCAATATCTAGCAACATGCAAAGTATCAACTTGATCCATCAACATGGTCAAGATATATAGACTTATAAAAAACTTTAACCGAAAGTGTTACGCGGACGCGGACGCGGACGTACACGTAAACGTAAACGGGGACGACCGAGGTGACTACAATAGCTCTATGCACTTCGTGCAGGCGAGCTAAAAATTGGCCACGTTGTCCGCGGTTATCACGGTCTTCTACGTTTGCCTATCTCGTTCCCCTGCGTTGCCTCACGTTTATCCTTTTTTGATCACGGTTGTCTGAAACGTGGCTGCCTTGACAAGCGGGAACATGGTGTAAACGCTACATAACAATATTGAAATGACGCAATCAGAACAAAAGTCCTACTCAAAAACCCGATGTGGGGAAACCCTAAATTTTGGCAATCAGGTACCAATACAAAAATAATATATTGTAAGCCGAGTGAGCAGCTATTTCACATCTTAACTAAAAATATGAAAACCTATGCAAACAGCATAAAATATACCACCAAATCATTAAACTCACTGTAAGATGTTTGCTTAATTTTTTATGTGTTACTCATTAATTTATTTATTTTATATTTTCATAGTGTTCAACATTTGAATGTCTATCAAGTAAGTTGTCTTACTATCGACGGTCTGAATAAGTTGTGGTTCCGATACAACTTTCTCCATGTCATTAAATACATCAGCCGGTTTCACGGCGCATCTTATCTCTGAATTATTCAAACCAGTCAAATTCTTGATGTAAAACTGTATTGTTTGTTCCATTCCGCACTCCAGTGATGTATTCTTAGGGTATTCAGATCCAATCTGTATTTCTTGTTCTTGGAAAGTATCGCCGATTAGAATTTCTATGACCAGTTGACCAGCTGGGTCTCCAACTTGTGCTTTACATTCTGATAGCCTATCAGCCCAGGGAAATTGACCTTCTATTAGTTCATATGATAGTGACAAAGTCGGTGTCTCTGGTCGGGCTGCAAGAACCAGAAGTAGGTCAATACAGTAATATGGCTTGTGGAAGAGTCAGTTTTTTAATTATTAAGTGCTTCGAAATATTCCTCCTTTCCTCGAGTAACTTTTTATTAAGATAGAAGTAAGAATAATTTTGTTTTTCTTTACACTGAATATGAGATTGGCAATCGCCAAACCCGTAAAATTTATAATACTCACCATTAACAGTTATCAACAGAAAAGCTTCTCCCACCTCGCTGTCAGTTTCGCAATAGTAACCATCTCCATCACTACACGATGCATTTGCAGCAATTGTGACCGAGCCGGAATCATCACCCCAGTCTGACGAAGTCAACATGAAATGGTTCAATAGCTGATCTATCGTCCCGTTTCTATGAAGTATTAAAACGACATCCTTGGCTTGACCCCTGGTTACTGTCAGCTGGTTCACATTTTGCAGATTTTGAAAAGTACATGTAAGCGATAGTGTATCCCCTGCTGCAATCTCGTATTGAAGGTCTTTGTCGAAGAATATATCTGAAAATCAATGTACTGTTTCTGTCTTTTATCTACTTGTATATACATCTAATCTGTGTATATATGTATGTACACTAGGTATTCATAATCTGTCTGGCTTTCGATGCCGGTTTATTAGTGTCACCATTACCCGAAATTGCGCAATTAAATGGCTCATACTTTTTCCCTTTGAATATTTTCACTGCTCCCAAAATGATATTTTTTTATATTTCATCATTAATCATCACACATTATCGTAGTTATCGTATATGTCTTTTGATTTTATTACCGTTATAGGTAGCCAGCCAACCTTGTGTTTACAGCGCCTACTTCTAATGGATAGTTACTTGCTTATCCAGATCCCCGGCATTAAAACTTGTCTTTAATAAGAAGGTTCATCGTTTATCTATCTTCCAATATATACTTCTTAACCTCATCATAGGACTTCAGGTGAGGTGCAAAACACGCTACAAATAGACACTATGCTATTCAAATGGGATTATGGATATATTATTTTCGCTTGATCAATGGGTGAATTATAAATTAGCGCTTACTAGCTTCAAGAATCTCAATCGGCGCAGATGACTCTTTAAACAACTGGGATTGGCCTGTATTTGCAGTTGAAACGCAGCTAAAAACGGCACCTTTCACCATCTCCATGGCTACAAATTCATACTGGATTAAAATATGGTTTTCGCAGTTGTCAGATGTGTTACTTGTTACTTGGACAGATGGTCCACTTATACTGATAGTTTCGTTGCTTCCCTGAAAGTATGGAATTATACTAAGAATACCAAATAGAAGATGATACAATCTCAACATTTTAATTAAACATGCAATCTGTCTACATATTTTATAATTTCGCCATTGCTGATGTTAAATATGCAATTGTTCTACTCCAACTTGACCTTAGTTATATATTTTAATCAAATAACTGGAAATAAGTAGAATGCAGTTTTATGGGAAATGTCCTATTTTACAGTTACCGGTAGTAGTAGTAGTAGTAGTAGTAGTAGTAGTAGTAGTAGTAGTAGTAGTAGTAGTAGCAGCAGCAGACGCAGTAGTAATATCTATATTCTGTAGTTTCTGTTATTAACAAATCGGAAGGTTACCTTTTGCAGTGCTTCAAATCCAAGGGTTGCAACTGGTGAACCATCTTCGTTCCGTCCTACGTTTCCAGAACATATGAGTGTCATTGCTTGGTTCTCATATATGTGTTCTGGCATTTTTAACTGTGGATTTTCAGGATCACCTAAAGTATATCAAAAAACCCTGAATCCATTTTTCCGTTCTTGGGGTGTATGAAAAACAGAGTTGCTGGGTTATGGTAACATTAACGAAAGACTGATCAGGTAAAGATTAATAGCGACTTTCTTAATATCTTTAGAACAAGTTGTTACTTTTGTACATTAACTCATTGGAAAGTGACTTTGGTATTTCATGTTATAAACTCTTCAGTAAAAATGAGTTTTTCGTTTTTTATAATCTGACTGAAAAGGTCATTCCAAATGTATCAATTCTTGAACATTGCTTGTGACTGAACCACTGCAGACGCTTTAAGACCCCCCTCCCCAAGTAATTTTATATTACTGATCGTTCCAAGGAAAAACTTCAGCATAGTTGTCATGGTTGGTAACTATGCTGCCTTCTTAAATTGCACGCCTGTGGGTCGGGCGTCAGACTCTATGATGGCCCCGACTTAAAGCTATTCATTTTAATTGGTTGAGGCCGGAGCTTCTTGTCTTTGCTTGGCCCACCAGGGTTCAACTTGTGTTTGTCTTTTGCTCCGGGTTTCAGTAAGTTATTCGGCGCCCAGGGATCTTCATCGTCGGGCAGCTTTCTGGATATGTTGAGTCCTTGTTTTTGATTCATCAGGATGTTTATCATTATTTATTTGTTTGTCCTTGATGATTCATTGATTATTTGGAGATTCGCCACGGGGTCCGAACAACAAACTAAATGTTATGAACCACTGCAGAAGCTGAGGGTTAGGTTATGGCCATGTAAAATCGCTTTAAGCCCGCAAGTAATTTTATATTACTGATCGTTTTAAGTCGATACTTCTGTGGTGGTTCTTTTTGTTTCATGTCTTGGTGTTGAATTTTTGTGCTGTGAGCACCTTATGTGCGTTTTCAAAATGTTTAGTTAAGATTTGGTGGGCTGAGTGGCCACCTATCGGGAAAATGGATGTTCATTCGGCTTACAATATGATTTCTTAGAATAAGTACCTGATTGTTAATTTAGTTTTTCCCACCTCGGTTTTTGTAGTGGAAATTTCTTGCTGCTTGCACCATTTCCTGATGGTTGCCTACTTTTACATTTTTCTGTTGTGTTTCTTATTGTTTCATGTTTTGATGTTGAATTTCGTGCGGTTTGCATACGTTGTCATATTTAGTTAAGCTCGGTTAACTGAGTGGCCGAATATTTGGAATGCTGCTCAATCGGCTGACGATATATGTTTTCCTGGTATATGTACCTAATAGTCAATCATGTAGCTTTTCCCAACTCGGTTTTTGGAGTATGGATTTCATTCTGATTGTGTCATTTCCTGATCATTGCCTTCTTTAATCTATGTACGTTTTGACGTTATTTATACATTTTTGTTTTATTTTATATATGACCATTACTTACCAATTATCCGCAGTGACACCGTATCGGACAGATTACCGTTCATCGTGATTGTCACATCACCTTCCATGTCACATGTAACAGATGCAATTGTTATAGCTGTTTGGTTATCAGCGTCCATATCAACCGTTACAGTTACAGGGCCATCGGTGTAAGTACCACTCAGTCCGGCTTCGCCGGTCTGTTCAAATGTGATTTGATTGCTGTCCAAACTGACCTGTGTTATTACATCAACATTTCGCAAAGCGCATATGTAATTCACATCGCCGCCTGTGTACGCAGACATGTTAAGTGCAGAACATGTAATAGCTGCAAAGAAAAATGTTTTATTTTCCAGTATTTATTCGGTAACATATCAAATACATGTAAACAATAATAGAACCAATCGAACGAATGATTTTGTTTGTTGTTAAGTTAAAGTCGACCTAATTGTTAAGACGACGAACTTTAACAAAGAAAAATATTATTCTAAAACAATAGATGCAATAATAAGCATGGGTTTTTACGATATAAATGAGAAAAAAAGATTTTTACATCCTTTTGAAAACAAGTTACAAATGATTTAATGGCAAAATATGAAAATAAAATTAGGTACCTTAACTGAGGTGGATACAGATGCAGACTAATGCAACAATACACTGCAATTATACGCTTCCATAGGTGGACCTTATTTATAACTGTCATGATGCATTGTAATTCCGGGCCCATTTTTGGCGGCTTGAATAATTTTTAATGATAGAATACAAACATGAATGCAATCTTTTGATCTTTTATATTAAATTTGTAAAAAAAAATCAACTTACACGGTAGATGGGGTGGGAGTGTTGTCGGTATGGTAGTAGTAGTAGTTGGTGTGGTTTGTACTGAAACAGATATAGGGAAAAGAACAGTATTCACCATTTCGAAAACTTCCCCATGCAATATACAGCATTGAAAATTGAAAACTTCATTAGAAAAAATGATAATTTTCACAAGCCTTGATTGTGTGTGCTCGCTAGAACTGCCTCGGCGAGTACCCAAAATCTATGTTTGAGGTCAAAAATAAGAAAAATAGGTATAGCCCTGTAAACCCCAGTTTTGCTATATAAAAGTGGGGTATGAGGTCTATACTTTTCATGGGCATGTTTTCCTTATGCCACGCAAAGTTGTCAATAGAATATTGTGTAAAGTATAAAGTGCGCATTTTCCAAAATAAAACATAATTATGTCATTATAATAGTAATGATTCTGCAATGTTGTGATTTCTCCCAATCTCTTCTTGGATCCTGTGAAAACAATTTGCAATTCAAAAATAGAACAAATTCAATAAACATATTCTTTTAAAATTGTTACAAAGAAACATTGTCTGTAGGTGTCATGTGCTGAAACCCAGCTTTAGATAAACTGAGATCAATGAAATGGTGACAAAAACAATAAAGCAATCAGTCAACTTACCGGTTGTGACAGTTGTTGTGGTCCCACACAGGCCATTCGACAACCAGCACTCGCCATCAGGACAACTGCTACGGTGAACGTAACTCCAGAATGTAGTATCAGTTGTGCACGTTAGATAGAGGTTACAGTTGAAGGGATGTGGATAATTTACGCCTGCTTCTTTGCCATCACAAGTAGAACCTATAATCATTTCATTTACACATTTTATTCGCAAAGTATAATAAATATGAAGCTAACTAATCAATATATTTTCGTTGTTTGGGAGCCCCTCAGGTTTTTACCAGTCACTGCCTTGTAACATCGTAGAGTACTAAGCATTACAAACTACATTTCCTACATGACTGTTTTGAAATCGTCTTAATAATAGCCACGCATCATGGAAATATCTTCGTATGAAAGCTACCCCAGATTTTCACCTTACATATAGTCAAAATGGGGATAAACTGAGTTCAATATAAAATAATTATTATCGATTTTAATAATGATTTTAATAATGATCATATATTGTGGGTATCCGTCTGTAAGGATTGACTCGTTGGTGAGATCATAACGGATTCTCAAAATAATGCCTTACTTAACGGAAAGCTAGTGTAAATAATTCAAACGTACAATCAAAATCAGCTTTGTTATAAAAATAAATGGTACATACAAAGATGTTTCAGTGATGTTAGTCATTCGATTTGAAAATCGCTTTCTCTTTCAGATGTTTTGGATCTACGAACAGAGATCCGATCGAGTCCCAACAGGTAGTGCCTTACCCTGATGGATCCTGATGATCAGGGATCTCAATGAAATAAGCCATACAATTCTTCACTTTTTTGTACAATTTACAATTATTTCCGTACAAAATTTGAGGGCGGAGAGACCCTGAAATAACAGAGATTTTTGTCTACACAAGGACCTTCGCCGCTCGCTGTTACAACGACGGCATAAGTAAGTACAGCCATGTGACGCCATACTCATGTGACGTCATGTTATCTATCAATGACAGAGGAATGAAGGAGAACGGTCTGAAATAAGATATTCTAGAGTTTCTTTGTTTTATCCGTTTATTTAGGGCAAGCCTAGTCGGCGACATTTTGTCAACACAATAGGCCTATTTCGAATGTTTCAACGTGATTAACTTTTGCTCGCCGCTACCTCGAATGACGAATTTTTTTCTTCTATCTTTTTCTTCTATCAATGTAAAGAAGAACAAAATAGAACAGAACTTTTTACCACCTATCTACCATAAGAGCGACGCAGGGGCGTCGCTATAATTGGAAAAGGTCCCTCAGGACTTTTTCCACAGTGTTTACTTTGAATATGAAGAAAATTGTACCCATGATCGACTGCTCTCCCTCAATTACGCGTTTTGTCACATAAAGCGCTTACTAAAAACTAGTGAACCCGTCTATAGTGACTAGACAGTTCACCGCAATCAATTTAATTTATCAAATGTTGACACTCCCCGTCAAATAGCAGTAAATATCTAGCAAGCAGTCTCGATCGTGGTGACTGCTTATCATAGCGCATCTAGGTTTACATCGTATATACCCTGATGAGGGGTACAGAAACTATAGAAACTTTATACGGCTGACTTTAAGTCCATCACATCGCACTATAGGTCTATTTCTGGTAGTGTGGCTGCAGATCAAAATTCAGAACTCTGTCACAAATTGTCTTCACTGCAAATTGGTTTTCTACAAATCGACATATTGATTGTAATCGTGTTCCCTTTAGTATTGACTTTCATTCCATAACATCAAAAATTTTGGTCATTGCCTTGAGCAACAGATACACACACTGGTCAATGTTCATTACAAGAAACGACATTCATGTATAGGAAACGAAACTGAAATGTATGAGAATCGAAATTAATGACGAACCAGAGAATCAACAACACTGAAATCTAGAGCAAAGGAAATCTCTTATAACAAACGGCTGCTGACCTTTTCATTGGTTTCTTTTTAAAGAAGCCAACTTGTTTGTGACTGCATTCATATTTTAAAATACTCACGCGGAACGATCCGGAATACACCAATATCAGAAAGAACCTCTTCCTTTGTATTAGCGTTTATGGCACATCGTATTTCTGTCATATCCCAACCATCCAAATCAATATCAAAATAATACGTAGCCTCTTTGATACACGGATACTCAAGATCCACTGTTTCATTGCGCCTAAGTTCTGCATCCTTTTGAACATCTGGTACGAAAACGCTGAAGTCGGAATCTCCAGGTAGTTTCCGCATTAGGGAAAGCGTTTCATCAGCTCTTAGTGTTGCATTACAACCAATATTTAAACCCCAGAGGCCTTCGCGGAGTTCATAGGGGAAGTTCAGTTGAATCTGTCGCATCTCTACAATACAGTACAAAGTCAAACTTTATTTTAAATATGCGTCTTCTTATAATAAATGTCTACTATGGATTTGTTTAACTGTATCTGAAAGACCTAATTTTGTTAATGATTATTAAATAGATTGTGAACTTTTCACCTTACAGACACTTCCAGAATACTTTTATACCATAAATGCACAAATGAATTATAACCTCAGTTGAATTAAGCTCCATTTGTTCACATGCTGTAAAACACATAGTTCACTTTCAATTTCAGAGAGGAGAGTATTATGATACATCTAGAATAAAAATAGCAGTAAATGCTGACGAAGCATGGTATCTTGTTTTTTGCTTTTCATCCTTACAATAAGGATTCACTTTCTCCCATCATTTCTAAAGGATAGAAAATAAAGACGCAAAAAGCAAACTCACTGTACGCTTCAATATCCTCCGATAGCTCTACGATTGGTTCATTAGAAAATTCTGGTAGAGTCACCAAACAGTTGTAAACCCCTCCATCGTTACACTTTACCGTTTTAAACGTAACAGTCAATTCAAAACTGACAGAAGGTTCCCAGCCGAGGAGGCCTATATCGACATCTGTAATGTTTTCACCATAATACGCTCCATTGTTATCTGTTCCGTTTTGAAATGTATAATCACCAATAAACAGTGGGATGTCATTATCTGGTGTTGTTTTATTTATTGTTACTATAAACCAATCAGTGGCATTATCAATTTTGTAGACTAGCTTTCCTTCCGTCCCAATATCCAGGCGTCGACTGGACGGAGATAGTAAAGTGATGGATGCTGAAAAAAACAATGTGTAAAGATACAGACGTATATGTATATATTTTCAGCTGTATTGTTTTAAAAAGACTAAGTGTTTAATATCATTTTGAATAGTATCTCAGTTTATGAAAGTATAACAGGCTTGATAAGATAGAATATATTTACAGCTCATGCTTGTGAAAAGAATATGCTAGCATACGCTAAAAACCTGTAAAATGAGCGAATCTCGGATTTCAGCAGAAAATGAAAATTAGAAAATGTTTGTATGTCTGACTTGAAACATCATCTACATGAAGATTGTCATTTTTGAATCAGCTCATATATATATCAAATGTTATCGATAGATGAATAGGACACCTTCATAGATATTTGATAAAATATATTTACGGATAAATTCCAAAGGTTGCTTTGTCGTTGACTCTTGAGTTGGAGTAGTTGTTCCTGCGGAAGACGTCTGAGGAGTGAGATGCGTAGATGGCGTTACTGCTGGCGAAGTGTCCTTTGATTGTGTCGATGAAATTTGTGTACTTGACGACGACGATGGCGAAAGTGAAGGTGTCGCCGTTGACATCGTCGATGTTGGTGTCAAGGTCGACTGGGAGAAAGAGTTTGACAACGTTGATACCGTTGTTTCTATCTTTGTTGATTTTGTTGGGGTTCCAATTTCAGTAGACGGCGCAACTGCTGTCGATGATGAAGAACTCAGTTCCGTTGTCGGTGTTGGTACTTCAGATGTAGTAACTTTTGTCGACGTTGCAGTTTCTGTCACTGAAGGGGTTGTTGTTGAAGTAGTTACTTTAGTGGTTGGCGTCTCTGTGGTTGTTTGTGGTTGACTTGTAGTCGTCGATGTCGAAGTTGTCATTTGAGTGGACGTTGAATCACTGGTTGGCGTCTCTGTTGTTGTTTGTGGTTGACTTGTAGTCGGCGATGTCGAAGTTGTCATTTGAGTGGACGTTGAAGTAGTGGTTGGCGTCTCTGTGGTTGTTTGTGGTTGACTTGTAGTCGGCGATGTCGAAGTTGTCATTTGAGTGGACGTTGAAGTAGTGGTTGGTGTATTTGTGGTTGTTTGTGGTTGACTTGTAGTCGTCGATGTCGAAGTTTTCATTTGAGTGGACGCTGAAGTACTGGTTGGCGTCTCTGTTGTTGTTTGTGGCTGACTTGTAGTCGGCGATGTCGAAGTTGTCATTTGAGTGGACGTTGAAGTGCTGGTTGGCGAATCTGTGGTTGTTTGTTGTTGACTTGTAGTCGTCGATGTCGAAGTTGTCATTTGAGTGGACGTTGAAGTGCTGGTTGGCGTCTCTGTTGTTGTTTGTGGTTGACTTGTAGTCGGCGATGTCGAAGTTGCCATTTGAATGGACGTTGAAGTAGTAATTGGCGTCTCTGTGGTTGTTTGTGGTTGACTTGTAGTCGTCGATGTCGAAGTTGCCATTTGAGTGGACGTTGAAGTGCTGGTTGGCGTCTCTGTGGTTGTTTGTGATTGACTTGAAGTTGGCGATGTCGAAGTTGTCATTTGAGTGGACGTTGAAGTGCTGGTTGGCGTCTCTGTGGTTGTTTGTTGTTGACTTGTAGTCGGCGATGTCGAAGTTGCCATTTGAGTGGACGTTGAAGTGCTGGTTGGCGTCTCTGTGGTTGTTTGTGGTTGACTTGAAGTTGGCGATGTCGAAGTTGTCATTTGAGTGGACGTTGAAGTGCTGGTTGGCGTCTCTGTGGTTGTTTGTTGTTGACTTGTAAATGGCGATGTCGAAGTTGTCATTGGAGTGGACGTTGAAGTGCTGGTTGGCGTCTCTGTGGTTATTTGTTGTTGACTTGTAGTCGGCGATGTCGAAGTTGTCATTTGAGTGGACGTTGAAGTAGTGGTTGGCGTCTCTGTGGTTGTTTGTGGTTGACTTGTAGTTGGCGATGTCGAAGTTGCCATTTGAGTGGACGTTGAAGTGCTGGTTGGCGTCTCTGTGGTTGTTTGTGGTTGACTTGTAGTTGGCGATGTCGAAGTTGTCGTTTGAGTGGACGTTGAAGTGCTGGTTGGCGTCTCTGTTGTTGTTTGTGGTTGACTTGTAGTCGGCGATGTCGAAGTTGTCATTTGAGTGGACGTTGAAGTGCTGGTTGGTGTCTCTGTGGTTGTTTGTGGTTGACTTGTAGTTGGCGATGTCGAAGTTGTCATTTGAGTGGACGTTGAAGCACTGGTTGGTGTCTCTGTGGTTGTTTGTGGTTGACTTGTAGTTGGCGATGTCGAAGTTTTCATTTGAGTGGACGTTGAAGTGCTGGTTGGCGTCTCTGTTGTTGTTTGTGGTTGACTTGTAGCCGGCGATGTCGAAGTTGTCATTTGAGTGGACGTTGAAGTGCTGGTTGGCGTCTCTGTGGTTGTTTGTTGTTGACTTGTAGTTGGCGATGTCGAAGTTGTCATTTGAGTGGATGTTGAAGCACTGGTTGGCGTCTCTGTGGTTATTTGTGGTTGACTTGTAGTTGGCGATGTCGAAGTTGTCATTTGAGTGGACGTTGAAGTAGTGGTTGGCGTCTCTGTGGTTGTTTGTGGTTGACTTGTAGTTGGCGATGTCGAAGTTGTCATTTGAGTGGACGTTGAAGTACTGGTTGGCGTCTCTGTGGTTGTTTGTGGTTGACTTGTAGTTGGCGATGTCGAAGTTGTCATTTGAGTGGACGTTGAAGTACTGGTTGGCGTCTCTGTGGTTGTTTGTGGTTGACTTGTAGTTGGCGAAGCCGATGTCGACGTTGTCATTTGAGTGGACGTTGAAGTGGTGGTAGTAGGTACTGTTTATTTAAAGAAGCATCACAAAAACATGTCCGTGTAATGTATGCCCCCTAAACCCCCACTTTTATATGAAAAAACTGGGGTTTGCAGGGGTATACTTATGTTCTTATTTTTTTATCTAAAACATACATTGTGGGTACTCGTTAGAATAGCCTCGGTGAGGTAGTTCGTACGCGTACCCACAGTGTATGTTTTGAGTAAAAATATTAAAAATATCAAACTTTTTCTGGTGATTTTTTTTATTTTTACAGCTGTAAAGATCTCTGTATATTGCATAGGCAAGTGTTCGTAATGGGTAATAACTATTTATTACGGATCATGTGAATTACACATAGAGGGCAATCATTTCAACTACCAGAGCGTATTAATGCGTAATTGCTGCCAGCCATTTTTGAACAACTCTCACGACATTGTTATGGCTAGCATGTGCAATCTTTTCATATGTTTCGATTGCCCAGTAAGTAGGCTTTACCCGATATAAAGCTTAAATGCACAGTGCATCAAACAAGCAGGTTAGTTTCCCAGAAAGTTGAAAAAAAACGTGAATTATCTGTGTTAAAAAGGTTGTGTTTACCCTATTATTTTTTAATCACAACCACACTCAAACAAAACAAGTGTGGCTAAACTGCCATGGCTGAAAAAAACACAAGAAGAGAGAAGAAAGACAGATAGAAAGATAGGAGAAAAGAGGAGAAAATCGGGAATCAAATCGAAGAAAAAGGTCCGTGCGCACCAATTTTTCCAAGGTGACCCCTGCGCCGTGGCCTTTCAGCTGTCAAACCAAAACATCTTACTCTATGTTAAAGAACGGTCTTTCTGCTTTCAATCCGGGCATTAGGCTTGCTACTAAGACTCACAGAAATGGTTTTATGGACGATTATACAACCATGTCCCCTGTTTATGTGCATTTTGTAAAATGCCTGGTGGTCCTAAGGATATGATGCAAACGTAAATTTTGCCTCTAGCGTCCAGATTTTGGCCTAAAACTGACCAAAACACATAAAAAATAAGAAAAAAGCCGCTTAAAACTAGGATTTATGCCCGTTCTAGAACTTTTACATATCGTTTCCACTATCAGAGCGTATTTATGCGTAATTGCTGCCGACACTTTTTGAACGACCCACACGACATTGTTATAGCTAGCATGTACAATTTTTTCATATGTTTCGACTGCCCAGGAATTAGGCTTTACCCGATATAAAACTTAATTTTACAGTGCATCAAACAAGCGAGTTAGAGGCACAGAAAGACGGGAAAAAACGTGAATTGTCTGTGATAAAACGGTTGTGTTTACCCTGTTATTTTTGAATCGCAACCACGCTCAAACCAAATAAGTGCGACCAAACTGTCATGGCTGAAATAAGACACAAGTAGAGAGAGAGAGAAGGACGAGAGATAAAAAGATAGGAGAAAAGAGGAGAAAATCGTGAATCAAATCGAAAAAAAAAGAAGTCCGTGACCATCGATTTTTCCACGGTGACCCCTGCGCCGTAGCCTTTCAGCAGTCAAACCAAAACAGCTTACACTATGTTAAAGAACGGTCTTTCTGCTTTCAATCCGGGCATTAGACTTGCTACTAAGACTCACAGAAATGGTTTTATGGACGATTATACAACCATGTCCCCTGTTTATGTGCATTTTGTAAAATGCCTGGTGGTCCTAAGGATATCAAAAACTAGGGAATCAGTGAATAACACAAAATATAATTCGGCAAATAGGTCACTGTATAGGCGGCAACTTAAATATTCATATCTGGGCGTGGTCGGCTAGCCCATCTATTCAAGTAGGGAGATTATAGAAAAGTCGAACTCAGACAGCCTAGAGTGCTGTCACATATTTACCGTTAGAGATCAGCTACCTGTATTTTGTCAAATCCAATAAATTAGACAAAGTCGCATTTCATTTGTATCTTCTAACGGAACACATGTGAGTTGAACTTTTCAACTGTTTACCTTAAGCTTTTACCTAGGTCAAAAGTAGACCATACCCAATATCGTATTCATGAGGTAACGCCCATACAGTGACCTATTTACCAAATTATACGATTAATCTTACTTATTAAGAGCTTAAAAGGTTTACATCCAAGTGCGCTTGTTGTGAATCACTGCAGATGATGAGGATAAGGTTATGCGCCTCTAAAACCGGTTTAAGCCGGTTTAAGCCCCCAGTAATTTTACATTACTGATCTTTCCAAGGCGATACTTCTGTTGTGGTTCTTATTGATTTGTGTTTTGGAGTCGAATTTTTGTTCTGTGTGAGCTTTATGTACATTTTCATATTTTTAGTTAAGTTCGGGTAACTGAGTGGCCGCTCACTCGGTTAAATTTGTTTTCTTGGTATAAGTACCTAAATCTCATTTTAGTTTTTCCCGCCCCTCGGTTTGTGGAGTGGGAATTTCTTTCTGACTGCGCCATTTCCTGATCATTTTACGTTTCAATACTTATTTTGATTAATTCATCCATTTATTTTATAAAAAACAACAACAAAAACATGACTGCCTTGTTGATTTGATTATCATTGTAAGTCAATGCATAAAGATCTAGATGGAATTACAATATCTTACGTAATATGCACTTGTCCGTCGAGGAAGAGTAACGTCTAGATGGATGACAATCACATTTCTTGTTGGCACAGATAGCTTGGTAGGTGCTACATGCCTCATCCACAGCCACAGTACATGGTTGCCCATATCCTATCCCTGGAGGATAAATGTACCGGTAAGGAAGAAAGAACACATTGTCAAAGTAATAAGACAAAGATGAAATCGAATGTTGACGAAAGATCAAATAAAAATTAAAACTGAGATCCTTTAAGAGCAGTGAACACATTAATGAGAAAGGGGATGGGCCATACCGCGGTTTCGACTACTAAAGTCTCGTCAGTCGATTAGACTACTTTTTCAATCGAGGGATTGAACAAAGATACTTTCAGCAACGGGCAGCTTACTGAGTCTGTGAGTCCTCGTTTTTGATTCATCATGGTGGTCATCATAATTTATTTGTTTGTCCATATTGATTCATTTACTAGTTAGAGATTCACTACAAGGGCCGAACAACTAACTAAATGTTATGAACCACTGCAGAAGATGAGGGTGAGGTTAGGGCCCTGTAAAACCGGTTCAAGCCCCCCAGTTAGTTTATATTACTGATCGTTTCAAGGCTATACCTCTGTACCTAATTGTCAGTTTGGTTTTTCCCACCTCAGTTTTTTGAGTCGGAATTTCATTCTGATTGCGCCCTTTCCTGATCATTGCCTTTTCATCATACCGTTCAGGATATATTTGTTTCAAGTGTGTCATTTTATTAATAATGTTTTAGAATAGAAGTTTGATCCTTTGGAAGCAGTGGACACGTTCAAAGGGAAGTAGTACGGGCCATATTGCGCAATTTCGGGTACTGAGCCCTCATCAGTGACCCTTTATAAACCGGCGACGAAAGCCGATGAATATAAAATGCGCTGCAACTTCAAAACTTTACACAGGTAAGTCTAAATAAAAGACATATGCCTAAACGTTGTCAAACAATTAAAACATTCTTAACAAGATGGCTCTAAACGTAACATTTTAATACTTTGAATATTCTTACTGATCTCAAAGGACCAAAAGAAATAATAATCTGCACTATGAGTGATGTATGGGGAGCCTTTATACGGCCGCCACATTGAACAACGCCAGCTTCAGTAATAGCAAATAAAATATAAACGTTTGATCGTTTGGAAGCACTGAAACGTTTAAAGGGAAGTAATACGGGCCATATTGCGCAATTTCGGGTACTGCACACTTTATAAACTGGCGACGAAAGCATACAAAATATGCTGCAATTTCAAAACTTTTCACATGTAAGCCTAAATAAAAGACACATGCCTAAACGTGGTCGAATAATTAGAAACATTGTTTACAAGATGGCTCTAAACGTAACATTTTAATACTCTGAATATTCTTACTGATCTCAAAAATAATAATCTGCACTATGGATGGTGTACGGGGAGACTTTTTACGGCCGCCACACGACACAACGCCAGCTATAGTAATAGCAAATAAAATATAAACGTTTCATTTTTTGGAAGCAGTGAAAACGTTCAAAAGGAGGTAGTATGAGCCATATTGCGCAATTTCGGGTACTGAACCCTCATCAGTGGCCCTTTATAAACTGGTGATGGTTAAGCAGTTCATAGGACAAAATGCTTAATGTTAATGACCTCTGTGTCTCATTTATATTTTATATCTAATGGCATCCATGCAGGGAATTTCTGAAGCTATCGTATATGGGAGCAATCTGTAAATTCGTTTCAGCGGCAGATCACGAACGACAACAACGACTAAAGGTAATATAATACAAAAGACTATATTATATATACTGTCGTGCCTATATTATATATGTATACTGTAGTTTAACAAAGCGTGTATATATATTGGCAGTGCGTTTGATCGAACAAAATGACTTACTTGGTGTGGGATTTTTGTCATTTTCTGTAACAGTCACTGATCCCACGACAATAGTACTCTCGGCGTAGGGAATAACATACAACCCTACGGTCACAGTCAGGGCACCGGTCGTAGTGGGCATGGCATTGTCTGTGAACACCTTGCGAACCGCCGTGTCGGCTGGTAGATACGTAGAGTAGAAGACCAGGGTGAAAACAACTATGATACTTCCTTGTCTGTCAATAAATAGTCAGATAGTGATTGATTGAAAGATAAGAAACGTCAGCCGCTTCGAGGGGAAGCCCCAAGAAAGCTTTTAAACTTTGTCTTGTTTGTCCTTAGGGCTCATGGAATTTTGTACAGCTATAATTATATAATATTTACATTTTTCTAAAACCTCCTTAGATGAACCATTAGATGTTCATCTGTGTTCATACTTCCATGAACAACATTGTGTCACGCGACGTGACGTAATCCAAACTTGACGTCAAAAAACATGAATCTCGCCAATCTGATTGGACGTTGTAAACGTCGACGCCGTTCCGCTGTTTGAACACACACTGTGTGTAGATTCTCTGTTTGCTGTAAATGTGATCGCCTTGGTGATTTTTCAACGAGCGACAGAGAGAAATGAATGTAAATATAAGCAATGAGTTTATTTTTTCTGTTGTTCATGGAGCTATGAACCGCAGTGGGTCGCTAGCAAAGCTTACATGAACCCCTTCGGGGTTCATTCACTTTGCACGCGACCCACTGCGGTTCATAGCTCCATGAACACCAGAAAAATGAAATTCATTTCTTAAATAATAAACGATCAGCCTTGTTCTATAAATTCTACAACACTGATGATAGGTAAAGAAGACGATTTTCTTCCCAGAAGATCATGAAAGCGAAACTATTTTTCTCGCAGCTCGGCAAAAGATATATATACTTTATCTAATTCCCAACGCACCTAGTAATATTTTGTTGAATATTTCAAAAATGAAACAATTGAAAGACTTCAAATTCTCGCCATATTAAAAGAAACCATTTTAAGCCGACTATTGAAATTTTGTTGCAATCGGTTATTTCTGTGGAACACAATAGAACTTTTAGTAACCATACCCTTCATTCGAAAAATCGGAAGATGCTAAAATAAAAACTATAGAATTGATAGGCCGGTGTAAATCGCAAATACAGTAGAAAATCATTATCTGTACTCTAATTTTATAGACTTTGAGTTAAGCGTACACCACACATTAACATGAAAGTCAGTTTTCATCGAAAGAAGACTTGTAATTAACCATTTGATTTCTTATGGATCCAGATCGTTTTATCTTACACAGTCTGTGCCTGGTGGATATACCAAACCCGTTTGCTCTTACTAGCGCTAAAAAGCGATTTTGCATATACAGAATGTGGTTTAGTCACAATGTTATGTGTGCCAACTCAGCAACGCAGAGTTGAACATGCATGTGAATCTTTCTACAGTGCGGCAACGTCTAACGACGACAAACAGAAGTGAAAAAAGATGGAAAATGCCAAGATAAGTAGAATCGGTCGACGCCCAAATTAGAGGTAGTATAATAATACCATTCGACTTGTAAGAGTAAAACGGTGAAAGAAAAGATAAACATTGTTCCATTGATTTTAAACGTACTTTAAACGTATCTACGCAAAACGAACTACCCCCTCTATTAAGACAGCCGCTCTAGCCATTTGTTCGACAAAGAGGCAAATTAGTTTTTTCGACTTCCCGCCAGTAACTTTGTGTTACTGATCGTTCCAAGTCGATACTTCTGTGGTGGTTCTTTTTGTTTTATGTCTTGGTGTTTAAAACTTTTTGTGCTGTTGGCGCCTTATGTATGTTTTCATATTTTTAGTTAAGTTAAGGTAACTGAGTGGCCACCTATCGGGAAAATAGCTGTTCATTCGGCTTACGATATGTTTCATGGTATAAGTACCTGATTGTTAGTTTGGTTTTTTCCCACCTCGGTTTTTGGAGTGGGAATCTTTTTCTGATTGCGCCTTTTCCTGATCTTTGCCTACTTGTACCTTTCCATTTGACGAACAACAAGGTTTCTAATTACATTCAAAGATTATCGATTCACAAAATACAATCGCCATGAGCAGCACATGTGGAAAACCTGTTTTTGCTTGATTTTCTTAAGGCGTGGTCACGTGAATGGATTTATTCAAAATAATCTAGTCGTTATGCGTAAATACTAGTCGAGGAAGAGTATACAAAATGTAATATAATCTTTAATGGGACGAAATTTATTCCATATTTAAAATGATGCGTTGGCATTTTTGACAAGTGTATAAAATAAGTGCTTTAGTATGAATTCAAGTAGCATTTCAATGACTTTGAATTCATTCCAATGTGTGCCGAAATATTATACAATAGAACGTACACTTATTGTAATATTGTTTTTTGTTTAAATTTCTCCTAGATTTACAAGGAAGTGTCGACAGACAATATTGAAGTTATTCTGTTGGGTTTTAAACAAAGAATATAAAAACAGTATCGAAATACCTACCTCACAGTAAAAAAAAAAGCTATAACCGTTTGAGAACATTTTTTCTATGTACATATTGTTGTATACGCGATTACTTTACCCCTGGGTTTGCGAGACAATCAAGGGTTTGCTTGTGGGTGTGCTAGTTGGTTTGTTGGTACTCCCATCCTGTCCCACTAGGCAAATGGCCCGTCTCGTGTATGTGAAATAATCTTGAAAGGGACGTTACAAAACTTAAAAGTAGGTAGAGTGTCCGCTCCGAGATCGGGAGGTACCGGGTTCGATCCCGGGCCGCGACATACCAAAGTCGTAAACAATGGTACTAGTTGCCCCCCCGCTTGGCACTCGGATTTTCGGGGTAGGGCTAGGACTGGTCGCTCCTGTGTCAGTATAATGTGACTGGAGGTGGTATCAGATAAAAGTGTCTGGGATCTGATACCACAGTGAGGCAGCACTATAAAAGTGAGCATTGAGCTCCCTGTCACAACCAGACACCGTCGTGATATGACAAATAATGTTGAAAGCGACGTTAAACTCGAACAAACAAACAAACAAACAATCAAAACTTAAAAAAGATCCTGGGTTTCTCATTGCTAACTTTGCACGTATAAACTGACAAACCTTTGTGTTTTGAACACAATGGATGCATTAACTCATTTAAGCCTGGCGTAACATTTATGAGATATATGGGGCTATTCTGTTTGATCAAAAAGTGAATGAAAATTTTAAAACATACCTGATTTCCTTTAAAATGAAAATGGATTCACCCAAATGATAATGATGGGTGCATCCATTCGTCATTAATGAGTTAAAATACATGAAATTTAAATCAGTGTATATTACAAAAACTAGAATTTGTGCTGTGAGTTATTCACCTACTTCAGTTCCTGCACCAAACATCCATCGTATGTGTCCCCTATGCTACTCCTTCGATAAAATGTTTCCATCTGTGGGTAGATAATATAATTCATTTTACGCATAAAAATAGTTTTATAATAGTAAAAAGGCAATGAAAAAAGATAGGTGTCGTTTAGAACCCCAAGGTATTCTACTATATGCTGTCATCTTGTTTGGCTCAAGTTGTTTATGAAGCATTTTTTGCAAGTGGCATTAGAATAACCATGAATACCGAAAAGCCGAGCGTTTATGCGAATGAAGAGTGCCATCTGAGACTTAATTATTTCATTTACGTTTGGAAAATAATGTGAAATGATGAAAACGAGCCGTTATCAATTTGAACCTGCCATCGAGAAATCCCTTTCTTGTTTTAACTTACTTCTTGACAGAATTGTGTGGTAAATGTTCTGTATTCATCAGACTCAGGATCAGCCAACGCCTCCGTAAATTGTAGATTCTGTATTGAGACTTCAAGATCTACGGTACCAACTTTAGCTTCAGGTGCTCCACCTTTGTAGCGTGAAGAATAATATCATTTTCAATAGCTCTCTCTCTCTCTCTCTCTCTCTCTCTCTCTCTCTCTCTCTCTTACATGATGGTTTATATCCATAATGTATCCTAAACAGATATTCATTTAACCGCTCATTATTAAATGAAAAGGTGTATCAGTTTGGTTTGGATATGACTTTTAAAATATCCATATAACGATTTTAATGAGTATTTAGTCCTGTCGGGACGGAAAACGTATTTTCAAGACCAGAGAATTTTTCCACCGGGAGAGTGCTATCCTCGGTCATTGCATTGACTATATTATGGTTGTTTCTATATCTGATATGTGACAGACAATTTTCGGTTTTACACGGCCGTATATTTCAAATGAATACAAATTTAATGACCGCGTACACAAATTATGTCAGTTAACAAAGTTATATAGTAGAAACACACGCAAAATGTGAAAAGTATCGCTTAGCTTTAAGATAATGAAAGCACCATTTTGCGTATCCAAACTTTGCTTAACGCGTTTAGCCTACATATAGCTTTTAAGGTATTTGCTTTCACTAATCAGGGAACATCAACCATTGAGGCTTTGAGAAATGGATGGGCTGCTTCATTAATTCCTCCCAGCATAGCTACTGATTGGTCTGTCCAGCACAGTCTGGTATGCCAAACTGTCATTCACTGCTGTGCATGGCATTTAATCCAACGGCCATGTCATGGGGGCCAGTTGTTCAAACCATTTTTCAAGTTCAACTCAACTGAGCATGAATTTAAATAGCCCATAATTAATGAAATACCCGTAACCAAAAATGGTTGAAATTTCAGGTTCCGATTGCCAAAGTGTTAAAATGCCACAATTGTTTGCATTTTAACATATATGAACAGGATGAATTCAAGTATAAGTTGAGCTGACCATGAAAACAGTTTCATAACCTCGGGGCCCAGACGTTAGAAGGCAAACACTTGATGGATGTTTATCATTTGTAACATAAAATGACGGCCATTTCGGTTTTGTGTTTATCTTCAACTTACCATCAGACTCTCGCAACAACATCACCACAATTATGGGTATAGCAATCGCAATAATACCAATCACCCCAAGTAAGCCATAGAGAACCCTCTTATTGACCCTGCGGTCCTTCTTTGAGTCCGATTTCTCCGAGTGAGGGGGCAGGGGAAGGGTGTTGGGGTTGTCGTAGATTATGTTGGTGTATCGCCCGCCTTGAGACTCAACCGTTCTTCCGTTCGATTCCACTTCGAACCTGTGTAAAGGCATCGGCTCTGAGCTTGACGTATTCAGCATGGTTCGAATCTGGATGAATTAGAATACTTTTTAATAGCAGACGTTACATATTTTAGTATTCTTTGACTTAAACCCAGATCAAACGCGTTATCTTTCATAATTCAATGTGATCATATGAAAAATATCAGTATCGTTTACGTTTTAAAAGGAAGTACAAAGGAGGCGACTGAAATGCTTCAGGTGATATTAATCAAGTTATTTTAGTAGTGTTTAAATACAATTTTATACAGTCATGATGAACTTTGTATGTCTTTTTGTCTTTTATGTATAATCACTGCATTATGCATATTAATGCCTTGGTGATAGGATCATGATTTAATATTTATACGCTATTGAATTTCAAATTGAATTTAGTCGCACTAAGTCAATTCTTACTTCCGTATAATTCATACATATATATATGCGTGAACTTATGATTTTGCCATCATAATCATGAACCAATATTCAGGACGAATTCTTTCTCTATTATAACATTTACATGTACATTTAAAGTAAGACATGGGCGCCATTTCAGTTCTCCTTAAATCATAGACTTCTTTTCTAAAACATGTTGTCGGTGGGTATTCTTTAGAGTAGTGACATTGAAATGGTTGTAAAGGGTTTTGAATATCATCAAATACATGCGATGTATACCCACTTAAACCCCGCGTTTATATAGTAAAACCGCGGTTTTATCAGGGATATACCTTTTTTCTTATTTTTGATCCAAAACATAGATTGTGGGTACTCGTTAGAACCGCATCGCTAAGGCGGTTCTAACTTGTATCGACAATCAATATTTTGAGCAAAAATAGTAAAACTGTCATTTTTTTCTATTTTCACAACTTTAGAGACATTTGTATATTACCGTGATGATGGGCATGTATTCGTTATGTATAAAATATATGACGTGGGCTTACCTGATGTTTATGCAGTTGCCAGTCCTGGAATGTATGCTGATCTGTCAATTTATCCCGCCACGTGGCCTCACTGCTCGCCAAATCCTCGTACGAGTTCTCAGGTCGTCTACTCATTTTGAGGGATTTGGATACTTTTTATATTTTAATACGTATTAGAAGTAATTCCTACACTAAATTTATAGAAGTCAGCTATTTTATTATACGATCCACCCCTTTCTTTTGAATCAAAATTAATGTGTTAGACACTGTTTTTTTTAAGCTATTCTACAGATTTTTAAGCTAAAACTATTTAAACCTTATCTTTACACTACATTTTTATAACATATTCAGTATACATGTACACATAATTATAAAACATTATATCCAAATTTGAAAATGCTAAATGTGGACTTAAAATTTGGCATAATTAACAAAAGTCTATGATTGCTTTAAAGGCGTTTCCCTCTTTCGATCATTGAAAAAAATCACCAGTACTTTACCGACATTGCGCTATTCTAAAGAAAAAAGACAATAGCATGTATACTTGGGTAACTTAAAGTGATCGCAAACTACCTATATCAAATGAGCCGCGACGTGAGAAAACCGGTCTTCGGGGATTGCGACCATGTCTGAAATAAACCAGTCTGTACTGTCACAGAAGCAGGCGAGAACATTGCAATTCCGGTTTTAAGAAGAAGAGAGATGGTACTATCCGTGTAGCGAAAACAAAGGCGCTGATCAGCTTCGCAGTTACTCGTGGCGCTGCTCAAATTATGTTTTGATGTGCATGAAGGCCTCCACTGGCTTAATTGGCACCGATTATCATTATAATTAAACCAATACAATTGAAGTTTTGTCAATAATAGTGCACATATTTCTTCTATTCAAAAGTAAAAAGTAAATATTATCAGGAAAACATGTTCATGAAATAAATACCCACGAAAACCCCACTTTTATGTTGCGAAACTATGATAAGATTTAAATGGAAATACATTTTTTCTTTATTTCTGCTCCACAACATTGATTGTGGGTACTTGTCAGATGTACCAACAATCGATGTTTTGAGCTAGAATGTTAAAAATGTCGAAAATTTCAAATAAAATTCATTTTGAAAAAAATTTTACAGCTTAAACAAATCGCCGTTTATTGTATGGGTACCTTTTCTTAACACATTCACTGCCGCCGACGACTGTAGTCGTTTTTACCGTTCACTGCCACCGACGACTGTAGTCGTTTTACGGGTATACCGGTATGTCCCGGGTTATAGATGACAATTTTAAAGGGAGGTAAATGTATTGTATATCAGATTTTTCAGCGTAAAAGGCCCTTTTAAGTGATATATGATATGTGCATATATCTAAAAATATAATAATTAATAAATTAACTAATAAATCAATAAAAACAATAAAATAAATATATGCTTGGCAGTGAGATATTGATTTTTTGAGAGGCGTGGCAGTGAAAGTGTTAATGTGAAATGAATACGGCACTTCCTATTCAACTAGATAATACAAGGTTAGCTTTTGAAAAAAGCTTAGAAGGTTAGGCTATAGCACTTTATAATCGTATAGAAATAATATTTAACTATTTAGTAAGTATTTGCCGGTCCGAGAGGGCGTATGGCAGTATATAAACAAAGCGTAACCATAGTTGACCAACACTGAGTTGACCAAAGGCATGCTTCATGCCAAGTTTCAAAATCATAGGCCATCTGGTTCGGTTCTGGAGAACATTTTTAAAGAATTTGCTATTTATAGCCATGGTGGTCATCTTGGTCATGTGACCTGGACCATTTATTTATACTTTTGTTTGCACTTCTTAGGGATGCCCAACATGAAGTTTGGCTTTGATTGGCCTAGCACTCCCTCTCCCCCCGATGCGGGGACAACCATCCCCTGTACATGTTAAGAACCCTACATCGGTTCTATCCGAATTGGCTTATCCTGCAAAAAATACCGGACCTGCCGATCATGACAATAGATCCTTCAAAAGCTTCACAGTTTCTCCTGGATTCCGACTCAGTCTGCGGTGCATCAGCATCTTAAGACCAAAACATTTAAACTATCGTAATATCGTCAGGCTTGAGCCTGACGAAACATGCACAAAGCAAAGCGTAATTATTGTTTATATGTATTGAAATCATGTCAAAATTTGAAAAGTGACCTGAATTTATCAAACGTCATACAATGTCGTCAACAATTCCGCACTGTCCCTATATGCGCTAACGCCCTTAATTTAACAATCGTTATTTAACATACCTTACCTTCCAGAAAGAAAATACGTTTATGTTTTTGATAATCCATTTTATCTCTGTTTCGATTAGCAAAGTCGATTTTCATTAATATACATATTACGTCATCTAATAATTATCTGCAACACAATAGGTTGATGTCAAATTCATAAATCTGTTTAATTAAGTCGCTTTTCGTGTTTCCATTTTTTTGACATCCATTTGATAACGTATTTTTATTTTGCTGCTACACGCTGGGATTTATTTACGGAAGGTATTATAGGAATGAATTTTATTTTTGTTGATTTTATCGATGTGTAAACTCAGGCGAATCACTCACAAACTAAATAAAGCCCGAAGGGCTTTATGAAAAAGTTTGTGAGTGATTCGCCTGAGTTTACACATCGATAAAATCAACAAAAATAATAATTCATTCATTATAATTCCAACTTTGTCTCATTACACTGCATTTTTCTATATTGATTTAAATTTTTTATAGCCAGAGGAAGGAAAATAGAGCAAAACGGATCTTCATAAGGCAGCCATCTTGAAAATTTTCAAAGCATAAAACTCACTTCTCGCAATAAATAGAAACTATAACTATGCTTGCTATAGGCAGGTTGTCAAAGGGGGAGCTTTAAAACATCTCTCCTTCATTCAAATTTGTGCTTTTGGGAGAAAATATCGCCGTCTGGACAGATAGAAAGACATGTCGATTTTGAACTGGGGCTCGCGATCGGAATATTAGAAATTCAAACGTCATATTTCAACACACAACGAGAAGAATAAAACACCTACCGTACGGTGTTCTGTTAGAAAGAAAAAAGAGTCCATATTAATAAAAATTTCGACGCCTTCAAAACGCTATCATCCATTGTTTTTATGACGTTTATTTTGGTGACGTCAACGTTTCTTCAAAGTAACGTCACGTTATCACGCTATAACGTCGCGCCGTTTTTAAGGATGTTCGCTGCCAATGAAAAAGTATTCAAACTTTTTTTCTAACCACTCTTTTTTGATTCCAAAATACAATACAAGACATTTGAAAACAAAATAAGTATAGGGTAGTGTGCATTTTTTCAAGCTACAGGCCTGTGAATGAGACCTCTGAATACCATGTTTAAAATTTACTAAAATTAATTTAATTTTTAATTCTTTGAAACATACCCGCCTTGAACAAAAATACACCCAGAGAGCTTTCAAAAGTCATAATATTTACGTAATGCAGACTATTTTGGACCAATAGCATAGAAAAATTTGCAACTTAAAGTGGATGACTAAATTTTACGAGTCGTTTTCCAACCCTACCCCCATACTTGAAAAGTCGGAAAAAATCAATATTTTGAAATGTGCCAAACCCATACTTGTAGATTCAAACTTTTTCTTGTATTTTCACACAACATAGAACTTGGTAATATTGTTTGAATAAAAGAAAGAAATATATATGGTAGTGTGCATATAAGAGAGCACCAACAACTTGAAAATCGCCATTTTAAGCATTTTTTCGGCTGTTTTATTTCTTAATGCCCATTTCATAAAACCACCCAAAATTTTAAAAACTAGCATACCAAAGACAGAAAGACTTAGAAGACAATATACACATATACTGCTGCTAAAATAAACATAGAACAAGTGCAATTTATTTTAAGATGTGTAATATGCAATATTAATCTACCCTACCCCTAAATTTTACTGACAACTAAAATTTTCTGAAAAAGTGCAGAAAATGGGGTGAAAAAATGAAGTTCCTTATATTGACAATTTTCATGACCCATTCAATGCATATCATCAATATGCATCCAAATATAAAATATTAGGAAAATATCTGCAATAGTTTACGAGATATTCAACAAAATAAAAACCGGAAGTTCCGAAATGTCAAATGTTGGCAGCGAACATCCTTAAGGTGAAAACTGAGTATTCTTACGCAAATTGCTTTTATCGAAGTATAAAGTCTTCCAAACAACCAATCAGAATGTAGGAAATAAGTAAAGTTGAAATTATGTATTCATGAAAACAAATTGATAATTTATAACAAAAAAGTTATTCCAAGTCAAACAAGGGCATGTAACGTCCACAGTTTCATAAACTTGTTTTTCACGATGCAAGGAAGGCCCTTTGCATGACCTTAAAGCAAATATCCATAATTTCAACGTCCAAAAATTGTTTTAGGAAGAGAATTAGATAAATAATGTAGATCTTACATGTATACTCTTATATATACATGTTGTGCCGTGTGGCGGTCCTAAAAAGTTTCCCCGTACATCATCCATAGTGCAGATTATATTTTTCTTTTGATCCTTTGAGATCAGTGAAAATATTTGGAGTATTTCAAATATATTGTATGTTAAAAATCACCATCTTAACAAAATTTAGAGTATTTGGCCTCTTTTGGAATTTTAGTCTTTGATTTTAGACTATACTTGTGTAAATTCAAGAAATTGCAGCAATGATGAATGTCTGGCTTTCGCTGCCGGTTTTGTAAAGGGTCACTGATGAAGGTTCATTACCCGAAATTGTACAATATGGACCACCTTCTCTCTTTGAATGTTTTACTTCTTCCAAAGGATCTAACAATTATATTTTATTATCTCTGATGCTTCATTCATTTTCCATCAATAATATACATGGGAGGAGCGCGGTGGCTCGGTGATAGAGCATGGCACTCAGAACCGAGATGCTCATGTAGTTTGATTATCAAAGGCGCTGTGTTGTGTCCTCGAGCAAGACGCATACACTTCCCACAGGCACTGGGCTATGCACTTATCATTTGTAACCACGGCCCCCACCCCCGCGGCAGGGCGGGGGTAATCGTGGAAATGAGCAGGGCTTTGACTAAAGTTATGCCACGGAAGTGTGGGGTTTGCTTTATATAGGCAAAAAGTGTCGTGGAAATGTGAAATGAAAAAGATAACAGGCTGCGGGGGAAAACAACAGTGGTTTTACCAACGAGCAGTCCCCGCGGGGTTGGGGCTTTTAGCGGGGATTGTTCCCGCTATTCCAAAGGGGTTGGTGCGTGGTAACACATGACTAGTGCATTAGGCTGTAAAAATGACTGTAAAAATGTTGACTGGGGCATACCTCATTACCAGCAATACATGTACAAGATGTTTTATGGTGCCTGTAATTATGTTGCTCAATAATAATTCACAGATTACTCGGTCTTAATGTATTAATTGCAGTACAATTGAAAATGCATTGATCAACATGGTTTTGTTACTACAGAATATAGGTGCATTTACAGCAGTGCATATCCTTACTCCAAGCTTTGTGTGGGCTCTATGAGGGGTTTTGGGATCTGGGGAGAACGGTCATTTATTTATCGACGGTGAAAATTTGCGTCAAGTTGCATCGAACATAGAACTTTGACGAAAACCATCACTGCATATTTTAAAAATAAATACAGAAATAACTTTTAGGTCATTGTTACTAATGATTTGGTTGAACAATCTATTACCATACTGTGTACATCCTCTTATCTCAATAACCACATTTTACCCCCATTTTCATATGCTTTGGGGTTAAGTGCGGTGTCCACTTATGCTGTAATACCTGCTGTGAACATATACAGCTTATTAGTGTTGAGCTGCCTCTCCTGGATAATTATGCAAGGAATGGTCGGATTTACTGTCATCTGATACCTAGAATTCCAGGTATTTTACAGTACAAGCCAAACTCAAAAATAATTTTTTGTTCATTTTTCATCAAAATCCAATTTAATCAAAATAATTGAAATAATCGTAAAAAGTTAAGCGACATTACATTTTCAATGGTCTAAATCGGTTCTGTATTAAGGATTTTGTATGGTCATTTGTACATGCTGATCAAAGCAGATGTGTTTTACCTGGAATTTCTTATCAGAGGCTGCTGACCTGAAATTATCCCTGCTAATTGGTTTTACAGCCTTTTGCACCCTGGGAATCTAATGACCAAAGTGGAATTTTGGAGTTCAGAGAATGTACACACTATGCTGGGGCCATTTTGGATACCATCTTGATGGATTGAGCACAGGAATCCATCAAGAAAAAAATAACAACTTTATAGTATTACCTCTTTTAAATTACCAGGTTCAGTGAAAATATTCCATAATCCTTCTGGAAGATACGTTGTTATAACGTTGTTCGTCGAACATGCTCCATTGATTTGGATTATACTACGATGCGCCTTATCATAGTATTCTACAACCACTTTATACACAAAGAATAGTTTGCTTCACTTCTGTGTATGTGAATTTTACTGATCTTATTGCGTTTGTGGAATTGGGGACAGGTGTGCGTAACTGGGAACCCATGGAACCCTTACATTTGGTCTTCCAGGGTGCAGACGGAAAGTGTGAGTATATGAAAGGATACTAAATTGTTGACAAGTTCATGCCAAGCCTTTTGATATATGAAATAGTATTGCGAGGAACAGCCTTTGACGAGAACCGGTTGCGAAACTGGGGACTATTCTGTATTATGATATTGTATACTCGGGAAAGCACAAGAAAAATAGTAATCAGTGCCATACAAATTAACACTTTTAACAGAAAGAGATAACTATTTTAGCTTAACCAGAATGCTATGAAAATAAGTGGCCTTCTATTTCGAGAATCGAACAACTTCCTTAACCTCAAGGTGGATATAGCGTCAGTATTAACCTAGCATAAGCCTCTGAGCCTCCTTCCTCAGTAATTCATTGATGATCATTCAAAGGCGGCGCATCTGCTCTGTCTCATTCTATTTCTTTGCTGTCTGTGTAATTGAGTCGGGTATAGCTGAGTGCTAAAGTGTTATATCTCCATTTTTCAAAATTTCGAAAAAAATGGGTTAAAGGTTGAAGACCCTTAAATAATGTCAAAATGTTCATATTTAGATCGAACATGCATTTTGAGCATGTATTTCTGTCTAAATGAGCTAAATAAAAAAAAAATAAAATAAAAAAAATTGAAATTGATGGTAATTTGGAGAAAAAAAAAAATGTGTTTGGACAGTACATTTTGCATAAAAATGTCCTTATTTTTTCATCACCCGAACATTTTGGTGACCCAGATTCCATAGCAACCAATGCACAATTTTTTCTTGTTTATCAGTGCAATAAAAATCTATAATCATTATCCCAAATTAGCCTTAAAGGCTGAATACTAATTATAAATCTATTTATCTCAATGTACATTTTAATGTCTTCATTGTAGTTAACATACAAGAAATATCTTTAAAAAAGATATACGACGAAGGGAAGACGATGATTTCCATTACTTTTGTCATGAACAATGGGTCTAAAACATTTATATTTCATCAACTACATGTACAATGTAATTAAAGTCGAAAACCTCGCCTCTGAGTAATGGTTTTTCGCAGAAAAAATTTGCTTGGGATTTTTACTGTCAAAATCTTGGGTCTTAGTTTGTCCTAAAAAGGACCTGCAAAATGTTTGAAACACAGTGAGCAAATCAAGTTTTTATGGACAAAATGAATTTTGAAAAGGAATTCTGCATTGGCAGTGGTGATAATCGAAGATCATGAAAAAACATTTTTTTTATATAGCGATATTTTCATGTTCTTTTTGTCATTTGAAAACTAGATAAATAAAGCAATAGACAAGATCTTCAAAACTTCAGAGATTACCTTCTTTCTTGCTTTATTCTTTAACTTTCAAATGACACGAAATACCTGTAAGTATGTTTATAATGTCAAGGTCATTTCTTGACCTTGGCCCAAAGTCTTTGAAATATCAAAATTATGATCATGGTTATCTCGGAAAAAATCACTGTGCTTTTGAAAGTAAAAGTTTAGCCTCCATGCTTAGGAGGGACAAAATTTTATACCGAAAATCTGGATTGAATGTTCAACATGGCTGCCATGCTCACAAATGCTCAAACATCTTTTTCTCCAGAATCCGTGGGCTGATATTCCTGAAATTTGGTATGTAGCATCAGGGACCTTAGCCCATCATAGTTTGTTAATGATGACCAAAGGGTGACCTTGACCTATTTTACGGCAACATCAATTTTGGAAACTGGCTTTTATATGAAAAAAGTGAAAGTGGATTTTTTGAAACTATTGCAGCCTGAGACCTGAAACTTATGAAATAATTAAAGGTGTGTATTCAATGTCAAGGTCATTTTATGATGACTAAATGCTCCAAAATCAGACTTCAGGTGAGCGTTCTTAGGAACAATGGTTTTCTGGTTTATTTTCTATTTTCAATACTGGACAAACATTCCTTTTAAAAGGAAACTTTTATAAAGGAAATACCATATCTCGTTTACTGAAAGCAGGTAAAACTGGGGTTACACGCTGTGTAATAATTGTCGTCTGCAAGACCCTTTTGAGTATAAAATGCACGTTTAAAGCAAAATTTGCCGCATTATTTGTGTGCATATAAATTCAGACATTAAATAAGAGAGAATGCAATGATGCAAAATGCAATCCATTTATAGCATATGTGATTTATCTAATCGATTCCTACATTTGACCTTTGCTGCCTGTACCTATAAAAAGCAAATGATTGGTCGGTTATTTAGAATTCAAGGTCAGTTTTCCAACAGTTCTAATAGCCTAAATAGCCGGTACGGCATAAATTATGAGTTTAACTTTTCCCTGGTATTGGTACGGCAAATCATTGTTTACCCAACCAATAGGATTGTTTGAGAATATCATCTCGTACCTGTTGTGCTAATATACAAAAGGCAGGTTACTGTTATTCTTTTTTCGAGGCAGAATTACACCGCGGGATAATGGCTTCATTCATAAAACCGCATCACTAGTTTCGCAACAGAAAATAGTTCGTCGATTCATTCATACTTTTTTGTATGGAATATTTTTATGTCACATAAATCAGATTTTGAAGAACACCGACACAGTAAATTGTTCCCGCACCTTCCATTTTAAGTGATAGTTATTATCAATCTTTCATCGTAGATATGAAGATACAATATGAATGTAATCAAAAATAAAAGAAAACATAATTTACATCGGAAAATAATGTGTATATGGACCAATGATGATTCCATGACAATCGGTTTCATCCATACAAGTTAAAATCTGGGTCACAAAATGATCTTAAACGACTTCGTCGAATAATAAGTCCAATACCGAATGGAAAAAATGACATACACTGCAGCAGAGCTTTAAAAACGCAAAAGTTGAAAATCAAATTCTTTGCATATTTAAAGTACCGGTAGTTCGATTTTAATGAAATTTGGCACACATCATCATTGCTGTGCTTTGATGTAAACGTATCAAAATAATGAGTAATGTGATAGCAACGGTCTTTGATATAGCGATACCCCTACAATCCAAAATTGCAAATGATATTGAGCATGACTACGATTCGCCGCTTGGCAAAGAGGGCGTCGCTTTCTCATTTAAATCACAACTTTTGCCAGTTGCACTGATTGTCTGGAAATGATGCTAGCTTTCTGAATGGTCATGGTCGACGTCATCGACGTGATGTCGATTCTCTGCGACATTAGCCCATTGACATGAAAAGTTCGGTTGGTCAGGCGGGCGCTAACTTTAGACCGTCCCAGTAGCATTGGAGGGACCGCTGAGGTGCCGAATAGTTGAACAATGGCAAGGCAAATATGACGTCACGCAACGTCACATATATCTCATCAAGTTTGTGAAACTCCTATTGTTCCGGATAATTCATTTTCGAAGACCCGTGGAATGATAAACCAGAGACCAATGGTCCTGTAAAGGCTCACCTGAGACCTGTGATATATACCAATAAACTTATTTGATTAGAATGGTAGTATGCATGTATATAACCTCAGGACAGGGACAGAATAACCCCTGAAGTTAATATCTTTTTCAAATTATCAAAATTCAGTCGATTTGCAAATTTACAGCAAGTTTTACCCTTCAAATGACATTTTAACAATTGTCCCCATTCAAATGCATGGGTGACTTAAGTTGACCTTGCCATAAAATACATGTAGGTCAGGGTCATTGCAAGGTCATGGTTTATACAAACTTTGTAGACCTCTATTCGTTGTTGCTTCGTGCCAAGTTTCAAAATCATAGGCTTTCTGGTTCTGAAGAAGACGATTGTTGAAGGTTTTTGTTATTAATAGCTATGGTGGCCATGTGACCTTGACTATTTATGCAAACTATCAATTCCCCTTCCTAATTTTGCTCCAAATAAAGTTTGGCTTTGATTGGCCAAGCCGTTTCCAGAAAGAAGATGTTTAAATAGTTTGGTCATACAAATGTAAATAGCCCCAGGACAGGGGCAGACAACCATGGGGCCAAAATATTATCATGAACATAAATATTCTGCCCATTTGCTCATTCCTAACAAGTTTTCTGCCATTAAATGACATTTTTCAATGTTTCCCCAATCAAATCCATGGGCGACCTTGAACTAGTATCTTATATAGTAAAAATGGGGAATGCAGAGTTTTACCTAGTATTCGTCTTCCTCGTGTATGCTGTTCTAACGTGTACCCACAATCAATGTTTTGAGTGAAAGTATAAAAATATCTCCTTTTTTTTCGATGAAATTTTCAATTTTTGCGTCTCTGTATATTGGATGGGCAAGTTTTCGTAATGCTCATTCAATTTCTAGTGCATATCTTAAGCTACATGCGTAACTAGAAATCAGTGTCAGATAGTACTGGCTTTATATAAACCACAACCTCACATTATAAAAACTTGCCAATTCAATTTTCAGAGAAATTTTCAGTTGTACCCACAATCTATGTTTTGAATCAAGAATAAGAAAAATTGTATACCCCTTATTACCCCAGTTTTGCTTAATGAAATAGGGAGGTATATACATTTCACATGTTATCATGATGTTATCATGATAAGATTTTTACGATTAATACTTTAATATACACTTCAATGACTTCTTGTGAAAAAAGTCAATCAGTTTGAAACAAACAAACAAGTATTGCAATTTTTATAAATGAAAATGAAGTGTGTTTACACGACATGGCGAGTTGTGAAAGTTCCACAAAGAAACCTAAGGCATTTAAACTTAATCCCTATATTGGTCTATGTAACTATACCTTTATAAATCTATGAGAATCACACACTTATCGAAACTCATGTTATGAGTAGTTATGGACCACATTAATCACATAAATCACAAGCCAGTTGAGCTCCATTTGTGATTACCGGGCTCAAAGTGTTGCATGTGCTAACAAATAAGCCTAAATTTATGACAGATCAAATATAGGAATGTTCGTTATATGTTGCAAATTGTACTCTTCTTTTCCGGCGCAGAATGTTTCTGGAAAGAAAGATGTAGAATATGAAATTTTGGCAATAAACGGAACAACATGGGTGTCTGAATATTTGAAGTTTAATCATATATACAGCTGTCATAGCCTTTAGTAAATCTTACTTAAATGCGCGATTTTAAAATCGGGTCAAAGTTCCTGGATCCCTTAAAGGTATAAGACATCGTTACTGTAGCATTATATTGCGTGTGTTCGGGGTTCTCCCAATGGTACCATTGGTTGGTAACATTTGTACCATTGGTACAATTGGCATTACCATTTTTACCATTTGCACCAATTTCTTTACCAATGGTCCAATTGGTAATTAAATTGGTACCAAAGGTACAAATGATACCAACCAATGGTACCATTGGAGAACCCCGAACACACGCATTGAATTCCTTCACAATCAAGGAAGACATGGTATCTGCCGTAACAAATGAGCTTCATGCATTTTAAAATGCCAAAAGACTTTCCTTACCCGATGTTTAGCATAAATATTGAACTAGTTAATGATTTGTTTTATTCTATTCATTTGATTGCGATTTGACCTGTGACTGTCCCCTTCCGCAATATTACAATAAGCTCTCTTTGGTTTTGTATACATGAATACATGTACTACATACGATATGAAATAGGGCACCATCTTTGACGCGACGCTATGTGTCGATTGTGCCAATAGTTGTAAAAATACCCGGGGCTTTTAGGATCTAGGGGAAATGTCCATTTATTTTCATGGATCTGGGGATCAAGCATATAAACTTTTGGGGATTTAGAGAGCTATTAGGAAAAAAAAATTAGGGAACTGGGAAGAAATGTCAGTCGCTTTTCTTTCAGGGAATATGGAGTTAAGACCCCCTCATCGGTAGTAGGAGGTAATAATTACGATTGATTTCTAAACACCTTATTATTGTTGTTTTCAACAGATGCTCAATGCTGGTTATTCTGTTGTAGTGTATTTTGACTTATTATGCAAACTTTGGTCAGAGACTTATTTTCGTCAGGTATAGACTTGGCACTCAGTGGATCCATATACATGTACATGTACATCTACTTGATATAAAAAAAACATGTTATACACGTGTCCTGACTTTCGGACTTTCGCACTTAAAACAAAAATAAAGGGCACAAATAAGACATTTGACAAACAACGAAGATACTTAGAACTTTTCTATGTATGCTCTGGATCATTTTTATCAGGTTGCAGTGAGATGCTTTGACCAATAAAACATACATGACCTGAAGACACATGTTTGCACAACCACAACTTATATCTTGAAAATCAACTTACATGGTAGATGGGGTGGGAGTGTTGTTGTGGTGGTAGTAGAAGTTGGTGTTGTGGTTACTGAAACGGATATAGAGAATATAACAGTATTCAGAATTCCAAATTGCCAATAGTTTATTGTGTAAAGTGTTCCCAAAACAAACATATGCAATAAGAACAGTTATGATTCTTCAATGGTGTGATTTCTTCCAAGTTCTCGTGGGATCTTGTGGAAACTATTTGCAACTCAAAATGAGACCAATTAAAAATAGTATTTTAAAATCGTTAGAAAGAAACATCTGCAAGTGACATGTGCTAAAACCCAACTTTAGATATAATGGGATCAATGAAATAGCCACAAAATTAATGTTGTCAAAGCAGTATATGGCAACTTACCAGTTGTCACAGTTGTAGTTGTTCCACAATGCCCATCCGACAACCAACACTCGCCATCAGTACAATTACCAGGGTGAACGAAACCCCATGGTTACCATGGATAATCATAATCCGGTGTACAAGTAACATACAGTTTACAGTTAAAGGGATTTGGAACTTTATCATATAGACTTTTGCCATCGCATACTGATCCTACAAAAATTATATTTACAACGTTGCTTTTGTTTCGTTTTCAAAACGATATTCGGTTCATAATATAAGAAAACTTCATCATTTTTTTTCTGTCTGAGAATAACATCAATCACTTTTAATATTATGAAAAGTTCAAAACTTATCAATATTTACTATCTTTTTATCTACCTCGAAAGTAATCTGATTGTCCTACCCTCTTTCTTTACGATGTTTCCATTTATCCTTGTTTTAGTGATCTGACACAACATTCGTGCACTCGTTGAACACAGGAGATGAACATTATAGGTAAAGAAATATATATCAAGTGAACAAAGGGCGTGTACTCAAGTTTAGACCTTACTGTACCCCCTCCAACTCTATGGGTTTTCGATGTAAAAAGCGTGTATATGAAAAATGTAGAAAACGTTACCAATTATCATCATTTAATTTATATAGATACTCACTTGGAACCACTTGAAATAGACCAATGTCTGAGAGAACCTCTTCCTCTGTATTAACGTTTATGGCACATCGTATTTCCGTCATATTCCAACCATCCAGAGGAATATCAAAAAGATGGGTAGCCTCTTTGATACATGGAAAAGCAGGATCCATCGATTCATTGCGCTTCAGCCCTACATTGTATTGCACCTCCGGGTCAAAAACGCTGAAGTCGTATTCTCCAGGTAGTTTTTTCATTAGGGAAATCGTTTCATCAGCCCATAGTGTTGCGGGACAGCCGATATTTAAACCCCAAAAGCCTTCGCGGAGTTCATATGGGAAGTGCAGTTGAATCTGTCGCATCTCTGCAATACAATTAAAGTTGAGAACGTCAACTTATTTGAAAAGCGTGTCATACAGGTGTCTTTGTAAAATGTCTGTTTAAACTGTGTTACTGATCGTTCCAAGGCGATACTTCTGTGGTGGTTCTTTTTGTTTTATGTCTTGGTGTTTAAAATTTTTTGTGCTGTTGGCGCCTTATGTATGTTTTCATATTTTTAATTAAGTTAAGGTAACTGAGTGACCACCTATAGGGAAAATAGCTGCTCATTCGGCTTACGATATGTTTCATGGTATTAGTGCCTGATTGTCAGTTTGTTTTTTCCCCCACCTCGGTTTTTGGAGTGGGAATCTCTTTCTGGTTGCGCCTTTTCCTGATCTTTGCCTACTTGTACCTTTTTTTTTTTTTTTTTTTTTTTTTTTTTTTTTTTTTTTTTTTTTAATTTTCGTGTTAGATCTGAGTGACTATAAGGAGCAATATTTGACACAAGTCGTTTTAAGCAACCTGATAACAAATCACATCACAAGTACACATAGAAGATCGGAACATTGATCTACTGGCTAACCTCCTCTCCGCTGAACGTCAGTATCTTGTTCCAATCGCGTGAAGGAATCACGAATAAGTTAAAAGAAACACCCTGTCTAATGAATTGCATGCACGCCTTTGGTTTTCCTAATGTGTTAAACCATACGGCATCGTCGTATTAAATCCCATGAACGAAGACTTCATGGTCACAAATTCGGTAATGTTGACGAAACATTATTTAACCTTACAATCACCGTTGTTTGAAGGTGCATGAATGACTTGTAAACGTCAGATTTTCAACAATACAGAATTTATATCATTCGAAACCACAATCATTTAAAGATGAAGAAACGCTGTTTTTGTTTAACCTTCAGTCGAAAGAAAAAGAAACTTAAGAAGAAATATTAACTCACTGTACGCCTCAATATCCGTTATCTCTACGACTGGTTTATTAGGAAAGTCCGGTAGAGTCACCGAACAATGGTACATCCCTCCATCGTTACACTTTACCGTTTTAAACGTAACGTTCAATTCAAAACTGATAGTAGGGTCCGAACCAAGGATGCCTATATCAACATCTGTAATGTTTTCCCCATAGTACGCTCCAATATAGATTCCATTTTGAAATGTATAATCACCAATAAACAGTGGGATGTCATTATCTGGTGTTGTTTTATTTATTGTAACTACAAACCAATCAGTGGCATTATCAATCTTGTAGACTAGCTTTCCTTCCGTCCCGATATCCAGTCGTCGACTCAACGGGGACAGTAAAGTGATCGAAGCTGAATGGGAAAAGTTGAAGTATAAACGAAACAGTAAATGTATTTTCAACTGTAATTGTCGAAAGACTAAATGAAAGAATAACATCACGGGGACGCAACTGTTAATCGTGATTATTGATGCGGCGTGGAATGTTAATGCATGTTATTATGAAGTTTAGTATGCGTCGGCGAGATCGCTACGAATGCGACGTTCGACATCCTCTGCTCTTGGACAGTAAGTGCCACGTTTTGCTCTCGTGAAAATAAACAAAATCGGCGTCCACTTTGATCTGCAAAATTCTTCTATGTTCCCACTCGAAGTCAATTGGAATACTTACGGCACTTGTGTTTTTCAGCTACTGGTTTATAAAGTTGACCGCCAGATACAACGATGCCACGGAAACTCATTACATTCATAAAGTACTTTTGTTTTTCTTTGTCTTGTTCGTAAACTAAGTAGTATAACATGTCTTTATGGAAATAATTACCAAATCGGCTTTGCAAAGGCACATTTATCTACTTAGCGTGAAAACAGTAAGATAAGCATCTTTTGTATGCATCGAAGACGAAGGTATGTACTACCAGAATGATTCATGGAATAATTAGCATTTTGTTGTGCTCTTTCAAAATTTATTTACGTCAATGCAGAAGCATAACGAGTGCCTTTATCAAGCATGGCGTATTGTTTCCTTGGACTACGTGTACTTTGAGCTTCAAAGCACATGGCACGTTTATTTTGAATGAGGTCACAGAGTGCGATTTTTAACATTCGAGAGGCAAAACTACAAAACCAGCAATGAAGGTTTACGGGAAGCGATGACCTTGACGCAAGCTGGAACCTCTACCAAACTCCAAAACAATAAAGTAAAACCAAATAATATTTGATCACTAAATATGGGTGGCTCCATGCATTTCTGATAAGCAAGGGTAGGGGGAGTGGGTGGAGAAAACAAAAGAATTAAAGGGGTTTATGCGGTTTCTAGGTGCGGCTGTGAGGCAGTTTTCCATTGGAATGGTGTGTTATACAAGAACATCGATCAACTGGGGTTATTTCATAGCATGAACATTAGAAGAGTCTTTCCGGAGCACTTTGAACCCTCGGCCTCTTCTCCAGCCTCTCCAAATGTAAATACAGTATAAAAACCATGGTTGACCCCTTTCACAAGTATCTAGAAAATATTAATAGAAGAAAATGCATCACTGTCTCCATATCTTAACATTTGCTATTTTATTTTACCGATTCATCGGTCTCATTCTTCCACGATGCATTTCTATGTCACATAAAAATTCTAATAACGTATTCAATGCATACAAAAGATGCTTATCTTACTGCTTTTTACGCTCAGAAGATAAATGTGTATTAACAAAGCCGTTTGAATACATATTTCAATAAAGACACCAACAGGACTATGTTATACTTGTTAGTTTACGGCCAAGACAAAGAAAAACAAAAGGACTTTAAGAATGTAATGAGTTTCCGTGGCACCGTTGAATCTACCGGTCAACTTTATAAACCATTAGCTGAAAAACACAGGTACCGTAAGTATTCCAATTGACTTCAAATGGGAACAATTTTATAGACTATGAATGAAAAATGTAAATTTTTGTGTTTTTGTGAATATTCGGAAACGTATTGGAGTTGAGTTGTTAGGAATATGTTGTAAAAGGTTAGACTTTCGTTGTTTGAGCTTAGCGAGATTTGAGCAGTGAGCGTGGACTTTTATAACTTTTATCTACAAAGTATCGATATAACGCCAATACACATCCCTATTAGAAAATACGCTGACCTGTATATCGGTATATGCCAGTGGGAGAGAAAGAGACGCTTGTCAAAAAATAAATGTACGGAAGCCTGGTGGTGCCAAAGCAGAAAAATGGGTATTGACATTGATACATGGCGGAAAAGGATAGGGGGCTTTAGCCAGCCTTTCAAGGGGAGGTTCCCACTTGAGACACTAAAACTGAAACACTTGTCGCTCTATATACGTGTCTGTCTCTTTCTTCTACTGGTTGTTCAGGGAGTAGAGACGAATCCAGGTCCCAATCCCGCTCCATCATTTGGTACTTCGTCCGGACCGGCACGAGGTGGTTCTACCAGTGGATCACGTAATAGTATAGGTGCAGCCAACAAGCCATCGGGGTATTCTAAGGCGTCTCGGGGTCGGGGTGCGAATGCGGCAGGGCGAGGAGCTAGTAGACGGTCGACAACTTACGATAATTCGCAACCAGCTTCTGATCGAGTTTTACGCAGTGCAGATGCAAGTCAAAATGTTATGAATGCCTGGTTAAATTCTGATCGGAGATCGAGCGATTTCGGGTATAATACACAAAGCGGAAGTGAACAAAATAGGGGACTTGGTAGTCCGTTCAGTACAGGACTGTACGATGACGTCGGCGATGGAGATATCGATATTAAAACTGTTCTACTTGATATACGGCGGGAAGTAAGAATGACGAATTCAAAGTTTGATAACCTCGAAAGGCAAGTTAGGGACCTGAAAACGGACCACGAACAGCTGAAAACGGAACACGATGATTTAAAATCTAGCCACGAAAATTTGAAAACGGAAAATGAAACTTTGACCAAGAAAGTGAATAATATGAGTAAAAAGCTAGACCAACTTGAAAATCAGTCGAGACGAGAAAACCTCGTATTTCATGGACTTAAAGAAGATCCCAACGAAAGTTGGGAAGACTCCGAGAATAAGATCAGAGCATATACTTCAAACGACCTTGGACATGATGATAGCCGTATCTCTATAGAACGAGCTCACCGTCTTAAAACAAAAACGTTCTCACGACCTATAATTGCTAAATTCAGTCTGTTTAAGGACAGGGATCGAGTACTGAAGAAATATCGCGAGAAGCGGGACAGTGCACAAAACGAAGATGACGGGCAGCAAAGCGACCACGGTACGAATGCTACGGAGGGTGAGGCAGCAGAATCTAGGAAGGAACCCGTGGTACGCGTGACGGAAGATTTCTCGGCAAGGGTTCGGAGAATTCGCAGATCTCTACGACCTTTCCTCATTGACTTTCTGAAACAAACGGATGACGCGTACATTAAAGTCGATAAACTTATCGTTGATGGTACAGTGCACGGATATGATGAAATTGAAAAGAAACTGGTGGTAGAATAGGGGTGTGGCCGAGGCCTATACAATACGAGAGCATCTAAAACTGGGAAAAATAATTATTCTATAAATCATTCAGACATTATACCCGATAACTATACACTGAGTGATACTTGTTCTAATTTGTGGAATTATGAAGGACCTCTCAAACCGCTAGAAATATTTAATGACGATGGCAACAATGAATTGCGAAATATAAATGAAGTTTATTGTATCTCTGACGATTCCTCAACTGTTTCTTATATAAACAATTTCAATACCAAACCGAACCAAGTTACATATATGAACGATACTGACACTAAAGGACAACCAATGAGCTTGACAATCGGAACAAGTGGAAATGAGAATGTTAATGATCATTTTTCTGAAAACAATCAAAAACAATCAGAACCAATCAGGCAAAACCTGGATCACTCAAGCGAAGCCAACGAATCTGAACCCGATAATATGCCATTAATGTTTAATAATAACATTACAGCAAGAAATACTTCTGATAAACAGAACTTTAAGCTAGGCGTCTGGAATATATCTGGACTGAAGTCTAAACTAAACGGTAACGTGGAATTCGATACATTTATTGATAGATTCGAAATCATAGGATTTATAGAAACGTGGGCTGACGAAAACGATATTTTTGAACTTAATGGATTCGGAGAACCGTTTATGGCTAATAGAGAAAAACATCCCAATGCATGGAAAAATTCAGGCGGCATCGCAGTTTTCATAAAACAAACACTGTCGCAATTTTTTCATATTACAAGATTGGCTTCACTGAGTGAGACAAGAAACCTGATATGGCTGAAGTTTGATTTGAACACGGTATTAAGGGGAGCTCCTTTTATATGCGGATTTACCTACCTTTCACCAGAAAACTCATCCGTTCACGCGGAAGAAGATCTCTTTCAAATAATTGAGGAGGATATCGCATTATTTAGGTTAAATTATAGCGATCATTGCGTAGTATTATCTGGGGATTTCAATGCTTACACAGGAAACGATCCTGATTATATACAAAACGACCAGTCTTTTGATTTATTGGATAATCTTGGCTATATTGAAGATAACGAAGTAGCGCCGCGGAACAATCAAGATAGTCGTGAACCAAACGCATATGGAAGGAGTCTCCTTAATATGTGCATAAATACAGGTTTGAGAATTGTCAATGGTCGATTTGGCACTGATGCTAACATGGGAAATTTTACTTGTATAACAGATAGATCAGCAAGTACAATTGATTACGTTCTCGTTGATGAGACTTTCAGCAAATAAATTACAGATTTTCAGGTAAACGATAGGCTGGAATCTATTCACATGCCTCTAATTCTTGATTTTCAATATTACAAAGAAACAAATATGAATAATCATGACACCGTTTTCCATACAGTAAAACCACCGCGTTACGTGTGGGATGCCGATAGAGAACAACCATACGTAGAAAATATTCGTTTAAATCTAGAACAAATATCCAATGACTTTCAACATGCAATTGCTAGTAACAATTTCGAGTTACCATTGAAACTCCTTATGAATGCAATTTATAACGCCGCACAGCGTATGAAAAAACGTGATAACACCCGGAAACAAAGTTCGTCCAGGAAAGACAACAAACCGTGGTTTGACACAGAGTGCGACCAGTACCGTAAACGAGCAATATCAGCACTAAAGCATTTTCGCATTGTCGCTAGCGTAGGGGCATTAGAGAACTATAAACACGTAAAGAACGAATATATGAACATAATTAAACATAAGAAATCAAAATATTTAGAGAGGCAGAGTAACTTGCTGTCTGAAGCCGCGAGTGATAAAAATCCCAAAACATTCTGGACACTCCTGAAAGCACACTGTAAGCCCGTATGTACAGATATTAAACTCGATGATTGGTTCAATCATTTTTCACAGCTTCTTAATCCAGATCAAGATGATGTTTTTCAAAATGAGTTCAACAATCAAGATGATCGACTTTATGAAAATGAGTATCTCGACAGCCAAATAACTGAAAACGAGGTTATACAAGCTATTAAGAATCTTAAGTCAGGAAAGTCTCCGGGTATAGATGGTTTGAATAGTCAGTTTTTTAAATCCTGTGCTGATCAGTTAGTACCATTTTTGACAAGACTATTTAATTTCTATTTTGATCACGCCTTTTTCCCACCAGAGTGGTCTGAATCTATTTTGTGTCCAATTCACAAGAAAGGAAATACAAATGATCCAAATAACTATCGTGGGGTATCTTTATTAACTGAAATAAGTAAGATTTTCACAAGTATTCTTAATAAACGTCTTAAAACATGGAGTGAAACAAATAATATAATTGGCGAAGAACAAGCGGGATTTAGGGAACAACATACGACTATCGATCAGCTGTTTTGTCTACATACTATCATCAACAAATATTTAAGGCATGAAGGCGGGCGATTCTATGCATTATTTGTCGATTTCGAGAAGGCATTTGACCGGGTTAATCGCGCTGCTCTTTGGCAAAAATTACTATCTCAAAATGTAAGTTCAAAAATGGTAAATATGCTCAAAGCAATTTATTCTGACGTAAAAGCTTGTGTAAAGTCAACGGAGGGCCTCTCTGATATGATTACTTGTCCTATTGGCGTAAAGCAAGGGTGTATTATTTCTCCAATGTTGTTTAATTTGTTCCTAAATGATCTACAAGAATCTATCTCTTTAGGCAGCCATGGAATAGATTTAGATACTATAAAGTTATTTGTACTCCTTTTCGCAGACGATCTTGTGTTATTTGCCGAAACTGTTATTGAATTGCAACGCATGATCAACAGGCTTGCTGTTTATTGTGACACGTGGCATATTAAGGTTCATGTATTGAAGACAAAAGTAATTGTATTTAGAAATGGGGGACCCCTACGTAATTACGAGCATTGGAAGTTTAAGGATTCTAATTTGGAAGTCGTCACTTATTATAAGTACTTAGGTTTATTACTATCATCTAGAAATTCTTGGTTTATGTGTCAGAAAACCCTAGCGAACCAGGCATCCAAAGCATGGTTTGCGGTTAAATCCAAATTGTATAACTATGGGGATGTTAAATTGGATGTATTATTTAAAATATTTGACTGCAAAATTCTGCCGATCCTTTTATATGGAGCCGAGCTTTGGTTTAGCCATCCTTCACAAGATATCGAAATAGTTCACAATAAGCTTTGTAAATTTGTTTTAAATCTCTCTGTACAGTCACCAAACTGTTTCGCAAGAGGCGAACTTGGTAGGTATTCAATGTCTCCGCATAAATATTTTCGTGCAATCAAATATTGGTTGAGAATTATATATTTGTCAAATAATAGACTTCCGAAACAATGTTACAATCTTCAAAAACGATGGACTGAAACAGATACTAAATGTTGGGCTTTAGATATAAGGGATCTACTATTTAGAACTGGTTTTGGCGAAGTATGGCTTAACCAGGGTGTAGGGCATGTTGAGGCTTTTCTTAAGGTTTTTAAAACAAGAACATTTGATATGGATATGCAAACTCAAAGCTCTGAAATACAAGAAATGGACAGGTTACGTACATACAAAATTTTAAAAACAAACTTTGGGTGCGAACAATACTTGTTTTCAGTCAAAAATAAACTATGTAGAACTACTATGACTAAGTTTAGAGATGGCTTACTTAGGATAAGTTGTAATGAAGGTCGATACAATAGAACTCCTTTAAATGAAAAATTTAGTTTATTGTGTAATCAAGATGTTGATACAGAATTCCACTTTCTTCTTGTATGCCGTGCTTTGAGTCATATCAGGTTGAAATATATATCACCCATTATATGGTTTACATACCCTTCTGTTGATAAATTTGTCCAGTTATGTACATCAAAGAGTACTAACATTATTAATGCTATATCTAGATATGTTGTTGCGGCAATGAAATTTAGAACAGAATTTGTCAAAAATATGAATGTTTGAATTAGTCACTTTCTATATGTATAAAATGTTGTAAATGTTTGTAATTTTGGGCCAGTGGCCTATATTACCAGTCGAAATAAACTTTGATACTTTGAAACTTTGAAACATAGAAGAATTTTTCAGATCAAAGTGGACGCCGATTTTGTAAACTCGGCTTTGTTTATTTTCACGAGAGCAAAACATGTGGTACTTACCGTCCAATGGCAGAGGATGTGGAACGTCGCATTTGTAACAATCTTGCCGACGCATACGAAACTTCATAATAACATGCATTAACATTCCACGCCGCATCAATAATCACGATTAACAGTTGCGTCCCGTGAACATGTGATTACAGGAGTATCAACCATTTTACTTGAATTTTCAAACTAGAATAAATGGTCTTATCTACACGTGCACACATATCTATAAGTTTGATTCTGAACGAGAGATTAGAATAAGAATCCTCAAAAACATGTTGTATTGTCGGTATCTACTGTTCATTTATTGTGATGCGTATAGTACGCATTGTGAAAAATAATTATCTTACATCACTGGTTACCATCACTAAAATTTCGATGTATTAAGAAATATAAAATTCATCATTGTCATCGTTCTGTCTTTTCACAGCACCTTCATCTCTCGGAGAAGCTTGATGAAAAAAAAAAATATATATATATATAAAATTTCTTTCAAAAAAAAATTAATCTTGAATCTTGTCAACAGCGAATTGATTTAATGCTATTAAACAGTACCACTAGACCTGGGGCTATGGTGCACGTAATGCACGTGCAATTTGTGATATATCAAAATGTAACAATAAATGTTTTCCTATCATATAGTCGAAATTATCATACTGGTGTTATGCATTTAAAACATACAAATTAGACAAATCAACATCATAGGGAACAATAGTCTTCACTAGCACCATCGGCTATTATCGGATTTACGGAAATACCCGAGCGCTTACCTGTGAAATTACTGTTGAGCGATGTACACAATTGAATAGGAAAACCATATAAAATGTTAAAAATGACACTTTTTCCGTTTTACGACAAACTTTTATAAGTTATGGTCATAATGTTTATTATATGCCATAAAATGTGGTATAAAAATATACAAAATAAGTATTTGCCTTGTTTCTTCCTTTTGCGATTGAAATTCCTTCCATATTCGAAGGTTCGTCCATATTAATCTCATAGACTCAGTAGGAATTTTGCGAAAAGGTGTAAGAAGTCATTTTTAGCCTTAAATTTCATAAATTTGGGATTTTTTGCGAACTTTTTATAAGTTATCACCATTTAGAAAATTTTATAAGCTTCAATCTGATGTGTTTTATAATAAAATAAGTATTTTCAAAATTTCTTCCATTTGACTCAGAAGATGCAAAATTACGCGTTTCGCAACTGCCATCCTGACTTACTCTATGAAATGCCTAAGTCCAAACCAAGAGGAGCAGCGTCGCTACCACTGTAACCAGTTGAGTCGGTTATTCAATAAAGAAATAAAGAAAGAATAAAAGATCATGTTTAATTAAAGAAATTATTTCAATGAAAGGAGCCGAATTCAATGCAGAAATTAAAGGTTTGTACTCGCTATAGTGATTTGTTTTACTCAACAGCAGTTTAGCTGGAAGTGACAACTTTAAATCATTTAATATACCGCGACATACATGTTGACACCATGATAGACAACTTTTAACAGGTAGAAATCAACTGCATGGAAATTGTACTGTAACGGGATAGTCTCCCTTGTAGAATACGTTGGTGCAACGTATTAGCGGCATATTAGCGGGTAGTAATATGCAAATTAGAAACTCGAAACTTTGTGATTAGAGTAAATGTTAGGTATATAGCGCAGTAAACCATCCTTGGTGGATGAGCATGCTTTTCCACCGACGGGGTTTGCTGTGGCTCGGCTCGGCTGTTCGTTACATTTGGTGGCAGCGGTGGGGTGATGACAACTGCCAGAACGGAGTTGCCTTACCCATGTAGTCCCCAGGCCAAGACTCGGGGCGAGTCTTCTCGGAGGGGGAAGTAATGTAACGGGATAGTCTCCCTTGTAGAATACGTTGGTGCAACGTATTAGCGGCATATTAGCGGGTAGTAATATGCAAATTAGAAACTCGAAACTTTGTGATTAGAGTAAATGTTAGGTATATAGCGCAGTAAACCATCCTTGGTGGATGAGCATGCTTTTCCACCGACGGGGTTTGCTGTGGCTTAGCTCGGCCGTTCGTTACAGTACATATATTTAATAAGTGCGTGTTAGAATGCTTAGTATAAGAAAGTGAAAGAAAGAAAGAAAGAAAGAAACGATAATAAAATATGAAGTTCAAATCATGTTTAATTAAAGAACTTATTTTATGAATTGTGGAATTTAAAGATTTTGACTTACTAAATGCATCTTTTTTAATAAAACTATTACCTCACAACGCGAAATACATGTTAGATACCTTTTTATAGATGAAAATAAGCTGCATGAGAATTGAACATGTATTTAATCAGCGTGAATGATTTTGCTATGTAGATAGTATACCTGTCCCAAACTCCGAGTTTTGTAAGAGCGTTATCATCTGTAATCACAAACCGGCCTGGTTTGATGACAGGCTGGTGAAAACATTAAGCAAGATTTTTTTTCATGTCGCGGCCAAACTGATTGTTCACACTATAAATCAGGTTGTCATTCTCAAATCAACTTGTGGCGCGTGTCTTAAATAAACAAATAAACAAAATAAATTAAGTAAGTTACGGATATTTTCCAAAGGTTGCTGTGTCGTTGAATCTTGAGTTTCAGTAGTTGTTCCTACCGAAGATGTCTGGCTCAAGTACAGTATTGGGGACCCTCCCCACAAAAACACCGACACCACACACATTTTCAAACCTATGAATCACACATTCGATATATTCTATACATGGCATTCTACCCAATATTCATACTTTGTAATGGATACAAGATACAAGATACAAGGATTTTTATTTAACGTCGGTTTCTATAAAACAAGCAACATTAGCTACATGAGCTATTTTCCGACAAACAATAGTATAAAAATAACAAATGTAAAACAGCTATAGAAAAAAGAAAAAGTATCATATCATAATTAAGTTTGATAAGAAAAAAGTGGATATAAACTTTTAAATCAATGCTAGGCAGATTTGCATAAGAACGCAAATTATTGCACTTGAATTAAATTGGACAATGACTGAAAAATTACATGAAAGACACAGATATAGCTAAATGAAAATAAATGAATTATAGATGAAATAAAAATTGAAGCATGCAATTAAAACAACATACAGAGCTGGAGTAGTATATTACATATATACATACAATTATTCTACCCATTCCGGACCAAGTTTATGAAAATTGCTGCGCATGCGCATATGAATGATTTGAGTATAAGAAACTCAGTATTATCTTGAAGCCAATTATGTTCTATGTTCTATTTAGGATATGTAGGCCCATATTAGTGCCGTCCTGCCGACCTGCCGTATCTTAATATAAATTGGTGATTCTTGTTGATAAGATCTGATATTTTATACCTTGCATATCCACATACTTAAAATGGTGCTGACCTGCCGATCTGCTCGCCTACCCGGTCATAGCCCTAAAGTAATATAAAGCTTAAGATTTATATAGACCAAGAGTATGTAACTGGCAATCGCACTAATATGGATCTGAATATAGGGTTGGAGGTCGGAAGGCCGGCACTAATATAGGCCTAAAAGTATAATATGAGGTGTAGTATGTGCCGGTAGGTCGGCAGGTCGGCACCAAGACAGATCTTAATATGGCTATATATTTATATGCATAGCCAAACACTTAAAATGGTGCCGATCTGCCGACCTTCTGACCCGCCGACCTGCCCTCTTACCGGCACATCCCCATGCCAATACGTTGCAATATGGTATATTCTGGACGTCGACAGGTAGACAGCCTTGTTTCTATCCATTAGGGTTATTGTCAATGCCCGATATGGAGAATTTATTCTGTTGCGGGGGTTTTGGGGGCTTGCCCCCCAGGCGTCGTGTAATGACAGGGCCACTACCCAAAGATGGCGTCGACCCTCGGCCAGTGCCGTCGGCACTAATAGGGGCCTAAAAGTAAAATATGAGGTGTTGTATGTGCCGGTAGGTCGGCAGGTCGGCACTAAGACAGATCTGATTATAGATATATATTTATATGCTAAGCCATATACTTAAATTGGTGCCGACCTGCCGACCCGCGATCCCCATGACAATACGTTGTAATATGGTATATTCTGGACATCGACAGGTAGGCAGGCTTGTGTCTATCCAGCAGGGTTATTATCACTGCCCGAAATGGAGTATTTATTCTGTTGACAGGGCCACTACCCAAAGATGGCATCGACCTCCGGCCAGTGCAGGTAGGTCGGAAGGTCGACAGGTTATTTATATGCATACCCATATACTTAAATTGGTGCCGATCTGCCGATCTCCCGACCTCGTGTAATGACAGTGCCAATACGCAAAGATGGCGTTGAACCCCGGCCAACATACTGGTGCCGACCTGCCGACCCACCCCATAGGGGCCGGTAGGTCGGAAGGTCGGCAGGTCGGCAGTAAGACAGATCTCAATATAGATAAATATTTATATGCATAGCCATATACGTTAATTGGTGCCGACCTGCCGACCTGCCGACCTCGAGTAATGACAGGGCCACTACCCAAAGATGGCATCGACGCCCGGCCAGTGCCGGTAGGTCGGCAGTCGACAGGTCGGCACTAAGACAGATCTTAATAAAGACATATATTTATATGCATGGCCATATACTTAAATTGGTGCCGACCTGCCGACCTGCCGACCCAGCCCTTATTCATACTTTGTAATGTATATGTAGGCCCATATTAGTGCCGACCTGCCGACCTCCCTACTATATTGCTCTTGGTCTTTGTACATGTGAGATTGCGTCGACCCCGGCCAACATACTGGAGCCGACATGGCGACCTGTCGACCCACCCCATATTTATATTTTGTAATGTTAATGTAGGCCCATATTAGTGCCGAACTGCCGACCTGCCGAGTACATATAGTAGATATTTCATATAGTAGATAAAGATAGGCTAGTAGGCTAATATCTAGTATATCTGTTTGTTGTCATATTGTCTTGGGTCCCCAATACTGTACTTGAGCCAGATGTCTGAGGAGTGAGTTGCGTAGATGGCGAAGTCAGATCAGTAGTTACTGCTGGTGATGTGTCCGTCGATAAAATTTGTGTACTTGACGACGGCGATGACGAAACTGAAGATGACGGCGAGGACAGCGTCGATGTAGGTGTCGAGGTCATTGGGACATTGGACTTGACAATGTCGCTGTTGATGTAAAGTTTGTAAAAGATGGTGATAATGATGATGTGCTTGTTATGGTAGATGTTTTGATTGAAGATGTCGGCATTGGGTTAGCAGATGTTGGTGATGTTTCCGTCGGACTAGGAGTCGCTGAGGATGCCAGCGTCGAGGTAGGTGTAATTGAAGATGTTGATGTCGGTCTAGTAGATGCCGAAGATGTCGATGTCGGTCTAGTAGATGTCGAAGATGTCGGGCTAGGAGTAGCTGAAGATGTCAATGTTGGGCTGGTAGGTGTGGATGACGATGACGGTGCCCTCGTCGTGGAAGATGGCGTCGAGGTTGCGGATTGCGTAGAAGATAATGTCGACGATGTAATGGAAACAGTTGTTGAAGTTGGTGAAGTGTAACTGGTCGAAGTTGAAACGGATGTCTTTGGCTTTGTAGTAGTCAAAATGTCCGTGGAAGTAGGCGGCATTGATGTTAAGATGGTAGTTCCAGAAGATGACGTAGGTGTCAAGGTCGTTGTTTCCGATGTCAATTTTTGTGATGCTGCTGAAGATTTTGTTGTCGACAAAGGAGACGAGCTCGTTGATTCTGTCGTGGTCGTCGTTTTCGATGTTGAACGAATTGATGAACTCGTCGATTCCGATGTTGACTGAGTTGATGAACTCGTAGATTCTGAAGTAGACCTTGACGTTGATACCGTTGTTTCTGTCTTTGATTGGGTCGATGATATTGTAGATTCGGATGTCGGCTTTGATATCGATGCTGGTAAAGACATTGTCGATACAGTTGTAGTTATCTTCGTTGATTGTGTTTGGGTCGTCCCAGTTTCAGTAGACGTCCTATTTGTCGATGTTGAAGAAGTGCGCTCCGTTGTCGGTGATGGTACTTCAGATGTAGTAACTTTTGTCGAAGTTGCAGTTTCTGTCACCGAAGGAGTTGTTGTTGAAGTTGTTATTTTAGTTGTTATTTCAGTGGTTGGCGTTTCTGTTGTTGTTTGTGGTTGACTTGTAGTTGGCGATGTCGAAGTCGAAGTTGTCATTTGATTGGACGTTGAAGTGGTGGTAGTAGGTACTGTTTATTTAAAGAAGGGCAACGGTAATAACTAACAGTTTGGGCCTGTGCGAGAGAAAACCAACAATTAGGGTTTTCGACCAGGGCTGACACAAACCAGGCTGTTCATCCACATAAGCAACCTAGATGCTTGAGATTTTAGATTTAGAAAGCAAAGGAATTGTACTATCCGTGTAGCGAAAACAAAGACGCTGATCAGCTTCGCAGCTACTGCGAAGCTTACCTGCGTCTTTGTTTTCGCATATGCAGATTGTTGGCTTTCCTATGCGATGGCTGATTTATTACGGATCATGTGACTTACACGTAGATGGGTATTATAAGCGTCTGGTGGTATGTTTTAGATAAATCTTCAGCTCTCGCAATTTCGCTAAACATCTTATTGAACTCATACAGATCCAGCAATCAAAAACTAGGGAATCAGCGAATACCAAAATTATAGTACGTAACACCTTATTGATTAAAAGTTTGAAGATTTACATCCCAATCGCGCAAAATACATAAGGATAATAGGGAATTATTGTACTAGCTCAAGTTCTTTATTTCTCTTCGGTTTACATATAATAAAAAATAAAGCTTTGATCCTTTGGAAGCAGTAAAACACTCAAAGGGAGATATAATGGACTATATTGCGCAATTTCGGGTAATGAACACTCATCAGTAGCCCTTTTACAAAACGGCAACAAAAGCCAGACTATTGAACTGCAATTTCGAAAATTTTCACGAAAAGTCTAAATCGAATGTAACAACAAAGATACTAAGTCAATACATACATATGGAATTAAGACATCTTACGTAATATGCACTTGTCCGTCGAGGATGAGTAACGTCTAGTTGGATGACAATCGCACTTCTTGTTGGCACAGATAGCTCGGTAGGTGCTACATGCCTCATTCACTACACATGGCTGCCCATATCCTATTCCTGAATGATAAATGTACCGGTCACTGAGAAATAACATAAAAATGTCAAAGTAAAGAGACAAAGATGAAATCGAATATTGACGAAGGTTCTAGCCAGTCAAGACGACAATGTCGATTAGTCAAGGGAATGAACAAAGATACTTTACTCATATCGTTCAGGATATGTTTTGTTTCAAGTGTATCATTTAATTAATGTTTTAAACATTTCATAGGTCAAATTTGCTTAATGTAAATGGGCGTCTGCGTCTCATTTATATTTCTGAAGTCATCATATACAGGAGACAATCGGTAAATTCGTTTAAGCAGCGGATCACGAACGACAATAACGACAATAAGTAATACAATCTGGTCACACTGTAATTTAACAAGGCATGTATAAATATTGGCAGTGCGTTTGGTCGAACAAAAAGACTTACTTGGAGTGGGATTTTTGTCAATGTCTATTATCGTCACTGAGCCCACCACAATAGTACTCTCGGCGTAGGGAATAGCATACAGCCCCACGGTCACAGTCAGGGCACCAGTCGTGGTGGGCGTGGCATTGTCTGTGAACACCTTGCGAACCGCCGTGTCGGCTGGTAGATACGTAGAGTAGAAGACCAGGGTAAATACGACAATGATACTTCCTTGTCTGTCAATGAGAATAGTGATAATAGTAAAGAAAAGCATGACCATACTTTAAGCCGCTTGGCAAAAATGTCTGATTAAGGTTTATAATTTACTTCTTTGTCCTTATGGATCTTGGTATTTCGTAAATTTATGTATTTACTAGTTATTCTTGTTCTATGAATTTTACAACGATGATAACGGTGTGACGAATATCCATTTTAAAAACCGCAGTTTGTGTTGAAATTTCTTTAAAAGTTCTAAGTTTGATATTCGTCATGTAAAAACGCCTAACTCTGACAGTTTTCCCGATTTAAATTGACGTATCCACTGTTTTACAAGGTAATCGCTTTCGCACCTGATTTACCGACTTAGTTTTCTAGAATGGACTTTCCCGTAATAATGGAACAAACCGGATATTGCACGTGACTGGATGGGTATATAAGGAGCAAGCGAGGCAGTGATAGTCATTATTGTGAAAGAAGTCGGACGGGCGGTTTAGATCTAAGAGAGAGACTGCAGGCAGTTGATGATGTAGTAGTAAATACGCTTCGTGGCACGGAGCTCAGGCTTTGGGATAAGGAGAGATCATTGCGATAGCTCTTATTCCCTAGTGTTGAACCTCTTAGTGCTGAACGAACATTTGAGACTCTGGCCACAGAGATCAGTGCGATAGCTGGGCCTTGGTCACAGAGATCATTGCGATAGCTGGACCAATATGGAGTCTCAAATAGAAGTTCCTGGGAAGCCAGTGATTTAGGCTATAGTGGGACAGCCAACGAAACCATAGGGGTTTCAAGCCTGTCAGTGTTGTGTAAATGGCGTTTGAATTATGAGTTCCTGGACGTAGATTGGGTTTGAAACCATTCAGTCACGTATCAAGTATTGCATTAGAATTATTATAGTCAGACATTATTTCTAAAACGACGTGTATGAACCACACCAAGACCTAGGGCGAGGGTTGGGATCCCATAAAACCGGTTTAAGCCCCCTAGTAATTGTATTACTAACCGTTCCAAGGCGGTGCTCTTGGCGTGGCTCATCTCGTTCACCATCAGTATAGTCGTTTAGATAGCATCTTGCTCGGTACGTGTTTCGAATATTATAGTTTTCGTAGTCTATGATATACAGAAGTAAATGGCTCGGTCTTTAAAACGTTACAACAGTAAGCAATGCGATTTTTGACACAGTACTTCACGAAATTCAATGCAATAGCTATTTGTCTTGCGACCCCACACAAACATATCAAATCATTTTTTGTAAATGATTATTCAAACAACTTTTCAATGGTTTTGAATGCATTCCAACTTGTGCCGAGAACATACACTAATGACAATAACGTATTTAGACAATAATTATTTTCACTTTGATAAACACGGAAGTGTCGATAGACGCTTGAGAAAGTTAGTCAGTGTAGCATTTGGAACAAAGAAGATAAAACAATATCTATAACCTTTCACTTTCTGCATATTGTTGTGCACGCTAAGCCTATTACTTTATGTGGTGTATTTTTCTTTAAAGGTTCGTGTTAGAGTTTAATTGTAAAAGTCTCTGGGTTTGCGAGACAGTCATAGTTTTTCATAGGTGGTATTTTGGTACTCCGGTTATATTCAAATAGACGAATAGCCCATCTCATATGAATGGAATAATCTTAAAAACTTCGGTGCAATATAGAAGGAAAAATTAGGTAGCTAATCTCAGTATTGGTCTAGACACCAAAGGAGGAACATCTACAGCAGAACTCAAATGGAACAAATCTTCTCATTCTATTTTTTTTGGCCGGACACATCGAAATGAACCCGGGCCCTAGATTTCAGTGTCGTCCCTGTAAAATACTGTAAGGCAGCTGATCAGGTAGTAGAATGTGCAGATTGTGAAAAGCGTGTCCACGCATCATGTGCCAACCTAGGAAAGGAAGAATTGCAAGAATTAGAATCTGGTAGTGAATCTTGGTATTGTTCGAACTGCAAAGCTGAGTGTAGCCTTTGCAGTGGTTTAGTTCTCAATCGCCACAAGGCGGTTCAGTGTGACAAATGTGAAATATGACAATATTCACAATATGAAACCATGCAAAACACAAACTGTACGTGGATTTGTCCAAAATGTGATTTCTTCAATTTTCCTGACTCATTTTTTGACGAACAGTTAAACTTGGAAATTGAAAATAGGTTTAATCCACTTGGAAACAGTGATAAAACTAAGTCCTCAGCACCCTCAACTTCGACAAGCAAAAGCAAGTTTATAGGTGGGTTGAAATTTTTCAGTATAAACTTCAACAGCATTAGAGGTAAAAAGCTAGAGTTGTTGGCTTTCATTGATCTTCATGAACCTCAGATTGTAGCTATTCAAGAAACAAAGATTGACAGTTCTATTTAAAGTTCAGAATTGTTTCCGGAAACTTTCCCATATAGTGTGTACAGGAAGGATAGAACTCTTGATGGTGGTGGTGTCATGTTACTTATTTACAAGGATATCCCACACATGCCAATAACAGAATAAGAAAATAAGTCGGAATCAGTTTGGGTAAAAGTATTTGCTAATAAAACGGCATATTTTGTTGCAAGATGGTATAGGCCACCCTATAGCGATGAAAACTTGACACCTTTGGAAGACCTACAGAAATTTGATACTTTGTTCGGAGAGCAGCTTGACAAAATTAGGGATAAACATAAAGGAAATAAACCCCCATCAGTTCACGTTCTAGGGGATTTCAACTTTGGAAATATTGTTAGGTCGGACAGACACAATAAATGTTCACGTTCTAGGGGATTTCAACTTTGGAAATATTGTTTGGTCGGACAGACACAATAAATGTGGGTAACCATTGAGTAGGATTGAAGGTCAAATCTTAGTTGACATTATTAATGATCATGGATTCGATCAATTAGTCCACTTCCCTACCAGAGAAAGAAATACATTGGACTTGATTATCACTTCTCTTCCCAATCAGACATTCACTTCCCAGATTGTCTCAGTAATCATGATATTGTTTCTGGAGCGTTGAAGATTGTTATTCTCCCCATTAAGAAACCTCGGAGGAAGGTGTATCGGTACCAGAAAGCTGATTATGAATCTATGAGGGCAGATACATTAAAATTTGCAAACGAAAAGTATTTCAATGGCTACTCGGATACCCGTTCGGTTCAGGAAAATTTCAATCTTATTACATCTTTCATTCAGGACTCGGCAGATAAGCATATCCCATCAAAACAAGTCGCTCTGTCTCTTCTGGCCCATGGATAACTCCTGAGATAAGGAGGAAGATTCGCAGAAAAAAATATGACTCATGCAAAAGCTAAGAAAACTGGAAGTGCAAAAATTAGATCTAAATTTGAAAACTTAAGAAGGGAAATCAAAGCTTATATAAGGAAGTACCTCGGTTTTTGGAATAGGAATCTTTTTCTGATTGCGCCTTTTCCTGATCTTTGCCTAATTGTACCTCTTATATAAGGAAGCAGCATGACCTGTATGTCAATAACTTGGTAGGGGATGTTAAGGCTAATCCCAGGGATTTTTATAGGTATATCAATAGTCAGAGGAAAGATACCCAAGGCATTCCCCCTTTAAAAAGAAAAATTGGAGTGGTATTGCTCATTCAGATTTCGAAAAAGCAGAAGAATTTAATGGTCAGTTCACAGATGTATTCACCAAAACGGTACACAACCAAGTCCCACTTCTGGATAGGTCGGCCCCATTCATGGATAAAATTGTTGTTACAAAGGAAGGAGTAATAAAACTCCTTTTCTAAAGCCTTAGGACCTGATGAGCTCCATCCTAGAGTCATAAAAGAACTGGCAAAAGAATTAGGACCTTTATTTGCACATCTCTTCTAGCAATCAATCAATAGGGGTGAAATCCCCAAGGAATGGTCACTCGCTAATATTTGTCTACTTTTCAAGAAAGGTGACAGGTCCCTTGCTTGTAACTACCGCCCAATTTCTTTGACTTGCATTCCTTGCAAACTTCTAGAACATATTGTCTGCTCAAATATCATGGGTCATCCTGACCAGTATAATCTTTTGTCGGACAAACAGCATGCATTCAGGAAATGGCATAGTTGTGAAACTCAGCTGATTACAGTAATAAATGATTGGGCAAAAATTAGGGATGTCAACCGGAGTCCAAACGTTCGGACTTCGGATCCCGTACCGAAGTTCGGATCCAAATTTTAGCGTCCGGACGTTCGCTAAAAAGTCAAAATGTCTAATGTTTAGGTAAATTTCCATTATTATATGACAAAAATACGCAATATCTGCTTAGCAGAATTTAATACAAATTTCTAACCATGTAGTGTCAAAGGTCACGGTTTGACAGGTAAAGAGTAAACGGGACAATGCCGGTCACGAGGAAGCGACAATTAACAAAGAAAGGATTAAAAGTGATAATTTGCCTTTTCTTTTGAAAACGATGTGATTGACACTTCTCAAGTTTTAAAAATAATAATTATATAGACCGCCGCCCGGCAAAACTACAATAGATATGTTTCGGGATTAAAGAAAACAAGTACTATGATCTTAATTTGACAAAATCAAAGGCGGATTCTTAAGCTGACCCGTTTATGCAGAGAAGAAAAACATTCAGAATACCATCAAATTTTCTACATGTATGACGACGTCATACAGTTAGTTTTAGCATCATGATGTTTGAATGTAGATAAAACTTCCTAAACTGCATGGCGTTTCGTTTCTGCACCACATCAACGGAAACAACGCCAAGCTCAGTAACTCTTGATTATGAATGTACTTTCAAGGGACCACTGGACAAACATACATTTATGTATGTATATATTCATACATAAAATGCACATATGATAAGTATGATCTGATCCGATAGAAAAAAAAATGCGAACGTTCGACCCATCCGGATGTTTGTTTCCGAACGTCCGAACCCTAAATCTGACACCAAATGACATCCCTAGCAAAAATATTGGACAAAAAGGGTCAGGTTGACAATTTCATTTTGTACTTTGAAAAAACATTCGACAACCCTCCACATAAACTTCTTAAACGCAAATTGTTTAGTTATGGTATTGGTGGAAAGACATTGGAATGGATAAAAGCTTTTTTGTGCCTCAGGCAATAAAGGGTAGTAATAAATGTTGTTAAATCTGACTGGGCCCCTGTTGTGTCTGGTGACCCTCTGGTGGCCCTCTGGTGATCCCCGAGAATTGCACCGTTCTCGGTCCATTGTTGTTCCCCTTGTACATAAATGACATACCCGTTGGCATTGACTCTCAAATCAGGCCTTTTGCTGATGACTGTGTTTGTTACCGTGAAATTAGAAAAGTAGAAGACACATTGAAACTTCAGAAAGACATTGACCTTTTAGGGAGCTGGGCCCGAAAATGGGGCATGAGATCAACCTGTCAAATGCAACATGATGCAGTTGACAAATAGACGGATAAATAAAATTGAGGCCTCGTACACCCTCGAGGGAACGGTAATGGAAATGTTGATAGCATTAAATATCTAGGTATAACAATTTCAAATTACTTGAAGTGGAATACCCATATCACCAATATCTGTACTAAAGCCAACAGAACACTTGGATTTTTAGGAGAAACTTATTTTTTGCCCCCAAGATGTTAAAGAAGCAGCTTATAAAGGACTGGTGCGTCCAGTCCTGGAATATGGAAGTTCTGTTTAGGATCCTCAAACTAAATGCCTCCAGGAAGAATTGGAGAAGGTACGGAATCGTGCCGCTAGATTCGTAACTAGGAATTGTACTTTCGAGGAAGGAAGTATGACTGGCATTCTTGAACAACTCAAATGGGAATCTCTCAAGAAAAGGAGGACGGATAATCGACTTATATTGCTATATAAAGGTCTGAAGGGTAAAGTCAGAATACCTACAGATGACCTTTCCCAAAGACTAGGCGTTGTAGAAATAGTCACTCCAAGGCATTTCAGCTTCCATCTGCTAGTATAGAGGCCTATAAATGTAGTTTCTTTCCCCAGATTATCAGGGACTTGAATGACCTCCCTGACTCTCTGTTTTCTACTCCTGAAATGTCAGATGATTGTGTGTCCAAGTTTGCTTCACTCGTGAGATCATGGGACTAATTTCTCCCCCATCCGAACCCCCTGGTGAAATTATGTCATTTGGCGTGTCACCAGTAAACTATTCAGATTCAGATTCAGATTCAGCTCCTAAAATCCAATAATTGATTTGATTGGATGTGATTGCTACCTGAAAAATAACTGATATATGCTAACTTGTAAAACCTTGTAAAACCATCAATATCTATGCCAATACATGTGATTTATTTTCTTGCACTTTTGTCAGACAGACATTATCTTTGGTATTACCAAAAGGACAATGAATATGACAGTAGCTGCACAGTAGCACATCTCTACCTGTATTACCTGTCTCAATAAAGGTATTAATCTCTCACCATCCGGCGGCTGACTTAGGCCTTTGAAGGGACGTAAAACTTAATAAAAACAACCCTGGGTTTCTTTTATGTTAAGTTTGCATATATCAACTGACAAATCTTTCTGTTTTGAATGCAATAAAAACGTTAAAAAAGACAAGAACACTTGAGTGTAAAACTAGCGTTTGTGCTGTGAGTGGTGATTCACCTACTTCAGTTCCTGTACCAAACATCCATCGTATTTGTCCCCTATGCTACTCCTTCGATAAAATGTTTCCATCTGTGGGTAGTTATGAATAAAAATAGTTTTAAATTAGGTAAAAATGCAATGTGAAAAATATTCTTTGTCGGTAAATAACAAAATCACAGCCGAGCCCGAAGATAACAAAGATATTGTACTAAATGATGTCAGCAAGTTTGGATTCAGCTGTTCGTTAAGCATTGTTCGAATCTTACAAGCTGCGGCTTTAACATGAACAAAATGCAGTCGGAAAACGAAACGAGGGCTCAGTATATTCGCTCGAACCTCATCTGGGACCAGATTATTTCATTTTCATGAGAAAAATGTTACCCCGTTATCAAATTTGAACTTCCTCTCCAGAAATCCGTTCTCTTTTCAACTTACTTCTTGACAGAATTGCTGACTGAATGTTCTGTACTCATCAGACTCAGGATCAGCCAATGCCTCGGTAAGCTGCAAGTTCTGCACTGTCACCTCCAGATCCACAGTTCCAACTTTAGCTTCGAGGGCCCCACCTTCGTGAAGAATTTTATCGTTTTAAATGCTTTAGTTAAAACCTTATTTCTTGTATGGTAAGTAAGTACATGTAAGAAAGTAAGTACTTTCTTTATTTAAACAAGGAACAACAATTTAAGAAAGTCATGGGCTACATAAAAATCATAAAAATGATTATATGTAGATTAATTTTGGTAAATTTACATAATAAAAAAAATGGTGGTAGACGTATGTCAATTGGAATAATAGCAAATGCCTGAATGTAACATACATGTACAAACACGTAATTCATTTACAAATACATTCAACTTTGAAGATTTCTTTATTTCAGATGGAATAGCATTCCATATAACCGGTCCAGAATAAGAAAGACTTTCCTTGAATAGACTGCAATTTGGTTTAGGAGTTGTAAAATTCTGGTTTGCCACCGACCTTAATGAAGTATTAGGCAAACTGTCAGCTCTCGATTGAAAGAGATCAATTATATATTGGAACCAATCCATTAGCAACCTTGTACATTGTTTTAGCTTTATTAAGAAAAACATTCTGATCAAATGAGAGTATGTTTAATATTCCGAGTGCGCTTTCTAAATTCTCATACTGGTTCTCAAGAATAACTTTACATGCTCTTCTTTGAAGCTCTGTAATTTTAGATACATTATAATTCGAAGAATTTCCAACACGTCAAAGGTATTAAGATAATGCATCATATAAATGTGCATGAATTTTTCAATAAGTTTCGATAATGTTGGTTAAATTGATATTGGGCGATTAAAAATGGGTTCACCTTAGCTTGTTTCCATAAATTAGGAAAAATGCCGTTTGAAATACATTTGTTTCATATATATGTTATACTCTTTGTTATTATTCCAGATGGAAGTTTCAGTAATCTTGACCCAATGCCATCCAAACCAGTGGCTTTTGAAATATCAAGAGTTGATAAATATTTAAACACAAAATTTTCTTCAAAATCTGGTAACTCATAAAATACCTATGGGACTGACGGCTTATCAGTTACTAGCATCTAGTAAAAATACAACATGAAGTATAGGGAAAATCCCGCCCACTTTTTCAAACTCTTGGCGTGAGTCTCTATGGTAAAAATACATTTTCAGGAATTTTTGTTGAATATACATCTGAAGAACTTCAAAATTACTTTCCTCTATAGGCTCTTTAAGGTTTGCAGCTACATTAACAAAATAATCATTAAAATGCTCAGCTAGTTCACAATCATCTGGAATAGTTTCACTGCCATTTTAATGTGTAAACTACTATTTTCCATACATTTCTTGTTATTTGCGCCAAATTCTTTAAAAAGTTTCCAAATGGTTTTGGTGTCGCTTTTTTTCCTCCTCTTTTTTGTTTTATAAACTATTCGCTTAGCATCTTGTATAAGTGTGGATACTTCATTCCGTGCATTTCTATATTTTGCCTTCTTTTTTAAGATTGCCTCATTGTTTTATTTTATCCAAAATAACACATGTTACCCAATCTGGCTGAATTTCATTTTTTATTCTATGCGTTTTGATAGGGGCATGCTTATCAATTACACCAATAAACAATTAATACCAAGCATCAAGTATGCTATCTACATTATCATAACCCTCTATATCAGACCAAGGAACTGCTGACAGGTCGAGCAAAAAAGCGTTTTCGTTAAATGATTTGAATGAACGGTACTTTAAAGATTTATGGGAATTCCCTTTCAAACTAAAATAAGTTTTTCGACAGCAAAAAATGGCATAGTGGTCACTCAATCCAAGCTGAGCAACACGAGCGCATGATATGTTTTATTCTTTACTAGATTTAAATATGATCAATCAGTGTACTAGTAGTTTCGGTTACTCTTGTAGGACAATTTATTAATTGTGTAAAACCCAATGAAGTCATTGAATTCATCCAATCAGCAGCAGCTTGATTTGATTTTAGTAAGTCTCTGTTAAAATCTCCCATAATTATCAATTCTTTCTTGTCTGTAAAGGCTTTATCCATTAACATTTCATATGTATCTAACCAATCGGCTTAATCAGCCGGATTCCTATATAGGCCAAAAAAAAGAATGTTTCCGGTAACCCGACCGACCCTGTCAAAAACTCCCCGACTCTAATATTTTTTTCCTGTTTTCCGAAAATAAAAACTCGAAAATCGAAAAAAAAGATCGTGTTTTTCAAGTACCGGACCGGCAAATGAATAAAAAAAATTTAACTAAGAAGCTGTGCATGTGCACTGGAGGAGAAAACAGTTTAATTCTGATTAAACTGTATATCTATGTTCAGGTATTTTACATGGTAAGGCTTCCCTCCGACCTATCGACCCATTTTTTTCTGGCATGTTACCGGAAACATTCTTATTTTTTTTTATTTTTTTTTTTTTTTTTTTTTTTTTTGCCATACTGTACTTAAAAGAAATGGCTTACATTTAAGTGGCGTTATCTCTAACCATAAACATTCAACATTAATATCTTCAAGATCGGCTCTTCTCTTGGCCATCAAAAACAATGATACCTCCACCACCATTTGAAGTATTATCTCTGCGAAATGTTTGAAACCCATTAATGTTCAAAGAACTAGACATTTTATGCTCCTTTAGTTTAGTTTCACACATGCCAAAAATATGTATTTTTTTATTTTCTTGAGAATTAAGCATCAAATTGATTTCATCAAATTTACTCATTTCCTTGCCACATATACCTATACGTGATAATAAACACACATAAAATGTATAGTACAGCACTTATCAAGCATAACCATTTTAATTGTATCATGTTCGATAGCTCTCTCTCTCTCTCTCTCTCTCTCTCTCTCTCTCTCTCATAATGGTAACTATACATGCGTCCTAAAAAGAGATTCAATTAACCGTTCTTTTGCAAATAAAAAAAAAATTTGCTTAACGCTGCAGTCAACGATTTACCAGTCATGATTGGATGGAAAACTCACCTTGTGTACCAAGACCGCAGAAGATCAACCAGTACATTCAATTATTGTGGTCAGTGCAACTTCCAACCGTTTTCATAGACAAATAATTTATTAAAGTCTCACCTCACAGAAAGCATAATATACATGTACATTAAAAACTTTCATATATGAGCGACTCTTTATTAGAGCTATGAGAGACTATTTAAATTACATATTTACAAATAACTTTAAAAAAAAAACCTTTAAGACACATTTAAGATTGTTTTAAGAGTGACGTTAGTGATCTTAAAAGTTCTGTTAAAAAGCTGAATAAAAACGTTTCACTTAATCTAAGAATATAATGTATTCCGTCTTAGCTTCAAAATGTCACAGCAGGTTTTGGCACAAGCACGTATACTACTATATAGTTTACAACTAAGTATAGCACAGAGACGCTCTCTATCACTTCTAGAGTATAAATCCGGAAACTCATAAATTAATTTAGTAAAAAGGGCTTCTCTCAAATTGTTATAAAGAGGGCACTTCAACAACACATGTTCTTCGTTTTCGACCATATCAGGACAAGTAAAACATGTTCTCGATTCTACATCAAGTCGTTCGTATCTTCCTGTTTCCAGTCGTATTGGCGCGACCCCGCAACGAAATTTGGCGTAAGCACTTCTATGTTGACGAGGAATGGGAATGCTTAAGTATTCTTCCGTAGTATATTCACTCTTGAATAGCTTATATGTCCTTAACTTGTTTTTACCGTTTCCATGTAGAGCGTCCTCCCGATTTATACATGTATCTTCTTGCCATGATGCTAAGCACTTGTCGTTAAGATAACTTACTATATTTGCTTTAAACGTCACTGAATTTGTTTCTCCTGGTTGATACTGAATATTAACTTCTTCGATCATTTTATTCACTCTGTGGTTCCAGTTTTGACATCTCCCATTACCTTTATCTTCCGCCCAATCGAAAATTTTTCTATTTAATCTATCGTTTCCCATTACTTTCATGCGTAGCCATTGCCTTATAACGACTTCCCATTGACGAGTTATTGTAGGTTTCCATCCAGTATCTCCCATGACCGCGGCATTGGGCGTGTACTTTCCAACTCCCATAAAATACCGTGCTGCTCTCAGTTGTATCGAATTTATACAGTTAAACTGTCTAGTTCCCCATATTGCTGCCCCGTAACTGACGACACTCCAAACCATCGTGTCGAATAACTTGGTGAACGAACTAAACGGAAGACCTCCGAATGATTTACTTTTTGCAATAACTAATCCTAAAGCGCGGTTTGCTGATTTCGAAACATGAGTGGCCATATCATTATAGTCTAAATGTTCCGAAAGTAATATTCCAAGGTAAATGTATTGTTTTACAGTTTTAAGACATTTATCACCACACTTAAATATATGATCAGATTGCGGAATACTTTTTGGCCGAAAGTGGATAACATTTGATTTCTGTTCATTTATCTTTATACCATTATTCTGGCACCATACATTTAGTTCCTGTAACAAAGCCTGGAGTTCACCTTCCGATGATGCTACGAGGACCAAATCGTCTGCATATAACAAAATTGACACTTTTTCACCACCTATATCTATGCCGGCATCAAGACTGTTTATTTTAATCACCAGATCATTGACATATAGATTAAAATGCAAAGTTGACAGTGTGCAGCCTTGTTTGAGTCCGCATTTTACTTCAAAATAATCCGTTTTGAGTCCGTTTAAACGAACGCAGCACTTTACGTTATCGTACAGCGATGTAATGGCTTTATGTATCCGACCCGTAATTCCCATGCTTGATATTTTCTTAAAAAGCAGTTCTCTATTTATTGAGTCATACGCTTTGGTGAAATCGATAAACGCTGTGAAAGTAGATTGGCTCTTAAGCTTTCTGGTTTCAATAAGTGACGTTAGTGATACTATGTGATCCACCGTACTTCGACCTTTTCTGAAGCCATTCTGAGGGTCGCACAAAATGCTATTTTCGTCTTCCCACTTCTTTAGCCTATTATTAATAACATTGCAATACAGCTTATAAACGGCAGGTGTAATCGTTATCCCTCTATAGTTGGCTGGGTCGCGTTTATCCGTGGTTGATGATTTTAAAACTGGAGTAATAATTCCTGTTCTCCATAATTCCGGTACTCTGCCAAGTGTGAAGCACAGGTTAAATAAAGCCTCCAGAAGAGAGATCAAGTTATGGTTTTTGAGTATCTCAGCTGCAATTTCATCAATTCCTTCTGCTTTTTTGTCGTGTAAACATCGTAACGCCATTTTTATTTCGTCCCTACTTATGGTTAAGTTTAGGTGATCATCGTTCGTGTTATTCGTTGGTTGGTCTGATAAAAAGTTGTCATTTAAGCACCCTGATCGTGGGTTAAATAGTTCATCAAAATGTTTCTTCCAAGTCTCGAGGACCTTGGCTGTATCATAACTTATGTTGCCACAAGGTAAAATAACTTCCATAGGAATATTGTTCTGTCTTTCCTTTCCCACGCCTATTTTTCCAATTGTTTTCCAAAAATCATGATGATTTGTATTATCTATTTCATAGACTATATTATGGACCCGTGTTGTTTGTATATCTGATATATGGCAGTCAATTTTCGTTTATATGGTCGTATACAAACTTAACGACCATAGATAGAAAAATATTTCTTTGAAAAAGAAATAAAGTAGAAACAATTGCAAAATGTGAAGAAGTATAGTATGGCCAATGACTTGTCTTAACTAAGGCAGCATTGGCGTACCCAAACTTTGCTTAACGCGTGTAGCAAACAGCTGTCCCCAGTAATTCTATATTACTGGCGGTTCCAAGACGATACTTCTGTTGTAGTTATATATGTTTCATGTTTTGGAGTCGAATATTTGTGTTGTTTGAACCTTACATGTATGTACGTTTTCATATTTATTTTTAAGTTCGGGTTACTTAGTGGCCGCATGTAGCTGCACACTCGATTTACGACATGTTTTCTAAGAATATGTACCTAATTGTCAATTTACTTTTCCCACCTCGGCTTTTGGAGTGGGAATTTCTTTCTGATTGCGCCTTTTCCTGATCATTGCCTACTTGTAGCTTTAAAGGTCTTCGCGTTCACTAATCAGGGAACATCAACCATTGAGGATGTGAGGAATTGATGAGCTGCTTAAATCGATTCCTCACCGCATAGCTACTACCATCAGGAAAATATGTCCATGAAAGTATACCCCTTTAAACCCCACTTATATATAGTAAAACTGGGGTATGTAGGGGAATACCAATTTTTTTTTTTTTTTTTTTTTTTTTTTTTTTGATCCAAAACATAGATTGTGGATACACATTAGAACCGCCTTGCCGAGTGGGTACACATTGGAACCGCCTCTAACGAGTACCCACAATATATGGTTTGGATCAAAAATAAGAAAAATAGGTATATCCCCTGTATACCCCAGTTTCGCTATATAAACGTGGGGTATAAGGGGATATATAGCATACGGAATACGGACATGTTATTTTGAGGCATTCATCCGAGGGTCAGGTAGAAAGAAGTCCAGACGTTAGAAAACAAACATTTGATGTTGTTTTTTTATCATTTGACAGCGGCGGTCGAAATATGTTGTACGGCGGATAGCATGCTCGGCCACAAAAGAGATCCGGCGCTCGCCGACATGCTGCACTGGCGACGACAGCCTTGTGTAACATGAAATGAACATGGTTTTGTGCCTATCTTCAACTAACCATCAGACTCTCGCAACAACATCACCACGATTATGGGTATAGCAATCGCAATAATACCAATCACCCCAAGCAAACCATACAGAACCCTCTTATTGACCCGGGTTTCCTTCTTTGTATCGGACTTCGCCGAGTGAGGGGGTCGGGGTAGGGAGTGGAGGTTGTCGTAGTCTATGTTGGTGTATCGCCCGCTTTCAGACTCAACCGTTCTTCCGTTCGATTCCACTTCGAACCTGTGTAAAGGCGTCGGTTTTGAGCTTGACGTATTCAGCATGGTTCGAATCTGGAAGAGTGAATACACTGTATTATAATATACTGAACAAAAACAAGAAACCTTATTTTTGCCATTCAGGGATTGAAATCTATATCAAATTCACTACCTGTCATGACACAATGTGACGCTTCGAATGGTTAACATCATGTCGGCTTCAATACAAAGTACAAACGGTGGATGTAAAAAAATTGATGGCTAGGCTTAAGGTGATATTAATCTAATTACAGGTGCGTTCACTTATTAATATACCCCTGCGATATTCATAAATAAATTGACAACTTTTCTTGATTTTAAACAACCGTCACTTGCAAGAAATAGACAACTGGATGAATTTGTTTATATAATATGTTAAGTACGAGGTTTGGCAAGAAAGTTCGTAGACACCATTAGTATTTTCAACAGAAAAAGAAATTCAGTCAAAATGAATATATCTGGGTTTGCAAAAATATGTCATGAGCTTATAGACGAAATTTTATGAAAATCTGGCCAACACAACATCTTCTACAGCCTTTTATGTGTACCTCCGTAACCGGGATCGGGGCAAGGGTCAACGTCTCAGTGACGTTACTTGAAGTTTATTGCTGTCAGTGCTTTATATATTTGTAACAAGTTTAACCGATGTTTCAGAGTTATTCCACATAAGGTCCTTGGATATCGGTACAATTTTATTATGTGTATCCAGCTGTCAAATGCAGATCTGTGCCAACTGTCCTCAGGTTCTCTGATGACCGGTTGAACATATGAAACCATTTTCATTCGCTGAGAATGTAAGAAGAGTGTACTTCCGCCGCCGTTTATCATCTTAGATGATCTATCGAGCATCCAAAAAATCAACTCTGCTACTTGTAAACTAGTGACAGACAAACTGATAGCTTTTATGTTGTTGTTTATATCATTTCCAACGTGTTTGTTGGCCATTTCCATGACAAAAACACACAATTTTATGGTTATCGGCTGTTCTCCGACGTCAAAATTACGCCATTTTTTCAAAGAATTTTTTCGGACTGCATCTGAAATTTTATTCACAGATATCAAACTGTACTGCCTCCAAGGCCCAAACATTCAGAAAACGTTGTTGATTGAACATTGTTTCAGGATCAAAATATTTTAACTTTACAGCACACTTCCGTGCCGTTTCACAAGCAAAAACAGAATGTGAAAATCGTCACATTTTATCACGTTTTGACACCTGCCCCACACAGCCCTACCCTCAAGCAGAAAAGTGGCCATACCAAGCGTGTTATTACTTCAAATTGCACAAAATTTCTGAAATATACTCATAAGATATTGCTGCTTGAAATTATGCAAAACACTTCTTCAACAACGCGTTACTTTTTCTAATAGCTTAAATGTCTACGAACTTTCCTGCCATACCTCGTATGTCTATAAATATTTACTCTACATAAAAAACTTCCAGATCTTATGATGTTGTATGCCTAAATTGATGACATAACATATGGAGCCAAATTTAAAAAAAAAATCGCTGATACTCGAGTTTCAAAGATTCTTCAAGGAACCATGGTTAATAGTTTGTAATTTTGTTAATAAATTATGAAAGAATTGCCATTTTTGTACTACGGCTGGAAATTTGGTGTCTTTTTGAGCACTATTTACAAAGTTACATCCTGATTTTCATTTATTGTGCGTTTTAGAATTTTGTTGTAAAACGGTTCTGAAATATACTCATAAGATATTGCTGCTTGAAATTATGCAAAACATACGAGGTATGGCAGGAATATTTTGAATAACTAACTAAATGTTATGAACCACTGCAGAAGCTGAGGGTGAGGTTATGGCCATGTAAAACCGGTTTAAGCCCGCAAGTAACTTTGTGTTACTGATCGTTCCAAGTCGATACTTCTGTGGTGGTTCTTTTCGTTTTATGTCTTGGTGTTTGAAAAATTTTTTGTGCTGTTGGCGCCTTATGTATGTTTTCATATTTTTAGTTAAGTTAAGGTAACTGAGTGGCCACCTATTGGGAAAATAGCTGCTCATTCGGCTTACGATATGTTTCATGGTATAAGTACCTGATTGTTGGTTTGGTTTTTTCCCACCTCGGTTTTTGGAGTGGGAATCTTTTTCTGATTGCGCCTTTTCCTGATCTTTGCCTACTTGTACCTTCTTACAATATAAAACTAAGCATTGTCAGTGTTATTTTGCAAGAAAACTATTTTTCTACGAGGACGGTTTTACGAACAAAACTTACTAGTGGGTTCCTTTATGAGGTAAGCATGCCTTAAGGCACTGTGGAGTCACATATGGCTTTGTATTCTGCCAAAACGTGGGTTGACATTTCATCATACAATTCATGGTTTGTTTCTCGGCACAGAATACCATATGGGACTGGGACTTTCAAAGAGAAACTTTCATACTTAGGCTATATTCATGATATTTAAATCCTCTTGTTTAGGCATAAAATCAAGGAAATCACCAGGACATTCAAAGACAGACGTTCCTCTAATATCAATAACAAGGATGAATACAGAGAACATTTGTTTTGCATAAATACCATTTTGACATACTTTATTGGCACGTTAATTTCCGTGGCTTAATCGCTATAGAAGAGGTTTGGAATATCACGAGGAGGAGATGTGAGTCATTGTCCAACAATAAATTTAGCCCACTTAGCCCCCCGGTGCGTAAAAAACAATCATGAATTGTATGATGAAATGCCAACCCACGTTTTTGCAGAATAAAAAGTTATGGGTGACTCCATAGTGCTTTAAGACATGCTTACCTTATGAAGGAACCCACTAGCAAGCTTTGGTCGAATAACCGCCCTAGTAGAATATTTGTTTTCTTGCAAAATAATACTGACATGCTTAGTTTTATATTGTAACAACCGCTTTATCATGAAATTCTAAAATGTACAATAAATGAAAACCAGGGTGTAACTCTGTAAATAGTGCTTATAAAGACACCAAATTTTCAGCCGTAGTACAAAAATGGCTATTCTTTTATGATTTACAAACAAAATTACAAACCATTAACCATGGTTCCTTGTGGAATCTTTGAAACTCGAATATCAGCGAATTTTTTGTTAAAACTTTGGCTCAATATGTTATGTAATCAATTTAGGCATACAACATCACATGATCTGGAAGTTTTATATACAGAGTATATATTTATAGACATTCTTAACATATTATATGAACAAATTCATCCAGTTGTCTATTTCTTGCCAGTGACGATTGTTCAAAAACAAGAAAAGTTGTCAATTTATTTATGAATATCGCAGGGGTATATTAATAAGTGAACGCACCTGTACACATGCAGTTGAGTAGTGTTTAAATACAATTTATTTCAGTCATGATGAACTTAGTAAGTCTTTTTGTCTTTTATATATTATTATAATAAACCTATGAATATTAATTATAAGATCATGATTTAATATTTAAACGCTATTGTATAGAGTCGCACTTTGTCAGTTCTTACTTCCTTGGTACATATAGGTTTTGTGACCAAAATGAAGACGCATTTTCACGAATGAATTCAGTAACATAAAAATAAATATACTCCTCAAAATAATCTAAGAGCCAGAAATTTAATTTTGCAGATTTTGTGAATGTCAAATTATTTCTTTTATTTAAGAAATGAATTTCATTTTTCTAGTGTTAATGGAGCTATGAGCCGCAGTGGGTCGCGTGCAAAGTGAATGAACCCCGAAGGGGTTCATGTAAGCTTTGCTAGCGACCCACTGCGGCTCATAGCTCCATGAACAACAGAAAAATTAAACTCATTGCTTATATTTACATTCATTTCTCTCTATCGCTTGTTGAAAAATCGCCAAGGCGGTCACATTTACCAGCAAACAGAGAATCTACACACAGTGTGTGTTCAAACAGTGGAACAGCGTCGACGTTTACAACGTCCAATCAGATTGGCGAGATTCATGTTTTTTGACGTCAAGTTTGGATTACGTCACGTCGTGACACAATGTTGTTCATGGAAGTATGAACACAGATGAATATCTAATGGTTCATCTAAGGAGGTTTTAGAAAAATGTAAATATTTTATGATGTATAATAAATATTCAATGGGTACCCTAACCAATAAACACCAAAAAGCTTAAAATCAATTGAATATAAACTTGTCAGTGATCATGGCACAACACTACCCTCAACAATTCGCTATTTTACACATGGTGGGTGGGGTAGTAAAATTTAGAAATTGTCTTCTTTTCACAACATTATGGCCGTAGATGTCAGCTTTATATTGCATACGTTTATCTTGGACCTTATAACTGTCATGCAATGTGATTGGAAGCTCTAAGTCAACTTCCGGATGTCCGCAAGAGGAATCATGTCCCGATCGTCTACCGGCTCACGTTCCAGACTTTTTCGCGTCCCAAATTGAACATAAGAGTCCGCGATTGTTCTCTGTAGACAATCCCACACGTGCTCATTCGGGTTCATGCCAGGACGACGTGCTAGCCAGTCCATACGCTGAACTTACTCGCGTCCAATCTAACCCATCGAGCCCTTCGTAATTGGTCGTTAACAACCATTAAAATAAACTCAGGACCCAATGCACCAGCAAATGGATGAACAATGATGCCCAAAAGTCCATATCCATATTCTATCAGTCAGCGACCCGTTCTGAATACTGTACAGCTCCAAAAACCAACATTACATACCCACCCTACACAAGAAGATATGGGCTGCCAATCAAAATGTGTTCCAATAACACAGTCAATTGAAAGTCTCGATTGTTTGACACCACTCACGTTGCTTTCCGTCACTGACGTCTAAGCTGATTTTCGACACCTCCGACCAAAGAAGCGGTCTCAAATGAGCCAGGAGAATGTTCTGATGTCAATATGCAAAGTCCAGTCGAAGTCATCTGGATCGTTGGGTCACCGTGAGGGTACAAGAGTCCTTCTTGCAGTAATTTTAAGAGTGTGCAGACAGATTTTTGTTGTCTGGTCACAAACATGATACAAAAAAGCATCATGTACTAGAGTTTTAGCGTTTTTGTGGTGTTAAACAAGGGTCTGATGGATAAGTGTACAATAAAATTGTCATTTAGAGCCGTATCATGGACTGACTAGCGGACTCTGTTGGCCTAAATTCGGTTGAGCTGTTGTGGGGCCGTCTTTAGTGAATCATACCAGACCGTAATGTTCGATTTGGAACGCGAGAAAGTCTGGAAATTGAAATGGTAAGCGGCTGTTGTACGATTCGTCATGCGGACAACCGGAAGTGAATTTGAAAATTCCTGTCACACTGCATGGAGGTTAAACAGCTTCATGCTTTATTTGCCCGTTACTGGATTCATGTTTACGGTCATATTCTTGTAAAAAAAAAAATCACGTGTTTTGTGGAATTTACTACCCCACCCACCATATGTAAAGTAACGAATTTTTAGGGTAGTGTTGTGTCATGATCACCGACAAGTTAATTATCGATTGATTTTAATTTTTTTGGTGTTTATTGGTTAGGGTATCCATTGAAATTTATGATACATCATAAAATAAAAGAAATTATTTGACATTCACAAAGTCTGCAAAAATATATTTCTGGCCCTCAGATTATTTTGAGGAGTATACAATGTTAGGCATGGACGCAATCTAAATTCTCCCTAAATCATTCAAAAGTGTGACAGTTGAAACATGTGGCATTGGCATGCCTTTAAAGTTCGTTCTTTTTTATATTTGCAGTTTAATTTGCCTCCAACCCCTTTGATACACTTAAAAAATGAGTTTATCCACAGACAGTACATTACTGGCACTCTTTAACATAGCTTCCTTGCGAAATATCTTTTATGGTTACGAAATGTACGCGTAAAGCATTTTTTGCAAATACATGACATTTAAATATACTGATTTTACTTAAGTGTAGAAATTCAAAATTTTCAGATTTTTTTTATATTTTTCTTATCTTTGCAATTTTTCTTAGTTTTGCTCAAAACATAGATTGTGGGTACAAGTTAGAACCGCTATTACAAGGCGGTTCTAACGAATACCCACAATCTATGTTTTGGAGCAAAAATAAGAAAAATAGCCACGCCTTTTTATACCCCAGTTTCCTAAATAAAAGTGGGGTATAAGGGGGTATACGTATCCTTATGAAAAGGGTGGGTGTGGCTTACCTGGTGTTTATGTAGCTGCCAGTCTTGGAATGTGTGTTGATCTGTCAATTTATCCCGCCACGTGGACGCACTGTTCGCCAAATCCTCATACGAGTGCTCAGGTCTTCTACTCATTTTGATGGAAATGGGTGTTGTTGTTGTTGTTGTTGTTGTTGTTGTTGTTTTCAATTTTTGTTTCTTATCGTCTTATATTTTAATATGTGTTAGTAGTCATTTCTACACTTATTATCATTCACGCTAACCAACTGTTATATGATCCTTCCCCTTTCTTTTGAATCAAATATTTTAGACACTTCAGTTAAAGCTATTCTTCAGATTTTTACTCTAAAAATAAGTAAAACTTCAACTCTAAACTATCTTTTATATTTCATTTATTAAATATAATCAGTATGTACATTATTATGAACTTTTATATCCACATTTGAAAATGCTAAATGTGGCCTTAAAATTTGGCATAATCAACCAAAGTCTATGATTACTTTAAAGGCGGTTCCCTCTTTAGTTCATTGAACAAATTCACAGGCACTTTACAGGTAATGCATAATTTTAAAGAAAAAAAAAAGACAATAGTATGTATACTTGGGTAAACTAAGTGATATCAAATTATGTTTTGAGTTGCATGAAGGCCTCCACTGGCTTAATTGGCACCGATAATCGTAATAATTGAACCATTGTCAATAATAGTGTATATGGGTCATTATCAAAAAAATGGAGCAATCCTTGTCCTTGATGGTTTTCTCGCAAGCGCGATGTCCGAGGTTGGCTTTTTCCATGTATAATATTAGTTTCCGCGGTGCTTTACTAGAACCACACGCGATTTCATGTTTCCGAGTACGTTATTTGTAAAAAAGAGATGCTATAAGTGCTATTTTATCGATTTTTACCGTGTCCCAGGGTCATGGCAAGTAGTTTTATTTGTTTCCATTGCAAAAGAAGCTTGACAGAAATCACATTTTCTGTGACCATCTATTGCATAGAATGTTATTGAAGTCAAATTCAAAAATCTTATGATATATAAAGTGCTATTAAAGGGTGGGGGCACATATATAGTGTTGTCCCTGGAAAACGTATCAGTGCTGTCACAGTTATTGAAAATCGATTTTGACCAGAGTTACAAATCATTTTCTCGGATCAAAACAATCGCGTTTTGTAGACGACACCAAGCTGAAGAAGTTACGGTAAAAAACTTTTGAACAAATCGCATTACTCCGTTGCTATACCATAAAGACATGTCAGAATTGGAGTGGGAATTTTACAAGCATCAGTCCTATCACGCGCATTTTGCCGCTTATTGTAAATATCACATACATTTTAAAACCATGACTGAATTTCAACTTAGGAGCAGTCAGAATAGACATGCAAAGTTTTCATCCTGCATTCTGTTGTTAGTCATTAGAATTAAATTTCTGTGTGAAACTCAGTACTGTCACGGTCAGTGCTGTCACGGTCGTGACAGTACTGATGCATTTGTGACAGCACTGAGTCGACTTCTGTCAGCAGGTGTAGATTCAAGCAATTTCCTAGACTGAAAGGAGCTAGGTCGCCTTTCATGAGAGGGTCTCAGCTACTAACACCAGCCGCGGCCAGAAGTGGCCAATTTATATCCGCTTGAAAACCATTTGAGGTGTGTGGGGGTGATACAAAACTACAAATACAAAATTCCTCGTCGACCAGGGTATATCCAATTATCCCATGGGGCGGTACTCCAATAATATTATTGAGACAGTATGTGTATGTAGCTTCGATAAATAAGATAACCCCTTTTCAGTGTAAAAGAAATTTTAAGCCCCCGCTTTATTCAGAAAAATTGCCTTTAAAACGCCATCCTTTTCCTTGAGGGGTACTTCTGGCACGGATGTGCCGTAAAACCTAAAAAAAAAAAAAATACACACACACCAAAAAAAAACAACAAAAAAACACACACACCAAAAAAAAAAAAAAAAAAAAAAAAAAAAAAAAAAAAAAAAAAACATAGCCGGGTGTATTCTTTTGAAAACACCGTGTTCACATGGTATAAAATACACACAGAGTGCAGATTTGCACCCGGAATGCAAAATACACCAAGGTTCAAATGTTGCAGATGTACACGGCTAGTTCTTGATAACCGCTCAGGTTAAACATGTCCAGAAAAAGTGTGGTAAGAATAATTACATAAACTTAACTGTTTACCGTGAATCTAGAAACCATGAAGGGTATTAAAATGTCCCCAAAATAGCCAATCAGCGTAAAGCTTTTAAGTCGTAACTAAGAAAAACTCGGCATGAGATCTATAAACGAATCAAAGAGCACCACCACATATGCTTTACGTTTACATGTTAACATAAAAATGAAATGTTGTGGACAAAACGTAAAGAGGAACTTTCAAAAGACAGCAAAATTTTCCCAAGTCGTGCAAACGGTACATCCACGTCAACCGTCATGGCTCTTTTTCATTCCGTTCGTTCTGTTCATTTCACTAATGCCGGTTTGATATCAGCTAACCGTACATGTACGAGGCTGGTGACTACCAAGAAAAAAAGTGGTACTTCCGTCCTGACATGACTGAACGTTATTGACTCGGGTAGATTAAACAAACAAAAATATAAGACGCGTGATGAGAAGACATGATTTTGCATATGTGAAGGCAAAAGAGCAGCTCAGCTGCAAGGTAACCTAAATTTGAGGCCCATCCAAGGGGGTATTAGCTCCAAGGTCACTAAAAGAAAAACGACCTTTCTCCCCCAGCTCCCTTAAATGTTTTCCTTGCTCCCAGCTTCCTAAAACCCAAAATGTTCTCTTAAGCGCCAACTCTCTTCAAATGTTCCCAGTTCTCCCAAGCTCCATGAAAACAAATGGCCCTGCCACCCAGTTCCATAAAACCTGTGACAGGGTCCAAATTTTCCTGCGGTCTTTTGTCGTGAACAATCCTGGTTGTTTCAGACATGGTCGAAAGGCCCAAAGACACATTTTCTCATGCTGCAGCTTAAAGTGATAAGCGGGATAGTGCTTCTACTGCGCTTTACGTGTTACACTGCATTTGAACGTGTTGTGTTAGAGCATTGGATCTACGCAAAGGTGTCCCTGGTTCGAGCATCAGCCGAGGCTTCATTGGTTGCTACCTTAAGTCAGTCACTGCCCCTAAGCTCATCAGGTAATGGTCAGAAATTCATCAACCCCGCACACATTGGAATGAAAAAGGCGAGATCGGATAATTATCAGTGCTGTCACGACAGCATCAGTGCTTTCACGATATCAGTGCTGTCACGGTCATAATAATTTGAAATACTAGAAACGCAACATATGAACATAATTGCTTTTGGTATATAATGATACTATACTGAAATAGTAAACGTTTAGCTGAAATTATTTTTGGATTAATCGTACAAGATTATGTCTATAAAAATAAAGCGCTTCAGAAACAGAACAAATCACAATATGTGCATTTTCATTGGAGCTCTCTCCTTCGTGAATTCAATGAAAGTATTTAAAGCTTGTGTGAATTTTTGTTCGTGACAAGTTATATATACCCCCACTTACAGATTGGGGAAGTCTTATCAAATGAGCGTTTTACGCAAGAAAGTTTGTTCGTGACAGCACTGATATTTTTTCAAGGGTACCATACAATTAATTAATGCTGGTGCACTATTTGTTCAGTTAAACTTGGCATATTTTATTTCTATATTCTATATGCCCCTGTTAATAAAACTAACCCATTAAAAATGAAAAAAATGGACAATTATTTTTTTCGTTTTGCCTTTCTGGATTGCTCCATTTTTTGATAATGACCCATAAAAATATATATGTTTCTATTCAGCAATAAAAAGTAAATATCATCAGGAAAACATGTCCATGAAATAAATCCCACTTTTATGCAGTGAAAGTGGGGTTTACCTGGGTATATAATATTTCTTATTTTTGTTCCAAAAGATTGATTGTGGGTACTCGTTACATGTACCCACAAACTATGTTTGGAGCTAAAAAAAATTTTAAAAAAATCGATTTTTCCAATGTTTTTTATTATTATTATTTTTACAGCTAAAATGCTGTTTATTGTATGGGTGTGTTTGCTTAATGTGAAATGAATACGGTACTTCCTATTCAGCTAGATAATTGAGTACACAAAGACAAAGCGTAATTATTGTTTATAAGTATTGAAATGTCAAAATTTGAAAAGTGGCGTGAATTTATTTTGTCACAATAATATTTATACCCGGGAAAGCAAAAGAAAAATGGAAATCAGGGCCATATAAATTCATCAAACTGACACTCTTAACAAACAGAGATTGCTAACTTGATCAGAAATTTCGCAATGAAAATACCACCTTCTGTTTCGCGAACCAAGCAACAAACAGCTATTAACCTATTAGTAAGCCTTTGTCAAAATCTCACTTTTCTGAAAAATCACACGAAAAATATGACCGTGTCATCTTTTTGCAACCCAAAAGTCGTAAAAAGTGCCGCAAAAAAATTGAAAATTGGTTCGCTAATAAAATAATTATACCCAAAAGCATGCGCAAGGGAGGTAATCCAAACACATTATAATTGAAAATCAAGCAAATCTGTGGAAAACATTTAAGAGTCTGGCGCTCAGCTATGCATACAATACAATTTTGTTTTGGTTTGGAGCATTTTAAATAAAAAATTTACAAATTTAGATTTTTTTCTTGGAAAATAGTTGCTTCCCTTGCTGACACTTTACAATGGAAAAAAGCCCTATTCAAAATTATTTTCTGGCATAAAATTTTTATTTGTTAACCGATTTTCACAATAGTGACATGGTAACATTTTTCTTCAGGTCTCTCAGAAAAGTCAGATTTTGAAAAATTCAGTTTCTGGAAGATGGTGAATAGACAGTAGCTCTTTCCCAATAAGGTAACGATAGCAACAACCGTAAACAGAGGTAAAGAATACTACAGAAAGGAAGGCAGACATCAGGAAAACATGTCCGTGCAATAATTACCCCCTCAAACCCCACTTTTATATAGCAAAACTGGGGTATGCAGGGGTATACCTATTTTTCTTATTTTTGCTCCAAAACATAGATTGTGGGTACTCGTTAGAACCGCCTCGGCGAGGCGGTTCTAACGTGTACCCACAATCTATGTTTTGAGCAAAAATAAGAAAAATATCAAAATTTTTCTGATGAATTTTTCAATTTTTACAGGTGAAAAAAATCTCTGTATATTGCATGGGCAAGTTTTCGTAATGATAAAGAGAAGAATTATCGTGAAGCTAACCCATAGCAGAACCGCACAGGGACGGCGAAGTGGCCAACTGGGACGGCACTGTCTGTCAAAGACTACATTGTTTGTTTGAATTGATGCTTTAAGTCCCAGTCCACAGCAATGGTCATGTCCGGACGTTGCCTCCTTTTTAGGGGACTTTTACCCAACATTAGGATGTCATGACACTCAAAATGTGCTTCATAAATATAACCACCCAACTAAGCCAATAAGGCTTATATGGATGGTTTGGCTAAATCACTTTTCCTGGGTAGGCTCAGACCATGAGCAATTAACCAGTAATCAGATGGTCGGACAGTAGATTAGAAGCTTTGCCTGGAGGCACAAGCAGCCCATCTATTTCTTCTAGGTCTCAATGGGCGGGGCCCATATTCCCACCCGACCACCCTTAAAAAGATTTTTGTGTATATTTTATTGCATGGTTTTAGATTCATTTCAATGATTTCAGAATTATTTATCAGCATGAAACATATAAAACGGTTTTAATTCAGTCGCGCTATGAAAAAATAAAACAACATAAAATATTCTATACTACAAGACTTAAGTTTAGCAATTTTTTCATCCATCATTATTTTCAAAATCAAATGTTTGAAAACTTTACATACGCTTTTAATATGTCAAGTGATGCTCAAATTCATATTTCGAGACGATTTTGTGCTTTTCTCACGTCCACGAGTTGCTACGTTACGTTAAAAAAATCATGCAAATCACGTGCCCAGCATTCCACGTGCATCACATATTATTAATTTTTGCCTCGTTTGATTGGTAAAAGTGTCAAAACGAATAAACCGGAATGACATTTTAAAAATTCTGTTAGGGGACGCCGCCATGGTCTGACGTTAAACCAGCGTAACAATGTGCTCAGTGCAGACATGAAGAAAAAGGAAGTCAATTGAATTTTCTAAGCTTGCTAGAGTATGATATAGTCTCCTAAAACCAAATTCCATCAGCTGATAGCAAAAAAAAAACCGGCATCATGACGCCAGACAACGTAAGACTATCATGATATAGGGTAATGCCAATTTGACGTCATAGTGACGTAATCGATTTTAGTCAACCTACGAATATCAGGTTTGATAATTTACGATATGGAAAGACGGATTTGTATCGGAACAGCTGACAGGAAACAACCTTCGTGGTGCGAACACCGTGAATATCGCCGTTACGTTTTTGGACCTGTAAACGTCAAACGTAAACGTGCAAGACTAGACTTAACACCAAATCAAACCTTATAGGCCCATCAAGCGAAAGCTTTCTCGTAAAAGCGAAATCGCACGTCATTTCAGCAATTGAAGACGTATGGGACCACCTCGGGAGAAAGGCCAGGGAACAAAATGACGTCAGTTACGTCATACACCGGGGGCGTTACCAGGTACCATCATGGAACTCAGTCTCTACGATTATGGTACTGTACTTTCTTTGGGCACAAGGAGATGTGTAAATGACTGTTTTGGGAATAAAAGGTTAACTTTTCATATGCCGAGAAACAATGTGTAAATTTTGAGGTGACACCCTGTAAACTTTGACGTAGCGTAATTGCATCAGGACAAGGTGGCTTTTCGGCGAAAAGTGGAAATTGTGGTTCATTAAGGATTAAATATTGATGGGTTAAAGAGTTTAATTAAGTTCATCTTTATACCAATTTGCATTTTCGAAATCAAATAAAAATTGCTAAACTTAAGTCTTATAGTATATTTATACCAAAGCAATGGAGCAGATTCGATATACTGTTAAGCCTTATGACAGTTAATATAGAGCCAGGGTTTGCACGAAAAAAAAATATTTGGCATTCGGAGGTCACGTCCGACGCAAATCGTCCTGTACACTCACAGAAGCAGGCTAGAAGCTTGTTTTTTTATTAAAGAAGAAAAGGAATTATACAAAATCTATCTGTGCAGTGAAAACAAGACGCTGTTCAGCTCCCCGGTCACCGCGAAGCTGGTCTGCGCCTTTGTTTTCGCATATGCAGATTATTTGTTTCTGATGCTGCAGCTCTATACTAAAAGTCATCCATCTCCTGTAGCAGTACAGCACGGTGTATGTCGTATGTGGCCCTCTAAGACATATTTTCACGTGACGAAGCTGGATTCTAAAACAATTAACTTTTCTTCTAACTTTCCTCTTATATACTCAGAGGAAAAAGTTTAGTCAGTAACTTTGACCAGCCCGATTACTTTAATGCCCGACCGCTTGCCTAAGGTGTTTCCCTTTATTGAATTTTCAAAGTCAGACTCTTTCTAATTCTGGAAAGAAACTCCACCAGTTGTCAATTTCAACAGAGTTATTGGTCTTTTTCTGAAAACATCATTTTTGTAATTACCCGATAAATGATCAAATCGGCGCTTTCATTAATAGCGCTTTCTGACAGAGGTTAATGCCAGTGACAACTTTTCAAAATTCAGCCACAGTCTCGAGAAATAACAAGTCAAATATTTATTATTTTTTAGATTACCTCCCTTTCATTTAAAACAAGAACGAAGATTGGTGTATGCACTGTGGCAAAACCACATGCGATATTGCAATCGTTTTTGTTTGAGCTGTTAGGTTTCATTCTCAGTTTTATGTTTGTTAATTCTAATCCCAAAGTATAGAGGGGTTTTGAAGCTATAGCTATTTAACCTGTCCCAATGGGATTTTACATGTATTTTCACTGACAAACGTTTGCCAGTGAGCATATTATACACTACACTATACTGATACGGTTCTTCTACGTTGTTCCACTGCTGTTTTAATGTCACTGCTGCCAGCCACATACCCAAGACAGGCTTGCAGCGCATATCCCGTACCCATCCCTATAATCGGCATAGCTCACCACCCTATTGATAGCGACAAAGATATCATTATTCACAGTTATATCGGGGTGATTGTTCAGAGCAAACAGGCATTTCGACCTGATCTCCTGGTCGAATCCCTCGCTGTCCGTGACCCGAAGATATTCATTACCGATAAATACCGTCAAAAGCGAGCTGACGTTTTTATATCTCGGCATCGCCTTGTCAAAGAAAAGTGGATAGGATGCATCGCTGCAGTGGTCGTTACCATACATGCGGAGATGCCCATCAAAGCCTTCCAGCTCGGCGTCGTAATCTTGATGGCTTCCATCGCCTCCCCATCCGTCGTTACTTTCGCTGTCACCTATGTCCAGCAGCCAACTACGATTAACCTCTTTTACCAGATACGGCTCCCAGAAAAATAAACACTTTAAAATTTGTAACATTCAACGCCAAGAAAACCTGTCTTCATGATTAGTTCAAACACGTTCGGGTACAAACAACCAGACTGATTTCGGATGGACGTATATGTATGTACTGTAAAACAATTGCGCTATTCAACGTCAAAGGTATTGTTTTGAACGTTTAATTATTATTAATTATTTTACTTCTATTTTTGAGTGTATAAAAGTTTATTTCGCTAATGCTGTTGCGGGACTTCGTGACCCCAGCAGCATTTGAACCAATGAATAAAAACTTCCTATTTTACATATCGTACATATGGGCACTGTAAAACTAAACCTAGCTGTTGTGTTTGTGATTTGATTTTACGCATCTCCCACTTAGTTTTTACTTATCCATGGCCGTGCTAGGGAGGCCATACAAGACACCACGACGCCTAGAGCATATTACTTGTCTGTACATTGGCGCGTGCACTAAATACAAATATCTTGTTCAGTTTTTTGGTGCGGTAACACAAATGAATGTTTGAAATTCCAAACTGTCAACGGCGAACCATGGACTTTTAAAGAAGACATTTGAAAAAAAACCTTATTTCAGGTGTATTTGTTAGGTAGAACATGATAGAAACCCACAAATTAGCGTAAGTCTCTCGACGCAGACTTGCGTAAAGTGTAAATATGACTTGTTTTGCAATTTCTGGTCGAAATTGTTTGGAGATAATAAATATAGCACTATTTTTCATACGAACGGAACACGAAGTCTAAACATTTTGTCCAGAAATCGCAAAATTGACAGATTAATATTTTTACAAGTCTGCATCGAGGAAGTGACGAAATATACTTCCTGATTCCTTAATAATTATGTTTTTTTTTTTTTGTTTTTTTTTTTGTTTTTTTTTTTTTTTTTTTTTTTTTTTTTTGTTTGTTTGTTTTTTTTGTTTTTCTTTGAAACGTAAGTTAGAATGTTATTTTGTTGATTTGTAACAAGGTCACTACGAGTTGATATGTAACATAACATATCCATATTAATAGAGAGCAACTTTTTAAACGATGTACAGTGATACCTCTCCCAGATACAGTAGAAATAGGTAAAGTGGAAATAGGTACCGTAGTAAAACTGGGTACAGGTATATAACAGGTGGTCTAAGGATAAATATGATTACACTATACCCCATCGTTTGTTGATTGTGTGGCCATATCAGATTACTTTTTTATGTTTTGAGGCTTAACGTTTTCAGTCATGCCGGGACGGAGCCAACACTTCATGGCTTTAACCAGTACTGTAGGGAGTAAATGTGTCTTGCTCAAGGACACAACACGGCGACGCCTGTGGGAATCGAGCCCAGGACCTCTCGATTCGGAGTCCGACGCTCTACCATGCCTCCGCGCTCCCTATCAAATGACTTAGACTTTCCCTTACGCATGAGACGACGGATAAAATTTCGACCACAACGAGAACACAGCACAAACAGAGCATATGTTGGTAAAAAAACAACATGAGCTCTATTCCATTATAAAACCAAATTGCTCGTGGGTAAGACTCTCTGTGACAAATTGTTTTAAGTCCATGCACTTTTATAAAGATGTAGTTTCATGAATCGACGGGAAGAATGGTCGTAGATGTATGGTCGTTCGTCTCTCACTAATGAGAAAGACCATCATTATTTCTTGAATAGGTTCGTGTGTGTTGGTGAGTTCTTGGATGGCTGACTAGGCCAATTCTAACTCTAAACTGTCGGTTGCAAGTAGAGCAAGTCAATGTCATTGTTGAATCAGCTGGTGGCCCATTGGTATTGGCTTTGCGTTCTCTGTGCTTTCTTTCAGCTTCACAGATTCTCTTTTTTTTTTCATAGAGAGCTGCTCCTTTGTTTATGTGACCTCGTAACTTTGATCGGTCCTATGGATTCTGTTCCCAAGACCCAATTGGTATGTCGAAATCCTTCAGAGAGGCTTTGAGTGTGTCTTTGTAGCGTTTCTTCTGGCCACCTTGAGAGTGTGTTCCCTCTTGCAGTTCTCCATAGAAGACTTTCTTTGGAAGTCGCTCATGCTCATCAGGCATTCTTATAACATAGCCAGTCCACCTTAGCTGTACTAGCTTTAAGACAGTATGCATGCTTTGCATCCCTGCTTTCTTCAGGACCTCTGTGTCTGGGATCTTGTTTTGCCACAGCTTGATTTTAACAGCTTTCGCAAACAGCTTCAGTGGAAATGGTTAAGTCTCTTTGCGTGATGCTGGTATACTGTCCAGGTCTCACATGCATATAAGAGGGTTGGCAGTACCACAGCCTTGTAGACTTTCAGCTTGGTATCAAGCTTGATTCCATTTCGCTCCCAGACGTTTGTACAGAGTCTTCCAATGCCACACTGGCTTTTGCAATTCTGGCAGTGACCTCATCATCGAATGAATGTGCACTGCTCTGGAAAGAGTGCTTCCCAGGTAGATGAATTGATCAACAACTTTCAGTTTTTGTCCATTCACAGTGATGGTTGGTTCATTGTACGGTTTTCCAGGTGCTGGTTGGTGTACAGCCTCTGTCTTTTTGCTTGCAATCAGTTTGTATTTTCCTATCTCTAACTACCACAACTCTTCGATATGGGAATCTCTTTCTGATTGCGCCTTTTCCTGATCTTTGCCTACTTGTACCTTTTTTGTGCTGATTGTGAGATAGATTATGGTTATCACATGACTGTGAGACTTGATCAATGGCTCTTTGCATTTTTGCCTCTGAGCTGGCATTCTTATCCATATCATCTGCATAGAGGAGCTCATCTAGCACATCAGTCTGCACCTTAGTTTTGGCTTGCAACCTTCTAAGGTTGAATATATTGCCATCAAAACGGTACCTGATTGGAAAACCAGTGTCACCGTCCTGAATAGCATGCATGAGCATGGCAGAAAACATCATGCTGAACAGTGTTGGTGCTATTACACAACCCTGTTTGAACCCATTCGTTACCTCAAACGGTTCAGAGAACTCTCCACCATTTTGCACACGTGCCTGCATGCCATCATGAAATTGCCTCACCATTGCTACGAATCTGGGTGGACAGCTCATCTTGGCCATATTGTTCCAGAGTCCATCACGACTTACTGTGTCAAATGCTTTGGTGAGGTCGACAAACGTCATGTATAGATCTACATTCTGCTCGTGGCATTTCTTCTGAAGCTGTCTTGCTGTGAAGATCATGTCTATTGCCCCCCCCCCCCCTGTCTTTTCTGAATCCACATTGACTTTCTGGTAAAAATCCCTTCTGATCAAGATGAACATTCCGTCGGTTCAACAGAATTTTTACCAGTATCTTCCCAGCAATGGATAGGAGTGAAATGTCTCTGTGGTTGTTACAGACTTGTGGATTTCCTTTCCGCTTGTATAGGTGGATTATGGATGCATCCTTAAATTCTTGTAGGATAGCTTTCTTCCTCCACATACAGTGAAACAGCTCTGTCAGTTTCTCTGCCATAGGTAGCCCCTGGCCTTATAAACCTCTGCAGGAATTGCATCTGCACCTGGAGCTTTGCCAGATGACAGTTGTTGAACTGCTTTTCTTGTTTCCATGACGGTTGGAAATTCATCTAACAGAACATTGCACTCTATCTGTGGAAGTCTGTTCCATCTGCACTGAGCAATGTGGTGGCTCCAGAACTCTTTGGGCCATAAATGGTTTTCAGTGCATCATGAAATTTCTTCATGTCCTTTCTGTCCGAAAAAGAAAAAAAATTCTTCTGTTTTCTTCCTCAGCCACGAATCTTGCATGTCTTACAAAAGTTGCTGTAGGCTGCTTTCTTAGATACTGAGCTATTATCATCTTGATGTGCCTTGTGCAATCGGTACTTTTCTTCAAGAAGCTTCTGAATTTCGTCATCATTCTCATCATACCAGTCGGCTTGATGTTTGCGAGATGGATGTCCTAAAGAAGTAGCAGCTGAACAATGAACTGTTTTATTGAAAACTGTCCAGTTTTCTTCGGGGTTCTCTGAGCTGAGATTGATTGCATCCATTGTATACAGCATCCTTGACCACATTTTTACGAAGGAAATGGTGTTCGTTTCTAAATAAATCTTACTCGCTACCGATCAAGCTATCGAGGTTTGTCTTACCTCTTTTTGTCAATGCAATTTAAGCAGGGTCAACGAAGACGGGAAATGATATTTAATACTGTATGTTTTCTTTGCTTCCTTCCCAAACACGACATTTTTAGGGAACTAAATTTGAAAGGGACATCAGTATTGTGCGTTACGTCAAAAGCATGGTCAACGATGGCAGGTAAATGATGCGAAAAGATGCATTTTACCATAAAAGTCTGATAAAACAGAGAAAAAATAGGTGTAAATTCAATTTTTGCCTTCTATTTGAGGTACAATATTAATTTCGCTACTTTGTATATTTCAAAAACAACGATGGTAGTCCGATAGCAGTGTTTAAATAAACAAAGGTGCCATCAGGCAATATATGCGCGTGTCCGTCAACACCTGCCGTGATAATTCGCACCTAACAATTAAAGATGCTATGTCACAAGACCATCGCACATTTTTCTCGATATAAAATGTTTCAGAAAGTCTAACACATGCGCTTTTAGCATACCGATGCTATCGTGTTATCTAAAAACTGTAATTTGTGTTGCATCATATGCATCATTAACACCTCTTTTCGTAATCAAAAACCTCTGTTCGCATCTTTTCCCTAAAAAGCCTCTTATGAATTTCGCTATCTAGTCCTACCCGTTCCAAGTTACAAAAAATATGAAATAAAACTTTGAAGCTTTTTATTGTATTCCCCACCATTTTACACATTGAAATGTATGTAATATGAACATATCCCTGTATATATACAATTATATATTTAACAAATAATTACAAACAATAGAAATACATGTGTTTAACAAACAGCACATAAAAGATCTGTGTACGTGAAAAAACAATGAAATTCGTATTCAAAATAACACAGTTAGCACAAATCGCTTATATAACTCAGTAACTGCAACCTCTACATCAGGAAAACGTGTCCGTGCAATGTATACCCCTTAAACCCCACTTTTCTATAGTAAAACTGGGGTATGCAGGGGTAGAACCGAGGCGGTTCTAACGTGTACCCACAATCTATGTTGTGAGTAAAAATAAGAAAAATATCAAAATTTCTACTGAAAATTTTCAGTTTTTATAACTTCGAAAAAATGTGCATATCACATGGGCATGTTTTTGGTAATGTATACAGCATAAATGATAAAGATGTTCTTAAAACTTTCATTCTTAAGAACTATTCTGAAGACAAAACTTCTCCATGACACATGTATGTTCAACAAAACGACTCATTTGCATTACCTAATGAAGTCGGACACTTTCTTTGTTTTATCGAAGGGAAGCAGTTGCTACACATAACCCTTTCCTATTTTATGGTTACAAACCACGTGAGATGAAAGGGTTCATAAGTTTTGATTATATGCCGTAAATAGGTTTTGTACGAGGAAGAAGATAAATTTTTAAACGTTATAATAATACTGTGCAACTTATCTGTGCAGGATGGACTGTAGACAACAGTTCTCATATTTAGTAATTATTATACGACCGTTCTTCGTTCATTTGAAACTGACTAACAGAATCAAACCGGTAGGTAGTAGAAAAGGCGACGTGCATATCCGCATTTAAAGACCTTCTCCTGTTGAGCCTTTGGTTTTTCCTGAAGATGTTGACATTCCTCCTGTTGATCCTGTTTGTTCTCCTGTTGTCCCTGTGGTTACTATTGTTGATCCTGTGGTTACTATTGTTGATCCTGTGGTTCCTCCTGTTGACCATGTGGTTACTCCTGTAAATCCTGTGGTTCCTCCTGTTGATCCTGTGCCTGTTGACCATGTGGTTCCTCCTGTTGATCCTGTGGTTCCTCCTGTTGACCATGTGGTTACTCCTGTTGATCCTGTGGTTCCTCCTGTTGATCCTGTGCCTGTTGACCATGTGGTTCCTCCTGTTGATCCTGTGGCTCCTCCTGTTGATCCTGTGGTTCCTCCTGTTGACCATGTGGTTCCTCCTGTTGATCCTGTGGTTCCTCCTGTTGATCCTGTGCCTGTTGACCATGTGGATCCTGATGTTGTTGACATTTCTCCTGATGTTGTCATTTCTTCTGATGTTGTATACATTTCTCCTGATGTTGTTGACATTTCTCCTGGTGTTGTTGACGCTTCTCCTATAGACGTTGGCGTACCTTCTGAAGATGTTGACATTTCTGTTGAAGGTGTTGTCATTTCTCTTGATGTTGTAGACATTTCTCCTGTTGTAGTTGACATTTCTCCTATAGACGTTGGCGTACCTTCTGAAGATGTTGACATTTCTGTTGAAGGTGTTGGCATTTCTCCTGATGTTGTTGATATTTCTCCTATAGACGTTGGCGTACCTTGTGAAGATAATGACAATCCTGTTGAAGATGTTGTCATTTCTCCTGATGTTGTTGACATTTCTCCTGATGTTGTCATTTCTCCTGATGTTGTAGACATTTCTCCTGACGTTGTTGACGTTTCTCCTATAGATGTTGGCGTACCTTCAGAAGATGGTGACATTCCTGTTGATGATGTTGGCATTTCTCCTGATGTTGTTGACACTTCTCCTATAGACGTTGGCGTACCTTTCGAAGATAATGACAATCCTGTTAAAGATGTTGTCATTTCTCCTGTTGTTGTTGTTGACATTTCTCCAGATGTTGTCATTTCTCCTGATATTGTAGACATTTCTCCTGATGTTGTTGACATTTCTCCTGATGTTGTTGACGTTTCTTCTATAGACGTTGGCGAACCTTCTGAAGATGTTGACATTTCTGTTGAAAGTATTGTCATTTCTCCTGATGTTGTTGTCATTTCTCCTGATGTTGTCATCCTTCCTGATGTTGTTGACATTCCTCCTGTAGACAATGGCGTACCTTCTGAAGATGTTGACATTTCTCCTGAGGATGCTGACATTCCTCCTGAAGAAGTTGACATTCTCCCTGAAGTTGTTGATATTCCACCTGTTGATGTTGACATTCCTCCTGAAGATGTTGCCATTCCTCCTGAAGATGTTGACATTCCTCCAGAATATGTCGTTATTCCTCCTGAAGATGTCGTTGTTCCGTCTGAATATGTGGTAATTCCCTCTGACGATGTCTGCATTCCTTCGGAAGATGTCGTTATACCTTCGGAAGATGTCGTTATGCCTCCTGAAGATGCCGTTATTACTTCAGATAATGTAAATCCCTCTAAAGATGTTGTTATTCCTTCTGTTGATGCCGTTATTCCTTCTGAAGATGTTGTTATTCCTTCAGAAGATGTCGTTATTCCTTCTGAAGATGTCGTTATTCCTTCTGTTGATGTCGTTATTCCTTCTGAGGATGCCGTTATTCCTTCTGAAGATGTCGTTATTCCTTCTGAAGATGTTGTTATTCCCTCTGAAGATGTCGTTATTCCTCCTGTTGATGTTGTTATTCCCTCTGAAGATGCCGTTATTCCTTCTGAAGATGCCGTTATTCCTTCTGAAGATGCCGTTATTCCTTCTGAGGATGTCGTTATTCCTTCTGAGGACGTCGTTATTCCTTCTGAAGATGTCGTTATTCCTTCTGAATATGTCGTAATTCCTTCTGTTGATGTCGTTATTCCTTCGGAAGATGTCGTTATGCCTCCTGAAGATGCCGTTATTACTTCAGATAATGTAAATCCTGTAAATGTTGTTATTCCTTCTGTTGATGCCGTTATTCCTTCTGAAGATGCCGTTATTCCTTCTGTAAATCCTGTAAATGTTGTTATTCCTTCTGTTGATGCCGTTATTCCTTCTGAAGATGTTGTTATTCCTTCAGAAGATGTCGTTATTCCTTCTGAAGATGTCGTTATTCCTTCTGTTGATGTCGTTATTCCTTCTGAGGATGCCGTTATTCCTTCTGAAGATGTCGTTATTCCTTCTGAAGATGTTGTTACTCCCTCTGAAGATGTCGTTATTCCTCCTGTTGATGTTGTTATTCCCTCTGAAGATGTCGTTATTCCTTCTGAAGATGCCGTTATTCCTTCTGAAGATGCCGTTATTCCTTCTGAGGATGTCGTTATTCCTTCTGAGGATGTCGTTATTCCTTCTGAAGATGTCGTTATTCCTTCTGAATATGTCGTAATTCCTTCTGTTGATGTCGTTATTCCTTCTGAAGATGTCGTTAATTCCTCTGTTGGTGTCGTTATTCCCACTGAAGATGTCGTTATTCTTTCAGATGTCGTTACTCCTTCGGAAGATATCGTTATTCCCTCTGAAGTTGTCGTTACTCCTTCTGTTGATGTCGTTATTCCCTCTGAGGTTGTCGTTATTCCTTCTGAAGACGTTCTTTGTCCTTTTGAAAATGTCGTTATTCCCTCTGGCGATGTCGTTATTCCTTCCGAAGATGCCGTTATTCCTTCTGTTGATGTCGTTATTCCTTCTGAGGATGTCGTTATTCCTTCTGAAGATGTTGTTATTCCTTCTGTTGATGTTGTCATTCCCTCTGAAGATGTTGTTATTCCTGCTGTTGATGTCGTTGTTCCTTCTGAGGATGTCGTTATTCCTTCTGAAGATGTCGTTATTCCGTCTGAAGATTTTGTAATTCCTTCTGTTGATGTTGTCATTCCCGCTGAAGATGTCGTTATTCCTTCTAAAGATGTCGTTATTCCTTCTGAGGATGTCGTTATTCCTTCTGAAGGTGTCTTTATACCTTCTGAAGATGCTGTTATTCCTTCTGTTGATGTTGTCATTCCTTCTGTTGATGTTGTTATTCCTTCTGAAGATGTTGTTATTCCTTCTGTTGATGTTGTCATTCCTTCTGAAAATGTTGTTATTCCTCCTGTTGATGTCGTTTTTCCTTCTGAGGATGTCGTTATTCCTTCTGAAGATGTCGTTATTCCGTCTGAAGATTTTGCTATTCCTTCTGTTGATGTTGTCATTCCCGCTGAAGATGTCGTTATTTCTTCTGAAGATGTCGTTATTCCTTCTGAGGATGTCGTTATTCCTTCTGAAGATGTCGTTATTCCTTCTGAAGATGCTGTTATTCCTTCTGTTGATGTTGTTATTCCTTCTGTCGATGTCGTTATTCCTTCTGAGGATGTCGTTATACCTTCTGAAGATGTCGGTATTCCTTCTGAAGATGTCGTTATTCCTTCTGAAGATGCTGTTATTCCTTCTGTTGATGTTGTCATTCCTTCTGTCGTTATTCCTGCTGTTGATGTCGTTGTTCCTTCTGAGGATGTCGTTATTCCTTCTGAAGATGTCGTTATTCCGTCTGAAGATTTTGTTATTCCTTCTGTTGATGTTGTCATTCCCGCCGAAGATGTCGTTATTCCTTCTGAAGATGTCGTTATTCCTTCTGAGGATGTCGTTATTCCTTCTGAAGATGCCGTTATTCCTTCTGAAGATGCTGTTATTCCTTCTGTTGATGTTGTCATTCCTTCTGTTGATGTTGTTATTCCTTCTGAAGATGTTATTCCTTCTGTTGATGTTGTCATTCCCTCTGAAGATGTTGTTATTCCTCCTGTTGATGTCGTTTTTCCTTCTGAGGATGTCGTTATTCCGTCTGAAGATTTTGTTATTCCTTCTGTTGATGTTGTCATTCCCGCTGAAGATGTCGTTATTTTTTCTGAAGATGTCGTCATTCCTTCTGAGGATGTCGTTATTCCTTCTGAAGATGTCGTTATTCCTTCTGAAGATGCTGTTATTCCTTCTGTTGATGTTGTTATTCCTTCTGTTGATGTCGTTATTCCTTCTGAGGATGTCGTTATACCTTCTGAAGATGTCGGTATTCCTTCTGAAGATGTCGTTATTCCTTCTGAAGATGCTGTTATTCCTTCTGTTGATGTTGTCATTCCTTCTGTTGATGTTTTTATTCCTTCTGAAGATGTTGTAATTCCCACAGAAGATGTCGTTATTCCTTCTGAAGATGTCGTTATTCCTCCTGAAGATGTCGTTATTCCTTCTGAAGGTGCCGTTCTTCCTTCTGTTGATGTAGTTATTCCCTCTGAAGATGTCGTTATTCCTTCTGTTGATGTCGTATTTCCTTCTGAAGTTGTCCTTATTCCCTCTGAAGATGTCCTTATTCCCTCTGAAGATGTCGTTATTCCTTCTGTTGATGTCGTATTTCCTTCTGAAGTTGTCCTTATTCCCTCTGAAGATGTCCTTATTCCCTCTGAAGTTGTCGTTATTCCCTCTGAAGATGTTGTTTTTCCCTCTAAAGATGTCATTATTCCTTCTGTTGTTGTCGTTATTCCCTCTGAAGATGTCGTTATTCCATCTAAAGATGTTGTCATTCGTCCTGTTGATGTCGTCATTCCCTCTGTTGACGTCGCTGTTACTTCTGTTGATGTCGTTATTCTTTCTAAAGATGTCGTTATTCTACCTGTTGAATTCGTTTTTCCTTCTGAAGATGTCGTTATTCCGACTGTTGATTTCGTGTTTCCTTCTGAAGATGTCGTTATTCTTTCTGAAGATGTCGTTATTCTTTCTGAAGATGTCGTTATTACTCTTGAAGATGTGGTCTTTCCTTCTGTTTATGAAAAATGAAATTGATTGTTCAATATACAACAAGATGGTACCTTTATTACTTAAGACTTTGTTAAGTGTCAAAGAGTTATGTGTAGAGTACGTTAATATAAATGAATTAAATCTGTCTCTATTGTCAACTTATCTTTAATACCAATTTTATTTCATACTCGTTTAAACTGGACAAAGATTGGTTGCTTACTCTAAGTAATTGGTACTTACCCAAGATACACGCATCTTGATCTGACACATACTGTCTGTCGAAGGTACAACCACATTTATCGTTGATACATGTCGCCAAGAATGTCAGACATGCTTGATCCACTGTACAGTTCTGGCCAAAGCTCAACCCTGTAACATTACGAAAACATGTCCTTGTACAGATTTTCAACTTGTAAAAACTGTGGATAGTTTTCTAAGTTTTGCTCAAAACGTAGATTGTGGGTACACGTTAGAACCGCCTCGGCGATGAGGTTCTACCGAGTACTTGGAGCAAAAATAAGAAAAATAGGTGTGCCCCTATATACCCAAGTTTTACTATATAAAAGTTGGGTATGAGGGGGTGTACAATTCACGGACATGTTTTCCTGGTACTGCCAAGAAGGGTTCACTGTGATTCTTGGGAAATATAATAACACATGACTTGTATGATTTCTCGAAGTTTTGACATCATATTAGTGTTAGCTCCGTCTCGAAATAACAGAAAAATGTTAACCTGGACGAAAAGAATCAACACAAATCAAATCAGACGTTAACATTTGCTAACGCACTAATTGTATGAGTAGTACAGGGGACAGGTTGGCTCCACTCGATAGCGACAGCATGCTACTGTGGTCAAATCGATTTTACAGATCCCTGGTCATTTAATTAGTAGACCCCATTATCAACTCAAAGACACTCAGCTGTACTTATGCTTGAGTATGGCTTGAAAGAGAAATTTTTCGATTAACAATATTTTTGTTATATGCATTTATTTTCATTCCTATCTGTGCGCAAAGTAGTGAAACCGTAAACTCACTTGGTGTGGGATTATCGTCTTCAAAGATCATCGTCATTGATCCAACGCTAATGGACGTTGTCTTGACAACAAATGGTCCTAGTGTGGTTGCCATAGCACCCGTTGCTAAGGGCGTGGAATTGTCAGTTAATACTAATCTAACCTCAGTCTGTGTAGGCAGTTTGGGGGCCACAAATACAATCTTGAATGTCACTATAACGCTGCCTCTTCTGAAAAACATGTGTAGATAAATGGCAAACACGCATTACGAATTTTTGCTCGTGCAATATACATATTTTTCTTGAACTTTAAAAATTGAAAATTTTCAGTAAAAATGTTTGATATTTTTCTCATTTTTGCTCAAAACATTGAATGTAGGTACATTTTAGAACCGCCTTGCCGAGGCGACTCCAACGAGTACCACAATCTATGTTTTGGAGTAAAAATAAGAAAAATAGGTATACCCTGCAAACTCCAGTTTTACCATATAAAAGTGGGGTTTGAGGGGGTATTTATTTCACGGACATGTTTTCCTAATGTTTGAATGCTGACTGATTAGCTCGAACCAAAACGAAATACCATTCCCAAGACAAAGCGTAATGTAGTTTGGGGATTGAGACTCTTTTTTGGAGCGAAGTATATAAAGATAATGGCTAACCTAATAATATAGCACATGTAGTAACATGTATGGTATGATACTCGTCAATCTAACGTTTTCATGAATGTTATTTGTTAGGAGATATAGTTTTGTGTTCTTAAATGGAATAGGCATAGTACTGACAGCGTATTTTAAATTCAATGTTATACCTTCATTCGGTCGTTATAAAATGAATAAATATAACAATTAAACTAAATAAAAAGCAAAGATTTCTTTTAAACATTCTAAATAGCAATACCTCAAGTCCAACACCAAGCATCCGTCATACGAGTCTTTTAAACTGCATGCTTTGTACACTTTGTCAATCTGTTGAAATATTATGAGAGACATCTATCACATTTCTTTTTCATATGTCGTAACTTGTTTAAAAATGGAAATCAGATTTATTTAATAACTTGTTATCATTTTATTTATTTATTTATTTATTTATTTATTTATTTATTTATTTATTTATTTATTTATTTATTTATTTTCATTTCATATTTTATTTGTTTATATTATTTCATTCATTTTTATCCTATTTATTTATTTATTTATTTATTTATTTATTTATTTATTTATTTATTTATTAGCTCACCTGAGCCGAAGGCTCACAAGGTGAGCTTATAGTATAGTAGTCGAGCCGGCGTCCGTCCGTCCGTGCGTCCGTGCGTGCGTCCGTCCACATTTTCAAACTTGAATATCTCTAAGACAACAAGGCAAATCGTGAACAAATTTTATCAAAAGCATCATTGAGGAAAGGAAAAGGTTGTGTTAGGTTTTGGGCCAGGTCGCATCAGAACTCTGGTTTCCACGGCAACAGATAGCCCCCATAGACTTACAATGGGAAAAACATATAAAAATCTTCTTCTCTGAAACCACAAGGCCCAGAGCTTTCATATTTTGTATGTAGCAATGTCTAGTGGACCTCTTCATAAATCCTGCCAACCGTGCCCCTGGGGTCCATACGGGCACCGCCCCGGGGGCGTCATGGGGAAAACATAAAAAAATCTTCTTCTCTGAAACCACAAGGCCCAGAGCTTTCATATTTTGTATGTAACAATGTATAGTGGTCCTCTATATAAATCCTGCCAATCATGCCCCTGGGGTCAAAAATGGCCCTGCCCCGGGGGTCATTAGCTCCCATAGACTTACAATGGGAAAAACATAAAAAAAAATCTTCTTCTCCAAAACCACAAGGCCCAGAGCTTTCATATTTTGTCAGTAGCAATGTATAGTGATCCTTTATATAAATCCTGCCAACCGTGCCCCTGGGGTCCATACGTGCCCCGCCCCAGGGGCGTCATGGGAAAAACTTAAAAAAATCTTCTTCACCGAACCCACAAGACCCAAAGCTTTCATATTTTGTGTGTAGCAATGTATAGTGGTCCTCTTTATAAATCCTGCCAACCATGCCCCTAGGGTCCATACGGGCCCCGCCCCGGGGGGGGGTCATAGGTAAAACATAGGTAAATCCTGCCAACCGTGCCCCTGGGGTCCATACGTGCCCCGCCCCAGGGGCGTCATGGGAAAAACTTAAAAAAATCTTCTTCTCCGAAACCACAAGACCCAAAGCTTTCATATTTTGTGTGTAGCAATGTATAGTGGTCCTCTTTATAAATCCTGCCAACCGTGCCCCTGGGGTCCATACGTACCCCGCCCCAGGGGCGTCATGGGAAAAACTTAAAAAAATCTTCTTCTCCAAAACCACAAGGCCCAAAGCTTTCATATTTTTGTACGTAGCAATGTTTAGTGGTCCTCTATATAAATCCTGCCCCTGGGGTCAAAAATGGCCCCGCCCTGGGGGTCAATAGCTCTCATAGACTTACAATGGGAAAAACATTAAAAAAAAAATCTTCTTCTCCGAAACCACAAGGCCCAGAGCTTTCATATTTTGTCAGTAGCAATGTATAGTGGTCCTCTTTATAAATCCTGCCTACCGTGCCCCTGGGGTCCATACGGGCCCCGCCCCGGGGGGCGTCATGGGAAAAACATGAAAAAAATCTTCTTCTCCGAAACCACAAGGCCCAAAGCTTTCATATTTTGTTTTTACCAATGTATAGTGGTCCTCTTTATAAATGCTGCAAACGGTGCCCCTGGGGTCCATACAGGCCACGCCCCAGGCATGTCATTATCTACCATAGACTTATAATGGAAATATATGAAAAAATCTTCTCTGCAACAGCATGACACAAAGCTTGTATATTTGATATACAACAATGTCATGTGGAGCTCTACATAAATCCTGCTAATCTTGCCCTTGGGGTCAATTTTTTTTTCAAGTGAACCAAAATGGCAGAAAAGAGGATACACAATCCAGACAAGAGCTATTCTGCTGATTAAGTAGGGTTTCAAGGTCACATGACCAAGATGATCACCATACCTATATATAGTAAAAACCCAAATTACTTTATCCAGTGACTGTACTTGTTGACTCTCAGGTGAGCGATCGTTGCCCCTGTGCTACTTGTTTATTTATTTACATAATCATGCAAAGGGAAGAGGATACATGTATTATTTATATGCATCTAAGTCTTTCGAAACTGATGTCTCATTAGACTACATTCAAATGGTTGTCCTTGCATTTGATAATGGACTTTACCTAGCAGAGGGTTTGTATAAAGTTGACAAAGTTACATGTCAGTAGCTGAAATCAGAAGGTAAAATTTTGTTATTGTTCAAAATAAAATAGCTGACAAAAAAGATAGAAAGTGGATTTGCTCTTCTGAATTAATTTAAGTGTTAAAACGCTGTCAGATGGAATAGAAATATGGTTAATAAAAAGAAGAATAAATGCATTCCCTCAATAGGAAAAATAAAGTATTACAAAACAATTATATAAGGAAAAGTATTAGATTATTAAATGAGTAACTTTGAAGCACATAATTATGCAATAAGGCTTAACTTCCATCCCTGCTGAACATGCCCCTACTGCTGTTGAGGCCCCTCCTGCAGCTGAGGCAACAGTTCATACACCGTGTTTTGTACTAATGTGCCTTATATTTCACTTTATAACTGCAACTGCAGGGGCCTCAGCTGCAGGAGGGGCCTCAATAGCAGGAGGGGCCTATTCAGCAGGAATGGAAGTTGAGCCTTACTCTAATTATGCATTAGAATCTATAATCTGGAACGTGAAAACGTGAAAAAATAGGCAAACAAAAAGTTCAACAATCTTCATATTAATATTTCATACGTGTTAATATGTGTTGAATATCTTGTTCCGATAGCTAAGAATCAAACCAAAACACAGACAGGATGGATAACTTTAAACGAGTAAAGACATAGCCTCGGATCAGTAAATAGGGTAGACAAACGATTGTGTAAATTTTGCTAGTTTTAGATGTCATTTCACCTCTTGACAAAATGATCTGGTAAATTCTCTATATTCTTGCGATTCCTTGTTGTCTAGTTCTGGGGTATACTCCATATTCTGAACTGTGGCCTGTGCATTAACAATGGCTGTTCTGGGTACGCCTTCTGGATAATACAGGTTAGATTGATCACAAAGCCTTTTAACTCATATAAGCCTGGTGACCTTTTTATGGGACATAGGCAAACAGCATAGCCCCAGATGTGACGCCGCAGAACGCGGCGTCCCATCTGGGGCTATGCTGTTTGCAAAGAGAAATTTCATCGAAAAATGAGATGAAAAGTAAAAATCACTCCTAACACTCCTAAAATGAAAATGGAATCATCCAGTTGACAATGTTGGGAGCACCCATTCGTCTAATATGGGTTAAATATGTTTTCGATTCAGAACATTTCATAAGCACACATGGGTGCTCTTCAGCAAAATCTACCTATGGATAATCGTGACAAACATTTTTGTATATTTATTAAACGGAGTTAATTTTGCTTTGCATGTTTTCTTTGTTTAAAGTCTCCGGTCTTGGCAGGGTCTCTCTCTCTCTCTCTCTCTCTCTCTCTCTCTCTCTCTCTCTCTCTCTCTCTCTCTCTCTCTCAATTGTTTACCTTTATTTTCCTGCAGCACCACCATTATCACTGTCGGCACAATTACAAGAATCAACGCCAACACACCAAACAAGCTCAACAGCACGCGCGTTCTTAACTTCCTGTGCCTCGTTTCCAGCTTTTCAAATCTTGGCGGATTGAACTGGAAGTCGTTACAGTTGCCATTTTCTGAATGATCCCTGACTGGTGATGTTAGTGTAGTCACTGGATACGATCTTGTACTCAACACCTTCATCGCCTATTTTAAACGTCCAATATATTTGAAATACTCCAAATAAATTAACTGATCCAAAAGGATCAAAGGAAAAATATAATCTGCACTATGGCTGATGTACGGGGAGACTTTTTAGGGCCGCCACACGGCACAACACCAGCTGCAGTAATAGCAAATAAAAATAATTGTTAGATCCCTTGGAAGCTTACTTGTACTAAATAACGTATATAACATCTATGTATTGTTTTTTGCCTAAACACGGAATTGGTATACTTTGCTTACAAGTAACGTAAATAACAAATGGTGTGTCATTGCAGAAACCAGGGTATCAGTTACGAGAGTACTACATTATGAAAATATCATCCAGCAAACATAATGTCTTGAGAATTAAAGTTGTTTAAACTGCCACTTGCATAATTATGTAATGAGTATGATTGATCAATTTACAATTTTTCACACAATCATAATTTTTATGTGCATGTTGCTAATACAGATCGTTAATATATTATGTTTCATGAGAAAACCAACAATCTACATATGCGAAACTAAAGATGCAGTAACTGCGAAGCTGATCAGCTATATACGGACAGTACAATTTCTCTACATTTCTAGCCTGTAGCCGTCTTCTGTTTGGATACCCAAATTGCTGGTTTTCTCACTCGAAGACTCATATTATGTTTTAACTTTTCCATACCAGAGGATGTTGATAGTTCCAGGGAAAAGCATCCAGTGTGTCAGTTGACAGTCTTTCTCTCCAGAAATCACTTTCTTCAATGTCATAATATGTCATTCTTCATTATAATATGTGGCCAATATCATACTGTAGGTAGCACAATTTACATAATACTGTGTCCACTGCCAAAACTGCATAACATTCTTGGCCCAATTGTTCAAAATGAACGATGTCGTTAGTTAACGATTCGTTAAAATTTCAAACATGAATATTACAAATACACTGTTATTTTTTGTTGATAAAATGTGAGAATCCTTTGCAAAGGATTCTCACATTTTATCAACAAAAAAATTACAGTGTATTTGCTTATGTAATCGGCATTTACTTAAAACGAGTTGAGGTCTTAACGATGACGTTCAGCTAAGATTTGAACAACTGGGCCTTGGTAGTTTATATAGCCAGTTGTCTTAACTGTCCCAGTTTCTAGAAACATTCCCAAAAATCTGCGCTACAGCTCCGTTTGAATCAGTACGGCTTAATGGAAAAAAACAGATACACCCAAATAATTATCATTAAACACGTGAATGGAATGAAGATTTATGGTTCAACCTTGGTGAAATTTTAAAATGATTTTAATAAGAATATTTATAGTAATTACTGGTTTTCTGACATTTTCGCATAATAAATCATCATTAAATACGATTGACTTTTTCTGTTTATTTTGTCCTGTCAGCGCTCAAAAGATTCAACCTGAAATGAACGGGATAAAGTGCAGGCGGGCTTAAAATGCCAATCCTTTAAAGCCCCTGTCAGACCAGAAGGCGTTCGCGCGGCGTTTGCGTGGCGTTCTTAAATTTTCTTAATTTTTCCAGAACGCCACGAGAACTCCAAGAAAAAAATGATTTTATTTGTGAAAAAAGCAAGCCATGGCGTCCTCACGGCGTCCTCATGGCGTCCTCGTCGCGTCCAATGCCTTCCTACGGAGTTCTCACTGCGTTCTGTGGAGTTCTATGTGGCGTTCCATGGAGCTTGCACGACGTTTTCACTGCGTTTGCGCGGCGCTCTTGGCGTTCGCTCCGCGCTTCCACGGCGTTCGCACCGCGCTTCCACGGCGTTCTAGCACTGCTCTGACGGCTTGTAGGCAAAACAAAGTCTCACTCATTTGTACGTTTGCTTTCAAGAAGACAGCATGACTGGTAAGAGGGGAAGAAGGAAAGCGGTGACAAATAGGAAACGTCCGAAAAAGACAGATGACGTACCACCACCGACACTATCACCACAAGTGGAAATCAGTCCAGCACCATCACCTCAAAAACAACGGGATGAGTCCCGCGGGCGCGCAGTGAGATCGTAGTGCAAACGTCGTGGGATCCCATGGCGTTTCCACGGAGTTCCCACGGCGTCCATGGAGTTCTCACGGCGTTCCCGCCGCGTTGATGAAGTTTTCACTGCGTTACCACGGCGTCCTCACGGCGTCCCCGCGACGCTCTTATTAGAACGCCGGGTGATGGCGTTTGTTTTGAGCATGTCCAAAAGAAACGCCGACCCTTGGCGTTCTAGGATTTCCCACGGCGTTCGATGGAGTTCCCACCGCGTTGCCACGGCGTCCATGGAGTTCTCACGGCATTCACCTTGGCGTTCTGCATTTTTGTAGAACGCCGCGAGAACGCCACGAGAACGCCACCCTGGTGTGACAGGGGTTTAAAGACATGTATTTCTGTCTATTGAGGGTCATTAGCTGATCAATGATAAGGAATAGGACACTAGAAAAACTGGTGGCCTGACAATGATTCAGAATACAAGTAGGGGGCCAAAACAGGAAAAAAGCAATATTGATTGCAGAGGGATGCAGTTTTATTGTGCATACTATGTAGGGACCATAAAACCAAGAAACAGGTATTATCCTTTAGTGGCCTCTTATTACCCCCTGCAGAGATGAGATACTAGTAATCACCTCATTATGACAGCCCTTTGATCTCTGCACCATTTTGCAGCAGCAGGGGTCATAAATCGAATAAACAGTGGTACCAATTTAGCTCCTTCAGAAGCTAAGCCTTTAAGCTTGTTTTTCTTTTTTCGAATAATATCCCTATGTTTTGCTATATTACCTACTACAGGGCGAGATGTTCATGTGTTTCTAACGACAATTAAATTCATTCACTTTCTTAAACATCAGAATGAACAAAGTAAAACAAAATGGCAGCACGATGGCCTATTGATAAATGCGGCTGTCCTTGAGCAAGATCGTAGTGTTGGTTTCAAATTACTAGTCAGCCGTGAACATGAAAGTATCATATAAACAATCAGTTCATTTTGACGGCTGATCCGTCGGACTAGTTTTGAATGGCAACGAAGCTGTTGCTTGAAAAATGTTGACTGAGGCGTTAAACCACAAAAATATATTTGGCTTTGGAAAATGAAAATTTTCAGAAGAAAAATTTGGATATTTTTCTTAATTTTGCTCAAAACAAATTGTGGGTAAACGTTAGAACGAGGCGGCTCTAACGAGTACTATACCGACAAGCTAACGAGTACTATACTATGTTTTGGATCAAAAATAAGAAAAATAGGTATGTCCCTGCAAACCCCAGTTTTACTATAAAAAAAAAAGTGGGGTTTAAGGGGATTCATTACACGGACATGTTATTGTTATCATGATGAAATTTGAATATTAAAAACGGATGCAAAGTGTGAAAGTGTGTATGCATTTGTAAGATGATCACAGCTTCCCGACATATTGTCTAAACATTACGAAAACACGCCCATGCAATATACAGAGACTTTTTTCACCTGTAAAAATTGAAATTTTCATAGAAAAATTTTGATATTTTTCTTATTTTTCCTCAAAACATAGATTGTGGGTACACGTTAGAACCGCCTCGACGAGGCGGTTCTAATGAGTACTCACAATCTATGTTTTGGAGCAAAAATAAGAAAAATACGTATACCCCTGCATACCCTAGTTATACTATATAAAAGTGGGGTTCAAGGGGGTATACATTACACGGACATGCTTTCATGATGATAAAGAGGAAACTTCCAAATGATTACAATGGTGTAACAAACTATAATTTCTACGTCTTGCAGTGCGACACGGCACCCAATCTGACAAAGAATCGTAAACAATAAGTAATCTTTAGGGGTACGATATGTTTTGTTAGTATTTGTAAAAATATTAAATGACGAATGTCCATATTTAATATGAAATTATAACAAAATGAAATAAAATTGTTTTATTTATTCGAAAGGTCTAATAAAATAATGCAACGTTCTTTTACAAAACCTGTCGGACGAAACGTGATGTTAAAATGTCCTGAAATGCTAGCATGTTCAGTTTGATGGAGCCGAGGCTTTTAGCAGGGATTTTACCAAAAGTCTGACCGCGCAGTGCCGGGGTTTTAGCAGGGCTTTCAAAACTGAAAAAAGTTAACTGCCCCGCTAATCCCTGGTCCTGTAGGGGCTGCAGATACAAATGGCAGGTGCATAAAAGGTCGTGTCTTGGTGTGCCATTGCTGGAATACTTTAACACTTAGGCGTATCATTTATTAGATTTTAGATTTATTAGAAAACAATAGGGAGAACAGTTTCAGGAACCGTGTTGTAAATATCTGGAATCAACTCCCAGAGGAAATTGCCATGGCACCGTCCGTTAACGCTTTCAAGTCGATTGCAAAAATACCGGAGCACACACCCGTTGATGTTCACTGTTACATCGGCTCAGTCATTTGTACAGAATTTCTCTTCATCGACATGACGTTTCTGGGTACTCTGCTGTAAAACACGAGCTACCGGGGTTATTTGGTACTATGATCTTGGTCGAGCAAACGCGTTCATATAGAACACAATTCCTGAAATGGGCCCTGAAGAAGTCTGCTGTGACCTACGTTTGTGTCTGCTTTTGTAAAAAAAAAATCAGGTAGAAATGAGAGCTTCAAACAGGCCCTCCCACATTATTATTAAATGCGCTCTCTCCCCGGTGTGTTATGCTGAACAAGCCCTACACTGTAAAAATACAGATACAGATACAGAAATGATAAGTATTGAAATTTTGAAAGACTGCTACTCTCAAAACTTCTCATCCAATATTTGCTCCATTCAAGTAACAACTTTCCTCTTCATGTGATATATATATATACTCATCTAGCTCTCTGTTCTCTCTCTCTCTCTCTCTCTCTCTCTCTCTCTCTCTCTCTCTCTCTGTGTGTGTGTGTGTGTGTGTGTGTGTGTGTGTGTGTGTGTCTTTGTTGATAAGGCCAAAAAAAATAAGAATGTTTCCGGTAACATGCCAGAAAAAAAATGGGTCGATATGTCGGGATTTTTTTTTTTTTTTTTTTTTTTTTTTTTTTTTTTGAGGGAAGCCTAATTACCATGTAAAATACCTGAACATAGATCTACGGTTTAATCAGAATTAAACTGTTTTCTCCTCCAGTGCACATGCACAGCTTCTTAGTTAATTTTTTTTATTCATTTGCCGGTCCGGTACTTGAAAAACACGATGTATGTTTTGAGATTCAACAATAAAATTATTGTATTGTATTGTATTGATATCAAGAAATTGAATTCGTTTTCTTTCTTTCTTAATTGAACTCGTTTTCTTTTTTCTTTCTTTCTTTCTTTTTTTTCGCATTTTCGCACTGAGGTGATGATCAGAAATTGATAGACTCAGTATCAGAAGATAGATAGAATCGCTTTCCTATAATGTTGGATTCACCAAGGTCTATCTATACACGTGTATAGAGAGACCTTGGATTAACCTATGAATTAATGTGTGTATTTGTGAGTTTTTATTATTATCAAGGAGTACCACACTGGTTGATGAGGTTGACAGGTGACCATGACATGGTCACTGCTTCCTGTGCTCTTAAGCCCTCCATTCAGAAACAGAAACCCCGAAAAGTCCCACTTCTCAACAAAGCGGACTGGCCCAAATTAAAATCTCTCATGAGGGATTACCAGAAAAAGTTCCTGCTCAACCATTCAAATAGATCAGTTGAGGAACTCTGGTCTGATTTTGTCACAACACTAGAGGCTTTTACCTCAAAGTGTATCCCCACTAAGACTATCCAGGGTAAATGCTCCCTACCTTGGATTACCCAGAGCATTCTCAGACAGATTAGGCGCAGAGATGATCTATACAGGAAATTCAAAAAGACTGGAGACCAGACATTTCGTGATAAGTTCCTTGCCCTCCGTAAAAACATTAAACACAACATTAAGTATTCTTATAACTTATACCTTGAAGGTCTCCTTGGCATATCTGATGAAAACTCTGTCTGCAGCAATAAAAAGTTATTCTCATTTCTTAAGAGCGCTAAGCAGGATCAGACTGGCTCACCCCCTCTCCAGAACGGAAACGGACTTGTAACTGAAATGGACTTGTAACTGACACTTGAACGGAAACGGACTTGTAACTGACACCACTGAAAAAGCTGACATACTTAACCAACAATTTCAGTCAGTTTTCACTACCAAGGCACCCTGTCACTCTCTCGACTATGTAAGATACAAATCCAGGACATGGCAGATTGTGGTCATGTGAGACACAGCTTACCATGTTGGTCGAGGAATGTGAGTAAAGGTAAACAGACTGACTTGATACTGTTGGATTTTTCAAAGGCTTTTGATAAAGTGAATCACTCCAAACTCCTTTGGAAACTCCACCAGTTCGGAATCAGAGGACATGCACTTGCCTGGATCCGTGCCTTCCTGGGGAACCGGTCGCAGACGGTGGTCCTTGATGGAGAGGAATCAGAATCGGTCCCTGTGACTTCTGGGGTACCCCAGGGCTCAGTCCTTGGACCGATCCTGTTTCTAATCTATATCAATGACCTGCCGGATGAACTGTCATCACAGGTCCGACTATTTGCAGATGACACGGCCGTGTACCTGACAATTGGAGACACGGAGGATGGCAAAGTGCTACAAAATGACCTGGACAGATTATCTGTGTACGAGAGACTGCCTATAACACACTGGTCCGCCCTCAGCTGGAGTATGTCGCCCCAGTTTGGGACCCACACACTAAGGAGAAGGTACTCCAGCTGGAAAAAGTACAACGCAGGGCAGCACGCTGGACCACCAGTAATTACGACTACCGGTCAAGCACTACTGCCACTGTTAATAACCTTGGATGGAGAACGCTTGAATTACGACGGGCAGATGCGCGTCTAGTACTATTCTTCAAAATAGTACATGGCCTTGTTGCTGTACCCCTTCCTGATTATATCCACCCTCCAAATAGAATTTCTAGGCATTGCCATTCAATGACATTCCAACAACTCCAGACTACCCAAAACTACTACAAATACTCCTTCTTTCCACTGGCGATTGTCCAGTGGAATGCCCTCCCTGCAGATGTTGCAAGCTTCCCAGACCTTGACTCCTTCAAGGTTGCAGTCAGTAAGCTGCAACATTCCAGGCCGTAGACCCAGAAATAGTTGTTTTTAACCTGATTTTAACTTCAATTTAGCTATTTTAACCTATCATCTTTTATCCGTCTTCCTGAATGCTTTTAACCTGTCTCTTCATTAATTTTCAGTCTTTTTCTTTTTCGACAGCGCATCTGCCTAGAATGTCCGTGAGGGCGTATGGCAGTATACGAAGATAGATACCCTATAAATGCGGGAATGGACAATTTCATTAAAACGCGATACGAAGTGACCATAAATTCAAGCACACGATGATTGAACCACTAGCACCAATTTCGCGTGCGGAACACGTGTTTACAAACTAAGAAGATGGAACGCGAAGGTAAACATTGGCTTATTTTGTAGTTGACAAACATCTATCAGTACAGTTTGCAGGGTATTCATTATTCAAAGCAGAAATTAATGCATGGTGTCGTTAAATTTTACTGTCATCATAATAAAGCTCGAGAAACTTGTAGCACATTTTTTTGTACAATTGCTCTGTTCACACAGAGATATATACTATACAGAGATTTGAAACTGCTATTGAACATCGATATTTGCCCCCGCTATGACTGTCGCTCAGGTAGACAGGTAAATCGAGGGAAAAAATCAATATTTTTATCGGCCGCTGAATCTGTTCTGAAAGTTTGTATATTAGCAAAAATATATTGTTAATATTTTCTTCGTTTGGTTCGCTATTATCTAGATGATAGTAGAAATATTTATTTTTGTTAAATAGGCCTTCGAATTTCCAACAAATAGATACTAAACACGCCCGGTATCTTTGTTAAAAAGAGTTATTTATTTACGGTTGATAATTTATATAATTATTATCCTTTGTCCTACGATTTGTAAAAGTCGTTGTTGTTGTTTTTTTCTACCACAAATTAATACGTTTTTAATTATGCTTATTATCTACGCGACTGGACACATTTGAAACAATTATTTACGGATTATCTTTAGACACAACGGGCAGTTCTTTGACACATCGAGTATATCTATCGAGTTCAATGAAGAATACCGCCAATATAATTCAATTTTGCACTTCATTTTGTTGGTCTTATTTTACACTTTTCTTTACAAAACGGGCAGTGGCGGGACGGATTATATGAATTTAATGGACTCAGTCAGGCATGAACTCGAACATTCTTCTTTTTTCTCTATCTTTCATTCTTGCATTCATGTATATTCTAGGAAGTCGCCGCCGGATTTCAAAAGATAAAATGACACTTACCGTATTGCACCAAGCAATACCTGTTGATTCAGTGACTATTTTGTCACCACCGGATTTCAAAAGATAAAATGACACTTTTATTACCAGCTACCTGTATTGCACCGTGCAATACCTGTTGATTCGGTGACTTGTTTGATCTTCGCACTTATGTCACGTTGCAGGCACGTGCCGCATTAATTAATAACCGATACCACACACATTATCCACACACTTTATTGAAGATTGTATTCGGAAACATAATTAAAAAAAAAAAAAAAAAAAAAAAAAAAAAAAAAAAACAGTATGAAAAAATTATCGTAAACTATAGGCCAACATTCAACCAAACTTTTCTTGCCCTGTTAGGTCTCGTCATGATATAGTCATACTCAAAATTTTGAAAAGAATAATACTCTAGCTGTTTATGTACACTTGCCCGTGCTCTGAGCAACATTTTTTTTTTTTTTCAATAGCTGCGATGGTGTCTGTTTTTAAGTGCGGTCTCGCAGTTTTCACATTGCACGAAAATTCAACAATGGGGTGCTTTTCACACCTGAGATGATGATCAGAAATTGATCGACTCAGTTTATGAAAATAGATTAGAAGCATCAAGTCAAAATGCAATCCGCATATCAGAGCGCCATTTTTGAAACAATTCTTTACGGATTATCTTTAGATTAAAGAAATCGCCGATTGATTAATCTCGCCGTAATACTAATCATATTTAACGCCGAAAAAAGAAACGGTAATTAGTGAACAAGGCGCTAATTAAAATAAAATGCATATTCAAGCTTTAACTCCGACAGTTCAAGGCATTTCAAATTCGCAATTTACGTTAAACGCGCGTCAGAATGTCTTACGGAAAAGACGATTTTTTACATTGGGATGATGATATTGATCTTGATTCTTTGCTAGGTGATTATACGTGTAGTGAAATTGAACTCACGGACGATGATGAACCATCGACAAAAAAAAAAAAACAAAACAGAAAGCAAAAAAAAAAAAAAAATGAAAAGTAACAATAGTGAAAATAGTTCTAAGGCTAAAACGTACAATTGTTCCGAGTGTACTAATTCGTATGCGTCGATATCTGGGTTGCGCGGTCATCTACGAAAAAAACATGGAATTACAAATGCAAAAGGTAAGGAGGCCATTCAATATTTTGATCTTGTATATTTCATTGTTCGATTTTTTTCTCTCGATTTTCCCAAAAATGACTTTTTATCAGGTGTTTTCCTGCAATGTTTTCACAATGTTTAACGAACTTGTGAATTAAAATAATAATACACAATTTTTATCTATCTATCTTCATAGCTATACTGAGTCGATCAATTTCTGATCATCATCAGTTTTAAGCTCCTTTTAGCCACAATTTAGCTAAATTCAGTTCAGAAGCTAACATCTAGGATGTCCTGTAAAATCATTTGTCATTTTTTCTTTCAAAATGTAACTTTTTCATCTTATTTGCAATGCCAAATAAGGTGTAGAAAATATCGCCATTTTAAATTCAAAAGCGCGAAAAGTTGTGAAAAACAGCTGCTTAATTCGGACGATTTGACCCTGTCAAAAATACCCAAACAGTATCAAAGGGCAATAAAACGATTTGTAAGACATTGTTCTTTAAGAATATTGATGATGTTTATCAAAAAAATGTCATTCATGGAAGCCTTATAATGAAAAATAAAACGCATCGTTTTGAGATCGGACGGAACAGATTTTCCTAAAATTACAAAAATAGTCAATATTTATACGATCATAACCCAAACGCAGTCACGCGCTGAGTGCTAATTTACAAATAAAACGACTTTTACATCTTTCTTCTTTCATATTTTGTTGATTAAAAATTACCTAGCCTATTAATAACAACGCGTTGCAGTAAAAAAGTACCGACTATTTTACGCTTGGTCGTCATTTTGAAACCTTCAACAAGGATTGCATCGTTTTATCAACGTAAAATACACCAGTAAAAACCCAATAAGAACACTACAAATTTCAGAATCTGGTTCATAAATGAAAGATAAAATGCTTCTCATTTCTTTAGGACTAAAATATTGCTTCATCAGATGTATAAAATCGCCGATGGAAGTTGATTTTTATAGCGTTGAAATTGTCTTCGTTTAGAGTAAAAAAAACAAAATGGCGGAAGTAGGTGGAGCCACAGGTAGAGGCGCGTCAATCAAAAGTGACCGCTAGGTGGACTTTCTTATCTCTTCATCTTTATCTCAGGTTCACAGTGGGTGGGGAGTGATTTTTAAATGACCAAGAAATTTTCAATTTAATCTAAATATGATATCACCGCTGTGACTGGTGTGGGTTCGAGCCCTGCAATGGCCACGTGAGACAAGCCATGTTCTGCTTGCGCAAGTTGCGGGTATTCCTGGTGGTTTTTCTCGGGGGTTCTCCCATTTTCGCCCACCTACTGATTGGCCCCTCTCATATGAGCTGAAATAATCTTGAAAGGGAAGTAAAACTGAATTAAAAAAAAATTAATAAATAAATAAACTATGCTAGCTAATCATGTAATGATACAACAAACCAGGTGGCCTCAGTGTACTGGTGGTAAAATAGAGGACCTGTCCCAGGGTTCACAAATATTATTGAATGATTATGCACTAGTCATTTGTAACCACAGGCCCCCACAGGCCAAAGGGAGGGCGGGGGATAAACATGGAAATGAGCGGGTGTTTGACCAAAGTTTTGCCTCGGCAGTGCAGGGGAAATACCCGGGGTTTGCTTTTGTGACGGGATAGCCTCCCTCGGAAAAATATGTTGGTGCAACATATTAGCGGCATATTGAGTGCTTGTAATATGCAAATTAGAAACTCAAAACTTTGTGAATCAAGCCTGTAGATCTTAGTCTGACTAATAAGCCAGCAAAATGAAAGTATCATACCCAATGGTTCATTTTAAAAATAAATTGATAAACAATCAGGTATAAAAAAATCATTTTGATGACTGACCCGCCAGCCGATGTAGATATTCAGTAATATTCAATTTGTAATATTCCCAGTTTTGCTGAAATTGGGCTAATTCTCTCCTCAATGTAATGCGAAAGCACTCGGTACTATAACCAAAAGTTTCCCATAAGCTGTGATTGATCGTTAATGACAGAGGTAAACAAATGCCCTGGACATTACACATTATTAAAGCTCATTCTTGTTTCTTTGTAGGCAGTAAAAAGAAGAAAAGTAAAGATGTTGATGTAGCTGTAAGTCTTCCTTTCTACGAAAACTTCTTTGCAATGCAAAAATTTTTTTGGCCGTAAAAATTGAAAAATTTCATCAGAAAAATTTTGATATTTCTAATATTTTTGCTCTAAACATAGATAGTGGGTACAGGTTAGACCTGCCCTGGTGAGGGGGTCCTAATGAGTACCCACAATAATGTATGTTTTGCAAAAATAAGAAAAGTAGGTATACCCCTGCATACACCAGTTTTGCTATTTAAAAGTGGGGTTCGAGGGTGTATTGTTTTCATGGACATGTTTTCCTGATGCTTGAAGCCTTCTCTGTATCAGCCTATCAGGTGTTTCATTTTGAGGTCTGTAAGGTTGAAGACCCTGTCATCAAGAGATTAACCCTTTTACTTTACAAACCTGTGAATGCTGCGATAGTGATTCGTTCCTGGGGTTTTCCAGTCGTTTGGTTATAACTTCAAAATTAGGCACCATCTTTGTATGAATTTAGTTGTGGATATGTTTGGTACATTAAACCCTGACTCAACTGCTGTATGTCATCACTGGCTTGTGACAACATCGCTCTGTATACTAATTTACATCATTTTCATATTGAAGAACTTCTGAAGGGCAAAGGGTCGAAAAATGAAAAACAAGAGTGACTGTATATTTTTAATTTTTATATAGTCAGTAGATTTAATAAGATTGTAACGATTAATGAATTATCTGATAGATCTCTTTAAATTACATGTAAATTTTCATTCTTATGTTTTCAGGAAGTGCAGCATTCATCATCTTTCATCTTGAAACCATCATCAGAAGTAGAGAAACTAGACACATCAGAATGGCCATTGTTATTAAAGGTAATTCTCTAAAACTGGAGGTTGTGAAGAAAATATATTTGTTGGACTAAAAATTTGTATGGATACTCTAACTTTAATACCAAATTTTTTGTGAATGCTGAAATTTTATCAAACCGTCACATTCAGCTTTCTTGACTTAGATCAAAACATAGAGGGTCAAAGCTGTGAAAAATTTCCAGGCTTGATCCAGTATGTCAAGATCTGGTTAGTTTTAAAGGGGGTATAATGCTTTCCTCCTTTTTTCATGAATTTCCTCTGTTCACAGTCCTGAAGGGTGTTTTAATAGAGGCTTGCCCAGTGATGATCAGTATGACAATGGAAATATTAAATACACATTTGGATATAAGCAATAAGTAAAGAAAGAAAAAAAACTTTATCGGATTTGTTTCTATCTGATATTTTCCAGAACTTCGACAAGTTAAATGTAAAGACAGGTCGCTACACACCTATACCACAGGGTTGTTCTCCTCTCAAAAGACCTATAGAAGAATATGTCAGGTAAGATGAAACTAAGATCAGTATTCACTCCCTTTTAAGAGAAAATCTGCCTATGGGGATACAGGCCTGATCAGAATTAATACAAAGTTCCAAACTGTACAAAATAGGATAGCTAGGGGCTTGTTCAGATTTAGAAGAGAGTAATTGTGCTATCTACATGTAATCTGCAATATTTATCCAAATTAGAAATTGTTTACCATGCAGTTAGTGAGTGCATAAACATTAGAAACTCAATTGTTTCCTTTTGGTTTCCAGTAACAATTCTTTATCCATGTTCAATTCCATTGCAGGAGTGGTTTCATTAACTTAGACAAACCATCAAGTCCTTCATCACACGAAGTTGTAGCCTGGGTGAAGAGAATATTACGTGTTGAAAAGACTGGTCACAGTGGTACCCTCGACCCCAAGGTCACGGGATGCCTGATAGTGTGTATAGAGCGAGCGACGAGGCTTGTCAAGTCACAGCAGGGGGCGGGGAAGGAGTATGTGTGTATATTCCGGCTACACAGTGCGGTGGAGGACACGAAGCTTGTCAGCCAGGTAAGAAAACATCAACTTATTTCTACAATACTGTTGCACACTAGTTGCTATGTGGTTAAACGTCTTGCCTTGTAAACTAGGGATGCATGATTGATTCTGGTGATCTAATTCTAGTATACCCTTTAGTCAAACAATAATTATGTAAGAATTTTCAATCTTTCTGTGAAGTATTCACTTTTGGATTTGACTTTCAACTGAGATTATGTCTTAATATGACCAAGGGGGGGGGGGGGGGGGGGGGGGCATTAAATTTTATCAAAGCACACCAACACACTAAAAGCAAAAGAAGTATTTGCTTCATCATTTATGTCTTGTTGCTTTGTTAGTGTTTGATAAATAATCAGAATCGTTAAAAATATGGAATATCACTTTCACGCCATCTGTAATTTATACATTTCAGAATTTAGAAAGACTTACAGGTGCCCTGTTTCAACGTCCCCCTTTGATCTCAGCTGTAAAACGGCAGTTGCGAGTTAGAACAGTCTATGAATGTAAAATGTTGGAATATAACAAAGATACTGCCATGGGTAAGCTTCAGTTAAATGCTGTCATGTCTTCCTTTACCTGAGATTATACAGGGGATGGCTCTAGTTGTATGTGCCTTAATCCAGAGCCCAAAAATGCCATTCCTCCTAAATATGGCAGGGACATGTGCACTTAGTTCTGGTGATCTGCCCTCAGGACACGGGAGGCTTGTCTAGAATTATCATGGCTATTACAACATAACTGTAGCTGTTTACCATGGATGCAAATCATCAACACACTCAAATACATTTTATTAATAGGAAATTAAGGATGAAAAATGATACTGTTTTAGAAATAGTTAATTAGATTTTAGATTAAGTGGTGTATGACCCTGGGTCAATTAAAAGCAAACCAAAATATTTTCATATGTCAAGCTTAGTACAAATATGATACAAGTACATGTACCTACATTAACACTGTGCTGTCACGCTGTCTTATCCAGGTATTTTCTGGGTGAGTTGCGAGGCCGGCACATACATTAGGACCATGTGTGTCCACCTGGGTCTATTCCTGGGAGTTGGAGGTCAGATGCAGGAACTGAGGAGAGTACGCTCAGGGATACAGTCAGAGAAGGTAGGGAAGTTTCGAGAAAGGTCGCAAGGGTAACTAAATCATATGATACTAACTTTGCTGTCTTCGAGTTATACATATCTAGGGCATTAAATTATATGATGCTTGGGATTTTGCTGTCAACCAAGTCATGATATATGTCCATTGATATGTATGTACTTGGATAAAAGGAGGTTTATGCATGTAACCATACATTTGACCTAGATAACAGCATAGGGGGTACCATTTGATTTTTGAGGGTTGATTTTGTACGTCTTTGCATTTTACATATCCGAGAAAATGGGATTTTACATGAAGTAGTTATTCGTGCACTGGGAAGCTGATCTGTAGGTTTGTTTTGACATTTGCTGGTGAGGCGACTAAAATTTGGGCTGCTCATTTATATACAAAGAATAAGTTCAACCTTTGTTCACATTTTCACTTAAAATATAGCTCTTGCTTCTCTATATTTCTAGGAGGGTATGTTTACCATGCATGACGTCTTGGACGCCCAGTGGTTGTATGATAACCAGAAAGATGAATCCTACCTCCGCCGCGTCATCAAACCATTAGAAGCTCTGCTCACATCACATAAAAGAATAGTCATCAAAGATTCCGCGGTAAGTCGATATGTCCTACAATGTGAGAAATTCAGTCTACAGGGTTTTCCTCCAGATATGACAAAAACTGGCCTGTACAATCACAGAATTTAGCTACAAGCTTGAAATTTCTGATTGAAGAAAGAGGTATTGTTCCATCCTGGATTCCATGAAGCAAAAACATAGGTGCTGTTCAGTTGTGTAGTGGCTGCACAGCTGTTCTGCATCTTTGTTTTCGCATATGCAAAAACCCGTCTGTATGATCATAATCAGAAAGATGAATTCTACCTTTGACGTGTCATCAAACCATTAGAAGCCCTGCTCACTTCACATAAAAGAATAGTCATCAAAGATTCCGCGGTAAGTCTTTGACCAGTTTCTGGTTATAAAATGTGTTGCTGTGCTGTCTCATGATGAAAAATTTTTTAATAGCCTTGCCTCCCAACTGGTTCCTCAGTCTTAGTTTAAGATAACAGAACATTGTATTCTGTGTAGTTATACCAAGGCCATATTGCTAAAGTGTACCTATGAAGTTTTAACTATAAAATTGAGCCGCTGCATGGGAAAACCAACAATCTGCATAGGCGAAAACAAAGGCGCATATCAGCTTCGCAGTAACTGCTAAGCTGATCTGCGCCTTTGTTTTTGCTACACGGATAGTACAATTCCTCTACTTTCTAAATCCAAAATTTCCAGCCTCTACCTATCTTCTGTGACTGTACAGCCCAGTTTGTGTCGGACCTGGTAGGAACCCAAATTATTGGTTTTCTCACACACAGGCTCAAATATGTTCCATTCTTCCAGGTAAATGCCGTGTGTTACGGTGCCAAGATTATGTTACCCGGTGTGTTACGATATGAGAATGGGATAGAGATAAATGAAGAAATAGTTATCGTCACAACTAAAGGAGAAGCTGTAGCATTAGGTAAGCTTCAAATATTTTTCAAATCATATGTATGACAAATGCAGAGATCAGCTGCACTACCTCAGTTTTCATTGGCGAGCAAGATGATTCTATCCGACAAACAATCTCCCACCGAACAACCCAAAATGGATATGACCTGGCCCCAAGGTTATAAAACTTTTTTCATGCTCAACTCAGCTGAGACTAACATTTATCCTGCTCGTAAATGTTAAAATGCAACAATTGTTGGCATTTTAACATTTATAAGCAGGATAAATTACAGGCTTTGGGTCATCCAAACCTAAATTTTCAATAAAGTTGGGCTATTTCAGTATTTATGAGGGATTGAAATTTCAAGCTCAGCTGAGTTGAGCATGAAAAAAGTTTTCTAACCTCGGGACCTGGTCTAAACCCAAACCAGAACTCTCCCCATGAAGCAGCGAGAAAAGTAATTAAACATTGAAAAAAAAGGAAAAGAGAGAGAGAGAAGAGAGACACAAAAACTTGTTGTTTAATGTCCTTGAAGCTGTGGCTCTGTCCGATGACATGGATTGTTGACTGGGACATAATACCACAAAACAAACCCACAAAAAATAATCTGTAAAATGGTTCTGATAAATAGGATAGCTGGCCTCGAGGTTTAATATAAAACTTTTTTCAAGCTCAGCTCAGCCGAGCATGAAATTTCAAGTGCTCATAAATGCTGGAAAAATCAGAATTAGTGGAAAATTCAGGTTCAAAACTCAATATCTAGTAATTTATCCTGCTCACAAATGTTAAAATGCCAACAATTGTTGGCATTTTAACATTTATGAGCAGGATAAATTTTAGTCTCAGCTGAGCTGAGCATGAAAAAAGTTTTATAACCTCGGGGCCTGATCTCTGAATAATCACCTTAAAAGAGAGGAGAGATGTGGAACTAAATAAAACATTTCTATATTTACAGCAATTGCTCAGATGACGTCAGCAGTAATGGCGACCACAGACCACAATATTGTGGCTAAAATCAAACGAGTCATCATGGAGCGTGACATATCCTAAGTTTATCTTGATATGAGTGGAATGATGTTGAAAGGAACATAAAACTAAATGTAAAAATCTCTATTTGCAGCTATTGCCCAGATGACGTCAGCAGTTATGGCGACCACAGACCACAATATTGTGGCTAAAATCAAACGAGTCATCATGGAGCGTGGCATATCCTAAGTTTATCTTGATATGAGTGGAATGATGTTGAAAGGAACATAAAACTAAATGTAAAAATCTCTATTTGCAGCTATTGCCCAGATGACGTCAGCAGTTATGGCGACCACAGACCACAATATTGTGGCTAAAATCAAACGAGTCATCATGGAGCGTGACATATCCTAAGTTTATCTTGATATGAGTGGAATGATGTTGAAAGGAACATAAAACTAAATGTAAAAATCTCTATTTGCAGCTATTGCCCAGATGACGTCAGCAGTTATGGCGACCACAGACCACAATATTGTGGCTAAAATCAAACGAGTCATCATGGAGCGTGACATATCCTAAGTTTATCTTGATATGAGTGGAATGATGTTGAAAGGAACATAAAACTAAATGTAAAAATCTCTATTTGCAGCTATTGCCCAGATGACGTCAGCAGTTATGGCGACCACAGACCACAATATTGTGGCTAAAATCAAACGAGTCATCATGGAGCATGACACATATCCTAAGTTTATCTTGATATGAGTGGAATGATGTTGAAAGGGACATAAAACTGAATTTAAAGAATCTGTATTTACAGCTATTGCCCAGATGACGTCAGCAGTTATGGCGACCACCGACCACAATATTGTGGCTAAAATCAAACGAGTCATCATGGAGCGTGACATATCCTAAGTTTATCTTGATATGAGTGGAATATGTTGAAAGGAACATAAAACTAAATGTAAAAATCTCTATTTGCAGCTATTGCCCAGATGACGTCAGCAGTTATGGCGACCACAGATCACAATATTGTGGCTAAAATCGAACGAGTCATCATGGAGCATGACACATATCCTAAGTTTATCTTGATATGAGTGGAATGATGTTGAAAGGCACATAAAACTGAATTTAAAGAATCTGCCCAGATGACGTCAGCAGTTATGGCGACCACAGATCACAATATTGTGGCTAAAATCAAACGAGTCATCATGGAGCGTGACATATCCTAAGTTTATCTTGATATGAGTGGAATGATGTTGAAAAGAACATAAAACTAAATGTAAAAATCTCTATTTGCAGCTATTGCCCAGATGACGTCAGCAGTTATGGCGACCACAGATCACAATATTGTGGCTAAAATCAAACGAGTCATCATGGAGCGTGACATATCCTAAGTTTATCTTGATATGAGTGGAATATGTTGAAAGGAACATAAAACTAAATGTAAAAATCTCTATTTGCAGCTATTGCCCAGATGACATCAGCAGTTATGGCGACCACAGATCACAATATTGTGGCTAAAATCAAACGAGTCATCATGGAGCGTGACATATCCTAAGTTTATCTTGATATGAGTGGAATGATGTTGAAAGGAACATAAAACTAAATGTAAAAATCTCTATTTGCAGCTATTGCCCAGATGACGTCAGCAGTTATGGCGACCACAGACCACAATATTGTGGCTAAAATCAAACGAGTCATCATGGAGCATGACACATATCCTAAGTTTATCTTGATATGAGTGGAATGATGTTGAAAGGGACATAAAACTGAATTTAAAGAATCTGCCCAGATGACGTCAGCAGTTATGGCGACCACAGATCACAATATTGTGGCTAAAATCAAACGAGTCATCATGGAGCATGACACATATCCTAAGTTTATCTTGATATGAGTGGAATGATGTTGAAAGGGACATAAAACTGAATTTAAAGAATCTGTATTTACAGCTATTGCCCAGATGACGTCAGCAGTTATGGCGACCACCGACCACAATATTGTGGCTAAAATCGAACGAGTCATCATGGAGCATGACACATATCCTAAGTTTATCTTGATATGAGTGGAATGATGTTGAAAGGCACATAAAACTGAATTTAAAGAATCTGCCCAGATGACGTCAGCAGTTATGGCGACCACAGATCACAATATTGTGGCTAAAATCAAACGAGTCATCATGGAGCGTGACATATCCTAAGTTTATCTTGATATGAGTGGAATGATGTTGAAAAGAACATAAAACTAAATGTAAAAATCTCTATTTGCAGCTATTGCCCAGATGACGTCAGCAGTTATGGCGACCACAGATCACAATATTGTGGCTAAAATCAAACGAGTCATCATGGAGCGTGACATATCCTAAGTTTATCTTGATATGAGTGGAATATGTTGAAAGGAACATAAAACTAAATGTAAAAATCTCTATTTGCAGCTATTGCCCAGATGACGTCAGCAGTTATGGCGACCACAGACCACAATATTGTGGCTAAAATCAAACGAGTCATCATGGAGCGTGACATATCCTAAGTTTATCTTGATATGAGTGGAATGATGTTGAAAGGAACATAAAACTAAATGTAAAAATCTCTATTTGCAGCTATTGCCCAGATGACGTCAGCAGTTATGGCGACCACAGATCACAATATTGTGGCTAAAATCAAACGAGTCATCATGGAGCGTGACATATCCTAAGTTTATCTTGATATGAGTGGAATGATGTTGAAAGGAACATAAAACTAAATGTAAAAATCTCTATTTGCAGCTATTGCCCAGATGACGTCAGCAGTTATGGCGACCACAGACCACAATATTGTGGCTAAAATCAAACGAGTCATCATGGAGAGAGACACATATCCTAGGAAATGGGGACTTGGACCAAGGGTAATTTATAAATAATTATTTTATATTTTATGAGCTAAACTATTTCTTGTATTATCTGTGTGACAGGGCCTGACAGTTTGTTCTTCTGTCCTGTACTGTTGAGAATTGCTAAATTAATATTGTACAGAATCAGAAATTTAAAGCTCTTGCAAGAAATGTATAATCTAGTTTCCTATAAGACTGTATTTTAAAACGGGCGACCCAGTGCACAAAAGTCCAATAAGTGATTCTTGAAATTTTAATATATCATTTTCAATCGTATCGTATCTGTGCAAGACTGAAAATCGTGGAGAATTCACAAATTATCAGATGTTAGCAATGGAGTTGAATTTGTCTGATCTCATTAACAGGCAAGTATAAAGAAACAGATGATAAAAGAAGGCAAGCTTGACAAATATGGTAAACCCAACGACCAGACACCAAAGAATTGGATGCAGCTTGTTGAAAAAGAGTAAGTTTCACGGAATATTTAGATTTAATCAGTATTACTACACAGACTTATTCCTGTATCTGCTAGTTTGTAGGTGCTTGAGCAAAAAACTAATTTCTTGCACACCTGGCGAGAAAATATCAGTATATCCACAGTTTTGGCCAGGGATAGAAATTCTTATCTAACCCTGGTTGTCTGACTCTACATACGCATGTTTCTTTTTAACATTGGTTGTATAGGACCTCTGGTACTTCGTCCTTAAGTGCATGTTACGAGGACGTCAGAAACGTTCTAGTTCAAAATGGCGGGCACGTTTGTTTTTCAGCGTAAATGTTATGAAAATCAAGCGTCACCACATTAAGGCATTCAAGAAAAAGAATCTATCATGAGTGCATGGTACGGACAGATAAATCTATCCGTCCGGTCACAGTTTTCGACTTTTTAGCTCACCTGAGCCGAAGGCTCACAGGTGAGCCTATAGGATAGGCAGGCATCCGTCGTCCGTCGTCGTCGTCGTCCGTCGTCGTCCGTCGTCGTCGTCGTCTGTCCACAATTTCAAAGAAGAATATTTCTGAAGCTAGTAGGCCGATCTTGATCAAATTTAATGTGAACCATAATTGGGTTGGGGGATTGATGGCATTAGGTTTTGGAGCAGATTGTATCAAAATTGTGGTTTCCATGGCAACAGATAGGTCCCATAGACTTACAATGGGAAAAACTAAAAAAATCTTCTTCTCTGAAACCACTATGCCCACAGCTTTGATATTTGGTATGTAGCAATGTTTAATGGTCCTCTACATAAATTGTGCCATTCATGCCCCTGGGGTCAAATTTGGCCACGCCCCGGGGGTCGATAGTCTCCATAGACTTACTATGGGAAAAAAATTAAAACATCTTCTCTGAAACCACAGGGCCCACAGCTTTGATATTTGGTATGTGGCAATGGCTAATGGTCCTCTACAGCCAATCATGCCCCTGGGGTCAAATTTGGCCACGCCCCGGGGGTCGATAGTCTCCATGGAAAAACTAAAAAAATCTTCCTTCTCTGAAACCACTATGCCCACAGCTTTGATATTTGGTATGTAGCAATGGCTAATGGTCCTCTACATAAATTGTGCCATTCATGCCCCTAGGGTCAAATTTGACCACGCCCCGGGGGTCGATAGTCTCCATAGACTTACTATGGGAAAAAAATTAAAACATCTTCTTCTCTGAAACCACAGGGCGCACAGCTTTGATATTTTGTACGTGGCAATGGCTAATGGTCCTCTACATAAATTGTGCCAATCATGCCCCTGGGGTCAAATTTGGCCACGCCCCGGGGGTCGATAGTCTCCATAGACTTACAATAGGAAAAAAAACTAAAAAGATCTTCTTTTCTGAAACCACTAGGCCAACAGCTTTGATATTTGGTATGTAGCAATGGCTAATGGTCCTCTACATAAATTGTGCCATTCATGCCCCTGGGGTCAAATTTGGCCACGCCCCGGGAGTTGATAGTCTCCATAGACTTACTATGGGAAAAACTAAAAAAATCTTCTTCTCTGAAACCACTAGGTCCACAGCTTCGATATTTGATATGTAGCAATGGCTAATGGTCCTCTACATAAATTGTGCCATTCATGCCCCTGTGGTCAAATTTGGCCAGGTTCCGGAGGTTGATAGTCTCAATAGACTTGCTATGGGAAAAAAATTCCAAAAATCTTCTTCTCTGAAACCACAGGGCACACAGCTTTGATATTTTGTATGTGGCAATGGCTAATGGTCCTCTACATAAATTATGCCAGCCATGCCCCTGGGGTCAAATTTGGCCACGCCCCGGGGGTAGATAGTCGCCATAGACTTACAATGGGAAAAACTAAAAAAAAACTTCTCTGAAACCAAAAGGCCCAGAGCTTCTATATTTTGTATGTAGCAATGTTTGGTAGTCCCCATTATAAATTGTGCCAGTCATGCCCCTTGGTCAAATTTGGCCATGCCCCGGGGGTCAATAGTGTCCATGCATAGACTTTCATTGGTCGATTCTCAATTAATTTAAATCTCATGAGCTTACAATGTGATAATCTCTCAGGTGAGCTACAGGACCAATTGGTCCTCTAGTAGTTAAATTCCTATAAACATTTGAGAATAGCCAAAGATGAGTTCTGCACATCTATCCCTGCTGATTACCATATATGGTTCTCAGCATTTGGACATAATGTGCTATAGTAACTTCCCCTGACCGGATAGGCGTGTTGTTCCTATGCAACATGGATTTACTCTAATGGGGAAACAGTTGAGCCACTTCGTGGGAAAACCAACAATGTGGTTTCCGAACAGGTCTGACACAAATCAGGCTGCACAGTCACAGAATCAGGCTAGAAACTTGAAATTTTGGATTTAAGAAGAAGAGAAAGTGTACTATCCGTGTAGCGAAAACAAAGGTGCTGAGAAGCTGATCTGCGTCTTTGTTTTTGTCTATGCAGATTGTTGGTTTTCCCATGAGGCGGCTCAGTTGATGACAGTTGTTCTTACCACTGTGGCTGAGCTTTAATGTTGCCTAACTTCAATTTAATGTTGGCTAACTTCAATTTAATGTTGGCTAACTTCAATTTATCCTATAGACATAGTACAGAGCCTATGGAGACAAAACTATGGTTAAATGAATTAACGAAAATTAAACAATATGTGTTAATTTTGTACCATCCTGACCTTTAGTACACATGTTCTATTCATATGTGCCATGGCAAAACAAAGTCTATCTTTAGTGGCTGTACTTTCCATACCATCATAATGAAGCAAAACTTTTCTTAATGAACTTTACTTTTTGTACAGTTACAGTAAGACAATGACACTGATCACCTGCTCATTGTAACAAGCTGGTCTGGATCTTATGGTCTATAGGATAAAACAGATACTCAACTGATTTTTTTCTTCAAGTGCTGTGTTTTGGAAATTAATTCATAGTTTGAGTGATCTTTCATCAGGACCTTTTTACTCGCCTTCGGCTTGTAAAAGGTCCTGATGAAAGGTCATTGAACTATGAATTAATTTCCAAAACACAGCACTTGAAGAAAAAATCAGTTGATTATCTATAACTTAATTTTGGCTAACTTAATAATACTGCTGACTAACTTCATTACCCCTCTTAATCATATAATCCTTATGCCAGTGGCCAGTGTTGGTTTCTAGCCTGGCTCAAGCGATGCTGCATTGCCCGTTTTTGGGCCAACTACAGATTTATTTGCAAATTAGTTTGAAAGGAAAATAAAATGAGCCTTAGCACCAGAAAACCAACAATTTGCATGAGCGAAAGGCCCAAATTAAAAAATTGTTTGTTTGTCCTTTACCTACCCAGCATTCAAGTCTTGGGTAGGTAGGTAGGGAAATTATTATATATTTTCCTTTTTGTAGAGAATATAAAATTAACTTTCAAGTCTAGTTAGCATTATCCTTTATTTTGCATAAAGCACTACATGTAATGTTGGCAAGTATGAATGAAAATGAGGAGATAGTTCACAAAAAGTGTACAGATTTTACAGGAAATGCAAATTTAACAAGTCTGTACACCAGCGTTTGAATGTTTAATAAAACCCAAAATCATGCAAACAATCATACATTTCAGCCATAGGAAAATAAAAATATTTTTCCCCAGGCAATTGCAATATAACTTTTTGAGTAGGGGGGGGGGGGGGTAAATTGTTGGTAGGTAGGTAAAGGACAAACAAACAAAATTTTATTTTCAGCCAAAACAATGGCGCAGATAAGCGTCTTTGTTTTCGCTACACAGATACTACAATCCCTCTTCTACTTAAATCCAAAATTTCAAGCTTCTAGCCTGCTTCTGTGACTGTACAGGCTGGGTTGTGTCAACCTGGTCGGAAATCCAATTTGTTGGTTTTCTCATGCGAATGCTCAAATTGTAATTGTAAACAATGTTTGTGTGTTTTCAGTGTACGGGAGCAACAGGCCTCACAGTCACAACAATCACAGGGTACACCGGTAAAACAAGAAAAGGTAAAATTAAACAATAACTATGGCAGTGGCTGAATATGGATTCTAGAAAAATACCATGTCTGTGGCCGAGTTTAATCATAGTGATTCACTCGATCATCTCACTACTGTGTCTGGTGTGTGTTCGAGTGCACTGGGCACATGCGAGACAAGCCAAGTTCTGCTTGCGTGTGTACCTGGTGTTTTTTCTCGGGAGTTCTCCCGTTTTGGCCCCACCAACTGATTGGCCCATCTCATATGAGCTGAAATAATCTTGAAAGGGATATAAAATTGAAAAAGGAAAAAAACTAATAAAAAAGATAAAGTTTTAGGGAGAGCATTGTTGTCTAGCAGTCAAAATGCATAATTTTATGTAGCATTTTTCAGTGGTACAGTATATTTGTACATACAAAATTAATCACATCTCGGCTGTTACTTATCTTAGACCACTGTAGGCTTGTATAGTTTTAATTTGCACACATGTTCAGGCCATTAATTATCTGTCCATAGTTTCTGGCTTGGTAGTTGTGCTAGAGTGACTTCCCCTAGCTACGGATACCAGAGTGACCTCCCATGGTTCTACTGGTAACTCGGCTGGGGATATATAATTTGAAGTTTTTGTTGCTTCTCCGGTTCATCATGTTACTGGCCTGAGCAGAAGGCTCACAAGGTGAGCTTATAGGATGGCCATGCTCCGTCGTCCGTCCGTCCGTCCATCGTCCGTCCACAATTTCAAAGATCTTCTCCTCTGAAACCGCTTGGCCGATAAAAGCCAAACTTCATGTGGAGCATCCTTAGGAAGGGGGAACGAAAGTTTATATAAATGGTCCAGGTCACATGACCAAGATGGCCGCCATGGCTATAAGTAGCAAAAACCTTTAAAAATCTTCTTTTCCAGAACCAGTGGGCCGATTTCCACGAAACTTGGTATGTAGCATTTGGGACGCGGGCCCATCATAGTTTATATAAATCATGACCCTAGGATGACCTTGACCTATTTTACGGCAAGGTCAACTTAGGTCGCTAATGGATTTGAATGGGAAAAAAACGGTAAAATGCTATTTAATGGGTAAAACGTACTAAGAATAGGCAAATTGGACAGAAGATTAATGTTAATAGAAAATTTTAGCCCCTGGGGGGTTGTCTGCCCCGGGGCTATATACATGTATATGACCATAATATTCAAACAGCTTCTTCTCTGAAACCGCTAGGCCAATCAAAGCCAAACTTCATGTGGAGCATCCTTGGGAAGGGGGAATGAACGTTCATATAAATGGTCATGGTCACATGACCAAGATGGCCGCCATGGCTATAAATAGCATAAACGTTTAAAAATCTTCTTCTTCAGAACCAGAAGGCTTATGATTTTGAAACTTGGTGTGAAGCATCTGGGAATGGAGCTCTACAAAGTTTATATAAATCATGACCCTGGGATGACCTTGACCTATTTTACGGCAAGGTCAGCTTAGGTTTCCCATGCATTGGAATCATGGGAAAAAATAGGAAAATGTAATTAAATGGCAGAAAACTTGCTAGAAATGAGCAAATGGACAGAAGATTTATGTTTAAGAAAATATTTTGGGCCCAGGGGGTTGTCTGCCCCTGCCCCGGGGCTATTTACATGTATATGACCATAATATTGAAACATCTGTTCTTCTCTGAAACCGCTAGGCCAATCAAAGCCAAACTTTTTGTGGAGCATCCTTAGGAAGAGGGAATGAAAGTTTGTATAAATGGTCAAGGTCACATGACCAAGATGGCCACCATGGCTATAAATAGCAAAAACGTTTAAAAATCTTCTTCTTCAGAACCAGAAGGCCTATGATTTTGAAACTTAATATGAAAAGGTACAAGTAGGCAAAGATCAGGAAAAGGCGCAATCAGAAGTGTGAAGCATCTGGGAATGGAGCTCTACAAAGTTTATATAAATCATGACCCTGGGATGACTTTGACCTATTTTATGGCAAGGTCAACTTAAGTTTCCCATGCATTGGAATGGGAAAAAAAATAGGAAAATGTAATTAAACGGCAGAAAACTTGCTAGAAATGAGCAAATGGACAGAAGATGAAGCATCTCGGAATGGAGCTCTACAAAGTTTATATAAATTATGACCCTGGGATGACCTTGACCTATTTTACGGCAAGGTCAACTTAGGTCGCCCATGCATTTGAATGGGAAAAAATAGGAAAATGTCATGTAATGGCAGAAAACTTGCTAGGAATGAGCAAATGGACAGAAGATTTATGCTTATGAAAATAGTTTAGGCCCAGGGGTTGTCTGCCCCTGCCCCGGAGCTATATACATGTAGATGACCATAATATTCAAACAGCTTTTTCTCAGAAACTGCTTAGCCAATCAAAGCCAAACTTTATGTGGAGCATCCTTAGGAAGAGGAAATGAAAGTTTATATAAATGGTCAAGGTCACATGACCAACATGGAAGCCATGGCTATAAATAGCAAAATTTTTTAAAAATCTTCTCCTTCAGAACCAGAAGGTCTATGATTTTGAAACTTGGCATGAAGCATTAAGGAACGGAGGTCTACAAAATTTGTATAAATCATGACACTGGGATGACCTTGACCTATTTCACGGCAAGGTCAACTTAGATCGCCCATGCATTTGAATGGAGAAAATTGTTAAAATGTCATTTGAAGGACAAAACTTGCAGTTAATTGGCAAATGGACTGAATTTTTATGATTTGAAAAAGACATTGACTCCAGGAGTTATTCTTACCCTGCCCTAGGGTTATAAACATGCATTGTACCATTCTAGTCTAACAAGTTTATTGGTACATGTATATATCTCAGGTCTCAGGTGAGCGTTTACAGGACCATTGGTCCTCTGGTTTTATCATCTCGTCTGACACATTAAATTTCTGAAGATTTGGTCATTGAAATATTTGTATGACCATTCTTCAGCTGATTCACAAAAAGTATGTCAGTAAGAGGCCAGAAGAAATGTGCACTAAAAAGTAGCTCGTCTCTGGCAGGCTTGCCCAGGTACAATGTGGCTTGGATTATTAAGTGGATGTGAAGCATTAAATTGAAAAACTTTTGCCATGTCAAGTTCTTGAGTGAGACGCTTTGCTCTCCAATGAACTAGTTTTAAAATACCCAGAATATGGTGGCTCCCATTGTTTCTTGGCATGACTGAAAACCTGTTTACAATGAAATTTAGTAACAACCCAAAGTATCAAATCAGTTTGTTTAAAAAAAACTGACCCACTCATATGGAAGAAGAATCATGTGGGGAATTTGTAAGAATTTATACATCTACTGAATTCAGTATTGTGAAGATTTTTTTCAATGTAACAATATCATAGACTGAAAAAAACAACAACATAGTCTTCAGTATAGGAAAAAATAACTTTTAAGTATTGAGAATTACTGGTTTTAATCATCAGCAATGCACACATGTTCAGGCCATTAATTGTCACTCCATAATTTCTGGCTTGGTAGTTGTGCTAGAGTGACTTCCCCTGGCTACAGATACCAGAATGACCTCCCTTGGTTCTACTGGTAACTCCGCCTGGGATACACATTTATATATTTTTGTTATTATTTACTTCAATAAAATTTTAATATTTTGTAGATTCCTTATTTCTTCAATAAAATTTTTATATTTTGTAGATTCCATTTCTTACATAGGCTCTGCAATTAAAGATTGTCTGTCATCTTGTCATGAGGAAAAAAATTGGTTTATTAAACTCCAAGGATTGTTTCTCATGCAAAAATTGTGCAAATAATAGGCTGATACAAAAGTGAAAGTTGTCAGTTATTAGTAAATGAATGGGCACTTAATATTGGTAAACTTCCTTATTGAGGCTTGCTTGGAACAGTATGGTTTAGTAGTTTAGCTGGTCTAGACATGACCTCATATTGTTGACTGGTGCATAAGGCTGTAATTCGAGTAGTTTTGAGGAAGCTGACTCTTCTATGATGTCACCGCAGCAAGGGGGCAATGAGAAGAAAAGATTGATATTATTTTTCTGTCTTTACAGAGAAAACACATGACCAGTAGCAGTTCTGAGGAAGCTGACTCCTCTATGATGTCACCACAGACACCCGGGGGCTCCGAGGGGGGTGAGAAAAAGAAAAAGAAGAAGAAAAAGAAGATTAAGGAGGAACCATTCTCACCAAAACAGGAAGCAATGTCACCGACAGAGGCTGGGGACACAGGGCTCTCGGATACTGTAAGTTATAGTTCTGTTAGAAATCATATGAAAGAAATCTCAAGGAATCTCATTATATTTGAAATGAAAACAGAAAAAAAATATGTCAGGCCTCGTGTTGAAGGGTTGTGTACCAGCAGATTGGTATCTGTCCCAACGTGACTAGGTTGTTAAGCTTTTTCACAAATAAAAAAATCTCAGCATAGTTTGTGCCTTTTTACCATGCCCATATATGGTAAAATCCCTTCAAAAATCTTCTTCTCCAGAACCGGTGGACCGATTTCAACAAAACTTGGCATGAAGCATTGATGGCTCAAGCACTACAATGCATATATAAATCATGACTCTGTGATGACCTTGACCTATTTTATGGCAAGGTCAACATAGGTCGCCAATGCATTTGAATGGGGAAAACTTTTAAAATGTAATTTAAAGTGAAAGTCTTGCAGGAAATGGGAAGTAGGACTGAATATTAATGATTCTGAAAAAAATTGGACCCCAGGGTCTCATGTGCCCCAACCCCGCGGCAATTATACATGTATATTTCCATAATATTCAAACGTCTTCTCTGAAACCACTTGGCCAATCAAAGCCAAATTTTATGTGAAGCATCTATAGAATGAGGGAATCAGTGTGTATATAAATAGTTTAGGTCACATGACAAAGATGGCCGCCATGCCCATATATGGTAAAAACCCATCAAAAATCTTCTTCTCTGAAACCAATAGTCTGATTTCAAGGAAACTTGGCGTGAAACATTGATGGCTAAAGTACTCCAATGTAAATATAAATCATGACCCTGTGATGACCTTGACCAAGTCTATGGCAAGGTCAACATGGGTTGCCTATGCATTTGAATTGGGAAAACTGTTAAAATGTCATTTGAAGGGAAAAGCCAGCAGGAAATTGGCAAATGGACAGAATATTGAAGATTCTGAAAAAAGAAAATGGCCTAAGGGCTTCATCTGCCCCTGCACTGGAGTTAAATACCATAATATTCAAACATGTTTATTGGTATATGCAGCAGATCTCAGGTGAGCGTTTTCAGGACCATTGGTCCTCTGGTCTTTATCAGTACTGGCAAAAAGTAATTCCCAAGACAATATCTACATCGTTTTACAATTATGGGTATCATGACTTTTTGCGTAGATGTTATTACTCACCTAGTACTCCTCATTTATGCATATAAAATGCGTATTTGGAGTACAAATTAGCGAGCTGTAGTGTAGCATTTAAAGTTTTTCACACAAATAGGTTCCTTGTATAAAAATGAGATATCTTAGCACCGTTTACTCATTCTACTTCACAGGTATCATCAGAAAAGAAGAAAAAGAAAAAGAAAAAACACAAGAAAGAACAACAAGACTCTGACTGATATTGAAAGAGAAATAATGATGGTGAAAAACTGATGTGGAAAATTTCACTAGTGAAAAATATCACGAGTGAATGTTTGTGATAGTGGTACCTAATGAAAATATGTGTTCACATCTTGTGAGATATTGTGACAAGGTGGCACTGATTGATATTGATAAATGACCATTGACAGTTTGTGATAATTGTTGGTACCAGAAGTGAAAAAATGTGTTCAAGTGATTTCCGAAGGCATTGTGACATAACTGTGCAAGAATTAGATACAACCTTGCATCATATGAAGGCTGTAACTATAAAATGAGCCATATCGCGAGAAAACGGGTCTTCAGGGTTTCTGACCAGGTTTGACACAAAACAGCCTGTACAGCTACAGAAGAATGCTAGATGCTTGATATTTTGGATATATGTAGAAGAGCAACAAGTTTTATCCATGTAGTGAAAACAAAGGTGCTGATTATCTGTGCAATTACTTAACAGCTGATCTGCGTCTTTGTTTTTGCTTATGCAAAATGCTGGTTTTCTCATGATGTGACTCCAATGGCACTTATTTAGGCTGTTGTTAAGGAAAATGTGACGAACTGTGAGTGCAAAGAAATAGCTTGGAATCTTTTTGTTAAATATGTGTGGAGATTTAGAAAAACACCTGACATCAGTGTATCGGGCCAGATATTCAAATCCTTGTTTTACGTTTTACACTGGTGGTTTTGTTCTGACTTTTTGCTGGTTTAAGGCCATCAAGAGGATCTGTTTTTACATGCATACAGGAAATATTAGCTGATCTTCAAATTCATTGACCAATCACAATGTTCAAAATCTGGCTAGGTTGAGCAATTAACTGTCTGCATGTTAAGTCTGTTTTGCATCTCTGGCAAAAAGATCGCTTTAACAAGTTTATAGGACATGTAGGAAAAGCATATAATTTATAAATAAGATTTGTGTAGTTTCTAGGCAAAGTACATGTAACTGCTTCTGTCAGTCGTAAAAAATCTGGAAACTTTGCTTAAACTGTGCTGTGATTTTATTGTCCTTAATAATCTTTTTGAGTATTATCGAGTGATCTTGAGGTATGTTTTCTTAGATGGAAACGTTTTCATGAGCATTGAGTCTTTTAATGGTCTTCCTGTTAATGGCAATTTATTCTGTAAATTTATATAGCACACAGTGGTAGTTTATCTGTCATTTTTCAGTGGTACAGTTTTGTAGCGTCGGTAATGTTATTCTGCTAACAGTTGAGTATACACAATTCTTCTACTTCCTTATTTCTAGCTCGGTTCCGAGTTTCTTGATTTACACTGTATCAGACCTTGTAAGAAATCTGTCTGGAAGACTAGTTAGACTGCTCCTTTTTGCTTGAAGCTTTATATGAATATATAGACTAGAAAGCATATAATGCAATATTTGGTAATAATTATACACTCAGCTGAAATCAAATGGTTTAATATCGACAATCATTACGAAAACTTGCCCATGCAATATTATAATACAGAAATTTTTGAAGTAAAAAATGAAAATTTTCAGTAGAAAATTTGTGATGTTTTTCTTATTTCTGCTCAACACATAGATTGTGGGTACAGGTTAGAACCTGAGGCGGTGAGTACCCACAATCTCTGTACTGAGCAAAAATTATTCAAAATATCAAACTTTTTCCAATGAAATTTTTGTTTCTGAAAAAAATTATCTGTACATCACATAGACAAATTTTCGTAATGTAAAGCATCTGCATAGTGTGAATTACATCCATTTGTTATGTTTATATACTGTTCAAGCATTATATAACTGTTCATGTCTTCAAAAATCATCAAATGTGCTCATAAAACATACTTTTGTAAATTGGTATTTGTTCTCTTTTCAGTCCTTTCCATGCTGAGAACATTCTCTTTAAATTTAAGTGTGGTTACTGGAGAAAATAGGTGCTTACTCGGATTAGATAAGGAAGTGTAGCTTTGATTCAGGCTGTAATAATTATATATGGCAACAAAATTCTGTTGTGGCCAGATGCTTGGTCATTAAAAGATACCTTAAAAGAATGGAAAGTAAATAATTTTATAGTTTTTAAATTGTACAAAATCTTTAAAGAGGAGGAAAATTTAATAGAATTTTGTTTTTCAAACATGAAATTTGATAAAAAAAAAATAATAACATTCAAAAATAACATTTTGTAGTGGAGTAAAATACAGGTAAATGCAGCTTAATACTAGGTGTTAATTAGTTCATTTTCATAATGTATGCACAACAGTAATATATAAGGTAGGAATTCTTCCTTACAGATACAAGAGATGTTCTCACCTTGCATTACTTTGTTACTCATGCAAAACAACAACAAAGTGCTGTTATCTCATCCTGTTCATGCATAACCTAACCCCTCCATACCTATCTAATATTTTCACGTTTTCCAGAGAAGTTCATGATAGAAGACTAAGATTAACAACAGAAAATCTCCTGTACATCCCTAACCAAACACCAGTCTCGCTGATATGGAACTCCATTCAAGATTACCTCCACATACATAATTCATCCACACTCCAGCAATTTAAGAAATGAGCCACGACGTGAGAAAACCGGTCTTCTGGGATTCCGACCAGGTCCAACACAAGCCGGTCTGTGTAGCTACAGAAGATGGCTAAAAGCTTGAAATGAAGAGGAATCGTACTATCCGTGTAGCGAAAACAAAGGCGCTGATCAGCTTCGCAGTGACTGCGAAGCTGATCTGCGCCTTTGTTTTTGCATAGGCAAAAATCCAGTTTTCTCACGATGTGACTCAATTGATATCTTTACTGGTTGGCCACTCAAGTTCACACAGTACTTTAAAGATAGAAGTCTCTCTCTTGAAGTTTTTGTAAATTGTGTATATATTTTGTCTGTATGTTGTATATATGTTTGTATATGTTTCCCAGAGGACCTCAGGGAAGATTGGACTTGTCCAACTGAGCCTCCTCTTTAAATAAAGTCATTATCATTATTATTATTGGCATAGTGTTGTGTCCTTGAACAAGACACATTAACTCCCTACAGTACAGGTGAAACCCAGGAAATGTTGGCTCCGCCCCGACATAACTGAAAAATTGTTGACTGGGACGTTAAGCCTCAACACAAATTTTTATTATTACATGTACATTCTACAGCTTTTTGGCTATGTGATAATTTGTGTGCAAATGAAAAAAATATGCTAGACATCATGATGTCCATGTGATATATCCCCTTATACCCCACTTTTACATAGCAAAACTGGGGTATGCCTCTGCGAGGCAGTTCTAACATGTACCCACAATCTATGTTTTAGCAAAATATGAAAAATAACAACAATTTACTACTGAACATTTTCTATTTTTATGCCCCCAACTTTGAAAAAGTTGGAAAGGCATATTGCTTTTGGCTTGTCTGTCTGTCTGTCTGTGTGTGTGTGCGTCCGTTAACTTTTTAACGGTGAATGCTAGGGTTTTGAAATTTCATGTGTGTATTCCTCATGAAAAAATAGTTGACCCGTATTTTTTTCATATCCGAGTTCTGCCCCTATTTGAAAATCTTGTGTGCAAGATATCTAAAAAAGTATTTGAGCTAGATCCTTCATATTTGGTATACTGGTTGGGGCTGAGGAGTAGATGACCTGATTAACTTTTGAGAACTTTCTGTTTAATTTTGACAAAAATACGGAATTATGAAATTTTTATTGATTTTTCCACTTTTCGCTGAAATTTGAAACTTTTGAAAGGTGAATGCTAGGGTTTTGAAATTTCATGTACAGATTCCTCATGAAAAAATAGTTGACCCATATTTTTTTTTCATGTCCAAGTTATGCCCCTGTTTGGAGTTATGCCCCTTTGAAAACAAAAATTGATAATCTTGTGTGCAAGATATCTCAAAAAGTATTTAAGCTAGGGCCTTCATATTTGGTATACTGGTTGGGGCTGAGAAGATAATTGCCTGATTAACTTTTCAGGACTTTCGGTCAAAGTTTGACAAAATTATCCCATTTTGAAATTTTCACTCAATTTCTAACTTGTCTGTAAAAAGCTTACGTTCTGTTTCTGGATTGAGGTCAAAACAGAGGCCACTAGGCAGCTTCTTCAGGAAATTAAATTTCACTTCATTCGAATGAAATGAATCATACAAACTGGCAGTTTAGGGGCAAGCATACAGTTGGGGGCATAGTGTTTTACAAACACGCATTTCTAGTTACAACCTAAAACAATCTGTATATTGCATGGACGTGTTTTCGTAATAAGGCTCATGTTAAGTGTCTTCTACAGCTCTCACACCTTTTGATTGGATGCAATGTCATTCCTTGTTTGTCTGAATGACGTTCACAGGTTGTGAGTTGAACTGGCAGGTGAAGGGTAGAGGCTCAGTTGTGATAAATTCTCTGAAACAGAAGAAAGAATGGTAGCGGATTCAGTTGTAGAACGTGGTTCTCAGAAAAATGAGTTAGAAACCTGTATCGCCATGTTGTATCATCAATAAAAGCTTTGTTCGCCAAAGGGCAGCGGCTAGTGAAGTACCTGGAATGGTTGTTTAACGTCCCAGTCAACAATTTTTCAGTCATGTCTGGACGGAGCCAACGCTTCTTGGGTTTAACCAGTACTGTAGGGAGTTAATGTGTCTTGCTCAAGGAGAACACGGTGCCGCTTTTGGGGATCGAACCCAGGACCTCTCGATTCAGAGTCCGACGCTCTACCACTACGTCACCGCGCTCCCTACCTGGAGTGTGGTTGTTCCATTCCGACATGACTGAAAGAGTGTTGATTGGACGTCTGGCTTCAACTAAAACAGAAGAGACATTGTATAATCTGTCGAAAACACTATTTCAACTGGATAGAAAGGCCTCCGATCAACCTCATCGTGTTAAAACAGATGTATATACTAAGCGACCTATGGTTTTGCTTCTAAATATCTAACCATGATTGGAAAAAATTTGGTAAAGTTATGCTCAACACTGTTTCTTCTCTCTCTCTCTCTCTCTCTCTCTCTCTCTCTCTCTCTCTCTCTCTCTCTCTTAATTGATGCTTTACGTCCCAGGCAACAGCAATGGTCATGTCGGGACGTTGCCTCCATTTTATGGGACTTTTACCCAACATTAGGACGTCATGACATTCAAAATGCGCTTCATAAATATAACCATACAACTAAGCCAAAAAGGCTTGTTAACCCAGTAATCAGATGGTCGGTCAGTAGATTAGAAGCTTTGCTTGGAGGTACAAGCAACCCATCTACTTCTCCTAGGCCCCAATGTGCGGGGGCCAAAAAAAACTGTTTTACATGAATAAGCTACCCAACTCCAAATGATAACATTATATGAGCCGCGTCATGAGAAAACCAACGTTGTGGTTTCCGAACAGGTCCGACACAAACCGGCCTGTGCAGTCAAAGAAAATTGCCAGAAGCTTGAAATTTTGGATGTAGAAAGAAAATGACATGTACTATCCGTGTAGCGGAAAGAAAGGCGCTGATCAGCTTCGCAGTCACTGCGAAGCTGATTTGCGCCTTTGTTTTCGCATATACAAAATGTTGGTTTTCTCATGACGCGGCTCATATAATGGTTTCGTTTAATCAAATTAACGATCTATGTGTATACAAGTACTGAATTAAAGAATGAATGTGTTAGGGATCAGTATATTGACTATACCCTCAGTTCTCCAAAGGAAGACAAAATTGTGGCACCATAAGTTCTCAATTCTCCATCTAGATAGCGCATTACGAAAACATGCCCATGCATACAGAGACTTTTAAAGTTGAAAAAAAAAAGAAAATGGTTTGATATTTTTCTTACTTTTGCTCAAAACATAGATTGTGGGTACCCACAGTCTATGTTTTGGAGCAAAAAATACGACAAATAGGTATGTATACCCCTGCAAATCCCAGTTTTTGTTTATAAAAGTGGGGTTCAAGGGGTACACTTTTCATGGGCATGTTCTCCTGGTGTACTAAAAGTTTGATAGCGATCACTCCCATTTAAATCCCATACAGGAATATTTTGAAAGCCCATATCTAGTTATCAGATTTGAATTTTGTTTTCACCAACCGACTTCAGATTGAATGGACATCATTTCAGCCAAAACATTTTTTTTTTTTTTTTTTTTTTTTTTTTTTCGATTCTTTTAGGTAAGAAAACGCATTTTTGACAAAAAAAAGTGAATTTTTAAAAATCTCTATTTCATCACTTGGATATCAACCTTTAGGCCCAAAGAAACTCGCCCAAAGAAACTCTTTCGTGATAAAATGTTTCTTGCAACCAGTGTAGGGGAAATGTATACCCTCTAAGCCCACCCATTTAGTGTAGAGTTACGGCAAATTTTAGGGGTGCGTGTGTTCTGACCCATGTGTTGAAAAAATGAAGAAAAATTCAATCAAACTTTCAATTTTCCTTATAAATGTCATTCATTCACATATATGTAAAAATTACGAAAATATGTTGGTTTTAGGCACACTGGCATAATACTGAAGAAGTGATCCTTATCAAACTTTTAGTAGTATATCCTGGTCAACGTTCAAAAGAAAACATTCGAATCTACATGTATGTCAAAAGTAAACGGGCATGGTCAAAGTAATTGCACTATACAGTAATTTTGAAAACGCAGCAGTTGTGTATATCGAATCATGGGTCTATTTCAAGTTTTCAATGACCAGGTAAATGATTGGGGTACGTTTCAGAAATTTGGGCCACACACCCGTACCACAATTACCCCTTAGTTACCCCCGAGGCACCGCCCTTTGCCCCGGTCTGCATGCAGAGTGTACACCCCATCCCTGTGGTCCCGGGTCGTTTCGCCCGTGAGTTGTTTCGCCCGTGAGTCGTTTCGCCCGTGAGTCGTTTCGCCCTGGGTCGTTTCGCCCTGGGTCGTTTCGCCCGTGAGTCGTTTCGCCCTTATTAGGTGAGTCGTTTCGCCCTTATTTTTCTACCATGCCCAAATAAGTAATCTAGTGTCTTATTTGTTATTTGTAACTTATGGATAGGCCTTGGGCTGATCATTCATAATTGTCTTTTGGGTATATATACTAAAGAACTTTGAAAACGACTCACTATATATTGGCTGCGATGCTTATTACAGGATATTTCGGCAAAATATTTTCGAACAGACTACTTAAATTGTATACCAAAACCGGAACATATATAAACGCCAGTGTAAAATAAAAATAGCAGTGTTTCCACTAACATGCAGAAGACGGGATAGGGTCGGTAGGTAGGAAAATCTTTTTATTTTTCATTTATTTTTTTCTCCGTATAAATTTTGTGTAAAAGGTAAAAACGTGTACGCTAAAATCAATTATAAGTACTAGAAACAGACATGCAATCAGTGAGTGGAAACACAGCTATTTTTACGCCTTACGCCATACAGTATAGTTTCAAACGTTACCTCAACGAAAACAAATAATGAGGACGAAAAATATTCATAATGGAGAGAAGCCAGTCTGAGATTAGAAAGTAAGAAAAGTCGGTGTGGACAAAAAGAAGTTTGTTTGGTTTTCTTTTCTTTATTTTATTTTTCAGTACTCGATACATAACAAGATATAAAACAACAAGCAATGTAGATATATCAAAAGCAATTTTGCAACTTTCAACAGGGTAGTCGATACAAAGACTAGTATTACCTAAATGGGACCAAATATATTAAACATTGGTAAGAACATGAATCTTAACCGATACTGATTTCTCTGAGTATGTAATGGCTGTTTAAAAAAGTTAGCTAACGTCAACAAAGAAACGCAACTAATAATGCTGCTAAACAATCATTTCATCCAGGGTGAAGTTGGGGGGCTCGCTGATGGCTGCTGATGTGTCTTCTACGGCATCGGCGGCTTCTTCCAGGAGAGCTTCTGCTGCTTCTTCAGCAATCTGTAAATTGTGGCCCATTTAACATTACATATACATCTACATGTATTAAATGTATTGTGACTTATTTAAGTGGAATGCTAAGAACGAGAGAAATCTCTGAACTATAATACAATATACAAGATGTTTCATGATTTATAAAATTTCTTATATTTTAAAATATAATACAATATACAAGATGTTTCATGATTTCTTATATTAAATGAAATCTACCTCAACACCATACCTTATCTCTTGGTGGGATGCGAACGACACAGGATTGACAGACAAACTTCAGTTCTCCTTCATTCCGTAACCGGATGCGAAATACGTGTCCTGCGATATACCTGAAAAAATAGTACGTTATACAAACATGTGCGAAAATAAATTCTAATATGTACCTAAACATTACGAAAACACGCCCATGCATTATACAGATTTTTCTTAAGCTGGAAATATTGAAAATTTTGTGGGTTCGAGTTAGAGCCGCCTCGCCGAGGCGGTTCGAATGCGTTTGCGTTTGACATGTTCTGAGATTTTTTTGTCTTGAAAGTGAATAAAACTATGCACTTACCATTGAAGAAATAAAGACGCAGTTTCAAACACGAACTTTTGCATTATCACAAACAAAAATTTGGTACAACAAAGAGCGACAAATACGATTACCTTAAAATAAATAAATAAATAAATAAATAAATAAATAAATAAATAAATAAATAAATAAAATAATCGAATTTATGTATACCCAAAATAGATGCATGTAAGTAGAAATAAATAAACTAGTTACCTGTATCGCCGCAAAGACGATGCTGTTTTCTTCCACAAACGTCACAAACCACTACATGTCGGCGTCCAGAAACAGACAAATTACAAAAAATGCACAACTCAGACATGATTTAATGCTTCTTTGACAATCGTATGACGATTTCAAAGATGAATGATGATAGAGGTCATCAAATACGGTTATATACTTTACGGTCGGCATATAAAATCATTTTTTCCAACAAATCAAATATTACTCATGTTTTATTCCTTTACCATTTAACATTTAAAGAATGTCGGCCATCGGTCACTATCTATCTATCTATCTATCTATCTATCTATCTATCTATCTATCTATCTATCTATCTATCTATCTATCTATCTATCTATCTATCTATCTATCTATCTATCTATCTATCTATCTATCTATCTATCTATCTATCTATCTATCTATCTATCTATCTATCTATCTATCTATCTATCTATCTATCTATCTATCTATCTATCTATCTATCTGTCTGTCTGTCTGTCTGTCTGTCTGTCTGTCTGTCTATATATCTATCTATCTATCTATCTATCTATCTATCTATCTATCTATCTATCTATCTATCTATCTATCTATCTATCTATCTACCAGCATCTTCAACAACAGCAATATCAACAACAACAACAATAATAATAATGATAATAATAATAATGGGCGAAACAACTCACGGGCGAAACAACTCACAGGCGAAACGACTCACGGGCGAAACGACTCACCTAATAAGGGCGAAACGACCCACCCATAAAACAAGGGCGAAACGACCCAGGGCGAAACGACCCGGCGAAACGACCCACGGGCGAAACGACCCGGATTCCTCCCTGTGACACGTGTATTTTACCGGTGCTTTTACACAGGTACCGGCGAATATATCTAGAAGTGTTTGCGCCGCTTTACAAACGACGTGCTCGTGCCAAACAAACAAGTGTCCCAGTTGATTTTTGTTTTTCAGCAACTTTCGTTTTTATTAGATTTAATTTTGTAGCCTTCATTGTCAGGTTTGCAAACAATGTTTTATCGGCCGTTTTATCTTGGTAGATAATCCGGGGTGATCAAAATTAAGCGTTAATGTTCTATGAACATTTTGGCTGTTCAGTGTTTGGTTTACAAGTATCAGCTTTTCACAAAAGCGGCAGACCTTTATTTGTCAGTATTGAGAATGAACATTTTTTATTTTCCTTGAATAGGGTATTGATAAGTTGAAGTTCTTTAAGGGCTGACAATACAATTGTAGCTCGAAACTGACTGTTGCAAGTAGAGCAACTCAGTGTCATAGAATGTGGCTCGGGTCCAATTGATCCGGTTGGCAAGCTACTCTTCCATGAGAAAAAATCAATATTGATTATGCGAATTGCTGCTTTCCTGCCTTTTGCTCAATCCATTGAGGGTATAACTCGGTCAATATTGTTATGATTTAATTATTTTTCAGGGTTTTCCCTCGGAGTTGTAATGCAGGGACCAATGTCCTACTTGCAGCTTCGGAGGGACATTTTGACAATATTGTTGAGAATTTGGGGGACATTTACTTCAAGAAACAGACCTATCTGAGAATTTAGTGGGACATCACTGTCCCCTCTCTGGCCAGTTTTGGGGGTCATAAGATGCCAAAAGGGTCAAAATACACTTTTGTATGCCAGGGAAAATCCTGATTTTTCGACGCTTATAAAATCATAATTTGTCTGAAATATTATATGGTTCATACCTTGAGTTGAAGAAGTGGTAATGATCTTAAGATATTATTTTCAAAGCTTTTATGAAAAATTATATTTTGTTTTCATATTTTCTACTTTGAATTCAGTAAGGTCATAGGGATAAACACCGAGTCATTCACATCGTACGAATGACCGATGACGTCGCTCCGATCGGATCAATACATGTACCTAGTACTAACTATGGTATATGTATGGTATTTATTACAAGTCGTCGTCTCGGCTAGGTTGTCAAAGCTATATAAGCTGATTATTCAATTATTTGACCAAATATCCAAGATATTCTTTCATAAAGCAATAGGTTAAATATGTTAACTTGAAAACAATATCATTTTATTTCAGGAAAATTCAACCTGTTCTGTACAAATCATGTAGAAAGTTAGGTACCAAATTTCACTGTTTTCAGCCTTTTTGATAGAAAATCTTTTCATTTCACGGCCCCATAGTAGTCACCTAAACTCATTTTAGATGATTCATAAGCATTTTGTGCTACTTACAATCAAGCAGAGACAACATCAATTGACATTTGCTCTACAAGTGCCATATCCAGGTTATTTTGGATCCGAGAATGTGGTAAAACCATCGACTCTAGCTTTGCATTCATTGCACTTTCTTTCAGCTTCACCAAAACTCTTTTTTTCATAACAAGCTGCTCTTTTTTGTAAGAAGTAATGAATGTAGTCCACATGGCACAACCCTGCTCACTTCAATGGTTTAAACTTTGTTGTTGTATATATAGTTGTCTGCAAAACGCCAACTTTTTCCAAATTTTCCAAAATCTGCTAACAGTACATTTCTCTGATACCGGTGATTTATTTGACAGCTTCTAATGGCCAGTAGTTGAATGTTCAACTTGCAGATGTATGAAGTGGTATTTTGTAAATAAACACTCTCTGCGATTTTAATGAGGTTGTGAAAACAATAAATGTTCTGAGCTGTCAGATTATATTAAGATAACCTTGGCTAGAAAGTAGCTGAATTCTAGTCGAAATGCAGACGACTATATATATATCTGTAATGGCACTTCTTCACTGCCTATCTCCACCTTCTGTGTATGTTTTTATAAATCTTCAATGCCAAATGCTTGTATCAAGTTCATCTAAAGCAAGGGAATATACATCATATGAGCCACCCCATGAGAAAACCAACAATCTGCATATTTTCGAAAACAAAGGCACAGACCAGCTTCCCGGTAACAGCGTAGCTGATCAGCGCATTTGTTTTTGCTACATAGATAGTACAATCCATCTTCTTAAATCCAAAATCTCAAGCTTCTAGCCTGCTTTTGTGATGTACAGGCTGATTTGTGTCGGACCTGGTCGGAAACCAAATTGTAGGTTTTCTCACATGTACAATGATTTTATTAATAATTTGAATCTTACAGACATAAAGGGCTCCTACTGATGTTAAGACAACATCTAGTCTGATGAATAGTTGGATCTTGAGAGCCGGCTTTTACATGTGTAATATACTAGGGCTGGGGTCGATTACATTGCAATGTAATCGATTAAATTACAGATTACTGTGTCAAAAAATGTAATCGATTACAACTGATTACTTTAGATTTTGAATGTAATCAATTAAATTACAATTACTTTGACAAAGTAATCAGATTACTTTCGATTACTTTGGTGAGATGACAATTAACATCTCTTCTAAATTAGTTTCTTTAATGCAAGCGTTTGCTTCTCACTGATATTTTAAGTGGAAACAATAGCAACTCATTTGAATTCAATTCTATTAATTTAGAATATCATATTACATTGTATTTTCCTAGAAGCCGAAGCGTACATGATTCGCCGAACCAGACACGATTCCAGGTTTTAAACCAAGTTCCTACTTCATGACCCTAGTTGTTGGATTAACCATCACATATACTGTTGTAAGAATTGCTAAGTTTTGTCTTTCATTGAGTTGTTGTTATTTTGCTGAGTTCCATATGAACGAGTTGGCAAGGATGATAAATTGCATATTCATGAAAGTCCTGCAAAATGTAAAGCTGCATTTAATGCATATTATTTTCTAAAACACAGTCAGAAAGAAGGCCTTTCATGAGTAAAGCAATAAGCAGTGACCAGGAATCGAACAATTATAAACAAGCCCTTATGCTTGAAAACCAAACTGCAAGAAGCTAAAACTTTGGTTAACTCCACTAGCTTAATGATCTTTGGTTAACTTAACATGTCCCATTTGTGGAGAAAATATAGTTGTCTTCTAATGCACATCTTGATTGTTAACAGTTTGTACAGGTGTGGTCACAGGTAAATTTCCCATTTGGTTGACTCAGTGCTTAATCAAATTAATTCATCAGCATACAACAAAAGAAATTGTTCACAGCTTGCACAACCTGTTTTCAATAGACCAACAAGCCAATTAAAGTGATACAGCCATATAAACCTTATTGTTGCATTAGACTGATCTTTAGAAGAATCATTAATTTGTAGGCTGTTGAAATGCTTGAATATAGCTGCCCGTGATTGCTGTATTAAAAAGAGTTGTAGCTAGGGGTGTTAGATAATGTAAATTTTCAGTGAATATATGCAGTTTTTCCGAATATGCAGTTTCCATAGCAGACTGCAAAAGGCCTCAAAATGTATATCAAATAAATTATAAGTTTGTGATGTTCATTTCATTTTATAACTGTAATTTACAATAACATCCTTTGCCTGTGCCATTGCAGACAAGAAATACAAGTTTTATGATTTATATCCTTTTTTTTTGGGGGGGGGGAGTGGGGAGTGCGGGTGGTTTGGATTTTGCCCATATTGTGTATACCATGCACAATAACATTTAGCATACAACCAGTCAGAATCTATCTAATTGTAATCAGATGTAATCAGAATGTAATCATGATTACAAGCCATTTTTTCAATTGTAATCGATTAAATTAAATTACTTGTAATCAGAAAAATGGCTGATTACTGATTACAACTGATTACTTCAAAATCTGTAATCGATTACAGCTGATTACGATTACAAATTACGATTACCCCAGCCCTGTAATATACAGAGATGTTTTTTGGCTGTAAAAAATGAAAATATCATCAGAAATATGTTGGTATTTTGAATATTTTTGCTCAAAACATTGATTTTGGGTACACGTTAGAACCGCCTTGCCGAGGCGGTTCTAACGAGTACCCACAATCTATGTTTTGGATCAAATATAAGAAAAATAATATACCCCTGAGTGTCACCCCTGCATACCTCAGATTACTACACAAAAGTGGGGTATAAGGGGGTATACATTTCACGGACATGTTTTCCTGACATTATATCAACAAGACAAATGCTTGTCTCTATTGCATCTAGCATAACATAAATAATGATTACATATTTCCATTCTACAGACATAAAGGGCTCATACTGATGTAAAGACAAAAGGGACATCCAGTCTGAGGAAGAATTAGATCTAGAGAGCTGGCTGTTACATGTATCTGTAATCAACAATGGGAGTTCATGGTCTATGGCAGTTACTGAATTCCACGGGGAAACCAGTGTCACTGGACTCATTGGAGGGAAAGGTGTTGGCAGTTGGTAAGATACAGACAGATTTGATTTTCGTCTCTAGAGGGAGAGACTGTCAATAAACCATTTAATAGAAATAAAACAGGAATCATAGAAAGAGTGTGTTTTAAGGGAGGCTTAATTGTAAAAATCTCACTTTGATAGCTAAAATTGTTGTATCCATGTCCCGAGGTTAGAAAACTTTTTTCTTGCACAACTCAGCTGAGCATGAAATTTCAACTGCTCATAAATTTTGGAATAGTCAAAATTAGTGGAAAATTGAGGTTCAAAACTCAAAAACTAGTAATTTATGTTGCTCATAAATGTTAAAATGCCAAAATTGTTGGCATTTTAACATTTATGAGCAGCATAAATTTTATACTCAGCTGAGCTGAGCTTGAAAAAAAAAGTTTTATAACCTCAGGGCATGCATGACTTACCTTTGATTATTACAGTTTCATCAGTGTCTGAGCTCAGATTGTGCTCATTGTTTTAAAAAGTAGGTACCGTACAAGAATACCAACATGATTATATGACCTGTTTTGAGCTTTTGTTTTTATCTGTACAAACACTATCTATTCCACCCTTTTTCCTATATTGGAAAAAGCCACAGGAGCCTACCCAGTCTGTTTGAAAGTTTCCTATCACCATTTAACCGTATATTTTTCAGATGTGAGTGTATGGCTCCACCAGCTGTCTAAGGGTATGAGGGACAGCGATGGCAACCCCCTCCCCCACGCCCACCTACACGGTCTGTTCACGCGGATCTGTAAACTGCTGTACTACAGGATCAAACCTGTGTTTGTCTTTGATGGTGGGGTACCAGTGCTCAAGAAACAGACTCTTGTAAGTACCTTTTTGTACCACATGATAACATCTGTGTAATGTACTATATACCCTAGATGAACAGGATGTGTTGTAATGATGACATTTACTCTTATGTCTTTCCTTGAATTCAAGTCATAGGTGGAAACAACAGAAATTACAAATGAGTGACATAGTCACATGCAAACTACAAAGATGATACACAAACAGCAGAACAGCTGTTTCCTAAAAGTTTGCCATTCAGGCATCTGAATTCACTTTAAAGCATTTCAAATAATATTCATATCATATTTCATGGTGAAGTGAATAAATTTATCTGTTGAATGGTTATTATTTAAAGCATGATTTATAATTTTCCAAATTTTAACGGTTAATGAAAATTAATCAATACTTTGTTCTTTTCTACAGGCGGGAAGACGAGAGAAGAGAGATGATGCAGAGAAAGAAAGCACTAAACTACAGCAAAAATTGTTGACCAACTTAATTCGTAGTCAGGCAGTCAAGGAAGCCCTAGGTCTAGACAAGGCACCTAAATTACCTTCGTTACCTAAGAAGTCCATTAGGGATGCTGTGTTTGAATTACCTCCCCTGAATGAATCTTCTGAAAGGTAGGGTCAAGATCAATTACTGGGGGTCATAGATATGAGCCACCTCGTGGGAAAACCAACAATCGGCATAGGCGAAAACAAAGTAGCAGATCAGCTTCGCGGTAACCGCGAAGCTGATCAGCGCCTTTGTTTTCACTACTCGGATAGTACAATTCCTCCTCTACTTACCTCCAAAATTTCAAGCTTCTAGCCTGCTTCTGTGCTTGTACAGCTCGGTTTGTGTCGGACCTGTTCGAAAACCACATTGTTGGTTTTTCCACGAGATGGCTCATATCTTAACTGAGCTTAGAGGATTCAAAACATTGCTTGTGGGTACCCGTTAGAACTGTCTCACAACCTATGTTTTGAATCAAAAGTAAGAAAAATGGGCAAACCCCTACCAAGTTATACTATATAAAAGTATTCATTGCATGGACATGTTTGCATGATAATTCCTAGTCAGGCAGTAATGGAAGCTCTAGGTCTAGACAAGGCGCCTAAGCTACCTTCACTACTGAAGAAGTCCAGTTGGGATGCTGTGTGAATTACCTCCCCTGAATGAAGCTTCTGAAAGGTAGGGCCAAGATATTATTTGCCATGTTTACTGGGATGTGTGTGGTCAATTATTTAACTGAGTAAAGAGAAATCATGGAAAAGCCACTACAGTTCAAATAAATGCCTTTAATTTTACTATTCACTCTTCAGGCTATTTATGAAATATTATACATGTATCTTGTCTGTAGCTTTCTGACTCTAAGTCATTTTGACTTTGTTGCAAAACATCCTAAAGAAGAAAACAAAATAATCAGATCAAAATGTCTAGCTAACCATGAATAGCCAGATCCGGCTTGACCCAACAATACTGAAGGGGTTCATGTAAGCTTTGCTAGCGACCCACTGCCGTTCATAGCTCCATGAACATCAGAAAAATTAACCTCATTTCTTATATACTCATCAAAAGAAGTTTTGCACCAGTTAATATTTTTCTCATTTTAAAATAATGTCTAGTATAGATATTTTTCAAATAAACTTTTAAAACGTAATACCATCTTAAAGTTCTGGACTTCCTGAATGACAAGTCAATATTTTTTCTTAAAAAGATTAAATAAAAATGTGCAAAAAAGCATGTTTTTGAAAATACCAAAATTTGGAATGCAGTAAAAAGCCCACATCTTTATTTCTGGGCTTCCAAACCTGAATTCGTTTCACATCCTCATTCGAGATACTGAAAGCAATCATTTAAAGCAAAAAACTAAAAATTGAATTTTTTGGACAAAAACACTATTTTTGAACAAAAACACTATTTTTGAACAAAAATAATGATTTTTGAGATTTTGTTTAAATTGTAAGATAATGCTTAGTAACTCATCTCTCCAATAAAATGAGTTGTTTTTCTTTCAAACACAGCATGCAGCACCCATTAATGTTTAACTGGAGGTACTGGTTTTCAATCCATCCAAATTCAGAATTTTTAAAAAGCTGCATATCAAAAAAGTACTCATGCAGCATCTTTGACATGAGATTGCCTTTAACAGAAAGAACACAGGCGGCAGGTTTTGGTGTCAAAAGATTTCGTAGTGATCCAAAATTAAAATGAATTTCGATTTTACTCATTGTTTCCAATATTTATCATTTTTTCTCAAAAATTGCAATTTTGTCAAAAAATGAATTTTTACTAAAATTTTGAGATTTTTAAAATTGTTTTTAGGCTTAATCATTAGCTTTGGAGCTCTTGTGTGTAAACTTGGAAACAAAAATGTGTTCTTAATGCTGTGGCATTTTTTGTGGAATTTTTTCCATTTTCCAATTTTCAGCATTTACAGAAAATGGGAATTTTCAATTTTCCTAAAATTGTTTCCGCAACGATTTTTGGTATTATGAAACACATTATCAAACTCTTTCAGACTGTGCAAATTCAAAAAGCTAGGTTATAAATTTGTTAGTTAAAATGTCACTTAAAAATATGAAAAAATCTAAATGGTGCAAAACTTCTTTTGATGAGTATATTTATAATCAATTCTCTGTATCGCTGGTTGAAAAATCATCAAGGCGATCATATTTACGAGCATATAGATAATTTACACACAGTGTGTATACAAACAGCGGAACGGTGTCAACGTTAACAACGTCCAATCAGATTGGCGAGAGCATTGTTGTTTGACCTCAAGTGTGACGTCACGTGACACGATGTTGTTCATGGAAGTATGAACACAGATGAACATCTAATGGTTCATCTAACGAGGTTTTAGAAAAATGTAAATATTGTCTGATATACACACTGGTCAATGTAAATGCATAGGCAACATCTGTAACGCACAGCTCCCATATTAGGACGCACAGACTACCTTATAAAATGGCAGATATTTTTTATTTTAAGTTTCAGATGTTGCCTATGCCTTTACATTGGCCAGTATGATATGAGCCGCATCGTGAGAAAACCGGATTTTTGCCTATGCAAAAACAAAGGCGCAGATCAGCTTCGCGGTAACCGCGAAGCTGATCAGCGCCTTTGTTTTCGCTACACGGATAGTATATTTCCTCTTCTTCTTATATCCGAAATTTCAAGCTTCTAGCTCTTTTCTGAGCTTGTACAGGCCGGTTTGTGTCGGACCTGGTCAGAAACCCAAATTGTTGGTTTTGTCACGCACAGGCTCATATAGTTTGGTCTGTATGTGTACTTGTTACCATGACATAATTTCTAAATGACAACAAACCCATACCATATAAAAGTCCTTTTCAGGTATTTGAAGCAGAATGAGGACCTGGATGAGTCATTTGAGGAACGCCGAGAACTGCAACAGCTTGTAGAGGTAGGTGGAATATTTTTTTATTCACTTTTACGTCCCTTTCAAGATTATTTCAGCTCATATGAGAGCCAATAAGTAGGTGGGGCGAAAATGAGAGAACCCTGAGAAAAACCATCTGACACACCCGCAAGCAGAACTTGGCTTGTCTCACATGTGGCCAGAGCGGGGCTCGAACCCACACCAGACACAGTGGTGAGATGATCGAGTGATTAAGAAACAGCGCTCTTAACCGCTCAGCCACGGGGGCCGCCGTGGAATATTTTGTTTGCCTTCATAACTGAACTATGTGTTGGCTTGTAAAAAGTTTTTTATTCTGATTGTTTAAATAACCTAAAGTAAAATATTGCTAAGGAAAAATCAAGTTGGCCTTGTGGGACTCAAATCCGTTTTAATAGTGAGATCACCCACTCAGTCTCTTTGCTTTCTGAGCTACAGTACTACATGGTCTGCCTATAATATTTTTCACAAATTGTTTAGTTATTATCATGCGGGACTGTTTGTTAGGTTCATTGGAACCAACATCCAAAAGACGGATTTGTCAGAGTCTTTTTTGTTCTATACACAAGTATATACCACTCTGAGCCTATACATGTGATAGGGCAGAGGATTGGCAAGAAACAAGGACCTTACTGTGTGAGCACTTAACTTACTGATCTACAGAACCACATCATCAGCCTTATTCACAAGTCCATCTTAAACATGGTCTGGATTTTACTGTGTTAATTTGTTGTTTGTTTTTTTCCACACAGGACCAATATGAAGACTTGACAGCCATTGATGTAGATTCATCAGAGTTTAAAAGTCTGCCACCTGATATACAACATGAAATCATCATGGATATGAAAGAGAGAAGAAAAACACACAAAATGTCTCGAAGGACAGTCACAGATTTACCTGAGGTATGCCCTTTTTTCATTGACATTCAATTCTGCTTTGTGCAATGCAAAGTTTTATTGACTGGTGAAGGTTCTTTTGTTGTTGCTTTTGGTGGCTGTGATGCATAGCTGCCATTGGTTTTGTTGCCTTGTTCATAAAATATGAGTTGCCTCGTGGGAAAACCAACAATGTGGTTTCCGAACAGGTCCGACACATACCGGTCTGTACAAGCACGGAAAATGGCTAGAGGCTGGAAATTTTGGGTTTAGAAAGTAGAGGAATTGTACTATCCGTGTAGAGAAAACAAAGGCACTGATCAGCTTCGCGGTTACCGCGAAGCTGATCTGCGTCTTTGTTTTCGCATATGCAGATTGTTGGTTTTCCCATGAGGCAGCTCATATTTTTCATGATTTCACTCTATTACTTCACTGACAAACCAGACCAAATTTAGTCTTTAAAGAGAGACTGTCTTTCTACTTGACTATTACTCATCTGAAAGTTTCTTGAAAGGTATAAATTATATTATGTGTATCGTTAAGTAGTAAAACAAAAAAAAAATCTTGATTATATTATAATATAATCTAATATTGTTATTAGATTATGATGTTTACATCCTTTGATTAAAATGTGCATGATTCATTCTTGAACAGGTTAAATTGGTAAGCTCCTAATCATCTGTAGACGTTATAGTACAAACCACCAATCACAGCATTTTTCCTGATAAGGTCTAAGCTCTACTCAGTAGCATTATATCATCACAAAAACATGTCCTTGTAATGTATACCCCCTTGAACCCCACTTTTATTTAGCAAAACTGGGGTATACAGACCTAGGTATACCTATTTTTAGCTCACCTGAGCCGAAGGCTCACAGGTGAGCTTATAGTATACCCATGCTCCGTCGTCCGTCCGTCGTCCGTCGTCGTCCGTCGTCCACAATTTCAAAGATCTTCTCCTCTGAAACTGCTTGGCCAATCAAAGCCAAATTTCATGTGGAGTATCCTTAGGAAGGGGGAACGAAAGTTTATATAAATGGTCCAGGTCACATGACCAAGATGGCCGCCATGGCTATAAATAGCAAAAACTTTTAAAAATCTTCTTCTCCAGAACCAGTGGGCCGATTTCCACGAAACTTGGTATGTAGCATTGGGGACATGGGCCCATCATAGTTTATATAAATCATGACCCTAGAATGACCTTGACCTATTTTACGGCAAGGTCAACTTAGGTCGCCAATGCATTTGAATGGGGAAAAATGGTAAAATGCTTTTTAATGGGTAAAACTTACTGGGAATATGCAAATGGACAGAAGATTAATGTTAATGGAAAATTTTGGCCCCTGGGGGGTTGTCTGCCCCTGCCCCGGGGCTATATACATGTATATTTCCATAATAATGAAACATCTTCTCCTCTGAAACCGCTTGGCCAATCAAAGCCAAACTTCATATGGAGCATCCTTGGGAAGGGGGAAAGAAAGTTTATATAAATGGTCAAGGTCACATGACCAAGATGGCCGCCATGGCTATAAATAGAAAAAACCTTTAAAAATCTTCTTCTCCAGAACCAGAAGGCCAATGATTTTGAAACTTGGTGTGAAGCATCAGTGACTGGAGCTCTACAAATTTTGTATAAATCATGACCCTGGGATGACCTTGACCTATTTTACGGCAAGGTCAACATAGGTCACTCATGCATTTGAATGGGGAAAAGTGTTAAAATGTCATTTGTAGGGAAAAACTTGCAGGAAATGGGCAAATGGACTTAAGATTGATGATTCTGAAAACATTTGGACCCCAGGGGTCTGTCTGCCCCCACCCCGGGGCAATATACATGTATATTACAGTGATATTCAAAGATCTTCTTCTCTGAAACTGCTTGGCCAATCAAAGCCAAACTTTATGAGGAGCATTGTTAGGAAGTGGGAATGAAAGTATATATAAATTGTCAAGGTCACATGACCAAGATGGCTGCCATGGCTATAAATAGCAAAAACCTTTAAAAATCTTTTTCTCCAGAACCAGAAGGCCTATGATTTTGAAACTTGGCATGAAGCATCAGGCAATGGAGCTCTACAAAGTTTATATAAATCGTGACCGTTGGATGACCTTGACCTATTTTATGGCAAGGTCAACTTAGCTCGCCCATGCAGACCTATTTTTTGGCAAGGTCAACTTAGCTGGCCCATGCATTTGAATGGGGAAAATTGTTAAAATGTCATTTGAAGGGCAAAACATGCAGTATATTGGCAAATGGACTGCAGTTTTATGTTATCAAAAAGAAATTGACTCCAGTGGTTGCTCTGACCCGGCCCTTGGGTTATATACAAGTATTTTACCATTCTAGTCAACCAAGTTTATTGGTATATATCTCAGGTTTCAGGTGAGCGTTTACAGGACCATTGGTCCTCTGGTTCTTATTTTACATCAAAACCTAGATTGTGGGTACTCATTAGAACCGCCTCAGTGAGGCGGTTCTAATGTGTACCCACAACCTATGTTTTGAGCAAAAATAAGAAAAATATCAAAATTTTCAGTTGAAAATTTTCACTTTTTAAAGCTCAAAAAATCTCTGTTTATTGCATGGGCAAGTTTTCGTAATGTTTTGTCAGAACTACAAAGTGGCTTTTCAGTATACTGTCTTAAGTCTAAGTGTGCAATTTTAGGGCATCAATAATATTTGAGCCTGTGCATGAGAAAACCAACAATTTGCTTGGGCGAAAACAAAGACGCAGATCAGCTTCGCGGTAACCGCGAAGCTGATCAGCGCCTTTGTTTTCGCTACACGGATAGTACATTGCCTCCTCTACTTATACCCAAACTTTCAAGATTCTAGGTTTCTTTTGTGACTGTACAGGCTGGTTTATGTTGGACCTGGTCGGAAATCCAAATTGTTGGTTTTCTCACGCACAGGCTCATATCTGAAATTATTTCCAGATTTAGATAGTCACACAGAATGACTAGAGATTCAGCCCAGATTTAATCCCAAGAAATGCATCATATAACCAATGCAACCACATTCATTTTGACAATACAGTTTTGCTCTCCCATTAAACTGTTTCTTAAACTAAACAAGTGTGACTCAGTTTGAGAGAGTGAGTGTTGTAACATCCTGTCATATTAGTATTAACCTCATATAACATTTAGAAGCCTCCGTGGTGCAGTGGTTATGTCACTCGCCTTGTAAACCAGGGGTCGCAAGTTTGATCCCGGGCTTCTCCAGTCCGTCGGATGGGACGATAAACCGAGGTCCCATGTCTATATGACCTTAGCTCTTGGTGGGACGTTAAATCCCAATCAACCATATAACATTTATTTGCTAAAATTGGCAGACAAGTAGGCTAGTGTAAATAGTGTACATGCATATCAGACTGTTTATTTACACTTCCATTCACCATTTTCCTTGAAGCACCTTTAAAATCACTTAGTATGTGTAATTTCTGTAGGGATTTTATTGTTTAGACATGCGTTTAGATTTTTTCTCATTATTGTATACATTTAACTGTTATGTCAGCATAGTTTTACAGGTAAATGAGCTAACCTAGTGTAATAGCACCAGACTCTGAATCAAGAGGTCACACTGGCACCTGTATTTGCTCTGAGCAAAATACATAAACTCCCCATTGTTCTTGTTCACTCAGGAAGCGATGACTCCAACTCAGCATCATTGAAAAATTGTTGACTGGGACATTAAGCAAGAAATCATATAGACAGACAAATGCTTTTATTTTCTCTTGTCAGAGTTAGTATTGCATATGAATTCCATGTTTAATACAACTTTAAGGGCTTATTTAAAGGCACACATTTTTTTTATATTCAAGATGGTTTCAACCAGTTAGCTAAAACATATGGTGCTTATTTCAAGTAAATTGCTCATGTCATAGTGATGTCAGCAGATGTTGTATCTTCATGATGTGGTGTGTCCTAGATTTAGATCCCAGCGGGCACATGACGCCATAATGACGTCATATCAACGTCGATGCAACGTCATGACGTCGCATCGACGTCGATCTGACGTCATTATGGCGTCGTGTGCCCGCTGGGATGGTACACCTCATGCTGCTGTATTTTGTTTCAATCTTCTTTAGAGGTACATTTTCAAATTCATCAGGAAAACGTGTCCTTGCAGTATATACTCCCTTATACCCCACTTTTATGGAGAAAAACTGGGGTATGCATGGATATACCTAATTTTCTTATTTTTGCTCCAAAACATAGATTGTGGGTACTCGTTAGAACTGCCTTAGCGAGGTGGTTCTAACGTGTATCCACAATCTGTGTTTTGAGCAAAAAAAGAAAAAATATCAAAAGTTGTCTCGTGAAATTTTTCATTTTTTACAACTTTAAAAATCTCTGTATATTGCATGGGCAAGTTTTCGTAATGAGAGTATTTTATTTCTGCTGACTAATTCTCTCATTTCAAAGATTTTTTTTAATACCATAACATTCTACATCAATATATATTGTAGGATTCTAAAGATTTCTCCCAATTCCAAGTCACCAAACTTCTGAAACACAGCAAACTTACTACAAGACTGGATGACCTGAGGAAAGAACTTAATACCAAAACAACTGAAATCTCAAAACACCTTGGAGATAGTCTACACAATAAAGATGTTTGGACAAAAAGGGTGGTTTCAAGTGATGCAGGACACACAGTGCTCATTAAGGGACTCAGGGATAAAAGAATGAAAAGTACAGAACATAAAGAAATGGATGAGTTTCCAACAATATCTGAAGAGTCTAGTAATTCGGATGAGCTTCTACAGGATAGTGGAACAGAGGAGAGAGCTAGCATGGATTTTCTCAACCCTGATCATATGGCAGTGATAGGTCATGCCATTGGTCAGTCCAAATCATGTGACATGTCTGTGGTTGGCCAGTCAATATCAGATGATCCAAGAACTAAAAATAGTAATGGTATTAAACCAGTCTATAGACCTGTGATAGAGATAGATACAGACTCAGATTCTTCTGATGAGGACTCAGAATGTGATTGTAAACCAGTCCAGAGAGCTGGAAAACCAGTCTGCAAGGGAGATAACACACTTGTCAGAGGGGAACTAACTCATGACAATAGCAAACTCATACCAAAGACTGTTACTGAGAATTATGATGATGAAGTTATTGTTGTGGATGATTCAGATTTCATGGATGATGTTCAAGCAAACAGAGATCTGCAGTTAGCAATTGAAAAATCTATTCAAGACCAAATAAATCTTGTGTCAGATAATTTTAAAGAATCTGGTAAAGAAACTGGTCTGTCCAAGAAACGGTCATCAAAATCAAAAGACATTTTTGAGAAACAAACATCCAATAAGTCTATATTATCAGATGCTTCATATGAACAGGTAGATATGGATACTGACAAACAAAATGAAACAGACAACAAATTACATAAATCTGGAACCAAGGACATTTTTAAGAAACAAGTCTCAAATATTTCAAACTTTTCAAGTGAAAGTGATATACCAAATGATAGTAACACTAAAAAAGCTGAAAGAATTTCAATTAAAAGAAGATCATCAGAGTTGTCGGACAAAGAATCAGAACCAAAGAGGAAAAAGACTGGCAGTTTGGCCAAAGGACACAATGGAATACTAAACAAAGAAGCCATGGCAAGGCTTTCAGGAGATGAATCTTCAGAATCAGATGGTAAAGTGATATAAATTTTATAAATTTTGAAATGAGCCACAAATAGAATATTTGTCTTTTACAAGGCTAAACACAAATGATCATTTTAATCAATATTATTGCATAAATACCTGTGTCATGCGATATTAATAGGCTTATATTAACGAAGAAAAAAACTGCGTATTAATGAGGCAATTCACGCGCCCACATACTGTTAATACACTGCATTTATTTATGCTCTTTACCAGGTGCCCCGCAAAGCACATGCTAATAATAAGTAACTGAACTGCGCCCAGAGCATAAGAATAAAAGCTTTTATGCGTATGAAAACGTGACGAGGCTGTAAATATAGTCCACCGTTATTTATTTTGTTTGTGCAGAATTTATGTGATAGTAGCGATCAAAATGATTTTGTCATTCATTAACATTCACAAGATCCCTTGGGGAGCGTTGAGTTTAATATTAAAGCGGAAAGACGCGAAATGAATTTCTGGCAAGTGTTGCTTCTGACAGTAATAACCTTGCATTTTGGTGTTTCAGATGATTTTCTGGAAGTCAAGATTGATCCTAGCAGTCTAAAAGAAGATGATCTATTTCCTGCAAGCATGTTTGAACCTCTTAATGGTTTCCAAGCTAATAAAGTTGCCATAGAGACTTCTGCAAAGTCCCAGATAAGTCAGTCTAAAGGTGAATTCAGTCAAGCTAAAAACAATGTAGAAACCATTGTGCTAGATGATGTCTCAGGAGAAAATAGCAATGAATCACATGGTCAGTCACATGACAAGAAAATGGAGGACTGTGAACCAAACATTAATGGCAGTCTGGGTAAAGATGACTCAGCAGATTTGAATAAGTTGAAAAATGATGAAAACAGGAAAATGGATAATGAAATTGAAACACAGAATGAAAGTGTAGACTTGAAACAGGTTCAATCTGATAATACAGGAGGAGCCCCTGATGTGCTGGGAAAAGGTGATGGTTTTGAAGCAGGAGAACCTTTGTCAAGTCCTGATCTGATTGAAAGGCAAGGGAGTGTATCTAGTGTTACCAGTCTGCCTGATGTGGTGGAAAACACAGATGCTGAAATGACACAGGAGATTGCTGGTTCCCCAGATACTTCAAGAGTGGTACCAGACCTGGTTAAGGATTATCAGAACCTAGATTTTGTGAGTTATAATTTCTTTAGAACCTTGATTGGTTGTAGTTTGAAGATTTATAAGTGAAGGTAAATTCAGACATGTAAATCAGAACTTTCTATCTCGTTGCATTGTGAATTCAAGGTTTACACTAATAATGAGCTACTTTAAGGTTTAAAAAGAGCAATCTTGAGTACATGTACTCACTTGCAAATTCAAGAACTTGTTACAAAAATAATTCGAAAATACATGTAGAAATTCCTGAAATAAATGTCACACAAACTTACAGTACCCTGAAATTATGTCAGAATTTGTAGCCATCAGGAAAACATGTACATGAAAAGTATACCCCCTCATACCCCACTTTTATATAGCAAAACTGGGGTATGCAGGGGTTTACCTATTTTTCTTATTTTTGCTCCAAAACATAGATTGTGGGTACTCGTTAGAACCGCCTTGCTGAAACAAAGCTCTGTATATTGCATGGGAAAGTTTTTGTAATGTATATAAAGGGCTTATACCACAGAGTTAGACAAGTATAGATGCACACAAATTTCAAAATGTCTAGTCCCTGATTTGAAGGATTCTTTAGAAGCTCTCTGAACTGAGCCTAGAACGATTTTTGTCACCTCTCAGTTGGAATGAAATATGATTTTTTATCAATTTACAGCAAACCCTGAGTGGTATGCGAGAGAACCTTGCAGCTGAAAGTCGCGCTCTACAGCAAGAGAGAGGGAAACAGGAAAGGCTGGCTACGTCTATCAATGATCAGATGCATGCTGAAGCACAGGTGAATTTTGGTCTAGTTTGGTTTGGATTAGGGAATCAGTTAAAGCTTTAGCTGTTTGTGGAGGTGGTGGTGAAAAGGAGACAAATATCATTGTTCAGAAGCCCATATGCCATCATGGGGTGTTATGGTTGGCCCAGTGTGCTAAACTTGACATCCTGAAGCCAACACAATTTAAGTTTACCCTAAGAACTTCTGAGACTGGTATCCCCTACACCATTAGCCTCACAAAAGTGTTTTGAACTGTATATTGCTGGTACAGGTGGATGGATCTAGTTGATACTTTGCTGTTAGATATTATTCTTAAGTTTTGTGTTATACCATCTTGACTCACCTGAGGTCAAGGTCACAGACTCAAAAATTTTATGTTACAAGTCTATCGAATATGTAGATGGATTAAGTTGATACTGTGCGTGTTGGTAGATATTGGTCTGAAGTTTTATGCTGTACCATCATGACCCACCTGAGCGACCTTGAGGTCAATGTCATGTGTCACAGATTTTAATAGATTTAGTGGCAAAGCACAAGTCAGGCGAGCTACGCTGTCCTGCGACAGGTCTTATTTTGATTCTTTGTGTTTTTTACAGGAATTACTGAGGCTATTCGGTATCCCATACATTGTCAGCCCCACAGAAGCCGAGGCCCAGTGTGCACAACTTGACATTCTAAAGTTAACACAGGGAACCATTACTGATGATAGTGATATATGGCTATTCGGTGGCAAACATGTCTACAGGAATTTCTTCAACCAGCAGAAACATGTTGAATTCTACAGGTATGCAAATATACATGTCGGTAGATTTTGATAGGTGTGTGAATGTTAACTAATTGTATACAGTGATTTATGATTGGACTAATTGTATACAGTGATTTATGACTGGACTAATTGTATACAGTGATTTATGACTGAACTAATTGTATACAGTGATTTATGACTGGACTAATTGTATACAGTGATTTATGACTGGTATATTTCTACAGGTACAAGCATATTTAGTTAAAATTCCAAATTTCTTAATTACGAGATGTTTTTGGCTGTTTAGTGTGAGATATGTCTTTTTAGTGGCATACATGTCTAAAGGAAGTTCAGCATTTAGCTCCTTTTTCTGCTGATTTTATCAGTGTATAAGCTCTGAAGATATTTCTTTTACACCCTAATGGGTGTATAAAATGAAACAGACTCAACACATTGGGGATTTGTCTTGCAGAATTGACAGCATTAAGACCTAGCTAGGACTTGAGAGAAACTAATCAACCTAGCCTTGTTGTGCAGGTCTGACTTTACAGATACATGGAGTTGGGCTTGTCACTGCTGTAATCATTTGAGCCGCGATGCGAGAAAACCGGTCTTTGGGGTTTCCGACCAGGTCTGACACAAAACAGCATGTACAGTCATAGAAAATGGCTAGAAGCTTAAGAGGAAGAGGGATTGTACTATCAGTCTAGTGAAAACAAAGGCGCTGATCAGCTGTGCAGTTACTGCACAGCTGATCTGCGCATTTGTTTTTGCATAGGCAAAACTCCGGTTTTCTTGTGCCATGGCTCATTTGTCAATGATAGTAATATTCTAAATAGTAAATTATGTAATGTTTATTTTAGAATTGACAGCATTAGGACCCAGCTAGGACTGACCAGGGAGAAGTTGATCAACCTGGCCCTGCTGTGTGGGTCAGATTACACAGAGGGAATTCAGGGAGTCGGGCCTGTCACCGCTATGGAGATACTACTGGAGTTCTCTGGGGAAGGGCTGGAGGGACTACTTGCTCTAAAGTATGTTACCGTATTCGTTCTTATTAGCACACAGTGCGCTTAACTTTTCAAAATGATTTAAAGTTAAGGTAACAAAATATCATTCTAATAAGTGCACACTGCGAACCAAAAAAAAAACCCCACATGAACTTACAAAATAAACATGTCAAAATAATCAATTTTGATGCCATTTTAGTGTTTCAACCGTTTCCAAATAGCGTTTGACAATTTAATATCACTGTGGCATAACTCGCTAATAAGGATTTCATGAATTTCGGTCACAACAATTTCACGAAGGACACAACTTATTCGCGAATTACCTGGATGAAGATGTACCTGCTGTGTTTGAAGCCACGCTTTGAAATGATTAAGGTGAAATCTAAACTGAAATAGTTTCATATGCCTTGGCGAGACATATGGGTGAATGAATATGTACTTTTTATGTTTGGGAAAGCTAATTAAAGATACTCATTCTCATTTTTCTAACAAAATTAGGTGTTTTCCTAGTTTAATTGCCAATCCAGTAAAAGTGTCCCTTTGCACCAGAATTTGGGCATGCTATATGTATAAACGGATACCTAAAGAACTTCTTGGTATAAATAGATTGAAACTTCTGTAACAATAGAGTCTGTAATACACCGAGAATCCCATGTACCAAGTCAGCTATTGGACACAACTATTTCAGGAGTGAGCCATGAGAAAGCTACAAATGTTTCTTGAGTCAGTCATAACTGTTTCTTGAGTCAGTCACAACTGTTTCTTGAGCAAAACACGGTATTTAGCATACAAGTTTAAACATTTGTACACATAAAGCACTGGAAATAGACAGTGCGTACAGTTTGAACCAATACAGAAAAATGTACAGGCATAGTACAAGCCATGATCGTGATGAGCACAGAAGATTTATAATTAAAAACCTCACATAGAGCACGACATAACCTTGGTTTTGACTTACGAATCACCGCAATATCGTTTTTTTTTTTCTACAGTGTATTGTTAATAAGATCCAAACTCTTTATGAGGAGTGAATTTTCAAAGGAGGAAATAAAAGAACCAATCAACCTAACTTTTTGGTGCTCACGGTGCGCGCAGTGCAGATCACTGTTCTTGTGAACAGTACTGTACTTTGTGCTGTACAATCTCCATACAACCGCACGGCTGACCACAGTGTTTGCAGAGCAACTTTCGTTTTAGTCCGCCGAACCAATTTTTTTTTCTTCGTTTTAAGGGGCCGTACAACGCGCTATACAAAGAGCTGAGCAGCCTGTAATAAATATTATATTGATCCCAGGGCGCTGCTACCGTGGTCTCACGGCTAGGTCTAATCAACCCACCGTGTTCTTGTCAGTGCACCAACAAAGATGTTTCAACGGCATTTCATTTTTAAATATGGCCTTCTGTGTGACCTTATTGTGCTTATCGGCCATGTTACTGTGTTGCTTTTCAAGTTTCAATGTATACATTGTAGTACTCCAGTTCCAATTTTCCTAGAACGCTACGTATGTGATCGCCGTAACAATGCCGTCCTTATGCGAAAGGGGTTTATATAATTTATAAGCAAACAAACAAACAAACAAAAAAGAAAGAAAAAACAGAGGACCAATGGTCCTGATATCGCTCACCTGAGATTTTGTCTTTGATGAATGACCTTTGGCTAAGGCCATGTTGGCCAACATAAAATATAAACTTGACCTCAAATACTCACATAATTATTAACACTATAAACTGCTTGTATCTACCAACTTTTAGATCTTTCTGGCAATATTTGACCTTTCTGTTTAAATTAACTGTTTAATAGGTCAGTGTCAACTTAAGGTTATGGTTTATATAAACTATGAAGGGCTAAAGCTCCCAATGCTACATACCAAGTTTCATTGAAATCGGTCTACCTATTCCAGAGAAATTTATTTTTAAAGGATTTTACCACATATATGGGCATGGCGGCCATCTTGGTAATGTGACCTGGACCATTTATACAAACTTTGGTTCCCCTTCCTAAGGATAGTACATACAAAATTTGGCTTTGATTGGTGCAGTGGTTTCTGAAAAAATTGAGTTTTAAATATAATATGTAAATGACCTTTGGCCAATGTCAAGAGATGACATTGATCTTGAATACTCATAGGACTTCGTTACCTCAATAAGTTGTATGTATGTACCAACTTTCACGTCACAGGCCACAAAACGTTCGGAAAATCCAATGTTTTCCATTGAGAAGCCTATGTGACCAATGTTGACTTTGCCATAAAATATGGTAATGATTTATATAAACAACGATGGGCCAGAGTCCCCGATGCTACATACCAAGTTTTATTGAAATCGGTCCAGCAGTTCCAGAGAAGAAGATTTTTTAAGGTTTTTACCATATATGGGCATGGCAGCCATCTTGGCCATGTGACCTAGACCATTTATATAAAATTTGATTCCCCCTTCTTTAGGATACCACATATGAAGTTTGGCTTTGATTGGTCAAGTGGTTCCTAAGAAAATTAAGTTTTAGATTTATTATGTAAATGACCTTTGGCCAAGGTCAAGAGATGACATTGACCTTGAATATGACTTCATTTAATCAATAAGTTATACGTATCTACCAACTTTCAGGTCACAGGCTAAAAAACTTCCTGAAAAATCCAATGTTTTCACTTTTGTCCATTGAAAAGCCTATGTGACCAAAGTTGATATTGCCGTAAAATAGGTCAAGGTCAACCCAAGGTCATGGTTCATACAAATTATGGTGGGTCAGAGTCCTCGATGCTACATACCAAGTTTCATTGAAATCGGTCCACCGATTCCAGAGAAGAAGATTTTTTAAGATTTTTACCATATATCGACATGGCGGCCATCTTGGTCATGTGACCTGGACCATTTATATAAAACTTTAGTTCCCCCTTCCTAAGGATGCTCCACATGAAGTTTGGCATTGATTGGACCAGGGGTTTCAGAGGAGAAGATCTTTGAAAAGTGTGAAGGACGACAACGACAACGACAGGCGACGGAGCATGGTCATCCTATAAGCTCACCTTTTGAGCCTTTGGCTCAGGTGAGCTAAAAACCCAGAAGACCAATGGTCCTGTAAACTCTCTCTTGAGATCTGAGATATATACCAATAAACTTGTTCTATTTGACTATAAAGGTCTATAGCCCCAGGACAGAGTCAGAATAACCCTTGGGGTTAATTTCTTTTTCAAATTCATAAATATTCTGTTCACTTGCCCATTTCCTGGAAGTTTTTTTTCCTTCAGTGTCATTTTAACAGTTTTCTGCATATGTGAACTATGATGACCTTGCCATAAAATCTGTCAAGGTCATAACATGATCATGATTTATACACACACTGTAGTACTCTAGTCTTAATTTTTACATATCAATTTCCGTTGCAATAGGTTCAGCAGTTCCTGTGAAGAAGATTTTTGAAGGGGTTTTACCATATATGGGCATGGTGGCCATCTTGGTCATGTGACCTGGTATATTTATAATCACATCGGTTCCCCCTTCATACAGATGCTTTCTATAAAATTTGACTTTGATTGGCCAAGTGGTTTTAGAGAAGAAGATCTTTGATGTTGGCCTTGCCGTAAAATAGGTCAAGGTCATCCCAGGGTCATGATTTATACAAACTTTGTAAAGCTCCATTGCCCGATGCTTCATGCCAAGTTTCAAAGCCATAGGCTTTCTGGTTCTGTAGAAGAAGATTTTAAAGGTCTTTGCTGTTTATAGCCATGGCGGCTATCTTGGTCATGTGGCCTGGACCATTTATACAAACTTTGGTCCCCCCTTCCTAAGGATGCTCCATATAAAGTTTGGCTTTGATTGGCCCAGGGGTTTCTGAGGAGATGTTTAAACATTGTGAACGACGACGACGGACGACTGAGCATGGGTATACTGTAACGGCTCAGGTGAGCCAAAAAGAAAAGAAAAACGAAAACAAAAAAATTGAACTAGAGCATTATTTCTGTATATTTTGCAAACCTTTTTCGTGAAAACCGATACTTAATTATTATTGGCGGTAGTGGCATCTAAAATCCTCCATTTTCTGAAAACCAGGAATATCACAATGACTGTCATTCGATACACATAGCAAAAAAAAAAAAAACTTTGCGAGATTTCTAAATTTTGGTTGCTTAGACAGCATAACATCTTAGATATGACATTGACATTTACTTAAATATAAGGAGTTAAGAAACCTGAGCAGCAATGTCAGTCTTGCCTGGTCTACAACCCCAAAGACAATTTTATAGGCCAAATGATGGTTTGAAATAGTGTAGTAAATTGGTATTAAGATAATTTCTTACATTTAAGTATTTGATCATGTCAACACTATTGAAACTAAATGCGAAAGGCACATCATGCTTCTGAGGTGACATAAATCAGTGTTTTTGCAAATCATTGATCACGAAACGTTTGTGTCCAACAGTCATTAAGATCAAGAAACAGTTGTAACAGACTCATGAAACAGTTATAGCCTTCTCAAGAAATAGTTGTAGCCTCATCAACAAAGGGTAGTAATCTGTTCTATTTTATTTCATGACTTATGCGTATTATTTTAAGACAGTTTTTGATGGGTGTCTTTGCAATTGATTTTTGTTCATTTTCAGTGCAAAATCATTATAGAAATGTCAAAGATATTCATGTTTAACCCCAAAAGAGCATGAATTACACAATTTTTCGCACAAAAAGGTAAAAAGAAAACAGCAAATGCGACTGCAGAATGTTATTGCTTTAAAACCATAACCCAATGAGTATGTGCCACAGAAAAATAGTTGATTTCAACAATATTATACCTTTAAAGCACAGAAAAACGCATAAAAAGAGAGTCACCTCCATGTTTCCACCTGCAATTCGCGAGTAAGTTATGTCCTTCGTGAAATTGTTGTGACCGAAATTCACGAAATGTTGAAATCCTTATTAGCGAGTTAAGCCACAGTGAATATTACGTTTTAATGTTGTAAAGAATCGGTGACGTTCTTGGGGGTTTTATGCCTCATTTTCAAAGTACCATAACAATGTATCAAAGGTTCTGGTGGTGGTATTTCATGATTAGGGCAAAAGCGCAATGTATTCTGAACCTATAACTATTAAAAGTTTTGACTATTTCCTCCAAATAGTGTAAAAAAGAGAAATTTTAGCAGGGGTGGGGGTCAAAATTTCATTTGTGAGAAAAATTTAATTTTTCGCTTTTCCTTGCTTGTAGTCCTTTAATTCCACTATTGTATCATATTTTGTGCATGCAACACTGTGTAAAGTGCGATAAACATGCATAATGCCATTGAAATAAAATTGAAATATTACGACGTCAACATTTTGGGTACAAACCTTTAGCAGTTACCTGTATAATATTATTGTCTAAGTACTACCAAACATTAAACAAGGCAGTGAAGGCACTGTTAACTCATAAAAAAACCTGCTATCTGTTATATACAAAAAGTTACACCCAGATCAGAGGTGGCCAGCCAGCAACTCAGAATTGTGTCATTAATTAACAAAACTTCAATCCATCTTCTATGTCTTGCACAGCTTGATTAGAGTTTGATCTTAACCAAAAACATTTTCTCCAGACACGACCCATTGTGACAAAACTTGGTCACACTGAGCAACCTTGCATGAATATTTATTTACCTGTATAAACCTGTTACAACACAGCCTCCAATATATTTATTTTTCTGATTCGCTTTAATGTCCCTTTCAAGATTATTTCAGCTCGTATGAGATTGACCAATCAGTAGGTGGACGAAAACATGAGAACCCAGAGAAAAAACTCCAGGCACACCCGCAAACAGAACTTGGCTTGGCAGTATAATGGTTGTGTCGAAGAGATTATAATCATAAAAGTTACTTTTGATTCGATTAGATTATAGCCGAGCATCCTTTAATAGGTACATTTTTCTTGTTTTGATGCCTAACGTGATATAATGAGCAAATGTAGTTTTTTTGAGAATGAATGGAAAATTGAGTAAACACCCTTAAAGTTGGTGATTTGAAATTTAACGTCACTGTATTGTACCAATGACACAGACATTTTACGTTCCCATGGTACTGGCTAATACCTAGACAATGGTGGCATCGTACCGACCTGACTGAAAAGTTGTTGATTTGGAAGTTAATACATTGAAAAAATAGGAAAACAGTCCAACAAGGTTACTGATTGTGGTGCAAGAGGTTATTGGCCGTGTAAACAAGTGGACAATATTAGTATAGAATGATTACTAAAGTTTGTTCCACAGAATATACAGTACCCTCATTTTCTGGGGAATGGAACGTAAAAAGTGGTTATAAATCAAACAGATTGGGGTTAATTTTGGAAACAAATGTATATATCCATTTTTTGTACTTTATATATGGCATACAACTTAATTGCTGTTTTGTTTTCTTTTTAATTTTAAGTTAAAAACACTTTCACATACTTGGGCTCTAGTACTGAGATAACATTTTGGGCTGTAGGGTACTGTTCCCCCCCCGAGTCCCAGAACGCCATTCACATATATTATGTATAATATGACAATACATTCATATGCAAAGGGATTTCTTGGGACTCGGGGGGGAACAATGTTAAATAAATACTTTTCTATTTTTCTATATGTTTAATACCAAATATGCCCATTTTAACCCAAAAATAAAGCACTACTTCTTTAGAAACAAGAACCTCAATCCAATATCATAAACTATGGACTACCAGCAAACATGTATACAAAAAAAGAAGCATTTGACCAACATTTATTTTTATCAAAATCTGAGGCAGCTATACATTATGGCTCCCATTACCACCGTCAGAGGTCCTATGATATTTTTATGTAAAATTCTGTAAATACCAATATGCTAGTCGAGCAGTGTGCGCTTATGCACATGTTTTTCGGAAACGACCAGGGTGTGCGCTTATTGGAGCATGTGCGCTTATTAGAACGAATACAGTATTTTATTTTCTATGCATAGCCTCTTGCGATCCTAATGTTTGTGCACATTTACTCCATTCCCTAGTGAATGCAGCATGTTGGTATGAATGTACATGTATGTTAACACGTCTTGTCTATATTTTGCAAAACAATGACACCAAAGTCACTAGTATAAAGAAAGTGCAGTAGCATAGTGGTAGTGTGTTGGTCTATATATCAAGAGGTCAGTGTTTGAAACCTACTTCCACTGTGTTCTTGAGCAAGACAAATAGAATCCATCATGGGTGTCCAGTGGAGATAGGAAAATCCCAACCCGAGGGTCCACCCGCTCGCCGAGTTTCCTACTGGAACGGTGGACCCGAAGGTTGGGATTTTCCTTTCTCCACTGAACACCCATGATCAATTCTTTTTCTTACATACTCTGATTTTATCCTTTTACCGGTAACGTAACCTGGTACCGTGCTTTAACCCTTGTGACGTTGTGCATATTACGGATGTGACGTCAAATGTAAATAAATCGCTGTCAAAGTCAATAGAGATGTAGTTTTTATTTGTTTTTATTTTAAAACGAGCGTGATTCAAGAATACTCGCTGTGAAAAACATCACTTTTGTCTAGTTTTGGTGAACGCCATTGCTGCAAGCAGTAGAAACGATCGAATTATATCGCGTGCTTTTCTTATCTTGCATGAGCAACCAAACCAGCAGTGTAAGAGCGATTTATCTACCACCACTAAAATACCAGAATTTTTCTATCTTTATGTTAGAGGTATGTAAGAAATGTGTATTTTCAATGCTTTGATACTTCCCAGGAAGTGTTAGCTCTGTCTTGACACTACTGAAACATTGTTCTCTTGAATGTTTAGCCATAACTTCACCCACCAAAATGTTTTGCTTTACAGAAGTCTAATAATCAAAATACAAAAACTGAAATGAAAATAAAAAAAAAAGAACAACAAAACATTCTTTAAATGTTATTCAAGCCACCGCATGAGAAAACCAACAATTTGGTTTCCGACCAGGTTCGACACAAACTGGCTTGTTTAGTCACAGAAGACTAGATGCTCAGAATTTCGGGTTGAAAAAGAAGAGGGATCATACTTTCTTGCACACCAGACAGAAATTGCCACACTTTTTGCCTGGGTGATAAAATTGCATCTCACCCAGGTGTTCTCACCCAGGCTAAGTGCACCAAAAAATTACGCAAAACCTTGAAATAAACCAGATTTGGGGGGTTGTTGTGCAAGAAAAAGAATCTAATATGGTGTTCTATTCTAGATGGAAGTTTCCAACCCTCGGGATGACGGTGCTGAGCGGAACCTCGGCGGAGCCTCGGTTCCTCTCAGCACGGTCATCCCTTGGGTTGGAAACTTCCATCTAGAACAGAACCCCATATATGATTCTTATAATACATGTAGCGAAAACAAAGGTGCTGATCAGCTGTGCAGTTACTGCACATCTGATCTGCGCCTTTGTTTTGCATATGCAGTTTGTTGGTTTTCTGATGTGGGTCTCATTTACATGTAATCTCAACCTTATATTCTTTAGATGTAAAACCTTGCAAGAAAATTTTTCTTTCTTTCCAGGTCCTGGTGGGAGTCTGCCCAGAAACAATATGTGAAGCCTAAAGAAAGTAAATTGAAGGCCAAGATCAGAGAGCTAGATATCAGCCCAGGTATGAGTTTTGGTTTTAAAACATTTAGTTGATATCTGATGTTGCAGGCTGATCAGTACCATCATTTCATAGTTGTCAAGATTAACTTGTCTAGCTTGTAGTGTGACTAGTGTTTCTGTTTCAAAAACGCATGCCTAACTGTCTTGTGTTTAAAACATATGTGTACTGTGTATTATCTTTCTTGACTTTGTTATCCCAACACCCTGTGAGATTTAAATCTCAAGTATACCATATGAGCCGCAACACCGGAAAACCAGTCTTCGGGGTTTCCGACTCGATCTGACACAAACCGGCCTATGCAGCTACAGAAGAAAGCTAGATCCTTGAAATTTTTAATATAAGTAGAAGAGGAATCGTACTATCAGTGTAGCGAAATAAAGGCGCTGATCAGCTGTGCAGTAACCCACAGAGTCGGTTCAGTACAAAGTAAAGACAGTACACATGCATCTCTAATCAAGGTTCGGATAGTCTTTGCTGTCAGTTTGAAAGCAAATCATCAAAAAATGGCATTCTGACATGTTGTCATCCGTTCTTAGGTTTTCCGAGCATGCAAGTGGTTGAGGCTTACCTGTCCCCTTCAGTTGACGACTCTGCTGAACCATTCACATGGGGTTCACCAGATACTGATGGCCTCAAACAATATCCTTCTATCATTCTGGGATGATAATGTCCAACAATGTTTGGTGATCATCTGGACTAGAAATCAAATGTAGCCATTGGCTCAATGGCTTGATAATATTCTTTCATTGGATTTGTTCATTAACCATATTCAGTATTATGTTGCAACAAAGTCATTCTTTTTTTAAATGACCATCGTGTAGATTTTTCTTAAAATGATTTGTTGACCATGACATCATGCTATACTTGTGCCCCACAGGTAGTTTACCAGTATTTGACACTCATCCTTTAACAAACAGCTTACTTGAAGCAGGAAATCAATTAAAGTTTGCATTGAAAATGTACCAATGCTTGGATGTAACTTGCAAACTAACTTGACATTGGATCCCATTTTGATCCCATTTTGAAAATATTTTTCTGACCACATTTCCTCTTCCCTAGTGGTGAAAGAAATGTGCACTAGGTACTGGTAGCCTGTCTGACTCTGGAAATAGTGCATCTAGGATAGCTGACTGTCCTGATATTGAACTCAGCTGTTGAGCATGAACATAAAGCAATAAGTTAACCAATTAATCAATCCATTTTGACTGAACCATAAACTCACTATCCATAACAAATACATGTACATGTATATGCAACATCAGGTTATAAACCTTAACACTAGCACCTATATTGGTATTAAGTTGGGCTGGTCCAGTGAGAAAGTGGATGAGCACCTGCAACCTGTGTTAAAGCGGCTTCAAGATAGACAGGTAAAGGAATCTTGATAATTTTTGTCGCCAAAATTATTGCAATCACACAAATGAGTAAAATACAAGTATCTCATTAGTAACTAAAATCATGGAAAAGTTGCAGATGGAACAGCAATGGTTGGAGAATTGAATCAAAATATTCAAGCAGTCAGATACGAGTCTGCTGTCCGCCCATACTTTTGACATATGACTTGTGATCACTCGTGAACATACATGTGGTTTTGTTGAGTCACATAAATTTCCTTGTTCAGTGTGGTTTATTGAAATGACATGTTTACTGAAGCGATATGCTGTATGTTAAAATTGGTAAAAAGTATTGATCAAATAATTTATATTGCTATTACTTTCAGGCCCAAAGGCGCATCAGCTCATTTTTTCAACCAGAAAATTACATAGAACCAGCCAAAATGAAAAGCAAAAGATTACAGAAGGTCGTAGATAGATTTCTGAATCCAAATGCAGCACCTGATATTACAGAAGAACAGAATGATAATAATACTGACTCTGAAAATACTAAAACTACAGCAAAAACTAGGAAAGGAAAAGGAAAGAGTAAATGCAAACCGGTTGGTAATGAAGATAGCAATGATGTTGAAGATATTAACAAAGCTATTGAGAAAGAAAGAGGAAGACTCAATAAAAGATTGAAAAATGATAAGGGACAGGTAGATAATGGAGAAGATGATTCCTGTAGTGAAAATATTGAGACAAATATTGATAAAGGAGTGAATAGTTCAGGAAATAATGCCAAAAGAGGAAGGGGTAGGGGCAGAGGCAGGGGAAGGGGTCAAAGCACAAGGGGTAGGGGTCAGAAAGGTCGTGTTCAAAGGTCTGATAAAAGGTCAAATGAGAAACATTCAGAGGATAGTAGCTCAGATAGCAGTAGTGAAGAATCTGATAGCGACTTTTTGTATGAATCTGATAATGATGTTCCAGTTATTGAAAGTGGATTGAATATATCTGAAATATTAGGGATGTCGGGATTCAGTGATGATTTTGATATGGAAAATGAACCAATTAAAAAAATGGATGTAGAAGATAAAGAAGATAATGTTGAAAGAGATGTAGAATTGACTGAGGAGTTAGAGAATTCGGGAGAATCTGATGAAGATGTTAGTGATTCAGAATTGTTTAAGAACGAAGGAGGTTTCCTTAGGGAGGAAACGGAAGAAAGTGTTAAACCAGTGAAGCCTACTCAGCCGAAAAGAACAGAAATTATGCAAGATATTATGAAACAGCTGGAGGAAGCTAAATCTAAATACTTTGAAAGTGAAAACTCTCAGGAAGAAATGGATGCAGCTGACACTAAATCCAAATACTTTGATGAGGAAAGTTCTCAGGAAAAGAAATCCTCAGATAAAACTACCTCTGAAGACAATGAAGAAGTGAATAGACCAATGACCAAATCAGGAGGAGATAATGCATCTGAAATTCAGAAGAACAATGGTAAGGTTCCACTCCCTAGTTTAGGTCAAAGAAAAGTTGATTATAGCAAAAAGATTGAAAACATTTTGAAGGAAACAAAAACTGATTTGTCTGAAGATAAGGATACAAATGCCAAACATGACATTGAAATAGAAATTTTGGATGCAAAAGTTGACAAACAGTCAAATAAAAAGGCAGCTGCAAAATCTTTTGCATTAAGCAAGAAAGACCTTTCTACTGCATTGGAAGTTACAAATGTAACTGAAAAAGAGAATAAAACTGAATCTAGTGAAGAAATTGTTCAAATTAAAATTGAAGTCAAAGACATCGACAGAGATACAATGAAAACTAGTAACAAAATAGACAATCAAGTAAAAGTTAAGACAGAAATTGGTGATCAATACGCAAGTGATCCAATTAAACAGTTAGTCACTGGTGTACCATGGGCTGGGAAGAAAGCTAAACCAAAGGGAGGGGGTACGGGTAAGACAAGAACGAGAGGGAGAAAGACAGAACCAGTTGAAAAGATTGTAAGGAAGAATACTAGGTCAGCAAAGGGGAGTAAGAGTGCTGTTGGTGTGATAAATTTGTCGGAAAGTGATACTGATTCTAGTGATTAGGTTTAATTCTGTCTCATTTGGAAAAGCAAATTAAACCTTATCTTGTACAAGGCTCATGTTTCATTACAAAAATTGAAACTATAATGTTGAAAAGAATGAAAAATTCAACTTTTTGATGTTTTGTAAATAAATGTGCTATTTATTACAGCTATTTTTGTTTATATTGAGAATGAATACAATTTCATCGGTTCATGATTATATTGTTATTCGACAACTTATAATAGATTATTAGAAAAGTCTTTGTACAAGTGCAATTGTCACACAGTTTACATGCATTTATACTCTTTGTGATAAAATAAACAAATAAGCTGCCCGAGCTGCCTTATGTTTGCTGTCATGCTGCAAAGTTACTACACCTCAACCTCTTTATAACACTATTGCTGGGGTCCAAGCCCATTTCCATGTTAGCTATCCAGTCCGTGTTATAACGAGAATAAAATGTATCGTCATATAGCAAAAATGGTCCATTTGGGGTTCAACAATAATCAGTGTTATATCCCAAACCGTGTTGTAACGAACCATGTTGTAAAGAGGTCCAGGTGTATTTAACATAGCCAATAGCATGATCCATTTGTTCCACAGTACAGTTCAACCTCATTTTTTTTTATTCAGTTTTACGTCCCTTTCAAGATTATTTCAGCTCATGTGAGACGGGCCAAACAGTAGGTGGGGCGAAAATGGGAGAACCCCGAGAAAGACCACCTGGCACACCCGCAAGCAGAACTTGGCTTGTCTCACATGTGGCTAGTGCGGGGCTCGAACCCACACCAGACACAGCGGTGAGATGATCGAGCGCTCTTAACTGCTCGGCTATGGGGGCTGCCCAATCTCATTATAACATGCCTCATTGTAGTGCAGTTTTCAATATAACACAGCTGTTTCATGGCTCCAAAAATGATTATTTTGCTATTTGTTGATCGTAATTAACCTCGTTATAAAACACTTTTACTTGTAACACAGTCTGTTTCCAAGGACCCCAAAGAAAGGGTAATAATGAGGTCGACCTGTAGATGAAAATCTACCCTGATTTGAATCTGCATTGTTTGCTCTGTCACCATCCTTTGGAGGGAATTTTTTCCTATGCAGCAATTATAATTTAGGGAAGTATATTGGCAAAGTGATGGACTGTTGAACTCAGGATCTAGAGGTTGGAGAGTTTGAACCTCAACAAAGTCAAGTTGTGTCCTTGAGCACTCAGTAACACTGTTTAAATACCAAGGAAGTTTAGTTGCAGCTCCTTTATGACTGAAAAATTGTTGACCGTGACATAAACCACAAAGCAAACAAACCAATTATTTTGAGAAGCCTGCTCTCGGCATAACAGTTAAGCCACTGACCGTTTAAACAGGTACATGGTGATTGAGTACAGGACTCTGAAGCCAGAGGTTCTAGGTTTGATACCTTCCTCCTCTATGTAGTGTACATGAGCATGACCCTTTAATCTTCCCATAGTACATGTACTTGTTCATAAGTGTCAGATTATGACTAAAAAATTGTTGACTGGGATATTAAGCCATAACCAAAGTATAAACCAGCGGTCAAGAGTTTAAGCCATGGTTTCTCCACTCTTTCAGATGAGACTATAAACCAAGGCCCTGTCTCAATATGACTAGCTGTTAACTGGGCAGCAAAACACTAACACCACCAACAAGGCATTTCAATGGAATTTCCGTCGATCTATACTACAGCATTTTCCAGAATAATGAGCCACTGCACAAAAAACAATCTGAATATGCAAAAACAAAGGCACAGATCAGCTGTTCAGTAAATGCCCAGCTGATCAGCACCTTTGTTTTCACTATAAGAATAGTAAAATTGCTCTCCTACTTATATCCAAAATTTCAAGCTTCAAGCCTGCTCTTGTGAAGGTACAGGACAGTTTGTATGACAGACCTGTTTGGAAACCGAAATTGTTAGTTTTCTCAGGCAAAGGCTCTGCTCATAATTTAGGGTATTTTACAGAAGTACATGTACTTATGATCTATGAACTTAGGTACCCTTGTATTAATCTGGCAGGAGATTAGCAAAGTTTAAGTGAGCCGTAACATGAAAAAAAACAACAAAACATTTGAGTTGTCGCCTTAGAAAACCAACAGTCTGGGTTCCTGACCAGGTCTGACACAAACCAGGCTGTACAGCCACAGAGAATAGTTACATGTATGAGCTTGAAATTTCAGATATAATAAGAAGACAATAATCATAATCAGAAAACCTGTTTCTTCATGGTGCAGCTCAAAAGTTTAAATTGCATAATTCACTGGTACATGCATTATTTATAAGTACACTTGTTACTCCGATCCAGCATAGTCAATGCAGTCAGAAGTACATTCAGCCTAATGTTTTGGAATAATGGTGGTAGCTGACTGTCTTACATCAACTCTTTAATCGAAATCCAACAAAAGTCCCCGATTGTTGAAGGTTAATTTGACAAAACAAAAACAGCCAGCTTATGTTAAAAGAATTACATATTGGACTGCCCCTTTACGAGGGTCTGGATGGGGTATAATGATTAGTGAATAATGGCCTAAAATTTTTAATGAGAGTGAATAATGAGCAAAAGAAATAATGATTAGTGAATAATGAGGTCCTAAAGAATAATGAATAAATGTAAATTTTTAATGAATAGCAGAGTAATTTAATGAATAGTGAATAATAACATTTTAAAGAATAATGAATATGCTAAAATTTGGCTATGGAATTTTTTTCGTAGATGGCCTCCTTGACATTCCAGAATTTCATTTTTTCTGGAGCCCCCCAGACCCGATTTAGTTCTTATGTTGTGTTCATATTTCAGAAATCCTTGAATATTTGGAAAGACATATGTCTTGTAGCCAAGCCTGTTGGGGCTCACCTAATGGACCAATCGCAAAATAAATGTGCCATTTGCAGGCAGAGAAAAATAATGAAAAAATTCTGGATGTTTACTGAGCCAGATAGTATTTCACTGTTTTGTTTGCTTATGTATATGTATTTTCTTTTTATTCTATTACCCCACATTGTCGTTTGAACATAAGGTATAGGTAATGTTTTCTGACATTTTCTTATGGAAATTTTCATTTTTGTCCTTGCTCAGTCACTTAGTACTTTACGATATTAAATCACTGTTTTGTTTGCTTATGTAAATGTATTTTCTTTTATTCTATTACCCCACATTGTCCTTTGAACATAAGGTATAGGTAATGTTTTCTGACATTTTCTTATGGAAATTTTCATTTTTGTCCTTGCTCAGTCACTTAGTACTTTACGATATTAAATGTACAGCGCAATCTGTACTAAGGGTGTTGAGAATGTTTTCCTTACATTTTCTGTGTGTCACAATTATAGTTTTCATCGCTTGCTTTGTTGGCTGGCTACTGCAGAAAACAATTCGAAAAGTTACTGTTCAATCAGGCATACAATTAGATCCAAGGACATCATGTAAGTTTCTATAATGATAATCTTTTCTTTGGATGGGCATCATCTTGCTTTTAATATGACAGAACATAATTAAAGTGTATTTTGAAATCAGATACAAACGTTAATGCAAAGCTATCTGGCAATTTATATGGCTCTACATATTTTTTTCCTCGCTCGCTTCGCTCGCTCGGTATTTAAGACATCAAAAAGGTGTTGTACAATAAAGCATGAGCACAAATCTGTACATCACAAATCCATACATCACATACTTACTCCAATACTAACTACTTCACTAAATATAAACAACCAAATGATCTCCATCGTCGGGTAGCTCACTAAATCTTTTGAGTCCTCGTCTTTGATTGGTGTATTTTTTAGTCTCCCGACGATGGAGCTCAAGATTTACCCCTGAAGTAACAATTTTATCTTAAATAACCTTTGATATTCATAACTTAGAGCGTATTCAGTTTTTAAGATGGAGGGGATTATACGCCCAACCGATTTAAAAGGGGATTTGCTAAAAAAATCAGTATTTCCGAAAGTCTCTATGAAACTTTTTGGTCTAGCAGAGTATATACGCTTCTCTCAAGATGTAAAAATCAAGGTTGCTCTCAGCAGTCTGTAGTTTGATATCATGGAACTAGCCCTTGTGGCTTGAAATATGGGAACACTTAGGTGGAGAACACCTTTATGCTTATGGATATAAGTTGGGTGAAGATTCCGTGACTAGTAATCATCATATTTTAATGAATAATCGAGCCAATTTTAATGAATAAGCCAAATTTTTAATGACAGTGAATAAATGGCTAAATTTTTAATGATTAGTGAATACCAGGACCCCCCATCCAGACCCTCCTTTACGAGACAAGAACTTGAATTTTTGAATTATGCAATGTTGCATAGTAAACAAATCAGTGCCTCTGTTTTTTTCTACATGGATATGTATCCCTCTTCTTTCGAACAATATTAAGCCTGTAGTATTTTTAGTGTCTGCACAGCCTGCTTTGTGTCAACTTGGTCAGAAACCCAAAGACAGGATTTATCACAGTTGGCTCACTTCTGCCATCAAATAATACTTCATACCTTGCCTTGTACCCTTCTTGTAACACAATTATGAAAATAACAGATTAACAAATCCTGATGTGGACTAAGCAAAGATTAAAAGAGCAGCGTCGTGACAAAAACAGATTTTTGCCTATGCGAAAACAAAGGCTCAGATCAGCTGTGCAGTAACTGCACAGCTTATCAGCACCTTTGTTCTCGCTAATGAGATAGTACAACCCCTTTTCTACTTATATCCAAAATTTCAAGCTTCTAGCCATCTTCTGAGACTGTACAGGTCGGTTTGTGTCAAACCTGGTCGGAAACTTCGATGACCGGTTTTCTTGCGTCACTGCTCAGAAGAAGTATGACATAATTAGATAAGACAGGTAATTTAAGCGGAAAAATGAAAGTTCATGGTGTTTTGGGGTAAATCCTTTGATGTATGTTTCAAGTCTCTTGATATTTTGGTAAATTAAAAAAATATGTTTTTCCAGAATTTATAGACCTTATTCAAATGACTTATCAAATGTTGTCTGGCACTTTAGATGTCATTTAAAACAAACAAAGCATGTAATGAAAACTGTTGTTGTTGTTTTTTCTTTTACATATACTCTTTTGCCCAGTGAATCTTTTTCTGGGATGAATGGCAGCTTATTTTCCTACGTTCATACTCAGCAAAGTGCTTAAAGATTTTGTTCTTAAACGGCAATTGACATATATACAGTGCTCAATGCAAAAAATAAAGTGTCACTCTCTATAGACAGAGCTCGAAATAGGGTACTTTAAAACAGTTTAACCCTATTCTGTTAGCCAAAGAGTCTCGTGTGATCAGTCCTTTTGACGTTGTTTATTGTTATTCAATGGATATTTTAATCACTTAATCTGCAATGTTTTCCGCATATGTCCGATTAAAGTTTAATCTCTTAAATTACGTCTTTTATGTCATAAGTCAGTTGACCATAAAATAGCGAGCAGTAATACAGTTTAAGGTATGTAACAAGAAAACTTGAGTTTGGGGCCTCGACCAGATTAGTGCCCAATCAGCCTGTGATGGGACAGAAGCAAGCCAGTGGCTCTGAAATTTATTAATAAATTCTGAATGTTTTATATCATCCATTTGTATGTATACAAAACACAGACTAATGTTCCAGATATGCGGTATTGACTGACTGATGAAAGAAAAAAGTGCCTTTTGCAGTTTATGGTGGGTAAAGCACAATTTGAGTTGGTGGTTAAAGATATGAGACTTTGGATTTGAAAAGAAGGGTTGGCATCAGTAATGTAGCAAAAACAGAATGATGTACTGTTAGCTTTGTGTTTACAGCATAGCTGATTGCATTGCTTTTCTTTTCACTTGTGCAAAAATAGTTTTTCTCATGATCTGGCTAATAAAAGTATTTTTTTTCCCAATAAAGCATTTCATTTATTAAATATGTTTATATGTTTAAGTAACAAACAATGGTTAAACCGGAGAGGTTTAATAAATAAAATGTGCATCGAAAAGCAGGAATTATTCAACAAATGATGAATATTTAAAGTTTTGTTAACTGTGGAAAAATATTGAATTTATTTGAATGGTTATTTAAATTGTGATCAAAATATTTGTATATATAGGCATGCATTGTATTTCTGTTGAAATAAAATTAGATAATAGATAAACAGCTAAAAAAGCATCCTATTGTCAAACATTTCAAAAGTAAAATGATTCTATTAAATTCTATTAAGAAATCACTACGGCTAATTGGTTTTTTCGCATTGTTGTGCTTTCACACCTGAGCGAAAGAAAATTTTGATATATGGATAGGTATTCAATTGAGTAAGGCAAATAAATATTTAAATGCTTTTGTTACCGACACCATTAAATGTTATAGCGGTTAAGATAACCATCAAACCGAGGGCTGTCTGACCATAAACAATCTGGTACTATCCAAAAAGTCATTTTACGGTCATTTTAAAATTAAACGTAAGTTTAAAGTCAGGACTTTTTCTCCCTTAAAAGTCGGAACACTTATTTCAAACCTAATTCGGATGCTAAGTGAAATCAGACTTAAAAATGAAGATATCAAAGTCTTGATTTTTCCATGGTAACACAAATAAAAAAAGCTCCATTCTCTTCAAAAAATCGTTTCTGTAGCTCCAGAGATAAAGATATCATATGTCTTACGCCTTTTTTTCTGTAACTATGTTGCCCTTGGCCGCAGAACACCGAGATTTCGCATGCAGGTACAAAGCACCAAGTTGGAAGAAATCTGTCACTTGTGCTGTGATCCTGCGATGCGTTGCTGAGATATTACACAAACAAGTAGTTCTTTACTTTAGGTTTGAAGCAGTGTTAAAGTCCAATGTTCCTGTTATAACTCAGTCAAGACCTATGAAAAAACACCTAAGTTTACACCATCAGAGTACAGCCTGGTAGGAGCATAGCACAAAGCCGCCTAACACGGTACAGCCTCAACTTTGCATTCTATATTCATGCTGGAAGACACATCGCTATAACATATCGCAAGTAAAAGTTAATGGACTTTCTACGTTGGTATAAAATTGAAATCAAACCTTAATCGTGAAATCAAACCTAAAGTTCTTCGACTCCGATAGAATTAAGTTCTAGTTCACGAATTAGGTTTTATTTCACCCCAGCAATAGACATTTTGGTTAAGAAAATAGGTTCATCTGAGAGATAAATACTTGATTTTTGGCTCAGAGTTAGACCTATATATCATCTTTGTTTCCACAAAGTAATGCAAAAATCGTGTGGGTATTTGCTATTGAACACAAAAAATTAAAACAGTTTACACAATATCAGGCTTTTGATCACAAAATCAAAGAAGTTCTAGTTTGATTTCTATGAAACTTACGTGGCAATATAACCTTCATAAGAGCTATATTGTGTAGAAGTTTGACGAAGTTTTAAGCTGATTAGGCTATTTTACACTCAAATCAAATTTTTATTGAAATACCGTATTTGGGCAATATCTCGGTCAAATGATGTTCGATTAATTTATAACTCACACACAATGTAGTAGTCACTAGAGGCAAATTGTTCATTAAATAAAAAGCGTACTTGAATTTGGAACATGTGTCATGAATCTTCATCAGATGCATAAGACATATATATGCAATTACAAGACATGATCTGAATATCGACCACAGGACAAGTATGCAATGTTTCTGATATTTTGTGCACATGTTGGCAGGTATCTGTCCTGCATGTTCAGTACAATACAACATGTTGCTAAGCTGTGGTTGTCAGATAAAATGACGAACTAAAGGTAAGGGTATATGCTAGAGTTAGCCAAATTATCAAACTTCACTCCTAATACAGATAATACGAAGTAGGACACTGATAATTTGCAAAACTTATGATTGATAGATATCATGCATGCTCTGTAAAGCGTTTGGTCCTTGCTCTTTTTGAAGAGAAGTTGTGTGTTTTCAAATGTAGACTTAGCTTTAGGTTTCCAATTAAGTTTGTTTTCACGAATTAAGTTTGATTTCAAGGTGAAATCGAACCTAATTCATTTTCCGTTTTCTAAGACCTTTTTACTGAAATCAAACCTAATTTTGAAATCAAACCTAAAGGACTTTGAATTAAGTCGGAGTTCACGAATTAAGTTTGATTTCACCTTAGGGTTACATATATGGCTTAGGGTTAGAGTGTTGTCATAGAGATTAACCTTTAATATTCTGTCTCAAGGTAGACCTACCTGTCGTCTTTGTTCATACCGAGACTCGTTAAAATATCTTGTATTTTACAGCTGACAGGAATACAATCAAAGGCGATTTGCACCAAATCTGATTTTGTCCACTAATACATGTAAGATCTTAATAGATTTTCACGAAACTTAAGCTGTTATGTTTCCCACTTAAGTGTTATATTCTGTGAAAATTATGCAAAGATTCGAGCTCATTAGGCCCTCCTACGCTCGTTCAATAAAATACTTGAAAAACCGACATTTGACAATATCTCGGTCAAATGATGCTTGATTGATTTATCATTCACACACAATGTAGGATTGACCAGAGGTTAATAGTTCATCAAATAAAAAGCGCACTTGAATTTGCAACATGTGTCGTGTATCTTCATCAGATGCATAAGACATGTATATGCAATTACAAGACATTATCTGTATATCGAACAAAAGACAAATATGCAATTTTTCTGATACTTTGTGCACATGTTGGTAGATATCTGTCCTGCATGTTCAGAAGAATACAATATGTTTCTAAGCTGTAGTTGTCAGATGAAATGGCGAACTAACTGTAAGGGTGTATGCTTGTGGTAGCAAAAGTTTAATTTTCAGCACCAAGATAGACTTACCTGTCGTCTTTGTTTTTTACAGAGAATCGTTAGACTATCTTTATCTTTTACAACTGACAGGAGCCAACCATTTCCTTAATCCTAATCCTAACCCTAGCCATTTCTTCTAACCCTAACCCTAACCCTAGCCCTAACCCTAACCCTAACCCTAGCCCTAACCCTAAGCCTAATCCTAGCTCTAACTCTAACCCTAGCCACAGCTCTTACCCTAATTCTAGCCATAAACCTAGCTCTAACCCCAACCCAAACCCTTGCTCTAACCCTAACATAAGCTCTAACGCTAACCCTAGTTCTAACCCTAACTCTAACCGTAACCGTAACCATAGCCCTAACCCTAACCCTAGACCTAACTCTAAACCTAATCCCAACCCTGGAGCTAACCCTAGCCCTAGCCCTAACCCTAACCCTAACCCTAGCTCTAACCCTAACCCTAACCCGAGCCCTAACCCTAGCCCAAGCCGCAACCCTAACACTGTTCACAGCCTTAACACTAGCCCTAGCACTAAACCAAACCCTAACCCTAAATCTTACCCAAACCCTAACCCTAACCCTAGCCATAACCCTAACTCTATCCCTAACTCAAACCCTAGTTGATAAACGAGCTAGGGCTAGGGTTAGAGCAAGGGCTAGGGCTAGGGCTAGGGTTATGGTTAGGGCTAGGTCTAGGGTTTGGGCTAGGGTAAGGATTGGGGTTAGTGCTAGGGTTAGAGTTAGGGTTAGAGTTAGGGTTAGGTTTAGGGCTAGGGTTACAGCTGGGGTTAAAGCTAGGGCTACGGTTAGAGCTAGGGCTTGGGTTAGGGCTAGGGCTTGGGAAATGGTTAGGGTTAGGGTTAGTGCAAGTGTAAGAGCTAGGGTTAGGGTTAGAGCCAGGGTTATAGTTAGGGCTAGGGTTGATTTTAGAACTAGGTCTAGGGTAAGAACAAGGGCTAGGTGTAACTCTAGGTTTAACTCTAGGGCTAGGATAAGGGCTAGGGTTAGGGCTAAAGCTAGGATTAGGGTTAGGGTTAGGGTTAGGGTTAGAGTTAGAGCCAGGGTTAGGGATAGGGTTACAGCTGGGGTTAGAGTTAGGGCTAAGTTTAGAGCTAGGGCGAGGGTTAGGGCTAGGGCATAGGCTAGGGTTATGGTTAAGACTAGGACTAGGGTTAGGGTTAAGGTTAGGGTTAGGGTTAGTGCTGAGGTTAGAGTTAGGGTTAGGGTTAGAGGCAAGATTATGGTTAGGGCTAGGATTAATGTTAGAGCTACGGTTAGGGTTAGAGCAAGGCTAGGGTTAGAGCTAGGGCTAGCTGTGGGCTATGGTTGTCAGATATAATAACGAACGAAAGGTAAGTAGTTAGAAAAGGTATTGGACATTACGATTGATAGATATCAGGCATGCTCTGAAAAGCGTTTGATCCTTGCTCTATTTGTGGGGAAGTTTTGTGTTTTTCAAATGTAGACTTAGGTTTAGGTTTCCAATTAAGTTCGTTTTCATGAATTAAGTTTGATTTCAACGTGAAATCGAACCTAATTCATTTTCCGTTTTCTTAGACCATCTTAACTGAAAACAAACCTAATTGTGAAATCAAACTTAAAGGACTTTGAATTAAGTCTGAGTTCACGAATTAAGTTTGATTTCACCTTAGGGTTACATATATGGCTTAGGGTTAGAGTGTTGTCATAGAGATAAACCTTTAATATTCTGTCCCAAGGTAGACCTACCTGTCGTCTTTCTTCATACCGAGACTCGTTAAAATATCTTGTATTTTACAGCTGACAGGAATACAATCAATGGCGATTTGTACCAAATCTGATTTTGTCCACTAATACATGTAAGATCTTAATCGATTTTCACGAAACTTAAGCTGTTATGTTTCCAACTTAAGTGTTACATTCTGTGAAAATTATGCAAAGATTCAAGCTCGTTAGGCCCTCCTACGCTCGTTCGATAAAATACTTGAAAGACCGACATTTGACAATTTCTCGGTCAAATGATGCTTGATTGCTTTATCATTCACACACAATGTAGCAGTGACCAGAGGTAACTAGTTCATCAAATAAAAAGCGTACTTGAATTTGCAACATGTGTCATGAATCTCCATCAGATGCATAAGATATGTATATGCAATTACAAGACATCATCTATATATCGAACAAAAGACAAATATGCAATGTTTCTGATACTTTGTGCACATGTTTGTAGGTATCTGTCCTGCATGTTCAGTATAATACGACATGTTGCTTAGCTTTTCTTGTCAGATAAAATGACGAACTAAAGATAAGGGTATATGCTAGAGTTAGCCAAGGTATCAAAGTTCACTCCTAATACAGATAATACGAACTAGGACACTGAAAATTTGCAAAACTTATGATCGATAGATATCATGCATGCTCTGTAAAGCATTTTGTCCTTGCTCTTTTTGTAACGAAGTTGTGTGTTTTCAAATATAGACTTAGGTTTAGGTTTCCAATTAGGTTCGTTTTCATGAATTAAGTTTGATTTCAAGGTGAAATCGAACCTAATTCATTTTCCGTTTTCTTAGACCATCTTTACTGAAATCAAACCTAATTGTGAAATCAAACTTAAAGGACTTTGAATTAAGTCTGAGTTCACGAATTAAGTTTGATTTCACCTTAGGGTTACATATATGGCTTAGGGTTAGAGTGTTGTCATAGCGATTAACCTTTAATATTCTGTCTCAAGGTAGACCTACCTGTCGTCTTTGTTCATACCGAGACTCGTTAAAATATCTTGTATTTTACAGCTGACAGAAATACAATCAATGGCGATTTGTACTAAATCTGATTTTGTCCAGTAATACATGCAAGATCTTAATCGATTTTCACGAAACTTAAGCTGTTATGTTTCCCACTTAAGTGTTACATTCTGTGAAAATTATGCAAAGATTCAAGCTCGTTAGGCCCTCCTACGCTCGTTCGATAAAATACTTGAAAGACCGACATTTGACAATTTCTCGGTCAAATGATGCTTGATTGTTTTATCATTCACACACAATGTAGCAGTGACCAGAGGTAACTAGTTCATCAAATAAAAAGCGTACTTGAATTTGCAACATGTGTCATGAATCTCCATCAGATGCATAAGATATATATATGCAATTACAAGACATCATCTGTATATCGAACAAAAGACAAGTATGCAATGTTTCTGATACTTTGTGCACATGTTTGTAGGTATCTGTCCTGCATGTTCAGTATAATACGACATGTATCTTAGCTGTAGTTGTCAGATAAAATGACGAACTAAAGGTAAGGGTATATGCTAGAGTTAGCCAAGGTATCAAACTTCACTCCTAATATAGATAATACGAACTAGGACACTGATAATTGGCAAAACTTATGATTGATAGATATCATGCATGCTCTGTAAAGCGTTTGGTTCTTGCTCTTTTTGTAGAGAAGTTGTGTGTTTTCAAATGTAGACTTAGGTTTAGGTTACCAATTAAGTTCGTTTTCATGAATTAAGTTTGATTTCAAGGTGAAATCGAACCTAATTCATTTTCCGTTTTCTAAGACCATCTTTACTGAAATCAAACCTAAATGTGAAATCAAACTTAAAGGACTTTGAATTAAGTCTGAGTTCACGAATTAAGTTTGATTTCACCTTAGGGTTACATATATGGCTTAGGGTTAGAGTGTTGTCATAGAGATTAACCTTTAATATTCTGTCTCAAGGTAGACCTACCTGTCGTCTTTGTTCATACCGAGACTCGTTAAAATATCTTGTATTTTACAGCTGACAGGAATACAATCAAAGACGATTTGCACCAAATCTGATTTTGTCCACAAATACATGTAAGATCTTAATCGATTTTCACGAAACTTAAGCTGTTATGTTTCCCACTTAAGTGTTACATTCTGTGAAAATTATGCAAAGATTCGAGCTCATTAGGCCCTCCTACGCTCGTTCAATAAAATACTTGAAAGACCGACATTTGACAATATCTCGGCCAAATGATGCTTGATTGTTTTATCATTCACACACAATGTAGGAGTGACCAGAGGTAACTAGTTCATCAAATAAAAAGCGTACTTGAATTTGCAACATGTGTCATGAATCTCCATCAGATGATTAAGATATGTATATGCAATTACAAGACATCATCTGTACATCGAACAAAAGACAAATATGCAATGTTTCTGATACTTTGTGCACATGTTTGTAGGTATCTGTCCTGCATGTTCAGTATAATACGACATGTTCCTTAGCTTTTCTTGTCAGATAAAATGACGAACTAAAGATAAGGGTATATGCTAGAGTTAGCCAAGGTATCAAACTTCACTCCGAATACAGATAGTACGAACTAGGACACTGATAATTTGCAAAACTTATGATTGATAGATATCATGCATGCTCTGTAAAGCGTTTGGTCCTTGCTCTTTTTCTAGAGAAGTTGTGTGTTTTCAAATGTCGACTTAGGTTTAGGTATCCAATTAAGTTCGTTTTCATGAATTAAGTTTGATTTCAAGGTGAAATCGAACCTAATTCATTTTCCGTTTTCTAAGACCGTCTTTACTGAAATCAAACCTAAATGTGAAATCAAACTTAAAGGACTTTGAATTAAGTCTAAGTTCACGAATTAAGTTTGATTTCACCTTAGGGTTACATATATGGCTTAGGGTTAGAGTGTTGTCATAGAGATTAACCTTTAATATTCTGTCTCAAGGTAGACCTACCTGTCGTCTTTGTTCATACCGAGACTCGTTAAAATATCTTGTATTTTACAGCTGACAGGAATACAATCAAAGACGATTTGCACCAAATCTGATTTTGTCCACAAATACATGTAAGATCTTAATCGATTTTCACGAAACTTAAGCTGTTATGTTTCCCACTTAAGTGTTACATTCTGTGAAAATTATGCAAAGATTCGAGCTCATTAGGCCCTCCTACGCTCGTTCAATAAAATACTTGAAAGACCGACATTTGACAATATCTCGGCCAAATGATGCTTGATTGTTTTATCATTCACACACAATGTAGGAGTGACCAGAGGTAACTAGTTCATCAAATAAAAAGCGTACTTGAATTTGCAACATGTGTCATGAATCTCCATCAGATGATTAAGATATGTATATGCAATTACAAGACATCATCTGTACATCGAACAAAAGACAAATATGCAATGTTTCTGATACTTTGTGCACATGTTTGTAGGTATCTGTCCTGCATGTTCAGTATAATACGACATGTTCCTTAGCTTTTCTTGTCAGATAAAATGACGAACTAAAGATAAGGGTATATGCTAGAGTTAGCCAAGGTATCAAACTTCACTCCGAATACAGATAGTACGAACTAGGACACTGATAATTTGCAAAACTTATGATTGATAGATATCATGCATGCTCTGTAAAGCGTTTGGTCCTTGCTCTTTTTCTAGAGAAGTTGTGTGTTTTCAAATGTAGACTTAGGTTTAGGTATCCAATTAAGTTCGTTTTCATGAATTAAGTTTGATTTCAAGGTGAAATCGAACCTAATTCATTTTCCGTTTTGTAAGACCGTCTTTACTGAAATCAAACCTAAATGTGAAATCAAACTTAAAGGACTTTGAATTAAGTCTAAGTTCACGAATTAAGTTTGATTTCACCTTAGGGTTACATATATGGCTTAGGGTTAGAGTGTTGTCATAGAGATTAACCTTTAATATTCTGTCTCAAGGTAGACCTACCTGTCGTCTTTGTTCATACCGAGACTCGTTAAAATATCTTATATTTTACAGCTGACAGGAATACAATCAAAGACGATTTGCACCAAATCTGATTTTGTCCACAAATACATGTAAGATCTTAATCGATTTTCACGAAACTTAAGCTGTTATGTTTCCCACTTAAGTGTTACATTCTGTGAAAATTATGCAAAGATTCGAGCTCATTAGGCCCTCCTACGCTCGTTCAATAAAATACTTGAAAGACCGACATTTGACAATATCTCGGCCAAATGATGCTTGATTGTTTTATCATTCACACACAATGTAGGAGTGACCAGAGGTAACTAGTTCATCAAATAAAAAGCGTACTTGAATTTGCAACATGTGTCATGAATCTCCATCAGATGATTAAGATATGTATATGCAATTACAAGACATCATCTGTACATCGAACAAAAGACAAATATGCAATGTTTCTGATACTTTGTGCACATGTTTGTAGGTATCTGTCCTGCATGTTCAGTATAATACGACATGTTCCTTAGCTTTTCTTGTCAGATAAAATGACGAACTAAAGATAAGGGTATATGCTAGAGTTAGCCAAGGAAGCAAACTTCACTCCGAATACAGATAGTACGAACTAGGACACTGATAATTTGCAAAACTTATGATTGATAGATATCATGCATGCTCTGTAAAGCGTTTGGTCCTTGCTCTTTTTCTAGAGAAGTTGTGTGTTTTCAAATGTAGACTTAGGTTTAGGTATCCAATTAAGTTCGTTTTCATGAATTAAGTTTGATTTCAAGGTGAAATCGAACCTAATTCATTTTCCGTTTTGTAAGACCATCTTTACTGAAATCAAACCTAAATGTGAAATCAAACTTAAAGGACTTTGAATTAAGTCTAAGTTCACGAATTAAGTTTGATTTCACCTTAGGGTTACATATATGGCTTAGGGTTAGAGTGTTGTCATAGAGATTAACCTTTAATATTCTGTCTCAAGGTAGACCTACCTGTCGTCTTTGTTCATACCGAGACTCGTTAAAATATCTTGTATTTTACAGCTGACAGAAATACAATCAAAGGCGATTTGCACCAAATCTGATTTTGTCCACTAAAACATGCAAGATCTTAATCGATTTTCTCGAAACTTAAGCTGTTATGTTTCCCACTTGAGTGTTACATTCTGTGAAAATTATGCAAAGATTCAAGCTCATTAGGCCCTCCTAAGCTCGTTCAATAAAAATCTTGAAAGACCGACATTTGACAATATCTCGGCCAAATGATGCTTGATTGTTTTATCATTCACACACAATGTAGGAGTGACCAGAGGTAACTAGTTCATCAAATAAAAAGCGTACTTGAATTTGCAACATGTGTCATGAATCTCCATCAGATGCATAAGATATGTATATGCAATTACAAGACATCATCTGTATATCGAACAAAAGACAAGTATGCAATGTTTCTGATACTTTGTGCACATGTTTGTAGGTATCTGTCCTGCATGTTCAGTATAATACGACATGTTGCTTAGCTGTAGTTGTCAGATAAAATGACGAACTAAAGGTAAGGGTATATGCTAGAGTTAGCCAAGGTATCAAACTTCACTCCTAATATAGATAATACGAAGTAGGACACTGATAATTGGCAAAACTTATGATTGATAGATATCATACATCGGATTCGTCACGTTGTTCCATTAGGTGTTGTTGGCAGTGGCTTGATTTCCGTGGGTTATAAGCTTTGTCAATGTGCGATTTACTCGTTTTAACCCCAACAGAACGTAAGCTTTGAAAAACCACAAGATGCAAATATAGAGATGAACACCTCACTCGTTCGAAACCACAAATATGGCAAAACAATCGATTGGAATGGTTCAAGACAACAACAGAGTATGATATTAACAGACCAAGCTGGCAAAAACCCGAAAAAAGACAAGCAGAACAAATAAATCAAACCCAACTTGGAGATTATGTTTGTATAAAACCTAAGTTAACATTAAGTTTGAATTCACATTTAAGTAATTTTTCAAATTAAGGTTTGAAACAAACTTTAACAATTTAAGTAGTGTTTCAGAATAGTGAAATCGACCTTAAAGCGTTTCGACTTGAATTCCACTTTCAACTTTTTTTAGGTTCGATTTCAGTCCTTAGGTAGGGTTTCACCACATATTTCAAACCTAATTCTGAATTAGGTTTGATTTCAAGTGAAATCGAACCTTAAATGGGCTTAAGACCTTTACTAGAGAATCACTTCTATTTCTATTGATTTCTTCAAGAGTTAGTTCATTATTAAAACATCAGGAAAAGGAAAACATGTCCGTGTAATGTATACCCCCTTAAACCCCACTTTTATATAGTAAAACTGGGATATGCAGGGGTATACCTATTTTTCTTATTTTTGCACCAAAACATATATTGTGGGTACTCGTTAGAACTGCCTCGACGAGGCGGTTCTAACGTGTACCCTCAATCTATGTTTTGAGCAAAAATAAGAAAAATATCAAACATTTCTGTCGAAATTTAGCCTCAATATAAATGGGGTTATAAACTCTTTGAATGGGAAGGAAGAGTGACCACTGCAGCCAGTTCACAGCTGGAGTTTATTTAGTTAATGTTCTGTGAAAATCTGTAACTGTACAAGTGCCATTTAGTGATTAGATAGGGTAATTTGAGCTTTCCTCAAAATGAGGGAATTCTTGAGCTTGTGGTATATAGTAACATGAGGCATGAAAAATACTCCGTAAACCTTGAATTAAGGGCTAAATGAACGTCACAAATACCCCCTTTTAATGATTAGTAATCATAAGGTTAAAGGGCAAAATAAGGCGTAATTCTTTGTGACGTTACTGTATTTGAGTGAATATTAATGATCATATAATTTTCTTTACGAGCAGGCCACAGGTTTTACTGGAGGTTCCATATGGGAAATGGGAAGATAAAATATAAGATGGAAAAGCTTCTACTTTTGTTTTTCACTTCATTTAAAACGATGCTAATTTCGAAGTTACATAAATTGCTTACTTGGAAAATAACTTAAAACATGTACAAATTACACGTGTCGTATATCGAATGATTCATCTTTAGAAAAACCCAAAACAATGCTAATGAGGGGTATTGTGACCAGACAGGAACAGTGCCCATTTAGCATCGCTGTGAGAAAATAACTTTTTGTGTCTCCCAGATATGTCACAAATCAGTCGCAAATCAATTAGATTAATAGTAAAGTAAGTAAGTAAGTAAGTAAGTAAGTAAGTAAGTTGTTTATTAAAAGTGTCATATATCAATATTTACAACATACATATTTAAAAGAACTTTAATTAATATTGATATCCAGCCGATTTCGACTTATAAGACAGTAAAAGACGTATACTAAAAGCACAATATTATCAATTATTTAAAGTTGCTGCAGATCAGTTCACATATAAATGCAGCCGGTCCATACATGTGTGCTACCAGAGAAGTCTAGATTTCCCGCCAATGCACACAAGTTATGCACATATGTCAACTGGGCTGTCCAACAACTAAAATCATCCGTGATTTATACTTTACATATATTTACAACAAAGTCTAAAACATTTGACTAAAAGCTTATGAAAACGTCTTTCTTCAGGCAAACATTTTACTTAGAGTAGCACCTAATACAAATTGTAAGTCTTTGTTTTGCATAATGACGATAAGTTTGTCTTCTGAACTTAAATTTTCAAATTGTTCATTGTTTATACATGTAACTGCCTTCTGAAACAGAGGCAACCTCAAGTCAGTATATAATTGACAGTCTATCAAGAAATGTGTTTCATCTTCGACAGAACGAGTATCACAAAACCTGCATAAACGTTCGTTAATTGGAGTCTTTGGCTTTGAATAACGACCGGTTTCCACAGCTAAAGGCAAACTACATGAACGTAACTTAAATAGAATGCGGCGGTGGTCTCTAGGTAATGGTAAATCACAATACCACTCCTTCTTTAAAACTGCCATATATTTTTTATATGTTCTAAGTTTGTCTGACTCTTCTAAATGTTTATTCCAATTTTCTGAATCTTTAATACATAATATACGTTTGATACTTTCAAGAGCAAAGCGTATAGACGGCGTTTCATCATTTATGAAATTTGCTATATTTAACCGATTTGCTATTTTTGTCACTCTCCCTTCCCAACTCTACGACCAGTTATGTACAGTTTTTAACAAACGTTGATCAGGCATAGTTCTTATCGACATTAATTATCGACATGAATTAGAATTCATGGTATCTAAAGACAATACTCACTACCATCTGTGATCAAATGGTGACCACTTAGACTATGCCCTTAAACCTTAATGCTTCTGTAACGAACAAACGAGCCAAGCCACAGCAAACCTCGTCGGTGTAAAAGCATGATCCTCCACCAAGGGTGGTTTACTGCGCCATATACCGCCATATACTCAGCACTTACTCGATTCACAAAGTTTCGAGTTTGAAATTTGCATATTACAAGCACTCAATATGCCGCTTATACGTTGCGCCAACGTTTTTTTTTTCAAGGGAGGCTATCCCGTCACATTTCCTATTGTAATACTAACAAAAAGCTAGTTTACCCATCGGGGTTCAACTGGTGTTTTTCTTTTGCTCCGGATTTCAGTTAGTTGTATGGCACACATGGATCTCCATCGTCGGGCAGCTTACTGAATCTGTGAGTCCTCATTTTTGATTCATCATGGTGGTTATCATGATTTATTTGTTTGTTATTGATGGTTCATTGCCTAGTTACAGATTCACCACGAGGACCGAACAACTAACTAAATGTTGTGAACCACTGCAGATGTTGAGGGTGAAGTTATGGCCATGTTAAATCGATTTTAGCTCGACATTAATGGTGGTTCTTATTGTTTAATGTCTTAGTGTTATTGTTTGTGCTATTAGCATTTCTTGTATTATTTCATGTGTTTGGTTATGTTTGGGTAACTGAGTGGCCACCTATTGGAAAAAAAGCTGCCCATTCGGCTTACTATATGTTTTTTAGCTCACCTGAGCCGAAGGCTCACAGGTGAGCTTATAGTATACCCATGCCCCGGCGTCCGTCGTCCGTCGTCGTCCGTCGTCGTCGTCCGTCGTCGTCGTTCACAAGTTCAAAGATCTTCTCCTCTGAAACGGCTTGGTCAATCAAAGCCAAACTTCATGTGGAGCATCCTTAGGAAGGGGGAACGAAAGTTTATATAAATGATCCAGGTCACATGACCAAGATGGCCGCCATGGCTATAAATAGCAAAAACCTTTAAAAATCTTCTTCTCCAGAACGAGTGGGCCGATTTCCACGAAACTTTGTATGTAGCATCGGGGAAGCAGGCACATCATAGTTTATATAAATCATGACCCTAGGATGACCTTGACCTATTTTACGGCAAGGTCAACTTAGGTCGCCAATGCATTTGAATGGGAAAAAATGGTTAAATGCTATTTAATGGGTAAAACTTACTGGGAATATGCAAATGAACAGAAGATTAATGTTAATGGAAAATTTTAGCCCCTGGGGGGTTGTCTGCCCCTGCCCCAGGGCTATATACATGTATATTTCCATAATAATGAAGCATCTTCTCCCCTGAAACTGCTTGACCAATCAAAGCCAAACTTCATATGGAGCATCCTTGGGAAGGGGGAAAGAAAGTTTATATAAATGGTCAAGGTCACAATACCAAGATGGCTGCCATGGCTATAAATAGAAAAAAACTTTAAAAATCTTCTTCTCCAGAACCAGAATGCCAGTGATTTTGAAACTTGGCGTGAAGCATCAGTGACTGGAGCTCTAAAAAGCTTATATAAATCATGACCCTGGGATGACCTTGACCTATTTTACGGCAAGGTCAACATAGGTCGCTCATGCATAACATAGGTCGCTCATGCATTTGAATGGGGAAAAGTGTTAAAATGTCATTTGTAGGAAAAAACTTGCAGGAAATGGGCAAATGGACTTAAGATTGATGATTCTTAAAAAAAAAAATTGGACCCCAGGGGTCTGTCTGCCCCCACCCCAGGGCAATATACATGTATATTATAGTGATATTCAAAGATCTTCTTCTCAGAGACTGCTTGGCCAATCAAAGCCAAACTTTATGAGGAGCATTGTTAGGAAGTGGGAATGAAATTGTATATAAATGGTCAAGGTCACATGACCAAGATGGCCAACATGGCTATAAATAGCAAAAACGTTTAAAAATCTCCTTCTCCAGAACCAGAAAGCCTATGATTTTGAAACTTGGCATGAAGCATCAGGCAATGGAGCTCTACAAATTTTATGTAAATGATGACCCTGGGATGACCTTGACCTATTTTATGGCAAAGTCAACTTAAGTCGCATATCCCAGATCTCAGGTGAGCGTTTATAGGACCATTGGTCCTCTGGTTTAGTATGAGTGCCTGATTGTTTATTTATTTTCCCACTAATGTTTTTGTAGTGGGATTTTTTTTCCTGATTGCGCCATTTCCTTATTTTTACCTACTTTTACTTTGTTATGCATGTTTAAACTTCAGATGGAATCACAACTGCTTTATGAAGGCATAGTACAACATCGGCTATGCGATAATACTTAGTGAGAAATAAAATGGGAAGGGAAAATAACCGTATACTAAGCTTCTTTTTTGTTCATAAACAAGATGTCATTTCGAAGGGATGAATGATTCTGCAGTTTATATCACTGAAAGATACATGAAAACATAACAAGAACCCATGGGAAGTATTGCACCTTTGCAGAAATCAAAATATTTTAAACTCCTAATGACAACCCATTGTTGCCATTGATGTATGAGCCGCGTCACGAGAAACTCGGTCTTCGGGGCTGCCGACAAGGTCCGACAGAAACAAGTCTGTACAAACACAGAAATGGGCTAGAAGCTTGAAATTTCGGAATAAGCAAGAAGAGGAACTAAACTATCCGTGAACAGAAATCAATGACGCTGATCTAATGTGCAGTTACTGCACAACTGATCTGCGCCTTTGTTTTCGCATAGACGCGACTCATATGAGCCGCGTCATCAGAAAACCGGATTTTTGCACTATGCGAAAACAAAGGCGCAGATCAGCTGTGCAGTAACTGTACAGATGATCAGCGCCTTTGTTTTCGCTCCTCGGATAGAACAATTTCTCTTCTACCTAAACCTGAAATTTCAAACTTCTAGCCCTTTTCTGCGAATGTACAGACCGGTTTGTGCCAGGCCTGGTCGGAAACCCCGAAGACCGGTCTTCTCGCGTCGCGGCTCATATTGTCTGGTTAATCAACTCTCTAGAAATTCATCAGACAACAGGAAGCATGCACTCCTTACACAAATTTTTCAAAGATGTGCGTCTGATATAAATCGGAAACTCGGGTAGTTTCTTGGAAAATTGAGACAATCGTCCTCACCATCTGGTAGTCATTTAGCGCTCCCCTAGTTTTGAAAAGAAATGCAATGCCTATTACGCTGTTTACTTTTATATATAATTATCAAAGGTTAGGTTTGGTACATTTGGCCCAGTCCCGTTAATACAAAAAGGCAACAGGGCTTAAAGGCGCTATGGTGCATATATAAAACAAGATGGCCGCTCTAAAAAAAAGAAAACTCTAGCTACGAGGGTCATTCAATAAGTAATGCAATATTGACTATAATGTTTTGTTTGAACATGTATTAAAGATAGATTAAACAAACATGTAAATAGATAGCTATTTAAAACACCATCAAAGAAATACCAAAGCTTTATGTCTATTTATTTGATTTTTCAAAAGTGGTTTTCGCGGCAACGACACCTTAGCCGCCATTCTATGGTTGCTAAGCAACATAAATTATATAGTCTGATAAAGTTGATGTGTATTATTCTGAATGCAGATTGTATCAAACTTTCAGAAATTAAAAACATTACCTCTGTCAGATGAAAATACACAAAAATACGCTACATATTGCATTACTTTTTGAATGACCTACGTATGTTGAGCGTCTTTAGTACAATACATGTTCAACCTATGGTTCATCATTGAAAAACAAATAATTGGGTGCTGCGGGGCTATGATGGGGCTCTCACTATGTTTGGGGCATATCGTTGCATTACGAAAACATGCCCATGTAGTATTAAGAATTTTAAAATTGTTGTAAAAAGTGAAAATTTTCAGTAGAAGCTGAAAAATTTTGATATTTTTCTTATTTTTGCTCAAAACATAGGTTGTGGGTACACATTAGAACGCCGAGGCGGTTCTAACGAGTACCCACAATCCATGTTTTGGAGCAAAAATAAGAAAAGCAGGTATACCCCTGCAGACCCCAGTTTTACTATATAAAAGTGGGGTTTAAGGGGGTACATATTGCACGGACTTGTTTTCCTGATGACAATCTATGTTTTGGAGCAAAAATAAGAAAAATAGGTATATCCCTGCATATCCCAGTTTTGCTATATAAAAGTGGGGTATAAGGGGGTATATATTGCACGGGCATGTTATCCTGATGCACGTGAGACTTGCTAGCCCCAATAACATGTACATCGCGCATTATTTTTCATCATTCTTTTTGTCTTTTACGTTGCTGATAATTTCATCGATTTCATACATAAAATGCTGCACAGGGCTGCAAATAACTTGAAGATCAAATTAGCCACGATTCAATTAATGTCTAGTGACCATTGGTCAATGTTTAGAATAATCCGATTACAACTGAAGCAATTAAGTCCTTCCACCGACATACATCTCTTTGTCGTATGGGGATAACACGTGCTCTGCTGAGACATCTAAAACAATGTACAGAATAGGACCAGCAGTTTATAATTTTGTAAAATACATTGGTCAATTCAATGTTTATCTTGTCTCCTCTGTTTGGTGTACTGTTCTCATAACGATAGGTTAACCATTTTGCACTGGCGATACCTTTTTACGTCCCCTTTTATTTCTGATTTGGTTATTAACCCATTGTCAGATTTCGACCTCACGCAGATTTACGATCAGATAATACTTCTTAGTTTGTAAGGTTAAGTTGGCTCCCCGTTATAAACTTTTCAGTCAAAACTAGCCTAGCCACTAGGCGTTAAAGTTACAAATCTACAAAGGTAAAAATATGTTTATATAGCATGTACACCGTTTGGACATAATATAGGTCTTCTCCTCTGTCTCGATTTTCGGAGTAAATCTAGACAAGATATGTACATCAGAAAATATCTGGTGCTCTAGTTTTCATGAAAAGAAAATTTAAATTTACAAAAAAGGGGCGAAAAACCAACATTATTTATCAGACTAGACGCTGGTCTAAGTCAAAACAGTGCTGCTCGTAAAGTATACATCCTGTATGATTGGGTGTGCAATTCACGTGTCTTGCGCAAGAACACGAGCATTTTGAAAAACAGTAGGAAGCAAATGTGTTACGCATTTTTTTGTCACATTACGAAAACATACCCATGCAATATACAGAGAATTTTTAGCTTTAAAGATTAAAAAAAAAATAGCTGAAATTTTTTGTTATTTTTCTTATTTTTGCTCAAAACATAGATTGTGGCTACATGTTAGAACCGCCTAGCCAAGGCGGTTCTAACGAGTACCCACAATGTATCTTTTGGAGCAAAAATAAGAAAAATAGATATGCCCCTGCTTACCCCAGTTTTGCTATATAAAAGTGGGGTTCAAGGGGGTATACATTACACGGACATGTTTTCCTGATGAACAGCTAACCGAAATTCTGGTATTCTTGAATTTGATGTTAGAAAATGAGGCAATTATAATTATGCAATTATAATAAGGCAATCATGGAGAGAAAGTGCAGTTTTTGTTGAGAATTTTAACACCGAGACTGCAATTAGAGGCTTGATAATAATCACAACAATACAGTTGTACTCTAAATGTCATCAAAACTTAGTAACTTGATTGCACTGCTTGATGGCAGTGATTAGTACAAAGATTGACACACTCTGGGATTAAAAAAAACGATTCTTAGAACATATTTATTCTATTTTTATGAGAAAGTGTCGTCTCGAGAAGAATCAATTGAAAGAGCGCTACATCAGGAAAACATGTCCGTGCAATGAATACACTCTTAAACCCCACTTTTATATAATAAAACTGGGGTTTGCAGGGGCATACCTATTTTTCTTAGTTTTACACCAAAACATAGATTGTGGGTACTGGTTAGAACCGTACTCGTTGCAACTTTAAAGATCACTGTACATTGCATGAGCAAGTTTTCGTACTGCATAAATTTATCAAAAGTCGACATCACGGTCATCATTTAAATGAAGATGATTTTAGATGATGGACATTGTACGTCAATATATAGTTGTTTACAATTTGCATGTTAGTTTGGTAGTCCTATTCTTCAAGGGCTCATCATAAAGTTACGACTGGACCAGGTGGTAAATTGGCCACCCACCCCGCCATTCTCACCCCCCGCCTCCCCCCCCCCAATATCTATGATTCACAATAAATTAATAAACTAGGCCGAGTCCGATATTATTTTGCTGGTCATCATTTTATTTACAACCGTTTGGAAAAAGGCTTATGATAAGCGTTTGTCATTAGCGATTTTTCGTATAAATCTTATGAGACAAACGTTTGTCAATAGCGAAAATACGTGAAATCCACTATTTACAAACGTTTGTCAATAGCGATTTAATCGAGAAATCGCTAATGACAAACGTTTGTCAATAGCGATTTTTACGAAAAATCGCTAATGACAAACGTTTGTCAATAGCCACTCCGAAAAAAAAAACTGTAGACCCACGATACCCGACCAACAATGGGTCAGGTCAAGTTAACACGCCATCTCAATCTGCTCGTTAATAGCAGGCACAATGCTTTAACAGCCTACGACGCTATATTTTAAGTAAGACTTTTCTCATAGCATCTAGTGTGTTGTCAGTATTAACCATTTTCCTGATACGGTTTATTTGTAATATTAAAACGAATTTCTGATAACTGTCAATAATCTTTAAGATTTATCAAGCTTTATTAAACGTCGTTTATTTTTGCAGACAGCTATCGCCCTGTATGGCTCACTTCAACAGTGGCATGGAACATTGTACAATGTGCCCACCCTGAAAATGATGAAGCCAATATTCACACCTACGAGTTTCATAAAAGAAATGAGATGTATAAACGTTTTGATGAATCTTCAAGTTTCCAGTTATAGCTGACGTCCACCACATAAACATTTTATTGGTCATGTAACAAATGACAACACGACTGCAACATTGAATGTGAATTATACTGAACAAAAAAAAAAAAAAAAAAAAAAAAAAAAAAAAAAAAAAAAAAAAAAAAAAAAAAAAAAAAGAAACGCAACAATAGGCCACCGAGGATTTCGAGTTTAAGGGTAAAACGTGAATAATTTCAGGTCTGCCCATTCATGAGATATTAGGGTATATCATGCAAAAACTGATTTTCATTTCGATAAAAATTGAATGAGAATTTTTGGTCGTCTTAAAGCCAGATGTACGTAATTGACCTCGCGGTAGATTATTATTTTTTTTTTTTTTTTTGCATGCAAGTGTAATTTGATGTCCTACATACGAAAATGAAAAGAAATCGATGCCGTTCTGAGCTTGTTTTCGAGATATCTGCCTTCAAAATCGTCAATTTTGAGAGCGAAATTACATTGACGTCAACGTAAATGATGCGGTTTTCAGACCCCCTTTTCGTTAGTTTTCCTGCGCACACTTTTGAACCTTCAAATCACCAAGTATCAAAATTCATGAAAAAGAAATAAAGTTCCGCGACACACAAGCTCGTAATTAAAACCATCAAAATCCCTATATGTTTAATTGAAAGGGGGATAGTTTCAATATAAATCGTTTTATTTCTTTAACGTGTGAGTTATCTGCTAAGTGGTACATTGTGATTTTGAATGGGGGTTTATAGTGGATTTAAATCATACCATTATTTTAATGCTTGCGCATGCGCACTGTGTGGATTACTACTTTCCGCATGCCCATGGTCGGCATCGGATAACTCTGTAAATACTCATCAAAATGAAAATCTGTTTCTTGCATTCGGAACCCTGATGTGATGCAGAAGTAGAAAATGCAATGATTTCTGATTCTATCATAGTTATCTCAAAATTTAGTGGAATATAATTGTTGCGTTTCTTTTCTTTTTCTTTTTTTTTTTTTTTTTTTTTTTTTTTTTTTTTTTTACATCAGGAAAACATGTCCGTGAAATGTGTACCCCCTCAAACCCTACTTTTATATAGAAAAACAGTTTGCAGGGATATACCTATTTTTTCTTATTTTTGCTCCAAAACATAGATTGTGGGTACTCGTTAGAACCGCATCGGCGAGGCGGTTCTAACGTGTAACCACAATCTATGTTTTGAGCAAAAATAAGAAAAAATATCAAAATTTTTCAGCTAATTTTTTTTCTTCAATTTTTAAGGCCTAAAAATCTTGGTTTATTCCATGGGCAATGTTTCGTAATGAATTATACATCTTTGATTTTAATTGAATTCCAGGTATGGTTTATGCCAGCGTGTTGATGAACTTAAAACATGCGTGAGCGACGAGGATGCTGAACAGATCTTGGTAGATCCATATAACCGCCGTCAATCTAATAATTTAATAACGATTCAAATTTTAACGTCAGAATGAAGTTTTTTTCATCCTTAATAACATATGTATGAATTCCAGGTATGGTTTATGCCAGCGTGTGGATGAACTTAAAACATGTGAGCGCGACGAGGATGCTGAACAGATATTGGTGGATCCATATAACTTTGCAGGGCCGTCCTATACACGGGTAAGGTGTTTGTTTATACATACAAAATAAAAGCATATTCCTTAAGGCCCGCTCAGACCACAACGTATTGGCCAACGTATGAGCAGCTAATGAAAAAACATCCAGTACGTTGTTGTACGTTGTCATACGCTGTTCATTCTATGCTAAAAATCCGGAAAATGCTCTCTCTGAACGTATACAAAGCGTATGCTTAGCATTCGGAACGAATGTCTAACGTATGAGTAGCTTATTCAAAACGTATCCCTGGCGTATCATGACTTATAACAACGTATAACAGCGTACACCCAGCGTTAGCATAGCGTTTGTGACTTATAAGGTGCGTATGTACAACGTACGTCTGACGTATTCCAAACGTATGCACAGCGTGCTTCTAACGAACTTGACGTTCTTCGAAAAAGGGAGTCAAACATATATCCAGTAAAAATGGAAAATAAATAAATAATTAAAGTAAGTAAATAAATAAATAAATAAATAAATAAATAAATAAATAAGTAAGTAAATAAAAGGAAATTAAAATTACCAAAGTAATCAACACACCTGATTCTTCGGGTGCAGTTTGTGGATTTCTTATATCGTTTCTCAGAAGAATCATTTTCTAATTAGGTAGAACTTAGTTTATGGGTCACTTAACAAAAGTGACAAAATCATCAATAATGACAATTTTTTATATATAAATGACTGGAGCTGACAACTTGCATGATACAACACATAAACTATACTTAATTGTGAGATAAATCATCGTATTCGATACATGTATTTTAGTGACTAAGCTTCCATGCATACCAAAATCGAAACAAACAAATTAACACTGCCAGTATTATTGTTTTACTTGAGTAGATCTAGATAAAAACAAAAAACATATATATATTGTGATGGGTAACGTTTTTAAGATTCGCGTCTGTTTCTGTTTCAATCTAAACACTTCTCACAGCTAAGGAAGTCTCCCATAACAATTTCTCAACAACTTTTCGTTTCTACAAAATGTAATCATTCGATAAACTGAAAATGGCCATCATATTGTGGAATCTACCTGCTTAAATTTTCAGTTACCTTTGATATTCGATTTGGTAATAAGCAATTTTTTGAAAAGGTGACTTTAATATTTAACAAATTTTCACACTTTATATGTCGACAATTTTATAAAGGGTCATCGAATATGAGCTTTGAAGGCATCAAGTTCTTACAAAAATATTCTCTGGGCAAGCGATAATATAACAGTGAATACAATTTAGCCATACACCCAATTGTGCAATTTGTTGTTGGCCGAGTATATTATTTTGATGCTTCCGTGTGGCTATTTAATCATTCATGAACATAGTCCCTATTCCTTCCATTTTTATCGCACCTGCTTTAAGCAGGGTGCGATATAGGAGTCCAAATTTCTGTCCGTCCGTTCGTTCGTCCGTCCGTCCGTCCGTCAACATTTACGTCGAAGTTTGGTTTTCTCGACATCAGAGATAGCTGCGAGTCTGAAACCTTGCATAGTAATTGTCCCTGACATACCCTTCAAGCACGCACCTTGACCCGGTGCCCTTGACCTATATTTCACGGTCCACTGACTTTGAATTTTTTTACGTCGAAGTTTTGTCAACATTTACGTCGAAGTTTGGTTTTCCCGACATCAGAGATAGCTGCGAGTCTGAAACCTTGCATAGTAATTGTCCTTGACATAATCTTCAAGCACGCACCTTAAGCCGGTGCCCTTGACCTATATTTTACGGTCCACTGATTTTGATAATTTTACGTCGAAGTTTGGTTTTCTCGACATCAGAGGTAGCTGCGAGTCTGAAACCTTGCATAGTAATTGCCCTTGACATACCCTTCAAACACGCACCTTAACCCGGTGCCCTTGACCTATATTTCACGGTCCACTGACTTTGAAAATTTTTACGTCGAAGTTTGGTTTTCTCGACATCAGAGATAGCTGCGAGTCTGAAACCTTGCATAGTAATTGTCCTTGACATGCCCTTCAAGCACGCACCTTGACCCGGTGCCCTTCAACTGTATTTCACAGTCTATTGACTTTGCCCGATGCAGGTGCGATATCGACCTCCCCGGAGTTCTTGTTATACATAAAATCCCGAACGCTGACCAATGCGCTACGCGTAAGTTGTGCATACGCTGAGTACGTTATTCGCACGTTTTACATACGCTGCATACGTTCCGAGCACGCTGCCCGTACGTTGGTAATGCGTTATGCATACGTTCTCATACGCTAAACAAAAATCCAGGTGAGCTTTGGCGTACGACAACGTATGCGAACGTATGAGTTACTTACAGGTAACGTTCATGAACTTATGCATAACGTATTCGTTGCGTACGCCTAACTTATGAGTAACGTATTGTCAGTACGTCGGCATACGTTGGAAATTTTGTGCATGCAACGTACGACAACGTATGACAGCGTATTGTAGCGTACCCCTAACTTATGCAAAACTTATGCCGAACGTATGCAACGTACACCAACGTATGGACAAAATATCTCATACGTCGGCATACGTTGGCGCTATACGCAGTGGTGTGAGCACCCCTTTAAAAACAATTATCAAATGATGTCGCTGTTTTCCAGTGGATAACGTGATGTAATAAAAGTGTTATGACCAAACGTGTACTAACACTTTTGTGGGAATACGTAACGTCATTGGCTACGTCCGTAACATCAATAATAATTTTCATTGGAAATATGTCCACTTTAAAGGCGATAAAATCGTATTTAAGAAGTCATATAATAAAACGAATCTTACACTCGTAGTCATTTCATTTGAGATTTATTAAACTCGCCGAAGGCTCGTTTAATAAATTTCATATGAAATGACTACGAGTGTAAGATCCTCTATGTGTGTCCAGTTGTGTATTCGACACGTCTGATCCGATCTTAATAGACTCATATAACAGTCCTTTACAAGTCTATTTTAGAGTAGTGTCACATATTCACGTATCAGCGGCGTATCGCTTACGTATCTATGAGAATTTCGATACGCCGAGGTCTGAGGCGTATTTTGTTCATGCGACGTATGTACCACGTACGTGTGACGTTCCTGTTACCTTCCCGTGGCGTATCAGTGACGTATCTGTAAAAAAATATACCCCTTAAACACCACTTTTATACAAAAAATACTATTCGTCGAAATACGCGGAATCATCATCATACTTTAATTTGAGCAACGTTTGTCTGTTTGTTTGTTTGTTTGTTCCCCTACTCCTCCCAGGTCCTTGGGCCGATCTTCACCAAACTTGGAGGGAAGGTGGAGGGCGGCCCCGGATATTAGCTTGAGGGGTTCATTTTTTGAAAGGTCAAGGTCATCGAGGTCAAAGGTCAAATTTATGTTTTTTTTTCTCTTTGTTCCCCTACTTCTCCCAGGTCCTTGGGTCGATCTTCACTAAACTTGGTGGGAAGGTTGAGGGCGGCCCTGGATATTAGCTCGAGGGGTTCATTTTTAAAGGTCAAGGTCATCGAGGTCTAAGGTCAAATTTCTGTATCTCGGCAGTCCTTGGTCCGATTTGCATGAAATTTGGTGAGTGTATACAGGTTGATTCCTGATTAAGATTTATGGGTCCAATTGGGTCAAAGGTCATCGAGGTCAAAGGTCAAATTTATGTTTTTTTCCTCCCAGGTCCTTGGGCCGATCTTCAACAAACTTGGTGGTAAGGTTGAGGGCGGCCCCGGATATTAGCTCGAGGGATTCATTTTTTAGAGGTCAAGGTCATCGAAGTCAAAGGTCAAATTTCTGTATCTCGACAGTCCTTGGTCCGATTTGCATGAATCTTGGTGAGTGTATACAGGTTGATCCCTGATTAAGATTTATGGGTCCAATTGGGTCAAACGTCATCGAGGTCAAAGGTCAAATTTATGTGTTTTTTTTTCTTTCTGTTTGTTCCTCCAAGGTCCTTGGGCCGATCTTCACCAGACTTGGAGGGAAGGTGGAGGGCGGCCCCGGATATTAGCTTGAGGGGAAAGGTCAAGGTCATCGAGGACAAAGGTCAAATTTCTGTATCTCGGCAGTCCTTGGTCCGATTTGCATGAAACTTGGTGAGTGTATACAGGTTCATCCCTGATTAAGATTTATGGGTCCAATTGGGTCATAGGTAATCGAGGTAAAAGGTCAAATTTATATGTTTTTTTTTCAACACAGGTCCTTGGGCCGATCTTCACCAAACTTGGTGGGAAGGTTGAGGGCGGCCCCGGATATTAGCTCGAGGGGTTCATTTTTAAAGGTCAATGTCATCGAGGGCAAAGGTCAAATTTCTGTATCTCGGCAGTCCTTCGTCCGATTTGGATGAAACTTGGTGAGTGTATAAGGTTGATTCCTGATTAAGATTTATGGGTCCAATCGGGTCAAAGGTCATCGAGGTCAAAGGTCAAATTGATGTTTTTTTCTGTTTGGGGCCGATCTTTTCTCATGGACAGTTGTACGTGGCGGTGAGTAGAGTACAAAACAAAAACAACCTCAAAATCGTCACATTAAACAGACAATTCGCAGATAAAGATGGAATGTACACAGACAATGTGGTATACAAAGAAATCCTAACATAAGTTATCCTACTAAATCAGTGTATACGTTCCCTTCACTTTAAAGATTCGGTCATTTTTTCTCTTTTCCTCTGTGTATGTCTTATTTGAGATTGTGTGTGTGTGTGTATGCGTGTGTCTAATTTGTCTTCATCGCCGCAATCATCTTACTACTACGTCGAGACGGGTAAAATTTACTAGTACACTATAATAATGCCAATCAGTGCTTTCTTAAAGTTTCTTCGATTTAAATCTAACTGCAGATTTGTTTCCGACGATTTAGATATGATAATAATTATCAAGACTGTTGATCGTCTCATTGTTTAAGTAAGCTAACGAACAAAGACAATTTCTTATTCCTAAACCGCAGCATACTAAGGAACAATGTTTGAAATGCCTTGTATTGTCCTTAGCCCAGAATTACAATAAAAAAAAAATAAGTTAAGGGTCACCTTAGTTAAGGTGACAAATTTTTGCTAGATATATTTTACAGCCGAAACCAATAACTAATTTTACGAAAATATTATATGATCGTTTATGTTAGAGTTAAAGTACCGAGTAGAAAAAAATAAGTAAAATAAAGCGAGTCGAAGACGAGCTGTTTTTACTTATTTTTTCTACGAGGTCTTTAACTAACTTGTAGTATTGACAGATTCGTATATCAGGAAGTTACAGTACGGTTTTCATCCCGCCTCTTTGCTTTGTATTTAATATGTGGGCCCGCCTCTTTTCATATTGACTTGTATTGGATTTAATGTTATAAAAACTTCAAAGGAAAAACTGAAAGTCATACTACAAGTGTAAAATAAAAATAAAGTTACATAATGATACCTTAAGTCTAATTTAAGTAATTTTAGTATGTTATGAATGCCCCTTTCTGGAACTCTTCCCCTTAACTAAGGTTCCCCTTAACGTTAAGAGATGATGGTAATTCCGGGTCCTGCTGTCTACAATAATACAATGTGAACACTATGTCAATTCTTTGAACTTGTTTCTCTTACTTTTCATAATTGCAAAGTACACTGAACTGCATAGCATGATAACTCGTAATGGTACAGAAAAGGTGCATCAAAATACAGTCGAATGCAACTTGATAAAGCAAGTTGTTCTTTGGCAAAGGCTGCTGGGAACAGATTGATTCAGTTTTCGTAAGATAACATTGAACCATTGCCGATAAAATACTATTTGTTGTATGTTTTGGAGTCGAATTTTGTGTTGCTTGAACCTTATAATCGTTTTCATTGTTTTAGTTAAGTTCAGGTAACTGAGTAGCCGCCTATTGAAAAACAGCTGCTCACTCGGCTTACGAAATGTTTTCTAAGTATAAGTACCTAATAATTGTCAATTTAGTTTTCTACTAACTCGGTTTTTGGAGTGGGAATTTCCTTCTGATTGCGCCTTTTCCTGATCATTTCCTACGTGTACCTCTTAATTTAATAAAAATACGGAAGTATGTTTTAGTAAATGCGGTCAACTTATCGATAATACTATCATCTTTCAACTTAATTTCCGACCATTCTGTCCTGGGAAATCAACGGAAATTAATTATACGCTTTGGTTCACACATGATTCCATATCTTCAAATAGTAACGAAATAACGGAATAAAACGGTGTTAAGCTGTATCTGTCTTGGGATGACAAAAATCAATGTAAAAATCATTGTTAGGGGTCAAAAAATCGCGAGCGCGTTATAGCCTAGACGCGTAATATGAAAGCCATTGGTCGGTGTCCACAAAGCGCGAGCACCGTGACTTTATAGCCAAGTCGCGTTATGCTTATTACCGCGACGGACCAGGCCGTAAACCATTGCACACTGTATGATAAACGTTTGTGCTGTTAATCGAATTGAAGTTCTAACATTTTCAGATACTAGAAAAATGTATGTGCATTGTATTAACCGACAGCTGCATTAGATAAGGATTCTTGCTTGTTTTGAATATGGACTTAAAAATGCACTTTAACTGTAGATATCGTGATAGTAACAGTACGAAAACTTGTTCGTGCAACATACAGAGTTTTTTATCAGTAGCGAAAATTGAAGATTTCATTTGGAAAATATTTGATGTTTTAAATATCATCGATCAAAACAGGCATTGTTGGTTCGATGCGATTCGATTACGTACAATGCATCTTTTGGATAAGAAATAAGAAAATTATGTATACCCCTGCAAACCCATTTGTTCCATATAAAGTTGGCGTTTAATGGGGGTATCCATTTTATGGGCATGTTTTTCATGTTAATGCCTACCGAATTCAATAGTACACAAATGCTGTAAAGCCCCATACGATGCACAATTTAGTCTTAGACACGTTAAAGGTTTTCAGAAACATCTGTTGGTGAAAACTGTTATTTACAAGAAATTTTCTTCCAGCAAAAAATGGATTGCTGATCAAAGCTTAAGCAAATTGGAGTCTCTAAGGTCCTTATGTTGTTGCTTATTTCTTCTTTATACACAAAGAATGTTCTAGGAGTTTGTTTCGTTAAATTTATAATTATATTCACCAAAAGTAATTTCTAGATAAAAATTTTAACGATTGCTTTAAGTGTGCTTCAAAGGTTATTCGCATGTTGTGCTAGGCTACGACACTAGTATTATTAAAGCTCAACGTCGAACAAAACGTTTTTTCAGTACTAAAACGGTACAGAAGATGCATTAAGTGTTTGCTTATACTCCAAAACAAAACTTTTAGGTACTACACTGTATATATTAAACTTCACCGAGCAGCTAGAATTATGGTTTAACAATACATCTACCACAATTCTTATTTAATGTTTATTGTAAAACCATTGAGTTTTGTCCATAAAAGGGGTTTATCCAATACAAGCTAAGAACTACACGTGTATTAACGGTTCTCAGTAAATAACTTGAAGTACTATACATGTATTACTGTTACTACCAAATAAGTTCAAAGATGCCGATATGAACGGACAAATTGAATCTTATTCCACAGGGAGTTTCAGCATTTCATTTATTTACAAAAGAAATTACATTTATTTGATCCCACGCTGCCGTTATTACTGAAACCTGAGTATGTTGTTCGGTGAATCACGGCAGAAGGCTAAAGCTAAGATAATTAAGGGAGCAAGATTAGTATCTTAGGAAGTACAGATCATATATTGTCAAAATACGTACGCGGTTCAGAACCACATTTGCCACCTAATGATTGTATTATATGCTATTATATAAACACAACATTGCTGCGAGGTTGCTTCGCCTCGGTCTATAATCATTTCCTCCGCAGGTGAATATTCTTACTATCACCGTCTCAGCAATGTTGTATTTATTTTATCATATCGAAATTGATCAAAAACGAAAAATAATGTCATTCTTTTTGAATGGGTAATACCAATTTTGTCGCGACGTTCCCTAACGTTATTTTGCATTTACGAGTAACGTCATCACAACAATCAATCGGCATTCACGCCTTTTAACGCCCATTTTCCGTCATGAAAATATTCGTATATGTTTATTTTACTTAATTTTATCAAAATACCATTCAAACGTTGTGTTTTGAAGGTACCGCCAGTGAGATAAAACGTTTTAGAAAAACGAACTGTACGCGCATATTTTATGCGCATGTGATAGTCGAAATAAAAAAAAAAAATCTTTTATTTTATACTTTACAGTGAAAGCCAATGTATATCAAAACTTGATAAAATTTGTTTTTTCATTGATATGAAATTTCACTGATATCAAATCTCACTGATATCAAAAGTCACTAGTGACTGATATCAGCCTATATCGTCACTGTAGATTTTGGATTACTTCTGACGTTTTCATTTACTTGACGTCATTAAATGTGTCTCACTTCAGCGGAAATTCAAACGCCTTTAACTCCGTTATCTATGAACGAAAACATAAAGTGTGGGTATTCATTTTCCTAGTGAGAACGTAAGGAACAATGTGGTACCAAAATTATTCGGTGAATACCAAATATATTTCATCTCGTGAGTTGAAAACATAACACTTTTCACTCGTGCTGCGCACTCGTGAAAATTCTGATGTTTTCAACTCACTCGAAGAAATATATTTGGTATTCACCTCAAAAAAGCAAATATCCTCTATATCGCAGGGTGATAGTAAAAGTTTTCACCCTCCGGCGTATGAGAGTTTAACATTGGAAATTTATATGAGGTATGATAATACGGAATTGACAGTTACATTTGTGATGTTGCAGTTGACATCAAGAAAACATGACCCTGAAATAAATATCCCCTTACACATAACTTTTACGTAGTGAAAGTGGGGTTAACAGTGGCACACATTTTTTTATATATTTTTATTCCAATATATAGATTGCCGATGCACTTCTAACGTGTACCTACAATCTATATTTAGTGAAAAAAGAAAAAAAAAAACTTACCCGGTAAAAGATTTTCAACTAATAGATTTTCATTTGTTCCATCTGTAGAAATGACATGCAACATATACTCATTCCCTTTTTACCATAGATTTAAGACAAAACCGCCCAGAAGCACTGTTCAGAAGCTAATAGCTTGCGATTGTACCGAGGATAGCGTGTTACTAGTGATTTCATGTATCACCTATATGATTTATATTTGCTTCCAGATTCAATGTCAATGTCCTGTAGATGAAATGACGGGTAGTAGTGCGACCACAGAAATAGCGGGTACAACAACAGACAGCAGCGAGGCCAAGACTATATATCACTTCACTTGTGGTTTTGGTGGATTTGGTAAGCTGTGATTACAATATGATACCATAGAAGAGTGTTTGTTGCATATTCATGTGTATCCCTAAACAGACATCGGGCAAATATCGCAAGAAAGTATATCCAAATATCCTTTCTGGTTTGAGTACTTAAATCTTTAATCATCGGAATGAAATGGCAAACAAATAATAAAATGATAAAAACATAACAAATCAAAGGAGATGGTGAATAAAAACGAACGTATCATCAGGAAAACATGTCCATGAAAAGTATACCCCCTTGAACCCCACTTTTATATAGCAAAACTGGGGTATGGAGGGGTATTCCTATTTTTCTTATTTTTGCTCCAAAACATAGATTGTGGGTACTCGTTAGAACCGCCTCGCCGAGGCGGTTCTAACATGTACCCACAATCTATGTTTTGAGCAAAAATATGAAAAATATCAATATTTTTCCAGTCAAAATTTTCATTTTTACAACAAAAAAAATTTCTGTAGATTGCATGGGCAAGATTTTGTAATGTGGAATCACCGCAACGCTAGACTCTCAATCGGTTTCGACAGTTTCTAAATACAAATCGATAGCGGGTTAAAGACCTTATTTCCATGTCTGTTGAGGGTCATTAGATAAGGGACATGGCATTAGGAAACCTAGTGCCCTGACAATGACTCAGAATACAGGTAGGTGCCAAAAAAAGGAAAAATCAATATTAATTGCAGAGGGAGGCAGTTTTATTGAACAGGTTACCAGGGATTATAAAAACAATAAAACAGTGGAAGTACAGGTATTGTCGTTTAGCTGCCTCTTTAAGACCCCTGCAGAGATGTGATAATCACCTCATAATGAATAAACAGTGATGCCAATTATAACTCCTTCAGAAGTAAGCCTTTAAGACAGATTGCAAGTCAACCTCGTGCATGTATCTCAATATCTTTTTTTTCAGACGAGGCGATGGACAAACGCGGGAGATACTATGGTGGAAGCAACAGAAGAAAGTTCTACTTTTATAAATAGAATACGGGACAATATTCGAATAAATCATAGTACAGGAATTGCATCTTTATTATAATAAATTCATATACATATTTTACTTTCAATGTTTATCATATGAGCCAGTGCACCAGAAAACCAATAATCTGCATGTGTGCCCCGGAAACCAAAGTGGAAGATCAGCTGTGCAGTAACGATCAGCGCCTTTGTTTTCGCAACACGGATAGTACAATTCCTCTACTTTCTCAATCCAAAATTTCCAGTCTCTAGCCATTTTTTGTTACTGTACATACCGGTTTGTGTTAGACCTGTTCGGAAACCACATTTTTGGTTTTTCCAACGTGAAGGCTCATATAATGAATAAGAATGTTACATTACAATACATTGCAAGTACCCAAAAATGACTATGATTGTGAATAGTGGCCTGTTTTGACAGCTTGATCAAGCGTTCGTAGCATGTAAAAGATATATCAGACTGTAAAGTAACACATTATGAAAACATGCCCATGTAATATACAGATTTTTTCTAAGTTGTGAAAAATGAAAATTTTCAGTACGAAAAATTCGATATTTCTAATTTTTTGCTTAAATCATTGATTGTGGATACACGTTAGAAACGCGGTTCTAATGAGAACCCACAACCTGTGTTTTGGATCAGAAACAAGAAAAAATGGGTATGCCCCTGCAAACCCCAGATTTACTAAAAGTGCTACTTAAGGGGGTATACTTTTCATTGACATGTTTTCCTGGTGATCAAATGCTAGTTAAATTATTATTATATAAAAGTCAAAGCTAGAGTTTGTAGCGTCGGACGTGTCACGACGAAACTTGCTTTTCAAAAATAAATACATAGCTCGTAACTTCTTTTTATGCTTCTCTTTATTTTGCTTTTAGACGAAACATTCCAATTAAACAAATACGAGAACCAAACTAACATCATAGGCGATGTTTTAAAAACAAAAATCACGATCAAGGTACATTTGGAAGGTTTACGTTCATGGAAATACATGTTTACAAAAAGGACAGTGTTACAATGCATTTTGCAATGTTAATATAATATACACCTGTTCATGTAAATGTATACTCGAATGACAAAGAAAGCGTTTAATAAAGTTAAATTATTCTCTGTTAGCGTTTGTTTTATTACCCGGAGTTGTAAAGTTGAATTTAGATGGTTCGAGCAAAATACTGACTACATTGTATGAATTTGCTTGGTTGAAAGTCACTTGACAAAGAAACGATTTTATACATTGCGTGCATGTGAGCGTAAATTTCTAGAGGTAACAACAGCTTACGAGTATATATTTACATTTTTCTAAAACCTCCTTAGATGAACCATTAGATGTTCATCTGTGTTCATACTTCCATGAACAACATTGTGTCACGCGACGTGACGTAATCCAAACTTGACGTCAAAAACATGAATCTCGCCAATCTGATTGGAAGTTGTAAACGTCGACGCCGTTCCGCTGTTTGAACACACAGTGTGTATATTCTCTGTTTGCTGGTAAATGTGACCGCCTTGGTGATTTTTCAACAAGCGATAGAGAGAAAAGAGAAATGAATGTAAATATAAGCAATGAGTTTAATTTTTCTGTTGTTCATGGAGCTGTGAACCGCAGTGGGTCGCTAGCAAAGCTTACATGAACCGCTTCGGGGTTCATTCACTTTGCACGCGACCCACTGCGGTTCATAGCTCCATGAACACCAGAAAAATGAAATTCATTTCTTAAAAAGCTTTAAAATATCATTTTGTTCCTTCAAAACAAAAGGTTTTTGGGAAACAGAACACGTTGTTGTATCATTACGAAAACTTGCCCATTAAAATTTTCAGCTGAAAAAGTTTGTGATTTTTCTTATTTTTGCTCAAAACATAGATTGTGGGTACAAGTTAGAACCGCCTCGCCGAGACGGATCTAACGAGTACCCACAATCTATGTTTTGGAGCAAAAATAAGAAAAATAGGTATACCCCTGCGTACCCCAGTTTTACTATATAAAAGTGGGGTACTGAAGGGGGTATACATTACACGGACATGTTTTCGTGGTGTCATGAATTGTTTATTGACAAATAAGACAAACTGAAAGCTAAATCATTCAAAAATTCCTTACTATATAAAAAAACTTTCATTGTTTCATTATTGTAATTTTCTACGTCACGTGGGTAATGAGTGTAACACAAAACTAATTATTTTCATGTTCGCAAAGCCTAAAGGGAATATCATTTACAAAAAAATGTAAAATTAATTTTATCATTCTACTCAAATTTCGCAACAGTATTGTAATTTCCGTATTGTACATTGTTCAGAATATTGAAATCAGAATTTCATATTCATGAAAAGAATACCCCCTTATACCCGACTATTGTAAAGTAAAGTTTGGGTTTACAGGGGTATACCTATTTTTCATCCAAAACATAGATTGTGGGTACTCGTTAGATCCACCTCACCGAGGCGGTTCTTACCTGTACCCACAGTCTATGGTTTGAACATGGATAATAAAAACATCGAACATTTTCCAATGCAATTTTCAATTTTAATAACTGAAAATAATACACTAGAGTATGGCAATATAACTCAATGAGCAGCGTGTCCGATTCATACATGTATGTGTAGTTATACTAGTGTCTATTCTCACGACACGGCATTTCTTTCATCAACTTTTCGTCAAAATAATATTAGAATACATTTCTACGGCCATTCTTTCTGTTTCAAAAAGTGTATTCGTCAGTGGTGAAACAAATGAGCATTAAGTACTAATAATAGTAATTACAACAGTGTTTTCTGAGGAAAACTGTGTCCCCCAAACCGTAAAGTAATTGAAGGGTAGTTACCTTGTGACATAAAGTTGCTTTCCATGGAAGTCACCATGACCGTCTTAGATACATGGTTGGGAGGAGGGAAAGAGTTGATTAGATTTTGGTGACCTTGACCTATTTTCATGGTCACCAGCTCATGAAAACTGTCAAAATTAGCTTTTCCGACTGCATGAATGAATGGATTTTAATCAAACTTGCACAGAAAGATTGTTGGAAGAAGACTAATTATAAGAGCTGTACATGTATATGTTCACTTTATTTGAGTTGGTCTGAGCTATAGCTGTTTCTGTGCAAGTTTGGTAAAAATCTATTATGATATCGGAAATGTTTATCTAAACAGTTTTCATGGGCTGGCGACCTTGAACTTAGGTGAAGGTCACCAAAATCTAATAAACCCTGAGTCTCCTCCCAGCAATGTTTCAGTGCAAGTTTGGTAAAAAAAATCCATCCATTTGCTCAGAAGATATGGTGTCTGAAATGCTTAATTTTCAAAGTCACCAAAATTTCATCAACTCAACCTTCAAAAATTAAGTCAAGGTCACCAAATTTATAAACTTAGTCTCCTTCAAACAATGTTTCTGTGCAAGTTTGGTAAAAGTCCATCCATTTGATCAACAATGGTGTTGGAAATGTTCATTTAAAGTTTTCATGGACTGGTGACCTTGAAAATAAGGTCAAGGTCACCAAAATCTAATCAACTCTGATTCTCCCCCCATTAATGCTTCTGTGCAAGTTTGGTCAAAATCAATCCATTTGTTCAGAGGATATGGTGCTGGAAATGTTAAGTTTAAAAGTCTTCATGGGCTTGTGACCTTGAAAATAAGTTAAAGTCACAAAAAAACTAACAAACTCTATGTCTAATCACAATACAAGTTTCTGTGCAAATTTAGTTAAAATCCATCCATTGGTTCAGAAGATATTGTGCCGGAAAGGCTAATTTTAACTATGTTCATGGGCTGGTGACCTTGAAAATTAGGTCAAGTTGACAAAAATTTACTAAAGTCTAAGTCTTCTTCCAACAATCTTTCTGTGCAAGTTTGCTTAAAATCCATTCATTTATGCAGAAGATATCGCGTCGGGAAAGCTAATTTTGACAGTTTTCATGGGCTGGTGACCTTGAAAAATAGGTCAAGGTCACCAAAATCTAATCATACTCTTTCCCCCCTCCCAACCATGTACATGTATCTATGCAAGTTTGGTGAAATTCTGCCCAATGGTTCAAAAGATATCGTGTCGGAAAGAATCTACGCGTACGCGGACGCCGACACGGACGCAGACGCCGACGAGATCCGTACCATAAACAATATGTTCCCCACCTTCGGTTGGGGGGGACATAACTAGTATTCGTCAGTACTAGTAATCTGCATGATTGTTATTAAATCACAGCAGTCTATTGGTTAAAACTATGGAGAAGGGTCTAGTTGCAACATCCTTGCCCAGCACGTCCGTACTGAGTACGTCTTTATATCGCTGCCGAGTACGGCGGATGTCGTTATAACACTTTTAAAGAGAGAGTTATCCTTCTTTTTAAAAAGCTATTTTAAGCTAAATATAAATAGACTAATATATGTTGTAACATATTTTGTCAATTTACTACACATAATAAGTCCTTTTCATGGTCTAATTCATAATAAAAGTAATATATTATGATAGTATTTTTATATCTTAATTTTATTCGATGACGTTCATGTGTAACCATTCACTGTCTATAAGAGTAAATGTACATTGTAGTATTCGACTTTAAACCCACCTGCATAAAGTAAAATTTGAAAATGAAGGGTATATATAGTACCTGTTTCACCACTTTGAAAGCGATATGCCATTAGTCCGGCAGATTAGTGTATACTTATATATATATATTTATATCACAGTCAGATAGCTTTTTATTTATTTACGTCTCAGTAAACGATTTTGTTTGTTTGAATTAATGCTTTACGTCCCAGTCAACAGCCAATGTCATGTCGGGACGTTGCCTCCACTTTATGGGACTTTTACCCAAAATGAGGATGTCATGTCATCCAACAAGTGCTTGAAATATGCATCAAACCAAGCCAAAAAGGCTTATAGGTATGCAGGGTTTGACTTGAAACCACTTTTCCTGGGCAAGCTCTGAGCGGATAACCAGTAATCAGATGGTCAGTCAGTAGCAAAGAAGCTTTGCCTGGAGACACAAACAGCCCATCTATTTCTTTAGGCCCCGGGGGCCCCAGTAAACGATGTTTCAGTAATTGTCCTGCCGGACAAAGCTAAGGCTCTAGTTGTTAGTTTTAGGCATGAAAGGACATGTACATGCGACCCATTTCCCACCCCTCGGTTTAGGGAGTGGGACTTTATTTCTGATTGCGTCATTTTTGATTACCTCTCTATCATGCTTCCTAAGATCTGACATGGAAGATCTAGCAATCTAGCCCACCGCGCTGCCCCGATAAACAATTTAATTAAGATACTTTTACGAATGCAAAACTAACACTTATGATGGATATAAATGTTCTTGTGAACATAAGAGTTCAATTACCCCCCCCCACCCCAACTTTGATTTTTCAAATCAGTTTCACGTCCCTTTCAAGATTATTTCAGCTCATATCAGAACGGCCAATCAGAAGGTGGGGCGAAAACGGGAGAACCCCGAGAAAAACCACCTGGCACACCGGCAAGCAGAACTTGGCTTCTCTCATATGTGGCCAGAGCGGGTCTAGAACCAACACCAGACAAAGCGGTGAGATGATCGAGTGATTCAGAAACAGCGCTCTTTAACCGCTCGGCCACGGAAGCCGTCATTTTTTTATTTGATTGTATGTATCGAGTCAACACTTTAACATGTTTTCAGCTATGTCTGGACAAAGCCAACGCTTTTTGAGTATGAACCATCACTGTTGTGAGATAATGTTGTCTTGCTCAAGGACACGACCCGGAAACCCCTGGTGAGAATCAAACCACATACCTCTCTATTCGGCCCGGTGCTCTACCACAAGGCTATCGTGCTCCATAAAGTTCTTATAAACAGCCGAGAAACAGGCATGTTTAATAAAGTTGTTTTTTTTTCTCGATATATTCGTTTAAACAGCAGTCACACATTAGCGTATAACCCAAACGCGCGCCCGGCGTATGAAAAATGTCAACACGCTGAAGATTTTGGACGTATAAAAATTAATTTGTACCTTTAACTCGCTTTAGCAGTCACACATTAGCGCGCGACTGAGGCGTGTGCCGGACAGGCGTGTGCCGGACGTATAAAAAAATCTCAAAGTTTTAGAGTACGTTTGTCTTACGTCCCAGATCTACAGTGCCAAAAATTACCGCACGGTACCCAGTAGAATATTCTGTGCCATGCTCTACCAAAGCGTTCCTAGTAGAGACATACAGTCCCAAAATCTACCACAACGTTTCCAGTAGAGATCTGAATCTGAATAGTTCACTGGTGACACGCCAAATGATATTATTTCACCAGCACCAGTAGAGATCGGAAGAGCGATATATTCTATCGAAACGTCTCCAATAAGGATTTATAGTGCGATTTTATTCTGAAACGTCTTCAGTAGGGATTTACAATGACATACTCTACCACAATGATGCCAGAAGGTGTCTAACAGGCCATTCTCTGCCGCAACGTACCCAGTAGGAATCTACCGTACCGTACTTTATTGCAACTTTCCTTGTAGGGATCTTTAGCGCCATACAGTAGTTTACTTGAATTTTTATACTTGAATAAATGGTCTTAACCATACGTCTACACATATCTATAAGTTTGATTCTGTATGAGAGGTTAGAATAAGAATCCTCAGAAAACGTGTACACAGTTGTTTTTTCGGCACGCTCTGTACATTTATTTATTTTGATGCTTACAGTACGCATTTTGAAATATAATTATTTTCATTACTGATACTTTATCACAACGTACCCTATAAAGTTATAAAGCGGCATAGTTTAGCTCAAGGTCACGAGTAGGGAACTTGAGTGCCATACTCTACCACATCGTTCTCAGTACAGACCGTTAGCTTCATATTCTACCACAACGTTTTCAGAAGGGAGCAACAGTGCAATACTAATTGCAACGCCCCCAAGAAAAACATACAGCGACATACTCTACCGCAACGGTCCCAAAAGGGATTTGCTGTGCCATACTCTACCACACCAGCACCAGTAGAGATAAATAGCGCCATAGTTAACCCAGCAGGGATCTTCATACTCTACAAAATCGGTCCTTGTTGAAACTTATAATGTAATTCTATACCACAACTTACCCAGTAGAGATCCATAGCGCCATTCTCTATTGCAACGTCCCCAGTAGGGCTCTACATTGCCATATTTTATCTTAACGTCTCCAGTAGGGATATACACTTGTATACTTTTCTACATCAACGTCCCCAGTAAGGATCCACAGCGCTATACTCTACAACAACGTACCTAGTACAGATATACAGCACCATAGTTTACCACAAGGTCCGACGTCCCCAGTAGGGATCTACATTGCCATATTTTATCTTAACGTACACAGTAGGGATGTACACTTTTTACTTTTCTACAGCAACGTCCCCAGTTAGGATCCACAGCGCTATACTCTTCAACAACGTACCTAGTACAGATATACAGCACCATAGTTTACCACCAGGTCCGACGTCCCCAGTAGGGATCTACATTGCCAACTTTTATCTTAACGTCTCCAGTAGGGATATACACTTGTATACGTTTCTAACTTTCTACAGCAACGTCCCCAGTAAGGATCCACAGCGCTATACTGTACAACAACGTACCTAGTACAGATATACAGTACCATAGTTAATCACAAGGTCCGACGTCCCCAGTAGGGATCTACATTGCCATGTTTTTTCTTAACGTCTCCAGTAGGGATATACACTTGTATACTTTTTACAGCAACGTCCCCAGTCAGGATCCACAGCGCTATACTCAACAACAACGTACCTAGTACAGATATACAGCACCATAGTTTACCACAAGGTCCGACGTCCCCAGTAGGGATCTACATTGTCATATTATATCTTAACGTCTCCAGTAGGGATATACACTTGTATACTTTTCTACAGCAACGTCCCCAGTAAGGATCAACAGCGCTATACTCTACAACAACGTACCTAGTACAGATATACAGCACCATAGTTTACCACAAGGTCCGAGGAGGGATCGTTATTGAAATATTCTACCGCATCGTTCCCAGTAGATACATATACCGCATTATTATACAGCAACGTCCCAGTAGAGATAAACAGCGCTATACCCTACCGCAACGTACACAGTAGGGATATACAGTGCCGTACTCTACCGCAACGTACCCAATAATGTACGTACATTGCCAAACTCTAACACAACATACCGAGGGTTGACATAGCGCTCCATTTATACCAAAAATTCTCCAGTAATGATTGTCCCAGTCGATATCTATAGCGCCACAGTCTAGCGCAACGTACCCAGAAGAGATCATATTAGTCATTCTTTACCACAACGTCCCCAGTAGGGACCTATAGCGCCATAGTCTACCGCAAAATCCCCAGTAGTGATGTATACCGCAATACTCAACTACATCGTCCCCAGCAGAGATCTAATGCGGCCTACTCTAATACAACGTCAACAGTAGGGGTTCACAGCGCCATACTCTACCACAACGTTCCTAGTTGGTATCTACTGCACCATACTTTACCACAAGTCCTCAGTAGAGATCTACAGTACCACATCCTCAATGTAACCAGTAGAGATCTGAAGCAACATACTCTTCATCATCGTCACCAGAGGATATCAAAAGCGCCAAACACTACCACAGCATCAAGAATACGGATCTTTTGCGCCCTATTTTACAGTAATGTACCCAGTAGAGATCTACGGCACCATATTCTACTACATCGTGCCAAATAGATCAGCTGGCTAACTGTCTCTCCGCTCCACTTCGGTACCTCGTTCCAGGTTTAACGGAATACCGATGGAAATATTCCGTCTACGTTCCAAAAAATACAGATGGCAATGATCAGGGAATGACACAATCAGAAATACAATCACACTCCATAAACGAGAGGTGGGAAAAATAAAATGACACTTAAGTACTTAAATCATGAAAACATGTCGTAAGCCGAGTGAGCAGCTATTCTCCAGTAGGCGGCCACTCAGTTACTCGAACTGAACTAAAATATGAAAACGCACATAGGGCCCAAACAGCACAATTCTACTCCACAACACAAAACAATTAGACCTACAACAGAAGTTTCGCCTTGGAACGATCCGTTATATAAAATTACTGTAGGGTTAAAGATCTAAAATGCCATACTCTACCGCTGCGTCGACACTAGGGATCTATATCGTCATATTGTACTATACCGTCCCCAGTAAGGAGCTACTGCGCCATACTCTGGCACGTCACCAGAAGACACTTACGGCGCCATACTCTACCGAAACGTCCCCAGTAGGAATCTACAGAACCATTATCTACCGTAATTAGAGATCTACATCCACAAAGTCTACCGAAACGTCCCCAGTAGGGATCTATCTTCTGATACTGAGTCGATCAATTTCTGATCATCACCTCAGGTAGAGTATGGATCTACTTCACCATTCTCTACCGTAACGTCCCCAGTGGAGATCTAAATACTGTACCGCGATATCCCCGATAGATAACTGCATTTCTATACTGTATCCCAACGTCCCCAGTAGGGATCTACATTGACATACTCTACCGCAACGTCCCCAGTAGAGATATACAGCGCAATAATCTTCCGCACCGTGCATTATTTACAAGCCAATATAAAAAAACATTGCCGATAGATACAATGCTGGAAATTCACATAAACGTGATTTATCTCTCTACTGACGACGGTGTGGTAGATTATGGTGACGAAAAACTCTACTGGGGACGAAGCGATAGGGTATGACGCCTTAGATCTTTACTGGAGACGGTGTGGTAGGGTGTGACGCTGTAGATCTCTACTGGGGACGTTGTGGTAGGAAATGTGACGATAGATCTCTACTGGGGACGGAATGGTAGGGTATGGTGTTGAAGATCCCTACTGGGGACGATGCTGAAGAGAATGACACTGTATATCTCTATTAGGAACGGAGTGGTAGGGTATGGCGCTGTTTATCTCTACTGAAGACGGTGTGGTAGACTACCGCACTTTAGATCTCTACTGGGGACGGCCCAGTAGAGCTTTGAGCTGGAGATCTCTACTGGGAACGTTGTGGTAGGGTATGTCTCTCTAGATCTCTACTTGGGGACGTATTGATAAAAAATAGAGTAGTTCGCTTCAGATGTCTACTAGGGACGATGTGATAAGGTATGTAGCTGTAGATCTCTACTGAGGACGTTGTGATAGGGGATAGGGCGATATATCTCTACTGGGGACGGTTTGGTAGATAAAGTGGCTATAGATCTCCTTTTGGGACGGTTCGGTAGGGTATGGCGCTGTAGATCTTTACTCGGAAAGGTGTGATAGGGTATGTCGATATAGGTGTCTACTGGGGACGTCGTTGTAGGGAATCGGGCGATAGATCTCTTCTGTGGACGGGATGGTAGAGTTTTGTGTCGTAGATCTCTACTGGGGACGATGCTGTTGGGAAACACTGTATGGTAGGGTATAGCGCTGTATATCTCTACTTAAGACGGTGTTGTAGACTACCGCACTGTCTCTATTTGGGACGGTCTGGTTGAAAATGGTGCTGCAGATCTCTATTGGAGACGGAGTGGTAGGTTATGGCACTGTATATCTCAACTGGAGACGGTGTGGTGGAATACCGCACTGTAGATCTCTACTGCGGTCGGTCCAGTAGAATATGGTGCTGTAGATCTCTACTGGGAACCTATTGGTAGAGTATGTCGCTTAAGATATCCACTGGGGACGGTGTGGTAGAGTATGTTGTTGTGGATCCCTACTGGGGACGATGCTGAAGGGAATTTCGGTATATTTCTATAGCGGGGACGTTGTGGTAGATAATGGCGCTGTATATGTCTACTTGGGACATTCTGGAAGGGTATGACGTTGTAGATTCTCCCTGGGGACGGTGTATAAGAGTATGACGCTGTATATCTCCACTGGGGACGTTTTGGTATACTATAGCGCTGAAGAACCTCCTGGAAACATTATAATAGAGTATGGCGCGGTAGATCAATACTGCGCAGGCCATAAAGTATGACGCTATAGAAACCTACTGTGAATATTGCGGTAGATTGTGTCACTGTAGATCTCTACTTGGGATGGTGTAACGACATCACCCTTAAACCACTGATAGTTCCCCCATTGAAGGATATGAATATATAACTTAGATCCTTAAAGAGCAGTGAGCATATTAATGAGATGATGTTTAGGCTACTTTAAGCTCTTCAGAGAGCCTTTATCATGCTTCCTAAGATCTGACATGGAAGATCTAGCAATCTAGCCCACCGCGCTCCCCTGATAAACAAGTTAATTAAAATGCTTTTACGAATGCAAAACTAACACTTATGATGGATATAAATGTTCTTATGAACATAAAATTTCAATCGTCGTTTAGGATTTACATTCCCACTTTTATAAATCAGTTGCACGTCCCATTCAAGATTATTTCAGCTCATACGATAACGGCCAATCAGAAGGTGGGACGAAAACGAAAGAACCACCTGGCACACCCGCAAGCAGAACTTGGCTTGTCTCACATGTGGCCAGAGAGGGTCTCGAACCCACACCTGACACAGCGGTGAGATGATCGTGTGATTAAGAATCAGCGCTCTTAACCGCTCGGCCACGGGAGCCGTCCTTCTTTATCTGATTGTATGTAACTATGTATCGAGTCAACACTTTAACATGTTTTCAGCTATGTCTGGACAAAGCCAACGCTTTTTTGAGTATTAACCATAACTGTTGTGAGTTAATGCTGTCTTGCTCAACTAAATAAATAGAAGGGCTGCTTGTGCCTCCAAAGCTTCTACGCTACCGACTGACCGTCTGATTACGCTGATTACTGTTTAAAAGTCAGATCATGTCTGAGACTGCCCAGGGAAAGTGGTCAAAGTCAATCATCCATACAAATTAGTTTATATGGGTCATAATCACAAAATGGATCAATCAAAATAGGCAAAACGATAAAAAAATAATTGCCCATTTTATCTTATTTAATGAGATAGTTTTATTTACAAAAGCATATAGAAAAAAAAGAAATACAATATGCCGAGTTTAACTTATAAAATAGTGCACCAGCATTAATAAATTGTATGGTACCCTTAAAAAATATCAATGCTGTCACGAACAAACTTTCTTGCGTAAAACGCTCATATGATAAGACTTCCCCAATCTGTAAGTGGGGGTATATATAACTTGTCACGAACAATAGTTAACACAAACCTTAAATACTTTCAATGAATTAACGAGGGAGAGAGCTTCAATGAAAATGTACATACTGTGATTTGTTCTCTGAAGTGCTTTATTTTTGTAGACATAATCTTGTAGGATTAAACCAAAAATAAGTTCTGTATAGCATCATTACATACCAAAAACAATCACTTTTATTTGATGCGTTTTGAGTATTTTAAATGATTATGACCGTAACAGCACTGGTATCGTGACAGCACTGATGCTGTCGTGACAGCACTGATAATTATCCGATCTCGCCTTTTTTATTTCAATGTGTGCAGAGTTGATTAATTTCTGACCATTTACCGATGAGCTTAGAGGCAGTGACTGCCTTACTGTCACAAACGAAGCATCGGCTAATGCTCGAACCAGCGACAATTTTGGGTAGATCCATTGCTCTTACTAATACAGCACGTTCGCTATACGCAAACCAAACGCGGTGTAACACGTAAAGCGCAGTAGAAACGATATTCAGCTTATCACTTTAAGCTGCAGCATGAGCAAATGTGTCTTTGGGGCTTTCGACCAGGTATGAGACAACCAGGATTGTGAGCGACAAAAGACTTCAATAAATTTGGGACCCTATCACGGGTTTTAGGTAGCTGGGTAGCAGGGACATTTGTTTTCAGGGAGCTTGGGAGAACTGGAAACATTTCAAGGGAGTTGGGGATTACTAGAAGAGAACATTTTAGTTTCAGCAATCTGGGAGCAAGGGAGTTGGGGATTACTAGAAGAGAACATTTTTGTTTCAGGAATCTCGGAGCAAGGAAAACATTTTAGGGAGCTGGGGAAAAAGGTCATTTTTCTTTTAGTGAGTTTGGAGCTAAAACCCCCTTGGAAGGTGTCATTGCAGCTGAGCTGCACCTTTGCAAAATCATGTCTTCTCATGACGCGTCTCATATTTTTGTTTGTTTTATGTACCCGAGACAATATTTTTCAGTCATGTCGGGACGGAACTATCACTTTTTTAATTTGTAGTAGCCAGCCTCATTCATTTACGGGTAGTTCTTTTCAAACCGGCTTAGTGAAATAAACAGAAAGGAACGGAAAGAGCCATGAGTTGTTTGCATGTTGCCGGTTTCAATGCTTGTGCAAATTTTGTTTTTGGAGGTTCCTCTTTACGTTCTGTCCACATCATTCTGTTTTTATGTTATCATAGCGGCGAGGCGGTTCTAACGTGTACACAATCAGTGGAGGGAATGGGGCGATATATATCTACTGGGGACGTATGGTAGGGTATGGTGCTGTGGATCCCTACTGGGGACGGTATGGTAGGGTATGGCGCTGCAGATATTTACTGGGGACGGTGCGGTAGGGAATGGGGCGATAGATCTCTACTGGGGGCGGAATGGTAGAGTATGGTGTTGAAGATCCCTACAGGAGACGATGCTGAAGAGAATGACACTGTATAATTATACTTGAGACGAAATGGTAGGGTATGGCGCTGTATTGCTCAGCTGGAGAGGGATTGACTTTAAATCTCTACTGGGGACGGTCCAGTAGAGTATGGTGCTGTAGATCTCTATTGGGGACGGTATGGTAGGGTAGATCTCTACTGGGGGCGGTATAGTATGGTTTGTCGCTGTAGATCTCTACTGGGGACGTATAGGTGGAGTAGTTGGCTTTAGATGTCTACTGGGGACGGTGTGATAGAGTATGTAGCTCTGGATCTCTACTGGGGAGTTGTGTTAGGGAATGAGGCGCTAGCTCTCTACTGGGGACGGTGTGGTAGGGTATGTCGCTGTAGATCTCTATTGGGGAGGTTGTGGTAGGAAATGTGTGTCGATAGATCTCTACTGGGGACGGTGTGGTAGATTATGGTGTTGTTGATCTCTACTGGGTACGGTGTGGTAGGGTATGACGCTGTAGATCTTTATTGGGGGCGGTAGGTAAGGTTATGTCGCTGTAGATCTCTACATGGCCTGCTGTGGTAGGGAATGGGCCGATAGATAATGGTGTTTTAGATATCTTGAGACAGTGCGGTAGGGAATTTAGCTGTAGATCTTTACTTGGGACGGTGTGGTAAGGTATGTCGCTGTTGATCTCTACTGGGGACGATGTGGAGGGAATTGGGCGATAGATCTCTAATGAGGACGGAACAGTAGGGTATGGTGTTGTAGATCCCTACATGGGACGATGCTGAAGAGAATGAAACTGATAGGGTATTTAACTGTAGATCTCTACTGGGGACGTTGTGGTAGGGAATGGGTCGATAGATCTCTACTGGGGTTGGTGTGGTATATTATGGTGCTTTAGATTTTTACTGGGGACGGTGTGGTAGGGTAAGGTGTTGTAAATACCTACTTGGGACGATGCTATAGAGAATGACACTGTATATCTCTTCTGGGGACGTTGTGGTAGGGTATGGTGTTGTAAATACCTACTTGGGACGATGCTGTAGAGAATGACGCTGTATATCTCTACTGGAGACGGAGTGTTATGCTACGTCGCTGTTTATCTCTACTGGAGACGGTGTGGTAGACTATCGCACTGTAGATCTCCACTTGGGTCGGTCCAGTAAAGTATGGTGCTGTAGATCTCTACTGGGGACGGATGTATGTGTACGGCGCTGTATACCTCTACTGGAGACTGTGTTGTAGACTTCCGCACTGTAGATCTCTACTGGGGATGGCCCAGTAGAGTAATGTGCTGTAGATCTATACTGGGGGCGGTGACAGGTATGTGGTTGTAGATCTCTACTGTGGACGTTGTGGTAGGAAATTGGACGGAAGATCTCTACTGGGTACGGAATGGTAGGGTATTGTTTAAGATCCCTACTAGGGACGATGCTGAAAAGAATGACACTGTATATCTCTACTGGGGAAGGAGTGGTAGGTATGGCGCTGTTTATCTCTACTGGAGACGGTGTGGTAGACTACCGCAATGTAGATCTTTACTTGGGACGGTCCAGTAGAGTATGGTGCTGTAGATCGCTACTGGGGACGGTGTTTACGAGTTGAGTATGTCGCTTAAAATCTCTGCTGGGGACGTATTGGTAGAGTAGTTGGCTTAAGATGTCTACTGGGGACGGTGTGATAGGATATGTAGCTGTAGATCTCTACTTGGGACGTTGTGGTAGGGAATGGGGCGATAGATCTCCTGGAGATTTGTATGATATGTGGATGTATATCTCTACTGGGGACGTTGTGGTAGGGAAAAGGTCGATAGATCTCTACTAGAGACGGTGTGGTAGATTATGGTGCTGTACATCTTAACTGGGAAGGGTGTGCTAGGGTATGTCGCTGAAAATCTTTACTGGGGACGATTTGGTAGTGTATGTCGCTGTAGATATCTACTGAGGACGTTTTGGTAGGGAAATAGGGCGATAGATATCTACTCGGGACGGAATAGTAGGGTATGGTGTTGTAGATCCCTACTTGGGACGATGCTGAAGAGAACGACACTGTATTACTCTACTGGGGACGGAGTGGTAGGGTATGGCGCTGTATCACTCTACTGGAGACGGTGTGGTAGACTTCCGCACTGTAGATCTCTACTGTGGGCGGTCAAGTACAGTATGGTACTGTAGATCTCTACTTGGGACGGTGTGTTAGAGTATGTCGCTTTCGATCTCTACCGGGGACTAATTGGTAGATTATTTCGCTTTAGAAGTCTACTGGGGACGGTATGATAGGGTATGTAGCTGTAGATATCTACTTGGGACGTTGTGGTAGGTAATTGGGCGATAGATCTCTACTGGGGACGGCTCGATAGGGCATGTCGCTGTATATCTCTACTGGGGACGTTGTGGTACGAAATTGGTCGATATATCTCTACTGGCGACGGTTTGGTATATTATGTTGCTGAAGATCTCTACTGGGGCGGTGTAATAGGTTATGGCGCTGTATATCTTTACTGGTGACGGTGTGGTAGGGTATATCGCTGTAGATCTCTACTGGGGGCGTTGTGGTAGGAAATTGGACGAAATATCTCTACTGGGGACGGAGAGGTAGGGTTTGGTGTCTTTGGACGATGCTGAAGAGAATGACACTGTATATCTCTGCTGGGGACGGAGTGGTAGGGTATGGCGCTGTATATCTCTACTGGAGACGGTGTGGTAGACTACCGCACTGTAGATCTCTACTGGAGACCGTCCAGTAGAATATGGTGCTGTAGATCGCTACTGGGGACGGTGTATTAGGGTATGTCGCTGTAGATCTCTACTGGGTACGTTGTGGTAGGGAATGGGGCGGTAGATCTGTAATTGGGACGTCATGGTAGGATATGTCGCTGTATATCTCTACTGGGGACGTTGTAGTATGGAATGGGTCGATAGATATTGGTAGAGGAGTTCGCTTAATATATCTACTGGGGACAGTGTGATAGGGTATGTAGCTGTAGATATCTACTTAGGACGTTGTGGTAGGTAATGGGGCGATAGATCTCTACTGGGGACGGTGTGGTAGGGCATGTCGCTGTAGATCTCTACTGGGGACGTTGTGGTAGGGAATTGGTTGATATATCTCTACTGGGGAGGGTGTGGTAGATTATGGTGCTTAAGATCTTTACTGGGGACGGTTTGGTAGATTATGGTGCTGTAGATCACTACTGGGGACGGTGTGGTAGGGTATGTCGATGAAGATCGCTTTAGATGTCTACTGGGGACGGTGTGGTAGGGAATGTAGCTGTAGATATCTACTTGGGACGTTGTGGTAGGGAATGGTGCTGAAGATCTCTACTGGGGACGGATTGGTAGACTATGGTGCTGTAGATCACTACTGGGGACGGTGTGGTAGGGTATATCGATGAACTTTCTCTACTGTGAACGTTGTGGTAGGGAATGGAGCGATTGATCTCTAATGGGGACGGAATGGTAGGGTATGGTAATGAAGATCCCTACTGGGGACCATGATGAAGAGAATGACACTGTATATCTCTACTTGAGACGGAGTGGTAGGATATGGCGCTGTATACCCTAATGGGGAAGCTCCAGTATAGTATAGTGCTGTAGATGTCTACAGGAGACGGTGTGGTATGGTAGATCTATAATGGGGAAGGTTCGGTAGGATATGTCGCTGTAGATCTCTACTGGGGACGTATTGGTAGAGAAGTTCCCTTTATATATCTACTGGGGACGTCGTGGTGGGGTATGTAGCTGCAGATCTCTACTGGGGAGTTGTGGTAGGGAATGGGGCGAAAGATCTCTACCGGGAACGATGTGGTAGGGTATGTCGCTGTTGTAGACCTTTACTTGGGACGGTGTGGAACGGTTTATTGCTGTAAATCTCTACTTGAGACGTTGTGGTAGGGACTGTATATCTCTACTTGGAACGGAGTGGTAGGGTATGGCGCTGTATATCTCTGCTGGTAGACTACCGCACTGTAGATCTCTACTGGAGACGGTCCAGTAGAGTATGGTGCTTTAGATCAACTGAGCACGGTGTGGTAGGATATGTCGCTTAAGATCTCTACTAGGCAGTATTGGTAGAGTAGTTCGCTTTAGATGTCTCCCGGGGACGGTGATCTCTACTGGGGACGTTGTGGTAGGGAATGGGGTAATAGATCTCTACTGGGGTCGGTGTGGTAGGGTATGTCAGTGTATATCTCTACTGGGGACGATGTGGTAGGGAATGGATCGATGCTCTCTACTCGAGGCGGTGTAGTAGATTAATGTGCTGTATATCTTTACCGAGGACGGTATGGTAGGGTATGACACTGTAGATCTCTACTGGGCACGTTGTGGTAGGAAATGGGGCGAACAACCGCACTGCATATCTCTACTAGGGGCGGTCCAGTAGAGTATGGTACTGTAGATCTCTCATGGGGACGGTGTGGTAAAGAATGTCGCTGAAGATCTCTCCTTCGGACGTATTGGTAGAGTAGATTCACTTAAGTTGTCAACTGAGGACGGTGTGATAGGGTTTTGTAGCTATAGATATCTACTTGGTACGTTGTGGTAGGAAATGGGACGATATATCTCTACTGGGGGCAGTGTGGTAGGGTATGTTGCTGTGGATCTCTACTGGGGACGTTGTGGAAGGGAATTGGTCGATTTATCCCTACTAAGGACGGTGTGGTAAATTATGTTGCTGAAGAACTCTACTGGGGACGGTGTGCTAGGTTATGGCGCTGTAGATCTTTACTGGGGACGGTGTGGTAGGGTATAAAGCTGTAGATCTCTACTGGGGACGGAATGGTAGGGTATGGTGTTGTAGATCCCTCCAGGGGACGATGCTGAATAGAATGCCATTGTATATCTCTATTGGGGACGGAGTGGTAGAGTATGGCGCTGTATGTTTCTATTGGAGACGGTGTGGTAGACAACAGCACTGAAGATCTCTTCTGGGGACGGCCCAGTAGAGCATGGTGCTGTAGATCTCTGCTTGGGACGGTGTGGTAGGGTATGTCGCTGTAGATCTCTAATGGGGACATATTGGTAGAGTAGTTCGCTTTAGATGTCTACTTGTGACGATGTGATACAGTATGTAGCTCTCTAGATCTCTACTGGGGACGTTGTGGTAGGACATGGGTCGAAAGATCTCTACGGTGTCGAAGGGTGTGTCGCTGTAGATCTCTACTGGGGACGCTGTGGTAGAGAGTTGGTGGATATATCTCTACTGGGGACGGTGTGGTAGATAATGGTGATGTAGATCTCTACTGGGGACTGTTCGGTAGGGCATGGCGCTGTAGAGCTAAACTGAGGACGATGTGGTAGGGAATGTCGCTGTAGATCTCTACCTGGGACGGAATGGTATAGTATGGTGTTATAGATCCCTACTGGGGTCGATGCTGAAGAAAATTACACTGTATATTTCTACTGGGGACGGAGTGGTAGGGTATGGCGTTGTTTGTCTCTACTGGAGACGGTGTGGTAGACTTCAGCGCTGTAGATTTGTAATGGGGACGTTGTGATAGGGAATGGGGCTGTAGCTCTCTACTGGGGACGGAATGGTAGGGTTTTGTGTTGTATATCCCTACTGGGGACAATGCTGAAGGGAATACCAGTGTGTATTTCTACTGGGGACGGAGTGGTAGAGTATAGCGCTGTATATCTCTACTGGAGACAGTTTGGTAGACTACCGCACTTTAGATCTCTATTGGGAACGGTCTGGTAGAATATGGTGTTGTAGATCTCTAGTGGGGACGGAGTGGTAGGGTATGACACTGTATATCTCTACTGGAAATGGTGTGGTAGAATACCGCACTGTAGATCTCAATTGGAGATAGTCCAGTAGAATATGCTGCTGTAGATCTCTACTGGAAATGATGTGGTATGGTATGTCGCCGAGATCTCTTCTGGGGACCTATTGGTAGAGTATGTCGCTTTAGATATTACTGGGGACGGTGTGGTAGAGTATTTTGTTGTAGATCTCTACTGGGGGCGATGCTGAAGGGAATGGCGGTACATTTTTGTACCGGGGACGTTGTGGTAGATAATGGCGCTGTATATGTGTTTTTACGTAAATGTTTGTTGACTAGTCCTCCACAATTTTGGCAATTTTTGTCATAATTGTGTAATTATTTTTGTTGCTATAGCAACGTAAGGGTGAATTTATGAAAAAAACATTTAAAAATCTTCTCAAAGGCTGTAAGCCCCAGAGCACATGTAAATACCCATAAAGAGGTGGTTTTGTCTCGACTTCTTGACTCTCAGGTGAGCGATTTTTTCCCTTGGGCTACTTGTTTCTAAATTGCTGTTTCCTGGTCAATAAATTGTGAAATGAAATTATATGAACCATTTCGTCATTAGAAAACTTTTTTTGATACAAGATGGAGTCCAAGATGGTGGCCAAAAGTGTTATTTACATGAAATGGACCCATATAACACTCGTATTATTTCTAAATTGCTCTTTTATGGTCAAGTAATTGTGAGAATAAATGAAATGCGTCATTTCGTCATTGGACAGGTTTTTAGATACAATATGGCGTCCAAGATGGCGACCAAAATAGTTTATTTAAATGGAAGTAACACAAAATACACTCCTGTTGTTTATGAATTACGCTTAAGGTCACAAAAATGGGAAATCAAATCGTGTACAGCCTTGAACATAGTATTACTACATATCAATTTGATGTATCCCTAAATGACAAATAAAGGGAGATAATCATACTCTAAAAGAACATTTGTGTTATTTTTTATATTTTATAGTAACTGAATTTTTGCATATTGTAAAGCAAGCCACTGCCATTTTAGTAAAACACGTGGTAGACATGCATAAGAGAGAAATTATTTGGTTAACTTTTGATTGTTGGATGCCGAGATTGCTTAATTGTATGGTTCACGATTCTTTATTTACCTACAGATATACCATTTCAGATACATGCTCATTCATGCTGTCACATCCTAGTTGTAGTGGTTTCACATGCCTAACCCGAAAAATAACAAAAATACGTATAATGTCTTTCCTCTGCCTTAGATAGTCATCAACATATTGTATCAAGGGAAAATATGCCTTAATAAAAAATAGAGTAACCCTGTAAAATGAGGATTGACAGGAGTACAAACAATGCGGAGTCCGCCATATCCAGACAAAGAAATTCATTTATTTTGTTGGTCGTGAATCCACTCTTATTTTATCATCTTTGTATGCCTTTCTGCAATAGTGGTTGTGAAAGATCATCACTTTAAAACGAATAAGATTAATAACAGACGTTGTGTAAGTGGAACTACACACGACCAACCACATCAACGACTCAGAAACTGTCCAAACTAACCGTGCTACTGTAATGATCGACCGTCCTGCAAAGTTCCAACACAGAAGACCGGAACAGAAAACAGAATGCTAAATCTAGATATATAGTAACAAAATGTCAGTCTCTCCAAACCTCCAGCTACTGAGTACTGCTACGAAAGCATATCACTAAAAATGAACTTTCGGTGGAATGAGTTGTTTGAAGTACTGATTCTTGCCAAATCACTGGGATTCTTCATTGCAATAGTATAACCCATAAAACATTTACAGCCCTAAACTCACAAGATGTTTTATTTAAGCTTTAAGTGCTGGTTTCAGTGTTTCTGATCTCACTGGAAGGGGAAGAAGAAGAACGCGATCGTGTGATTGCTAAGGGCTTGGGACCCACAGATCAGTAATAGAATTTCCCCATAGGCATTCAGTGTGGTTTAATAGTTATTTTGACATTTCATGTGTATTTCAACTTTTTGTTTAAAATCGCCACAAAGGCACATTTTATTTTTCATGTTCGCACATAAAAAGTCACTTCTCTTCTGGGACAGTAGCTAGCCGGCGAACATAACCCATTAAATCCACCGTCCTGTACTAAAATTGCAATCCACAAAGCTTAAAAGATTTTATAACTGTGAACAGTAACCAGCTAGATCATATGTCATATTTAACCCTCCCCATCCTATTCCTACTGTACCGGACAGTAAACTGTTAGCAGTTTTCAACCTGTTACATTTTGTTTCAACGATAAACGACTTATCTGATAGCTCTGTGGACATCTGCATCGATAATAAAGATTCACGGATGGATGAAAATAGAGAATTGTGGGTGAATCTAATATTTAGACGGGATATGAGTAGTGTTAGCTATACTGCACATTTGTACTGCTTTGAGATACAAACCGACTTCTACAGCGAGTGTTAGCTTCATATACAGCTGTTACATGAGAACATTTCCGCTTATGATTTCATTCAAATTAGTACCAAGAGAGTAGTTGCTCCGTCACTATATAACTGAAGATTTGTTGACTAGGGAGTGGATCCATAACCAAGATCGTCGACAATATGTTATGTTATAGAATTTCATCGATCGACAAAAATAAAATAAAAATGGCTGCTTAAATTCAACATGCCCACCGGAAAGTAGATAGAATGTGTTTGTGTATATAGAAATGAAATGAAAATTCCGTTTCTGTGTTTTATTAAACAATATTTGAACAAAAAACTGCCAAAACGCAAATGAAACACGATCTTGGAGTGTAGTGACCATCTTTATTAATTTTGCTTTTGTTGCATACATGTATTAATGGAAAAATGTCTTAACTTGAAGTTTTCTCCACTCTAAATGCCATATTTTAACATTTCATCACATGCATGTAAGAACTTCTATCAAAAGCCCTTATTTCGTCGGCCATCTTGGATTTTGATGGCCATCTTCATCTTGTTTACTTTTATTTTGTTGCATTTTGATGAAAAAAGCTAAATTTTATTATTTCTCAAGTTTTAAAGCAAGCATTAAGCATTTCATCAGATATCTGCACACAATTCTATCAAAAACACTTCTTTTGTCGGCCATATTTATTTTTGGCGGCCTTCTTGAATTGCCTAAGGATGCCAATCTGGCATCAGCCGATTTATAAATCAGGATACCCATACCAACTTATTTCTGCAAAAACACTTTCTATAGACGCTATTGCACGGTCATCTTGGTTTCTAGCCCGACTATACTGGGGACGTTGTGGTAGGGAACGGGTCGATATATCTCTACTGGGGACGGTGTGGTAGATTAAGGTGCTGTAGATCTCTACTGGGGACGGTATGGTAGGGAATGGCGCTGTAGATCTTTACTGGGGACGGTGTGGTAGGGTATGTCGCTGTAGTTCTCTACTGGGGACATTGTGGTAGAACATGGGGCGATAAATCTACACTGGGGACGGAATGGTAGGGTATGGTGTTGTAGATCCCTACTGGGGACGATGCTGAAGAGAATGACACTGTATATCTCTACTGGGGATGAAGTGGTAGGGTATGGCGCTGTATATCTCTTCTGGACATGATGTGGTAGACAACCGCACTGTAGATCTCTACTGAGTAGGGTCCAGTAGAGTATGGTTTTGTAGATCTCTACTGGGGACGGTGTGGTAGAGTATGTCGCTGTAGATCTCTACTGGGGACCTATTAATAGAGTAGTTCGCTTGAAATGTCTACTTGGGACAGTGCGATAGGGTATGTAGCTGTAGATCTCTACTGGGGACGTTGTGGTAGGTAAAGGGGCGATAGATCTCTACTGGGGACGGTGTGGTAGGGAATGGGACGATATACCTCTACTGGGGACGTTGTGGTAGGGAATGGGTAGATAAATCTCTACTAAGGAAGGTGTGGTAGATTTAGGTGTTGTAGATCTTTACTGGGGACGGTGTGGTAGACTTTGTCGTTGTAGATCTCTACTGGGGACGTTGTGGTAGGAAATGGGGCGATAGATCTCTACTGGGGACGGAATAGTAGGGTATGGTGTTGTAGATCCCTACTGGGGACAATGCTGAAGAGAATGACACTGTATATCTCAACTGGGGAGGGAGTGGTAGGGAATTACGCCGTATATCTCTACTGGAGACGGTGTGGTAGACTACCGCACTGTATATCTCTACTGGGTACGGTCCAATAGAGTATAGTGTTGTAGATCTCTATTGGGGACGGTATGGTAGGGTATGTCGCAGTAGATCTCTACTGGGGACCTTCTGGCAGGGAATGGGGCGATAGATATTTACTGGGGACGGTGTGGTAGAATATGGTGCTGTAGATCTCTACTGGAGACGATGTGGTAGGGTATGGCGCTGTAGATCTTTACTCGGGACGGTATGGTAGGGTATGTCGCTGTAGATCTCTACTGGGAACGTTGTGGTAGGGAATGGGGCGATAGATCTCTACTGGGGATGGAATGGTAGGGTATGGTGTTGTAGATCCCTACTGGGAACGATGCTGAAGAGAATGACACTGTATATCTCTACTGGGGACGGAGTGGTAGGGTATGGCGCTGTATATCTCTACTGGAGACGATGCGGTAGACTACCGCACTGTATATCTCTACTGGGTACGGACTAGTAGAGTATAGTGTTGTAGATCTCCAATGGGGACGGTGTGGTAGTGTATGTTGCTGAAGATCTAAACTGGAGATGTATTGGTAGAGACGTTCGCTTTAGATGTCTACTTGGGACTTTGTGATAGGGTATGTAGCTGTAGATCTCTACTGGGGACGTTGTGGTAGGGAATGGAGCGATAGATATCTACTGGGTACGGTGTGGTAGGGTATGTCGCTGTAGATCTCTACTGGGGACGTTGTGGTAGGGAATGTGGCGATAGATCTTTACTGGGGACGGTGTGGTAGAATATAGTGCTGTAGATCTCTACTGGAGACTGAGTGGTAGGGTATGGCGCTGTAGCTCTCTATTGAGGACGTTGTGGTAGGGAATGGGGCGATAGATCTCTACTGGGGACGGAATGGTAGGATATGGTGTTGTAGATCCCTACTCGGGACGATGCTGGACACAATGACACTGTATATCTCTACTGGGGACGGAGTGGTAGGGTATGGCGCTGTATCTCTACTGGAGACGGTATGGTAGACTACCGCACTGTAGATCTCTACTGGGTAAGGTCCAGTAGAGTATTGTGTTGTAAATCTCTAATGGGGACGGTGTGGTAGGGTTTGTCGTTGTAGATCTCTACTGGGGACGTATTGGTAGAGTAGTTCCTTTTAGATGTCTAGTTGTGACTGTGTGATAGGGTATGTAGCTGTAGATCTCTTCTGGGGGCGTTGTGGTAGGGAATGGGGCGATAAATATCTACTGGGGACGGTGTGGTAGGGTATGTCGCTGTAGATCTCTACTGAGGACGTTGTGTTAGGGAATGTAGCGATAGATCTTTACTGGGGACGGTGTGGTAGAATATGGTGCAGTAGATCTCTACTGGGGATGGTGTGGTAGGGTATGGCGCTGTAGATCTTTACTAGGGACGGTATGGTAGGGTGTGTCGCTGTAGATCTCTACAGGGGACGTTGTGCTAGGGAATGGGTCGATATAACTCTACTGGGGAAGGTGTGGTAGATTAAGGTGCTGTAGATGGCTACTGTGGACGGTGTGGTAGGTTATGGCGATGTAGATCTTTACTGGAAACGGTGTGGTAGGGTATGTCGCTGTAGATCTCTACTGGGGAAGTTGTGGTAGGGAATGGGTCGATATATCTTTACTGGGGACGGTGTGATAGATTAAGGTGCTGTAGATCTTTACTTGGGACGGTGTGGTAGGGAATGGCGCTGCAGATCTTAACTGCGGACGGTGTGGTATTGCATGTCGCTGTAGATATCTACTGGGGACGTTGTGGTAGGAAATAGGCGATACATCTATACTGGGGACGGAATGGTAGGGTGTGGTGTTGTAGATCCCTACTGGGGACGATGCTGAAGAGAATGGCACTGGATATCTCTACTGGAGACGAACTGGTAGAATATGGCGGTGTAGATCTCTACTGGGGACCTATTAATAGAGTAGTTAACTTTAAATGTCTACTTGGGACTCTGTGATAGGGTATGTAGCTGTAGATCTCTACTGGAGACGTTGTGGTAGGGAATGGAACGATAGATCTCTACTGGGGACGTTGTGGTAGAGAATGGGTAGAATCGCTACTGGGGACGGTGTGGTAAATTAAGGTGCTGTAGCTCTCTACTGGGGACGGTGTGGTAGGTTATGGCGCTGTAGATCTTTACCGGGGATGGTGTGGTAGGGTATGTCGCTGCAGATCTCCACTGGGGACGTTGTGGTAGGACATGGGGCGACAGATCTCTACTGGGGCCGGAATGGTATGGTATGGTGTTGTAGATCCATACTGGGGACGATGCTGAAGAGGATGAAACTGTATATCTCAACGGTGTGGTAGGCTATGGTGCTGTAGATCTTAACTTGGAACGGTGTGGCATGGTAAGTCGCTGCAGATCTCTACTGGGGACGTTGTTGTAGGAAATGATGCGACAGACCTCTACTGGGGACGGAATGGTAGGGTATGGTGATGTAGATCCCTACTGGGGACGATGCTGAAGAGAATGATAAAGTATATCTCAACTTTGGAAGGAGTGGTTGGGTATGACGCTGTATATCTCTACTTGAGACGGTGTGGTAGACTACCGCACTGTAGATCTCTACTGGGTACGGTCCAGTAGAGTATAGTGTTGTAGATCTCGGAACGGTGTGGTAGGGTATGTCGCAGTAGATCTCTACTTGGGACGTATTGGTAGAGTAGTTCGCTTAAGATGTCTACTTGTGACTGTGTGATAGGGTATGTAGCTGTAGATCTCTACTGGGGATGTTGTGGTAGGGAACGGGGCGATAGATCTCTACTGGAGACGGTGTGGTTGGGTATGTTGCTGTAGATCTCTACTGGGGACGTTGTGGTAGGAAAGATGACGATATATCTTTACTGGGGAAGGGTGTGGTAGAATATGGTGCTGTAGATCTTTACCGGGCACGGTGTGGTAGGGTATGGCGCTGTAGATCTTTACTAGGGAAGGTATGGTAGGGTATGTCGCTGAAGAACGCTACAGGAGACGTTGTGATAGGGAATGGGTCGATATATCTCTACTGGGGAAATTGTGGTAGATTACGGTGCTGTAGATGTCTTCTGGGGACGGTGTGGTAGGTTATGGCGATGAAGATCTCTACTGGGGACGTTGTGGTAGGGAATGGCGCTGCAGATCATAATTAGGACGGGGTGGTAGGGTATGTCGCTATAGATCTCTACTGGGTACGTTGTGGTCGGAAATGGGGTGATAGATCTATACTTGGGACGGCATGATAGCGTATGGTGTTTTAGATACCTACTGGGGACGATGCTTAAGAGTATGACACTGTATATCTCTACTGGGGACGAAGTGGTAGGATACGGCGCTGTATATCTCTTCTGGAGACGGTGTGGTATACTACCGCACTTTAGATCTGTACTGGGTACGTTCAAGTAGAGTATGGTTTTGAGGATCTCTACTGGGGAAGGTGTGGTAGGGTATGTCGCTGTAGATCTCTACTGGGGACCTATTAATAGAGTAGTTCGCTTTAAATGTCTACTTGGGACTGTGTGATAGGGTATGTAGCTGTAGATCTCTACTGGGGACGTTGTGGTAGGGAATGGGACGATAGATCTCTACTGGGGACGTTGTGGTAGGGAATTGGACGATAGATCTCTACTGGGGACGTTGTGATAGGAAATGGGTCGATAAATCTCTACTGTGGACGGAGTGGTAGATTAAGGTGCTGTAGCTCTCTACTGGGGATTCTGTGGTAGGTTATGGCGCTGTAGATCTTTACTTGGGACGGTGTGGTAGGGTATGTCGCTGCAATCTCTACTGGGGACGCTGTGGTAGGAAAAGGGCGATACATCGCTACTATGGAAGGAATGGTAGGGTATGGTGATGTAGATTTCTACGGGGGACCATGCTGAAGAGAATGATAAAGTATATCTCAACTTGGGAAGGAGTGGTAGGATATGACGCTGTATATCTCTACTTGAGACGGTGTGATAGACTACCGCACTGTAGATCTCTACTGGGTACGGTCCAGTAGAGTATAGTGATGTAGATCTCTATTGGGGACGGTGTGGTAGGGTATGTCGCAGTAGATCGCTACTGGGGACGTATTTGGTAGAGTAGTTCGCTTAAGATGTCTACTTGTGACTGTGTGATAGTGTATGTAGCTGTAGATCTCTACTGGGGATGTTATGGTAGAGAACGGGGCGATAAATCTCTTCTGGGGACGATGTGGTAGGGTATGTCGCTGTAGATCTCTACTGGGGACTTTGTGGTAGGGAATGGGGCGATAGATGTCTACTGGGGACGGTGTGGTAGGATATGTCGCTATAGATCTCAAATGGGGACGTTGTGGTAGGGAATGGGTCGATAGATCTTTACTGGGGACGGTGTTGTAGATTATGGTGCTGTAGATCTCTACTGGGGACGGTTTGGTAGACTACCACACTGTAGATCTCTACTGGGGACGGTGCAGTAGAGTATGGTGCTGTAAGTCGTTGTGATAGGAAATGGGGCGACAGATCTCTATTGGGGACGGAATGGTAGGGTATAGTGTTTATCACTACTGGGGACGATGCTGAAAAGAATGACACTGTATACCTCTACTGGTGACGGAGTGGTAGGTTATGGCGCTGTTTGTCTCTACTGGAGACGGTGTGGTAGACTACAACATTGTAGACTTCTACTGGGAACGGTCCAGTAGAATATGGCGCTGTAGATCTCTACTGGGGACGGTGTGGTACGTTATGGCGCTGTAGATCTTTACTGGGGACGGTGTGGTAGGGTATGTCGCTGTAGATCTCTACTGGGGGCGTTGTGGTAGGGAATGGGGCGATAGATCTCTACTGGTGACGCAATGGTAGAGTATGGTGTTGTAGATCCCTACTGGGGACAATGCTGAAGAGAATGACACTGTATATCTCTACTGGGGACGTAGAGGTATGGTATGGCGCTGTATATCTCTACTGGAGACGGTGTGGTAGACTACCGCACTGTAGATCTCTACTGGGGACGGTGCAGTAGAGTATGGTTTTGTAGATCTCTACTGGGGACGGTGTGGTAAAGTATGTCCATGTAGATCTCTACTGGGGACGTTTTGGTAGAAAATGGGACGATAGATCTCTACTGGGGACGGAATGGTAGGGTATGGTATTGTTGATCCCTAATGGGTACGATGCTGAAGAGAATGACGCTGTATATCTCTAATGGGGACGGAGTGGTAGGGTATGGCGCTGAATGTCTCTACTGGAGGTAGACTTCCGCAATGTAGATCTCTACTGGAGACGTTGTGGTAGGGAATGGGGAAAAAGATCTGTACTGGGGACACAATGGTAGGGTATGGTGTTGTAGATCCCTACTGGGGACGATGCTGAAGAGAATGACACGGTATATCTCTACATGTATTTGGGACGGTGTGGTAAGATATGGCTCTGTATATCTCTACTGGAGACGTTGTGGTAGAATACAGTACTGTAGATCTCTACTGGGGACGGTCCAGTAGAATAGGGTGTTGTAGATCTCTACTGGGGACGGTATGGTAAAAATGGGGCGATAGATCTCTTCTGGGGACGGAATGGTAGGGTATGGTGTTGTTGATCCCTACTGGGGTCGATGCTGAAGAGAATGACACTGTATATCTCTACTTGGGACGGAGTGATCGGGCATGGCGCTGTATATCGCTACTGGAGACGTTGTGGTAGACTACCGCACTGTAGATTACGGAGTGGTAGGGTATGGGGCTGTATATCTCTACTGGAGACGATGTTGTAGACTACCGCACTGTAGATCTCTTTAGATGTCCACTGGGGAATAGGGTGCTGTAGATCTCTACTGGGGACGGTGTGGTGGGGTATGTCGCTGTATATCTCTACTGGGGACGTTGCGGTAGGAAATGGGGCGATAGATCTCTACTGGGGACGGAGTGGTAAAGTATGGCGCTGTATATCTCTACTGGAGACGGTGTGGTAGACTACCGCACTGTAGATTACTACTGGGAACGGTCCAGTAGAATGTGGTGCTGTAGATCTCTACTGGGGACGGTGTGGTAGGTTATGGCGCTGTAGATCTTTGCTGGGGACGGTTTGGTAGGGTATGTCGCAGTGGATCTTTACTGGGGACGTTGTGGTAGGGAATATGGTGATAGATCTCTACTGGGGACGGAATGGTAGAGTATGGTGTTGTAGATCCCTACTGGGGACGATGCTGAAGTGAATGACACTGTATATCTCTACTGGGGACGGAGTGGTAGGGTATGGTGCTGTATCACTCTTATGGAGACTGGGGACGTTGTAACGACATCACCCTTAAACCACTGATAGTTCCCCATTGAAGGATATAAATATAAAACTTAGATCCTTTAATACCAGTGAGCATATTAATGAGACAATATTTAGGCTACTTTAAGCTATTCGGAGAGCCTTTATGACATACTAACAAACAAACAAAACACTTAATAGGCACCCAAGACATTTATCATTAAATTTTGCATGTTGGAAAAACATTTTATCTAAATTGTTCGTTCAAAGTAACGCGGTCCCTATCGATGATCGGACTCAGAACGAAAATGTCTTGGGTGAGAACCCAAATGGGAAGCAGGTGTGAGGCCTTTCACAAAACACTTTGAATATTTAACACTGTTAACAACTTGAGCTCTTGCCCGACATGTCAGTGACTGCAACATCGTTGACTTGGACGTTAATACACAACCAGAGGACCAATGGTCCTGTGAACGCTCACCTGAGATCTGCTACATATGCCAATAAACATGTTTGAATATTATGGTATTTAGCCCCAGTGCAGGGGCAGATTAAGCCCTTGGGCCATTTGTTTTAAGAATAATCAATTTTCTGTCCATTTGCCAATTTCTATTTTATTTATTCCCTTTAAATGACATGTTAACAGTTTTCCCCATTCAAATGCATTGGCAAACTTTGTTGACCTTGCCGTAAAATAGCTCAAGGTCATCACAGGATCATGATTTATATATACATTGTAGTACTTTAGCCATCAATGCTTTATGCCAAGTTTCTTTGAAATCAGTTTACCGGTTCCGGAGAAGAAGATATTTGAAGGGTTTTTACCATATATGGGCATGGCGGCCATCTTGGTCATGTGACCTGAATTATTTATATATACATTGGTTACGCCATCCTATAGATGCTTCACATAAAATTTGGCTTTGATTGGTCGAGTGGTTTCAGAGGAGAAGATGTTTGAATATTATGGAAATATACATGTATAATGCCACGGGGTGGGGGCATATGAGCTCCTGGAGACCAATCTTTATCAGAATCATTAATATTCAGTCCTACTATGCATTTCCTGCAAGACTTTCACTTAAAATGACATTTCAATAGGTCAAGGTCATCACAGGGTCATGATTCATATATACATTGTAGTACTTGAGTCATCGATACTTCATGCCAAGTTTCGTTGAAATCAGTCAACCGGTTCCGGAGAAGAAGATTTTTGAAGGGTTTTTACCATATATGGGCATGGCGGCCATCTTGGTCATGTGACCTGGATTTCTTAAATACACATTGGTTACCCCATCCTATAGATGCTTCACATAAAATGTGGCTTTAATTGGCCAAGCGGTTTCAGAGTAGAAGATGTTTGAATATTATGGCGATATACATGTATATTGCCCCGGGGTGGCGGCATATGAGCCCCTGGGGTCCATTTTATTTTTCAGAATCATTAATATTTAGTCCTACTGCCCATTTCCAGCAAGGCTTTCACTTTAAATGACATTTTAAAAGTTTTCCCCATTCAAATGAATTGGCAACCTATGTTGACCTTGCCGTAAAATAGGTCAAGGTCATCACAGGGTCATGGTTTATATACACATTGTGGACCTCGAGTCCCTCATGCTACATGCCGAGTTTCAAGATCCTAGGCCTTTGGGTTCTGGAGAAGAGATTTTTAAAGGTTTTTACCATATATGGGCATGCTGCCATCTTGGTCATGTGACCTGGATTGTTTATATACACATTGGTTCCCCCTTCCCATAGATGCTTCACATAAAATTTGGCTTTGATTGGCCAAGTGGTTTCAGAGGAGAAGATCTTTGAAAATGGTGGACGACGCCGACGCCGACGACGGACGGACGCCGGGTGCCTACCTATCCTATAAGCTCCCCTCCTTTGAGCCTTCGGCTCAGGTGAGCTAAAAACGCCAATCTCACTGTCACGACTGTATAAAAATGCATTTCTGCTAGACTATCGCCAAAAAATAAAATATATATAACCTTCAATTTTAAGTTTTACTTTAAACAAGTGGGGTTAAGGGTCTGCAGAATAAATATTATTTATTCTTATTGTCAGTGAATTTTCAACTTGAACGTGATTAAATGAAAACAAAAATTAAAAATCTATATACATGTAAAAAATGAATCACAAAAGGCACTCATTATGTAAGTTACACTGTCAATATATGTTAACGATATATTTATAATTAGCTTAAAATAGCTTTTATAACGATTCTATTTATAATTAGCTTAAAATAGCTTCTTTTTTAAAACAATAAGGATAACTCTTTCTTTAAAACTGTTATAACGACAACACCGTACTCCGCAAGGATATTTAACGTACTCAGCAACGATGTACTCGGCAACGATATTGCAAGTAGACACTACTAAAAATTAAAAATCTATATACATGTAAAAAATGAATCACAAAAGGCACTCATTATGTAAGTTACACTGTCAATATATGTTAACGATATATTTATAATTAGCTTAAAATAGCTTTTATAACGATTCTATTTATAATTAGCTTAAAATAGCTTCTTTTTTAAAACAATAAGGATAACTCTTTCTTTAAAACTGTTATAACGACAACACCGTACTCCGCAAGGATATTTAACGTACTCAGCAACGATGTACTCGGCAACGATATTGCAAGTAGACACTACTGAAACTATGGGCAAGTCATTACGAAAACTTTCAGCTGTGAAAAATGGAAAATTTCATAGTTTTACTATGTAAAATCGGGGTATATGGGGGTATTCATTGCACGGAAATGTTTTTCTGATGTAAATCAGTTTTATTCCTGCTGTAATGTCTTTACTGACCGATCCTAGACGGCTAAGTTGTTATTTATAATTTCAATTTTTTTCCTGTCTACATATGTTGTACTCGTCCCTTTTGTAATTGTTGGAAATAGCTAGTCATCTTGCTCTTCGTTCGTGTTGTTGTGATGCTCTGTCCGCACAGCTGATCAGCGTCTTTGCTTACGCTTCTCGCATAGTACAAACCCTCGTAAGTCTGAAATGGGAAAGGCCTAGGGCCTTAAACGCTTTTGGCCTCAGATTTTGCACACAAAAAAATGGACTTCAGGTGAGAAAAGTATTCCTAAAACAGCCATAAGTCTCTTCTTTTAAAAACCAGAACAAATTCTTCATTTATCCAATAAGCGTTGCCATGGTAACTCGCAGAAGAACCATAGACAAGAGCACATTTTGTACTTTTTGGTCTATTTTGGACCATTTCTAAACACAATTTTTAATTTCTAAGTACCGACCTACACGACGAACAAAATGATCCTTTGCAAAAATATATCTGGATGATATTTCATAATTATTTCATAATAAGAAATTATTCGTCTCGTTGGCCGGTAGTTGAAATGAGAAATAGGCCCAAAATTGTAATAAAGTGGTATTTCTATGCTTTTCTGAGCGTTACTATGGCAACATTTGTAAATTGAATCTAATAGTTGTGCTAGATCTTTTAAGGAGCATATACCTGCTATCTGCAATACTTTTTCTCCTCAAATTCCAAAATTCATTTTTTTACCAATATTTGAGGCCGAAATCAGACCTTACATCGCCTAGGCCTCTCACGCTTCTAGTCTTCTTCTGTGACTGCACCGCCAAAGACATTTATGTATGACCTGACCGATGCTCAGGACTGCATATTGAGTAGAGCTCTAAGGCAGAGTATCAGTTACAAACATGTATGTTCGAGTAACTGAGTAGCCACCTTTAGGGAAATATCTGCTCATGCTGCTTACAAAATGGTATCTTTGTAATAGTACCCGATTGTCAGTTTGATTTTTCCCTCATGTTTAAGGGAGGGACTTTGGTTCTCATTGCATGTTCCTGACCATTGCTGATTTGTACAATTTTAATGCACTATCTTCCACAGATGACTATGCCGTCCCCCATCTTCTTGCAAAAAGCCAAATGATAGGTGCTTAAAAAGTAAGACCTAATCGTCATTAAAGAATGAGGTCCCACCCTTTCAGACTCTGAAAAGTAGATGGGCTGCTTGTGCCTCCAGGTAAAGGTAAAAGTAGGCAACAATCAGGAAATGGCGCAATCAGAAAGAAATTTATTTCCACTCCAAAAACCGAATTTTACCTACGAACTGGACTAGTCAAACGCTATGAAGGTCAGCGCTTGACAAGGAATAGCGGTCTTGTCAAACCAACCACACATATAAACATATGTTCTCAGTATTAGCACCTGATTGTTAGTTTGGTTTTTTTCCCACCTCGGTTTTTGGAGTGGTAATTTCTTTCTGATTGCCTACTTTTACTTTTACTTACGAGGTTATAACATCCTAATTTTGGGTAGGAGTCCCATAAGATGGAGGCAACGTTCCGACATGAAGGTATAGCATAACAAAAAATAAGTTAATTTTGATCATTGCTCGCATGCATTATATTTCACAATGAATATTTTTTCCAATGAATAAACAACATATAATGTAAATTTGAACAATATACATGTAAATGTAAATATGTAATTCTGAACATTATAACTAAATAAAAATATTTACAAATTGCATTTATAATGATCATACAAATTATATACAGAGGGGAGCGCTGTGACCTTATTGCAGATAACAGGAGTCCTGAGCGAGAGACCCTGATGAGTGTGATACTTTTCTCCGCCATATAGTGTTCACATTGAGCTTCTCATATGAATCCAGGTAGCGATGGCTCCGTTCGGACATGACTAAACTAATTGCTGAATGGGACCATAAACTTAAATCCAAATCAATTAAATCCAAATCAAACCAGATAGTGTACACTTCCTTGAAGCCCACTGACATAAAATGTGAACGTTATTATGGGATGGATACACGTACATGTAGCAGATAGAGCTGTGATGGCATTAATTCTGCTCTGATAATAAGAGCTGTCGCAGGACAGCATGCTCGACTGCTTCTGACCTTTGTCAAACATAAGGCTAAACCCGACCAGTAACCCAAAGCATTATGCTCATACATCTTTTTGCCTTGATGCAATAAGGCAAAATCACTGAACCATGAAAGTTAACTATAACTACCTAAGATTTAAAGGTCTCACTCATATTGTGAAAGAAGTGTGTTCATATACCAACTGAGTGCCAAGACACAAGGCAAAATCACTGAACCGTGAAAAAAGGTCACACTGACCTATAAGTATTACAGAGTCAAAGGTCTAGTGATACTTACTCATAATGTAAAAGAAAAATGATCATATACCCATTCAGTGTTGAGATATAAAGCAAAATCACTGAACCATGAAATTAGGTCATAGTGACCTATAAGTATGTTTGGGTTAAAGGTGTGGTCATACTCATTCATAATCAGAAAGAAGTATGAAAAAATACCAACTGAGTGTCGAGATATAAGGCAAAATCACTGAACCATGAAATTAGGTCACAGTGACCCAGGAATACTTTACGGTCAAAGGTCTTGTCATACTCATACATATCGTGAAAGAAGTATGTTCATATACCAATTGAGTGCCGAGATATAAAGGAAAATCACTGAACCGTGAAATTAGGTCATATTGACCTAGGACTACTTTAGGGTCAAAGGTCTTGTCATACGCAAACATAGTGTGAAAGAAGTTTGTTCATAAACCACTTGAGTGCCGAGATATAAGGCAAAGTCACTGAACCGTGAAATTAGGTCACAGTTACCTATAAGTATATTGGGGTCAAAGGTCTGGTCATACTCACTCATACTCTGAAAAAAGTATGAAAATATACTAATTGAGTGTCAAGATATAAGGCAAAATCACTGAACCGTGAAATTAGGTCACAGTGACCTGGGACTACTTCAGGGTCAAAGGTTTTGTCATACGCAAACATACTTTGAAAGAAGTTTGTTCATATACCATTTGAGTACCAAGATATAAGGCAAAAATCACTGAACCGTGAAATTAGGTCACAGTGACCTATAAGTATATTGGGGTCAAAGGTCTGGTCATACTCACTCATAATCTGAAAAAAGTATGAAAATATTCTAATCGAGTGTCAAGATATAAGGCAAAATCACTCAACCGTGAAATTAGGTCACAGTGACCTGGGACTACTTCAGGGTCAAAGGTCTTGTCATACACAAACATACTTTGAAAGAAGTTTGTTCATAAACCATTTGAGTACCGAGATATAAGGCAAAATCACTGAACCGTGAAATTAGGTCACAGTGACCTATAAGTATATTGGGGTCAAAGGTCTGGTCATACTCACTCATAATCTGAAAAAAGTATGAAAATATACTAATTCAGTGTCAAGATATAAGGCAAAATCACTGAACCGTGAAATTAGGTCACAGTGACCTATAAGTATATTGGGGTCAAAGGCCTGGTCGTACTAACTCATAATCTGAAAGAAGTAAGAAAATATACTAATTGAGTGTCAAGATATTAGGCAAAATCACTGAACCATGGAAAGTAGGTCAACCGACCCTTACCGTCATGACACACAAGTCAGTGTCACAAAGTCAAAGGATGAATGACCAACCATCCTCCTAAGTTGTTTCTATTAAGAAATAAAAAGAAAAAAAAATTCGGGGAGTTCTAGATTTTGACCTCTAGCCCCGCCCCCTGACTCCGACCCAGAGGTTCGATGTCATGGAACCTAAAGTGTATGAAGTATGAATGCTTTATGATAAGTTGTTGTCAAGATATGCCTCCTTGTAAAAGTTACACAGCAGTACATCTATTTTTTAGTGTTCTAGTTTTTAACCTCCAGCCCCACCCCCAGGCATGGACCCAGGGGCCCGATGCCATGGAATGAAACTCAACCCTACAGGGTACCTCTGGTCCGAGTATGAAAGCCCTCTGATAAAAAGTTTTCAAGATATAGACTTCTAGAATACTATATCACAGAAAAGCCATTATTATTAATGGTGTTCTAGATTTTAACCTCTAGCCCCACCCCCTGGCATGGACCCAGGGATCTGATGCCATGGAATGAAAGCCGACCCTACAGGGTGTCAATGGCACAAGTATCAATGCTTTCTGATGAGTGGTTGTCAAGATATGGACTTCTAGAAAACTTTAACATAAGAATTGCCATTTTTGAAGGTGTTCTATATTTTAACCTCCAGCCCCACCCCCTGGCCTGGACCCAGGGGCCCGATGCCATGGAATGAAAGCTAACCCTACAGGGTATCTATGGTCCAAGTATGAATGCTTTCTGATGAGTGGTTGTCAAGATATGGACTTCTAGAAAACTTTAACGCAAGTGTGACGCGCACGCGCACGGGAACGCGCACGGGAACGGGAACGGGAACGGGAACGTGGACGACCGGGGTGACTGCAATAGCTCTATGCACTTCGTGCAGTCGAGCTAAAAACAGATTTTCACTGACTTTAGACATCTTTAAAACATTCATACAGTACTCGGTTTGTGAAGGTTGTGGTTGTAAATCCTCAATACTGAATCTCACACGATACAGCTCATATTAATTTCTTTTTCTCAAGTTAACAGTCATGTGAAATTTTCCATGGCACCTCTCTTTCTCTGTGCACATAATTTCGGAAATCACACGCTGCTATTTCCATATTAAAAGGTACAAGTAGGCAAAGATCAGGAAAAGGCGCAATCAGAAAAAGATTCCCACTCCAAAAACCGAGGTGGGAAAAAACCAAACTAACAATCAGGTACTTATACCATGAAACAATCGTAGGCCGAATGGGCAGCTATTTTCCCAATAGGTGGCCACTCAGTTACCTTAACTTAACTAAAAATATGAAAACATACATAAGGCGCCAACAGCACAAAAAAAATTTTAAACACCAAGACATAAAACAAAAAGAACCACCACAGAAGTATCGACTTGGAACGATCAGTAACACAAAGTTACTGGCGGGCTTAAACCGGTTTTACATGGCCATAACCTCATCCTCAGCTTCCGCAGTGGTAAACATATTATATATTAATTTTCACACATATCCTATCATATGCTGCATATTATAATCACTATTTAGCAACACTTATTTTCTTTGACAGCTATATTGTCTTGATCGACAGAAAAATCGATTGAACAGTAGTATCATAGGTCCGAGTGTCGATTAACTCGATCTACAACAGTGTTTTACATGAATGGTAAATGACTACCTCAACAAAAACAACTGATTCATCTCGTGTGAACTTGGCAGTGCTTGGTAATATGTGAAAATCATACCTGCGGTTCATGTATACTTGGATTTTTTTCAATGTGCAGGGCAGGGCTTAGCTAAGCCCAGCCTTGGATGATTTCATTGTTGAGATAGGGTCCCAGAGCTGACAATGTATAATTGAGGTAAAGATGACTATGCTTGTTGTCTTTGTGCTATACCTGTGTTTCACCTGAATGATTTCAAAATAGGTGAAGTGTATGGTAGACACACAAAAACATAAACATTTTGTTTCTAAAATATAACCATACTGCTACACTCAAATATTTCTATCAAGTTAGCCAATGCCTCTATTTTTGTAAACAACTCTTTGCTTTACTGATGGTACATGACCGCAGTAGAAGGTTAATAAAGTACCATTCGAAAAAATAAAGCGATTCGGAGAACCAGCTGATTTGACTTATTATTCCTACAAGGTCAGCTCGGTAAAATTAGCAGCAAATTTGCTGCATCAAAAACGGTCAAGTTAACAGCATTTTTACTGCAGCAAAATCGGTCATGTTACATGTGGCAGCAATTTTGCTACAGCAAAAGCAGTCAAGTTAACGGCAATTTTGCTTGCAGCGTTAGAATTAAATTTGCAGCAGCAAAATACAGTCAAGTTAGCGGAAATTTTGCTGCAGCGTAATTGGTCAAGTAAGCAGCTATTTTGCTACAGCGAAAACAGTCAAGTAAGCAGCAATTTCGCTTGCAGCGAACATTTTTGTCGCAGAATGTTTTGGCTTTAACGCATAAGAAAATGACATTTTTTTTGCCACAACCATATCTTTTCGACGTCGCCTACGAAAAAAGTTCCATGTAAGTGGAAATGTTTGTCACCATTTTTTATTATTTTATTCTTATTATTTTTTTTTTCTTTTTTCGTCTGGCTGTGATCGCTATATAGAAAATGATGATGAATGCTGCAACATAACTTTTCTAGACCTCATATTACCAACTTTATGGAAAATGTAACTGATTTTTTACAGTTTCGTCGGGCTGTGAGTGCTATAGGAAACGAATACTTATGCTGCAAACAAGACTTCTCTATCCCACCCATAACAGAGCTTAAGGACAAAAGTTCCCTGCCAACAGTAAAAGTGCCCATAGACTGGGTAATAGGTGGGATAAAAACCGTCTGTTTGTGATGACATTCATCATCTTATAGTGCTCATAGACAGACTTAAACAAAAACGAGAGACCGAATTGTGCCGTAGCTCACCTTAGTGATTTGCTCATCAGTGTAAGCTTCAAGATAGACGATGATACGCTGGAACCTTGTCTGTATGAACAATAGACAATAGGTGGCAAAAAGTTTCGCTGCAGCTAACTTTTTATTTATTTATTTATTTATTTATTTATTTATTTATTTATTTTTTGCTGCTGCTGATGCTGCAACAGATTTGCTGCTAACTTTACTGAGCTGTCAGTAGCACTTTACAGATCCGTACTGTAGTTATTGCACTTTTTTCTGCCGCCTTCATTAGTAAATTAGTAATTTAAAGTAAGCCTGCATTATTTGATATAATTTAATTGTATCAGAATTAAAGTTTTAACCTTGAAACGAAAAACAGAGAATCATACAACAAGAATGTTTACCAGGCATTTACTAAGGGAATTTTCAATATGGTCATACATAAATACAGTCATGAAGTACAGAATATTTTTTCTATGACAGTATGTGTTTACCCATCATTTTCAGTGCATGAGGTTTAATTTTGACACTGATTGGTTCAACAATAACAAGTGGGTCAAAGTAACAGTCCAAGTGAGAACTACCTATTTTTAAATGTAATGGTCAACTTTGTCATTGTCAATCAAAAATTGACAGGCTCCGCCCTGCACATTGAAAAAAATCAGACTATACGATTCATATATGGTATATTCATTACGAAAGCTTGCCCGTGCAATAAACAGATTTTTTTGAAAATTTTCAGCTGAAAAAAAAAAAATTATATTTTCCTTATTTTTGCTCAAAACATAGATTGTGGGTACACGTTAGAACCACCTCGCTGAGGCGGTTCTAACGAGTACCCACAATTTATGTTTTGGAGCAAAAATAAGAAAAATAGGTATACCCTTGCATACCCCAGTTTTGCTATATAAAAGTGGGGTTCAAGGGGGTATACAGTACACGGACCGATGTTTTCCTGATGCATGTACATGGACTTCACCCATATTTCAGCTGACTGCAGTCTACAACTCAGGCGATGTGTCACTCGTTACAAAATGAGGGTTGTTGGTCGTATAAAACAATTCACCGTCGTTGCATCGCTTCTCATTGAATGCAAGGCATAATGCTTGTCTATATTCCAACACAATTGAAACAATGTATTTAGATATAAATCCATGTGATGTTTATGCGTATTGGTACGATATTATAATTATATAATAGTGCCACTTAAGCCGTCTTTTTGACATCAATTTGGCACAACATGCATTTTTGTATCAAGGAATGAACTTCAGAGCATTTGGTACTACCGGGCGTATATTATATAGGCATCGCGTCTGTTAAAACAATATTCTGTTTCTGTAATAGTTGCCGAAATACACATATTTTCTTGTTGAGCTAAATAGGTAGGAGCGTTGAAAGCATACGTAGCCATAACTGCCCATGCACGTTGCTCCTATGTTTTAAATACAAGAAGAACATATATTTACACATGTGTATAATGTTTTAACTGACGCAGTGCCTATAGGATATACATGTACATATATACACATAGTCCGTATACGGGCTTGTAGTCGTCCCCAATGCCCTAAAGGAGTCATCCAATGGTTTTTTAAGTTCATTCCATTAGCCAAAAATACATTTTATGCCGACTGTATGTCAAAAAAGACGACCAAATGGCACTCAAACTTCTGTTTTAGTCTGGTGGAGAAATTTTATAGGCATATTTTATGCTCTAGACTTACGGGAGTCCTGATTCGAGACAGAACAAAAACAAGATTATTTCTTTGAAAAAGAAAAAAAAAACTGATGACGCACGAGCACCGGCGCCCCGGACCGGCGCGCAAGAAATACTCACGAAAATTTCCGAGTATGGTCTCCCCTTACAGTTTACCGGCATATTGTCAGCACCTATTAATGTCAGAAGTGGTTAACACAGCATTCAGGACCTGCCGCTAAATACAGTAACGCAAATGCAGAGCTCTACCAGTGGAACGAAACGACCTGTTATTTGCACGATGTGCATGCTAATAGATCCAATTACCCTCGTTCTAACTTTCAAGAAATTTAG